>CM062812.1:922365758-923565758 GCA_031772625.1 Pinus tabuliformis | reverse complement strand
TAAAGACAAAAATGACCCGAATTTGTGAAAATAGGCTAGCAGGTAAAGATCATGAGGAAAAATTGATAATATGCCACTGCCATCAGATGATCCATGATCCTAATGGAATGCAACTGATCGGATGAGACACCTAAAAATGAATGCAACAAGAGAATTTTGATCACTGATGGAGGGATGAAGATATCGACACTAACATTGGCTCCAATGGGGATGGTAGCTCCTGGGAGGTGCCAAGAACCACATATCTCTAGAAACCAGACCAGTGCCTCTTCCATTGGGTAAAATGGATTCAATAACTTCAGCAAACTAAAATCAATATCTTGACTCAAAACTGAACTGACTAAGACAAAAAATGACTCAAGACTTACTTAATTGAAACAAATACTTACAAAGCTTTTTAATGGCAGCATACCAATGAGATTTGAGGGCTTCAAATCATGATGACAACCACCTGCCTACTAATGAAATATGTACAATCATGTGAAGTGGGCCTTCCAATGTAACCAATCTAGTAGATGGCTACATGCTGAAATTCTGCTCTCACGTTCCCCGAGCAGGCGGAACGATGTACATGTAGGCAACTCACAATAACAACTGAAACCAAGGCTTATGCTAACGAACCAGGAAACATTCATCTTCTCTGGTGCTTGCAAAAGAATGCCGAAAGGATCTTGAAAATCCTGAAGCACTAGCTTGTCTTGAGATCCAGCGGCAAAAATACAAGTACTCCCTTCATTATGAACTGAAAGAATAACTGGTTGTCGAGTGATAGGAAAGCATAGAGAAGTATAAGCTTCTGCAATCTGAGTTTTGGTTGTAAATTCCTTGAGCATGAGAAATTCTGACTCGATTTCTGGCATATTGTCTCTCTCAGGCTCATGTTCCTCAATTTCATAGTCTAAGTCATTCTCAAACATAAAACAATATTCAAGATTATCAAACATGACAGCCCTATCATCTTCATGAAAGAAAACATTATCTGTTCACTGATTTATAAATCTAATTTCAAGATTGTCATCATTTTCAAAAGTGGAAGAATTTTCACCAACATCTTCTTGACCAAGTGCACATTGCAGACCTGCATTAGCTTGGGCTGTAACATGACCTTTCAGGAGTTGATCTATTTCATCTTCAGACAGAGGAGATAAGACTTTTTGTTTTCTTTTTCTCAAGCAATTATTGTCTTCTTGAAATAACATTTCAAAACATAAAAAACCTGACTGACAATCCTCATTTCCCTAATCTTCTAAAATTTGAAAACATTGTTGATCCTCTTCATATGACATGGCAATCAAATCATCATTTACCACTGAGTTATCGAAAGAAGATTTTTTACTTACTTGAACAAAGAGCTCATCTTGTTTTTCATAAAATGACTGGATTACCTTGTCATGAAGGCTTTGTTCTAATGAAATTTGAACACGTGGGTCAATAACTCTATCTTCTTCATTCCAGATGATATCAATAGCAAAGCTCTCCTTCATGGGATTCAGAACAAGGTACTCTTGACCATCATGATCTCAATCTAGATTTGAAATAGCCGATTTGACTTTATCACATTCTAAAATTGAAACTTGACTTTCCTGCATACTGTCCTTTGCTATGGACAGATCTGAAATAAAACCTTCTTTTTCATCATTTTCCATTGTACTAAGATCTCAATCCTGCTGCAAATTTTCCTGTGCATCTTGATAAGTATCCTCTAAGCTATCTTTATGCTGCTGAAATGGATTTTCATACAGGGCTTCCATGATCTCATCATCCATGAAATTATAATCTTCATAAACTTTCCCAATACTTTCAATAAAACAATAAGCATGTCTGCAACAGTTCTGAACTAAATTCAAGGATGGATAAGATTCTTTATTCCTTTCAAAGAACATGGTATGATAATCTTTTAAACAGTAAATACAGGTAGGCAGCAAACTCTCATACCAAGATCAGGCTTCACCTTCCAGAGTGTCCATGAATATCTTCATCAAGCAATCTTTAGGAAAATAAACCTTCAACTTGCGAATATGCATGTGAAATCTAACCAGATGTAAAGCAGCATCATTCCTATCATCATCTTTAAACATAGGAAAATTCCTTTTCCAATCTACCTTCGGAAGTTTATTTGGAAAACCTGGAATGTGAATTCAGCTCATGGGAGCATACCTTCGATCCAGCAAAACCATTTTGATAACAATCAATTCACCAAGAAATTCTTCAGGCTACTGATTCTTGAAGAGTAGAGTCACCATAAAAAGTATTAACCTTGGGATTCTTCGACACTGGAGTCGCTAGGTGAATGAATTCAACCTTCCAGGGTCTGATCACTGTTCACCATCTATAATTAGAGCTAAACTTGATAGATTTTACTGAGGAACATAAAACTAAGTTTCCTAGTACCTTCACAATAGCCAGGTCAATTTAGCAGGTGTTGCCTTCACTTTGACGCCTGAAACTATAGCTGAAGCAACATGTATTCCGAATGTGGGTGAACAGTGGAACAAAGGACAACTGGTGGACAAAGAGAATTATGAGCCTTATATCAAGGCTAGCTATCAGAAGCAAATCAATAGGGTCTTCCCTTTCAGATACCTACAGGACACATATACTCCAGTAATGAAGCTCATTATCAAATACTTCAGCTGTGAAGGCAGATTTTCTCGCTTATACACCTATCATGTTAGACTATTTATGCATTTCACTAGAGTGAGGATGATGAACCTCCCCCATTTCATTTGCAGAAATATTGATAAAATGACCAAATTGGTGCAAAGAAAACCTCCTCATCAATAGTACAACAACATTTATCATTTTGCATTGATCAAGATTGTGGTTTTGCATCAGCTGAGTTTGCTAAATGTTTCATGGGATGATTTCATTGCACATGAGGTTTTCACAAGCCCTCAAGTAACCCCATCAGTTTTTCAAGAGGCAGGAGGGCCTTCAAGTTAGCAAGAAGTGCATGAGACTCAAACCACCAGTGTGCCAGTATTTTTCACTTACCAAAAGGGCACAAGGAGATTATTTGCAGCTGCCAAACGAGTACTATATCTACCCGGGGTGGAAGGGGTCTCGTTTCCTTCTTTAGATCATAGGAAAATGCTATCTTCACCTGGGGTGAAAGGGGCTTTTCCTTCTTCTTCAGCAAAGCAGGACAAAGGTAAACAACCATTGCATGATGAAGGGCCTTCTGAAGGTCAAGAGAGAGATTTCATTTTGATTCAGGATGAGGACACTGATTTGGGCTCCCAAAGCTCAAAGCTCAAGGAAATCATCAAAGAATAAGAAGCTGACATTCATGACTTATCTCTTAACCTTGAAAGAGCTAAGTGGATTATAAAATACCTTGAGCAAAGGAACGAGTAGTTGGAAGATCAGTAGACAATCATGGAGCTACAAAACATAAGGGAAAATAGGCAAGCAGCCAAGAGGAGGAAAGTAAATTTGACACCACTTAAGCAAGAGGTTGATGCTGACCGAGAGTCTTGGCTAGAGAGGGTAAACATGCACTTGGAGAACCTTCTTGAGAAGGCCAAAAAGGAGAAAAATATGTTGAGGCACATGGCTTTTCATTATTTGGCAAGAAACAAGATTTGCAAAGCAAGGATAAGGACCCTAAAGGCCAAGTTGAGGAAAACTTTGAGGAGGAAGAAAGAGAAAGATAAGCTCAAGATCTTGGCTAAAGCTTCCTTGACCCAACATAGTACTTGATGTAGGTCACTCATCCCAAATTCCAAGAAATTTGGCACACATTTTGTCAATTTTGAATTTTTGAAGGAAAAAATAGGTGTTTTTGCCTAGTGCGTAGCGCCACCTAGCGCTCGCTTTTTCTAGGGACCTCCTCTGGAGGAAAAACCTACTTTTTTGGTTTCGTTGTGAAAAATCATGCATACCCAAAAATTACTAGAAATTTTTGTCAAGTTTTGAGCTTCCAAAAGGGTCAAAAACACCTCAAAAATGCACTCTCTGCCCCTTTTTGGCCACACAGGAAGTAGTGTTGGGAGAATTGATCTTTGGAGGAGCAAATGGACACCAAACTCAGAAATTCCACTTGTTCTAGAAAGTAGATAGATAAAGCTTTCCAAAATGCCTGCTTGGAGAAAATTTGGTGCACGGAAAGGCTTCCAAAATTAGCTGCAAAAAAGCGTTATGCACAGGATGAAAATTGCCATTTTTGCCAGAAAACTCTGTTGTTTGCCTAGTTTTTTTTTTTTTTTTTTTTTTTTTTTTTTTTTCTTCAGTTTGAATTTTTTCATGGTCAAACTAATGATGTAAATTGACGTAACTTTATGGAATTTTATGTTAAAATGATAAAAATTCACTCATAGAGGTAGATACATCATGTATAGGTGGTTTTGAACTAAACGAATTAGTTTTCTAGGTTTTAGAGGCAAGCTGTTCCACTGCCTACTTTTTAGTTCTTAGTTTAGATCTTGTTGAAACAGCTCCTAAACTCATGAATTCGATCCATAAAGACTAGCATGAGTTTTTTGTTGCCTATATCTAGTGCTTTTTCAGTCATTTGTAAAGGTTGGACTCTTGTGAATGCTTTGAGCACTATTGTACATCACTTCTGTAGTTTGGCAAGGAAATAGACCAGGGTTTGCAGCATTTTGTGGGATTTTTGTGTCAAGGTGACTTAGTATTGTTTTTTATTTTGTGATTCAAGTTATCATATGTTTATGTGGGCCATTATCTCTCTTTTTCTGCATCACTAAATGAATCAAGTGTAAAGGTGGAATTCATTGATTTTTCAGTGCTCTACCTTAGGGTTTATTTAGCTTTACATGTTTTCTACTGTTTGAAGAGGACACATGACACTTCCATGCCCTCTCCAACTCCTCACTAGTCTTAAAACTCTCCATTTCACTTAATTCAAAGTACTAAAGCACTTGCCTACCTCGCCTCACAAAAACCTCTGCAAGACTGAGTTCATTCCCCGGACCCAAAACTGCCTTTCACATTTGATCCAGCAATCAACTATAAAACTCAGTCAAACTCCTTTGAGCATATACCTAGCCTAAAATTAGTTTTTACATATGTCATTTAAAGCCTCATTTTCTATATTTTCCTGAGATTGACAAGGAGAGAGCCCTCTCCTGACTTGGTAGGGCTAGCTACTAGGTTAAGCATGGTTTGATGTTACCCTAGATCCTGCCTTTCTCAGCTTGAGGTAGATTTAGGCCATAACAAAAATTAAGGTAATATCTAAAGAATTATTGCAAGTATTTGGACCTTAACCATTAACATTCCAGGGGGGGATGTGATAATGAAGATAGAGATGATCATGATTACAAAAATGGTGAATATGAGCAACATGGATAGGTATTAAGGGAGATTAAAAACAAAGAGGATAAGTTGTGTGAAGAAGAGTTAAGGATGACACCTTCTTATGATGGGGATTCCATTCCAATTCTATAATCTATAGAAAAATCGAAGCCATATTCTACAGGAATTGAATCCTTCAATCAAATTCCAAATAAAGACAATAGTTTCTCAATAAATTATTCAAGGAATAATGCATGAGAAATAGGAGCATATATGAGACAATAATTCCAAGATTTTATGGGCATATAATTAATGGGATGGAAAGTCATTCCTATCTATCCTTAGTTGATCTCACATACTGTTAATCTATGACCTGCTAGCCAATGATCTCACAAAAGGAGGTTTCTTGGAAAAAATTAAATTCAAAGATACAAATTGAACAACAAGAGGCATCACAAATCACGTGATACTTATTTCAATTCTCCACCTTATCATTTTTCTCCATATTCAATCCCAAACTAGATCCTCCTTTAGATCTAGATATTTATAAATTTGAAGAATTTAGACAAGCTAATATAAACATGAAAAATATTTAATGTTTTTACCAACACCATGCTTATCATGGAATGAGATACATGTATGAGCCTTCACATGAAATTTGCATTCAATGAATTAAAGAAATGTTGGAGGCTATTATATTCTATGATTTATATTGGAATTGAGGCATAGGTGTACCATATAAAAAATATGGAATGAGATGTAACTATAAATGCGTGGGTTGCACCAAGGGTTTTAAAACATTTAATTTTCTACAAAACCACTTGAAAGGAAAACTAATTGAGATTGTCCATAAACTAGCAAAAAAAGAAAGTGATGGGGTAGTTAGAGTCAATCATTTCTTAAAACAAATATGTATCATGTTGTAATATTTCCTCACAAGGTTGGGTCAACTTGATATCTATTATTGCACTCAATGAAAAGGAAAATATTATAGTGAGTTTCATGTAACATAGAAGATTGGATGTCTTCCTCATGTTCACAATAATGATCAACAACTTGATTTCCAAATCATTTATAGTTTTTTCTTAGGAAGAGGTACACTACATATATCTTTAGAAGGGTCTAAGTGGTAAAAATATTGTGGCTTGCGAAATGGAATTTCCATATATCATCAGATAAATTATTATGGATAATATTGACACCTCATAATTTGTGAACATATGAGAGATTCCAAACTAGATTGCATCATCTTAAGAACTTTGGAATCAACAAACTCAACTTGATGTCCAACCTTGCTTTAGCTATGAGTCGACTTCCAAATGAAGTTAGTTATCTTGTAGTAGAATTTCATATTATGAGAGATCTATGGATAACATCATTCAATTTGAGTTGAAATTATGTTACTTTTATTTTGCAATTTTGTGAATGTATTACATGGCCAGAGATCCTAATGATACATAATGATAGTGGTCAGAAACTTTGAATAATTTCAGGGATCTTATCTCGATTGGATGCAAAATTCCCTCGCTATGATGACAATGGATACTGTTATCACTCAGGTTGTCCTTAAGCTCCGGAAAAGGATACGGCCGAGGTAACCACAGACCAACTTTGGACTGCAGGTTCTAGCCAACCTGCAATCAGAGAGGGCTCTCTCTTTATGATTTAGCTTTGTTTAAAATGATTTTAGGCTAGTTATCGAGTCCAAGGGTTTTGTTTTGTTTTTTGGTGGGAAGGATGACGTTTTCAGGTAGAGAGGTAAAACATAGTCTGGTAAGTTTCGAACCATTGGGCGTGGAGTCAAGGAGTTGGATTGCCGGTGCGTTTTCTTGGTCACAAGAGAAATAAGGAGCAAGGTAGCTGCTCATGAAACAACACTTAAAGCTTAAAAGGATGGAATGAGGGATAAGGAATGAGAGGCAACAAAGAATCTCTCACTATGCTTAAAGGGGGAAGGTGAATGAGCTCTATCTAGGAGCAGTTAAGAATTCCTAGACAACTGTCAAAGATGAATGGATTAGGGGAAATATGAGCCGAAGGGAATTCATACTCATGACTGATCCAGAGGAAAACATAAAGAAACAACAGAAAATGAGCATAGAGGGCAATTAAACCAATTCTATACTATTCTTTCTTTCTGCTATTTAGATGGTATATCAATGGAAAAAACAGAGATAGGAAAACTTATTGAGTCATGTTGCAGCACATGAATTCCAAATTCACTTCTTCAAACCATTAAACACAGAGCAGACAGTCTTTCCTCCAAGCTTTTCAGCAGTCTTTGATTACAGAAAACATATCAGGTATACAGTGCGAGTCTTCACTGAAAAACTATCAACCAACCGACCCTTTAAACAAAACAGAGGGTGGTATATATAGGGAAGATTTATCCAAAATTATCTATTATAGCCGACCTAACAGGTCTGACAGAAAATTGATTACTTTAACCTAATCCTATCCAGAAATAAATGCCAGAAAATATCTTTGAGCTTCGCTGGGGGCAGCTATATCAAAATGAGTTAATATCTGTCCTGGTGGCTCTGTGCTTTTCATCTGTCATAACTATGCATTGGTCTTTGCACCCTTGCTGTTCGGCGGTTTTAAATGACTATGATTTGAGAGCTAGGATGGGCTTACTCCTCTTGATTTGACTTTCTGGGGGGCTCATCAATGTTTAAATGCTTCGGGCCCCTAAAAAAATCTTTGGCTGATACTCTTTGGCTTTCCTTCTTCCTTTGATACCCTTTGGCAATAAATTGATGCTGTTCTGAGGTGTTGTGGGTCTTATTCACAAATAAATGGCCGCTGCTCGGCCTCTATTTCTTTCAAAACTGTTTTCTGCTCCTTCCGGCAAGCTTCGCGAAGAAAAATGGGTCATTCGGCGCCTCTCGAGCTTGCCGGGGGCCGCATAATGAAAAGATTCCCCATTCAGGCCCAAAAAATATAGGCGCAAATCGCTCATCAAAAACTACCTCAGAATCGGATTCCGGGGCTCCGAAGTGTGATTTTTTTCCCTTCGCGCCAAAAAAGTGCTGATGACATCAGCATGATGTGACATTGTACGGCGGGTGACGTCAGCAGGACGACGTGGCAGATGACGTCAGCATGACATCATCATGTACGGAGGGTGACGTGGCAGGTACGGTGGCAGGGATACGTGGCAGTGACGTGGCAGGAGGCCACACAGGCAGGTGACTCGACATAGTGACTGGGCATGGGGGTAACTTAAGCGGTGATTGTGCATGGGGTGACATCACTAGGCAGGCGGGTGACGCAGGCAGGGGCGGTTTCCGGTTTTGGGCGCACCGCTTATGGACAAAGGTGGTTTCGAGGGAGAGGGTTCCGCCACAGCCCAACGCTTGACGCATGGCGGGAGGTACGACAGCAATACCACCCATCTCCCGGATGCTAAACGTCGGGCAGGTCGGGGATGGGACGACCCGCCCACCGTTGATCTGTGGGGCGGATGATCCAATGGTTGGCAGGGAGTGCAATATGACGAAGGGATAAGGGGTGGCATATGCGCAGGAATATTCCCTTTTTAATTATTTGCGGCGGCGGGTTTAGACTTAGGGAATGGGATTTTATGTGTTAAAAAGGCGCGGGTTAATATATTTACATTCGGACTTAGGGACAAGGGTGGAATATGGGTTATTTGACAAGCGGGGTTAATATTTTATGTACAGAACGTAGGAAACAGGTGAAAAAATGGTTTTTTTAAGGTTTTTTGAGGGGTTTTTGGGCTAGGGGGGAGGTTACTAGCTGACCAAATGTCAAACTAGCTCCTTAATGACTCGGATGGGCTAAAGACAACCCCAGATGCACTGTGATTTCCCTGACTCAGTAGAATTATGGCTATAATGCCCGAGAGGGAGTATTTACATAAGGGTGTTTTTTATATACATGATTTTAATAGGGGAATGGGAAAACTGATAGGGATTTATATAATACTGTTAGTAGTTAATATGAAGGTGACCAGCAAGCGCTAAGGTCAGGGACCTTAGGCTAAATTTGGGAAAATAACTTGTAGAGAACTGAGATCCTTGAGTGAAGCAGATCTTCACCAAGGCAATTGATATGGAGTATGATGAGACTAAGAGGCAAGCAGATCTTGACCTCTTTGGGAACTTAGTAAGTGGCTTTGGGGAATTTAGAAGAAAGGGGAGTTAGTGATGTTCACCTTTGAGCCCTTTTGCATAAAAACTGCCTACACTATGATCTGAAAAGATAAAATACTTTGTACCACAAAAGTGATCACAAATTATCATTCTACAACCACACAGCTACCTACCCAGCCTACTTTTCTAACATTTTTTCTTCTTTTATGGGTGGGTGCATTTAGACTTGCAGACCCAGCTTTACAATTTTTCCTATCTAAATTTACACTTATTTCTGCTAGGGCCCAGATTAAACAGTTGGGTCCCTTTGATTCTCTACTTATCTACAAATCTGCCAAGATTTAGCTGTTTGGACAGATACATTCTCTATATTCTACAACAAGAAATTGAAATCTAGGGAGACCAAGATTTAGCTGTTTGGCCTTCCCTTAACTGAAAATCTTACTAAAAATGGAATACAGCAGTGGCATTCGGACCATGACACTTTCATGGCATCTTCTTTGGTCTGTTTTGGAAATATGGAACATTGCAGCCAGCAAAGTATGACATATTTGGCATGTAAAAATTTCAATCATGAAAAATGAATACCTGCTGCAGCAGGAGGCTAACAGTGGCTCCACTTGGGGATGGCTTCTCCTTGTGAAAAGCCAAGAACAGCAGGTCAGACTGCCTTGTATTCAATTGCTGCTGTATTCTGCAAAATTTGCTTGGTCGGCGGCCTTATTAATCCTACCTACCTACTCTAACCAGTACTTACTTTGCCGTTAGGTGAAATGAAATAGCCAATGCAGCCACTTAAGCATTATAAATATGAATGGCCCCTGTTGCTTGTGCTTGCTGTTACCTAAAATGGAGATCTTGCAATCTAATATGGCTTTATTAATCTTTGAGAAGATCAGGAAGCTGTTGACCTTCTTTGCTGAAACAAGAAACTGTACAAAAGGGTCCTGGAGTATATATACATTATTGTTGGACTGACTTGAAGAACTGTACAAAAGTTTGGGATAGCTATCATGCTTTGAAATTGGGGAACCATCAACATCTTGATATTGTCCTTTGCAGCCTTCTAGCGGAGAAGAGCAGTGATTTACCTCATCACACAGCTTGCCGTCAGATGAATTATGCAAAACATGGGATGGAACCTGTAATTCTTTGAAAGCCTGCTCAGATGACACCTGACAGATTTGTGCTGACTGTTCTTTTTCTTCTTCAAATATCTGAGATGGCTGCAAACCCAATGGCAGGGAATCCAGTTGGATTATCTGGTCACATGCTGCCACTTCTGAGTCTTCCTCAATCTGACATTCACTGGCACTTTGGGGCTGCAAATCTAGTGTTGATGCTTTAGGAGCAGGGCCTGGACTTTCCTCAAGCTAATCAGTAACAGAACACGGTGACACTTGATTATTAATAGCATGATAATTTTCCCTAATAAACTGAAAAGACCTGAAACAAAATGGTAAAGTTCCTTCACTGAAATCAACACATTCTGCGCTTTCTTCCTTTTCTTCATGGCTGAGATGGGCATTCTGATCATTGTGTTCAGGCAGCTGAACCTGAACTGTGCTTTCTGCCAAAATAATGTCTGACTCCTCTGTAAGGCTGATTTGGTCGTCAGGCTCATAATCATCATCATACTGATCATATTTGGGCAGACAGTTGAAAGAAGAGAAGCTATTATATTCATACTTTATATTAATAGACTGCTCCATCATGTATGGCAGTATGAATATGTCATCTGTTTTGTGACAGGTTTGTTCATGAATATCATTCCTTTCCTTTTGCAAAACAGATCTGTTCTGGTGCTCTAAACGTTCAACTTCTGTTGTGCACATCTACTTTAATTCCTCTGCTTTCTTTACAAAGATATCAAGTTCATCCCCTTTTTCTGCTTTCAACTTCCCCTCCCTAACTTTCAGATTAACCTCTACATCTACTGCCATGTTCTGCATCTGTTGCATAGTAGAGGGGCTTCTTTCTCTTAGATGGAATTCTATTTCTGGATCAAATGCTGCTGGATAATGTAATAAGGCCAAATCAGGGGGAGGTATTATATTCAATGGTATAGAATGATAAACTTGATTGAATCGGTCAGAAAATTGCTGAACAGATTCATTTGGAATCCTTTTTAACTGATTATATTCTTCTATGAGCACGAGGAAATTGACTTTGATCATCCATCTATCAAGGAAGAGTTTGAATAACTGCTGGATATTTGAGATGCTTGCCTCAGGCAATGCTTTAAACCAAGTCCTAACTTCACTTTGCAAAGAAAGGGTAAACAACATAACACTAACATCCTCATCTTCTACTTCAAATTTTTTTAAATAATCATCAAAAGCCTGGATATGCTTTTGGGCAGTAACTCCATTCTCTCCATCAAATCTTGGGAGATACATGGGATGATTTTTGGGCAAATGTTTAAGCACGGGAGGCAAAATGAGTGGCTTATATCTATCAGGGACCTTACGAGGCAGGGGATTGTGTACAGGGGCTAAATGATTGGGTTCGGTGTGAACAGGGATAGGATGATTTGATTTGACAATAGTGTCCCCCTTGACTATAAGGTGAGCATCAGCAACATTTAGAGGTTGTTGTTCTAATGTGCAAGGAGGGCTTTCTTCAGCATTTTCAAAAGGAAAATCATAAAAGTTGAATTTAAACAATATGTACAGCAAAATTTTATGGAAGAGAAAGAACATGACCTCTTGGATCATAATCCAGGTCAAAATCCTGATCTGCTCATAAATTTCTTTTGGGTTCATTTCTCTGGTGGAGTCTTTATTATGAGGATGATGTGGAGTCACCAGGTGGATATATTAGCTTTGAGTGCCTGATCTCTGTCCACCATCAAAGATCAGAACTAGACTTGAAAAATGGTTGTGAAGGTTTGGTTATTCCTAGTGGAGCTTTCCAACTTTCTTTGTGAAATTATCTGAGGAAGGTCCCTAGTGGAGTTGCCATTATGTTATCACTCAGGTTGTCCTTAAGCTCCGAAAAAGGATACGGCCGAGGTAACCACAGACCAACTTTGGACTGCAGGTTCTATCCAACCTGCAATCAGAGAGGGCTCTCTCTTTATGATTTAGCTTTGTTTAAAATGATTTCAGGCTAGTTATCGAGTCCAAGGGTTTTGTTTTGTTTTTTGGTGGGAAGGATGATGTTTTCAGGTAGAGAGGTAAAACATAGTCTGGTAAGTTTCAAACCATTGGGCGTGGAGTCAAGGAGTCGGACTGCTGGTGCGTTTTCTTGGTCACAAGAGAAATAAGGAGCAAGGTAGCTGCTCATGAAACAACACTTAAAGCTTAAAAGGATGGAATGAGGGATAAGGAATGAGAGGCAACAAAGAATCTCTCACTATGCTTAAAGGGGGAAGGTGAATGAGCTCTATCTAGGAGCAGTTAAGAATTCCTAGACAACTGTCAAAGATGAATGGATTAGGGGAAATATGAGCCGAAGGGAATTCATATTCATGACTGATCCAGAGGAAAACATAAAGAAACAACAGAAAATGAGCATAGAGGGAAATTAAACCAATTCTAGACTATTCTTTCTTTCTGCTATTTAGACGGTATATCAATGGAAAAAACAGAGATAGGAAAACTTATTGAGTCATGTTGCAGCACATGAATTCCAAATTCACTTCTTCAAACCATTAAACACAGAGCAGACAGTCTTTCCTCCAAGCTTTTCAGCAGTCTTTGATTAAAGAAAAAATATCAGGTATACAGTGCGAGTCTTCACTGAAAAACTATCAACCAACCGACCCTTTAAACAAAACAGAGGGTGGTATATATAGGGAAGATTTATCCAAAATTATCTATTACAACCGACCTAACAGGTCTGACAGAAAATTGATTACTTCAACCTAATCCTATCCAGAAATAAATGCCAGAAAATATCTTTGAGCTTTGCTGGGGGCAGTTGTATCAAAATGAGTTAATATCTGTCCTGGTGGCTCTGTGCTTTTCATCTGTCATAACTGTACATTGGTCTTTACACCCTTGCTGTTCGGCGGTTTTAAATGCCTCTGACTGTGATTTGAGAGCTAGGATGGGCTTACTCCTCTTGATTTGACTTTCTAGGGGGCTCATCAATGTTTAAATGCTTCGGGCCCCTAAAAAAATCTTCGGCTGATACTCTTTGGCTCTCCTTCTTCCTCTGATACCCTTTGGCAATAAATTGATGCTGTTCTGAGGTGCTGTGGGTCTTACTCACAAATAAATGGCCACTGCTCGGCCTCTGTTTCTTTCAAAACTGTTTTTTGCTCCTTCCGGCAAGCTTCGCGAAGAAAAATGGGTTATTCGGCGCCTCTCGGGCTTGCCGGGGGCCGCAGAATGAAAAGATTCCCTGAATATTCCCCATTCAGGCCCAAAAAATCTAGGCGCAAATCGCTCATCAAAAACTGCCTCAGAATCGGATTCCGGGGCTCCGAAGTGCGATTTTTTGCCCTTCGCGCCAAAAAAGTGCTGATGACGTCAGCATGATGTGACATTGTACGACAGGTGATGTCAGCATGATGTCAGCAGGACGACGTGGCGGGATGACGTTAGCATGACGTCATCATGTACGGAGGGTGAGGTGGCAGGTACGGTGGCAGGGATATGTGGCAGTGATGTGGAAGGAGGCCATGCAGGCAGGTGACTCAACATAGTGACTGGGCATGGGGGTAACGTAAGCGGTGATTGTGCATGGGGTGACGTCACTGGGCAGGCGGGTGACGCAGGCAGGGGCGGTTTCCGGTTTTGGGCGCACTGCTTATGGACAAAGGTGGTTTCGGGGGAGAGGGCTCCGCCACAGCCCAACGCTTGACGCGTGGCGGGAGGTACGGCGGCAATACCGCCCATCTCCCGGACGCTCAACGTCGGATAGGTCGGGGATGGGATGGCCCGCCCACCGTTGATCTGTGGGGCGGGTGATCCAATGGTTGGCGAGGAGTGCGATATGACGAAGGGATAAGGGGCGGCATATGCGCAGGAATATTCCCTTTTTAATTATTTGCGGCGACGGGTTTAGACTTAGGGAATGGGGTTTTATGTGTTAAAAAGGTGCGGGTTAATATATTTACATTCGGACTTAGGGACAAGGGTGGAATATGGGTTATTTGACAAGCGGGGTTAATATTGTACAGAACGTAGGAAACAGGTGCAAAAATGGGTTTTTTAAGGTTTTTTGAGGGGTTTTTGGGCTAGGGGGGAGGTTACTAGCTGACCAGATATCAAACTAGCTCCTTAATGACTCAGATGGGCTAAAGACAGCCCCAGATGGACTGTGATTTCCTGGACTCAGTAGAATTATGGCTATAATGCCCGGGAGGGAGTATTTACATAAGGGAGTTTTTTATATACATGATTTTAATAGGGGAATGGGAAAACTAATAGGGATTTATATAATACTATTAGTAGTTAATATGAAGGTGACCAGCAAGTGCTAAGGTCAAGGACCTTAGGCTAAATTTGGGAAAAGAACTTGTAGAGAACTGAGATCCTTGAGTGAAGCAGATCTTCACCAAGGCAACTGATATGGAGAATGATGAGACTAAGAGGCAAGCAGATCTTGACCTCTTTGGGAAGTTAGTAAGTGGCCTTAGGGAATTTAGAAGAAAGGGGAGTTAGTGATGTTCACCTTTGAACCCTTTTGTATAAAAACTGCCTGCACTGTGATCTGAAAAGATAAAATACTTTGTACCACAAAACTGATCACAAATTATCATTCTGCAACCACACAGCTACCTACCCAGCCTACTTTTCTAACATTTTTTCTTCTTTTATGGGTGGGTGCATTTAGACTTGCAGACCCAGCTTTACAATTTTTCCTATCTAAATTTACACTTATTTCTGCCAGGGCCCAGATTAAACAGTTGGGTCCCTTTGATTCTCTACTTATCTACAAATTTGCCAAGATTTAGCTGTTTGGATAGATACATTCTCTATATTCTACAACAGGAAATTGAAATCTAGGGAGACCAAGATTTAGCTGTTTGGCCTTCCCTTAACTGAAAATCTTAACAAAAATGGAATACAGCAGTGGCATTCGGACCATGACACTTTCATGGCATCTTCTTTGGTCTGTTTTGGAAATATGGAACATTGTAGGCAGCAAAGTATGACATATTTGGCATGTAAAAATGTCAATCATGAAAAATGAATACCTGCTGCAGCAGGAGGCTAACAGATACAATGAATTCAATACCTTTTATATATAAGAATCTATAGAAAGAATATGAGGGTCAAATGGTTTACCTATAATTGATTGTCATGAATATTGATTTTTTGTGTAACATCGAGAGGTATCCCTACATGTCTAAGTTGACCTAGAAGAACTATGAAGAATTAAATTAAAATTTGATTTTTTGAATGATAAATCAGCCCAAAAAGTCAATTTGTCCTAGCAGGATGAAGGGTAATGTCCCTTGGGTTATTTCACCCTATTTGAATGGTATAAATACATAATGTGATGCCTCATTTTCGCAGTAAGAAAGAATAAAATCTTCTTCTCTCTTTATCATTTCTATTTTACTTCTTAAGGACGCATGGGTGGGATAAAGGACAAATTTGACCAAGAATTTGATATTTCTTTTTGGACCAAGCTTGATTAGCATTGACCAAGTTGATTTGACCTCTATTTTGACCGAATTTCCTGGGTGTTAACTGATGTTCTTTGATTGCAGAACAAACCAAACATGACCATAGGAGTAGACTATAGGGTTGACTACAAGATTTAATCACAATACTTGTTGACCATAGGTCTAAGTTGACCACATGGCCAAATTTGACTAGGGTGAAAGTTTGACCAGACTTGATGTTTTGGCTGGTCTGACCAATGTTGACTAGTTGTTGATTTTGACTAGGTTTGACTAGTATTTTAACTTAGATATTTGCACAGATTTCTTAAAAAGTTGTTGATTTGTAAACCTTACTGAAGAATAATTTCTCCTTAAGAAAAGTTGTTTGGTTTTCTTCCAAGATTGGGTTTCCTAAAGTAAAAATATTATCTCTATTGTGCATGGTTGTCTTTCTATTATCTATATTATTTCCTTTGCATTTATTGTTGATGTTTTATAAAGTGTAATTTCTCAATGATATCAATGGAATAAGAATATTGTGTGTAAATCATTAGGAAGTAATTATTTGGCAAAAAATTATATCTACTAGATATATTGTAAAAAAAATCAACATGTTATTAGATCTTTATTCAAAGAAAAACCATTGAAGTCAACCCAAGATACAATATTCAGTAGCTTGATTGGATTTTGAATATTTTGCAAAAATAGCACCAAATCTTAGAGTTGAAGACAAGTTAGATGTTTCCATCAAAATTAGATCTTGGAAGACCAGGATACTTCATGTCTTGGAAGAGAATGAGCTTCAAAATCATGTGGAGAAAGTTATTGTAGAGCCAGAGGGGGTTGAGGAGAAAACCAAGTATAAGAAGAACAAAGCCAAGGTTAAGAGAGTCTTGGTATATTTTATAAAAGGGTCAATTGATTCCTCATGTTGTTGCATTGAAAAATGCCAAGGAAGTATATGATGATATGGTAGGATTGTTTGAAAGAAATAACACTAATAGGGAGTTAATATTGAGAAATTGTCTTCATAATGTCATGATGACTAGATCATATTTTGTAGTCTCTTATCTTACATGAGTTTTCCAGATAAAAAAATGATCTTTTAGCCATTGATGATACAGAACTTGTCATAGTGACTCTCAATGGTTTTCCTTCCTCATGGGAAAAATTGATTTAGGGAATCTATTCATGAGAAAAACTACCCATGTTTGATAAGTTATGGATTGATTATGTGCAAGAGGATTCTAGATTGTTGTCTAGGAATAGCTTGCATAATCTACAGGATGAAGAAACGCAATCCCTTACAACTCATTTAAGGAAAGGAAAAGGAACAAGGAACTTTGGAAAGTTTGATAAGAGGAATACAAGTAGAAGACCCGCTCCTTTTCAGGATCAGAAGAAGGAGGATATGTCAATGATCAAGTACTTCATTTGTTATGATTTTGGAAGCTATGCTTCCCAGTGTCTCAAGAAAAGGAAGGGAAAGTAGCATGTATCAACATCCAATGTTAATGATGATGATAATGATTAGCATCCACCTCAAAAGAAGTCTAAGGAAATATTTCTTTAGGAAATACTACCAATATTAGTGATGTTTGACTTATGGAAATTTTTGAATTTTTAAGCTTCCCTTATAGATTTGTCAGGGAGGGGGTCGACAATTCCCTACATCCTCAATATTTTGTTCCTCAATTAAGAGATAAGTAATTCATATTTTTCTCCCTTGATTATTATTATTGTTTTTATTTTTTGGTGAACCTCTTGTCCTTGTATTTTTCTTGGTTATGAATTTTCTTCATGGCCTCCTGAATGGATTTTTGTAGAAAGGAAGAATGAGTACGTTGCGGAGACTACAAATGCAATGATTCATGTATCATATGGTAAGTTACATTAAGAAGCACAAAGAATTTATTTTGGCAGGAGATTTCTCCTAGAAAGAGGGAGTGGAATACAATGAGAATTTTGCTTCTGTCACCAAATGACCAATTTCTTAATGTCTTGAGCATAAACTTACCAAGAGTGATTGATGTTAAAGAAGGACAATTGTACATATTGTTAGGACATCCATGACCATGAAAAATGACTGAAAGAGCTTCAATTTATGAGGGAGAAGATAATCAAGTAGAATGAAAGGAGTAGTCTTCCAAGAGGATGTCATGGGTTGATTTTTCCAGAAAATATGCTTAGAGAAGGGAGGTCTCTAGGAGAAATATGCCTTCTACAAAAAAACCATGTCAAACAATAGAGTATGCCTTAGTCACAAAGGTAGAAGTAGTGGAAAAAGGATTTACTTTTATGAAAAAGTGAGAAACCAAGGTTACCATAGGAGGATCTACTTTAATGTCATAGGGAGTTGGCCTCAAAGTTTGAGATGAAGGATCTTGGCCTGATGAACTATTTCATGGGATTGGAGGTATGGAAAGGACTAGATGAGATATTCCTTGGATAGAGGAAGAATATAGTCTAGATTTTGAAGAGATTCGGTGTAATGGACTATAGGTCCATGGTTGCACCAATCTTAACCAATCCAAAGAAGATGGGTGATTCTGCTTCAGATTCATATCTAGTGGATCCCATGATGTACAATTAGTTGATTGGATCCTTGATGTACCTAGTTAACACTAGGCTATATAGTTTCTTTGCAGTAAGCACCCTGAACCAAGTTTATTGTTGAGTCAAGGCTTGTACATTGGGTTGCAACAAAGCGTTCATTGAGGTACGCATGTGGTATAGTTAGATAGGGTCTGAGATATGTCCCAAGTAGTGAAGCGAGGTTATAGGGATATGCATATTTATTTTGGGTAGGGAGTGTAGAGGATAGAAAGAGAACCTCAAGGTGTTGCTTTAGTAGGATGTAGACTTCTATTGAACTTAATACAATAGAATTAGAGTATATAACTACTAATGCTACAAGTGAGGTAGTAATGTGGATTCAGATGCTACTTACGGGGTTACTTGATGAGGTTGAAGCACATTGAGATCAAATATCACTTCATATGAGACATGGTGCATAAGAGAGCAAGTTAGATCTAGTACATATCCATAGACGAGAGGTTGTAAACAATATCACTAAGGATCTTTCGAGTGAAAAGATATATCCACAAACAAGTAGATTGTGAACATTCTCACTAAGCCTTTATGTAGAGAAAAATTGGTATTCTTCAGAGACAAGCTTGGCATAATGAATAATGTCTTCCTCACTGAGAGGGAGTGTTGATGTATTTGTAGGATTAGACAGATCTTCTCCAGAGAATACATGAAGGAATTTGGATGAGTCATACTAACTTGATCAAAGGAGATTGATGTAATTCACCTGAGAAGTCATAAAGGAATTTGGACAGGCCATGCTATTTTTTCTAGGTTTGAATGGTCCAAGGGTAGATCCTTTCCTAAGAATCTATGAAGGAATTTGGTTAGGCCATGTTGATTTGACTAGAGGATATTCATACATTTACCTGAGGAGCCATTCTAATTCGGGCAAGGGGAAATGGCCTAGGATACTCACATTTCCTACTCTAGGATGGAGTGATCTATAGATGTGCATGTGAGTAGTCACATTTCATACTCCAGGACGGAGTGATATATAGATGTGCATGTGAGAAGTCACATTTCTTACTCTAGGATGGAGTGATATATAAACATGCATATGAAAAGACATTACATCAACACAACAAGATCATGAATTTTACCTGTGGAGGATAAATTTAAGCTAAAGAGAAATATGTTTGTAGCAAAGGTGAATACCTCCCTTGCTAAGAGGGAGTTTTGATTTTCTTTTTGTAGCATCAAGAGGTATTCCCACATGCCTAAGTTCGCCCTTGGATTATTTCACCCTATTTCAAGCAAGCAATAAGCAATTATTCTTCTCTCTTTATCATTTATATTTTACTTCTTAAGGCTTCATGTCTAGGGGAAAGGACAAATGTTACTAGGAAGTCGATCTATATTTTATGGATCGAGTTTAACCAACATTAGCTGAGTTAATGTGACCTCTATTTTGAATGAACTGACTAGGTGTTAACTGAAGTTGTTTGACCATGGAATATATTGGATTTGACCATAGGAGTTGACCATAGGGTTGACTATAAGAGTTGACTACAGGTCTAAGTTGACCATAGGATTTGACCACAATGTTTGAGTTGGCTGCAAGGCTAAATTTGAGCAGGGTGAAAGTTCAACCAAACTTGATATTTCGACCAAACTGCTTCAACAATGATGAACTTGATGCTAGAATATCTTCAAGGAAAATGCCAACAAAAAGTGATGTCCAAATTATCTTCTAGTAATCTTTCTCTGATACCATGTTGGAAAATCAATGAAATTATAAATTAAGTTTGATTCTCATTACTCAATAATTTCTTGTGAGATTTGTTCGCATTTTGTTAATTCATTATTTGTTATTCATCAACAAATTAACAAAACATAAAACACATGATGATGACAAGAAGAGAAAGAACAAAAGATATAGGTCCCAAGCCAGGGAAAAACCCACATTTGGGGAAAACCCAAACAATCCTCTTCTTATAGAATCAGATCAAATGAGATATCCAAGACCAAGACAACTACCTCCATAAGATCCCTAAGTCATCCCTCCATTCAATGTCATATTTTATCCTTGATCTGTCACTAATATGCCTTTTAGATGCCTTGTCTTCACAAAGAAGTTCGTCCTCCCTATAGATGGTAGTCCACAAACCTAATGATACTTCCATAGCTTGCACAACATAGCCATAAAAATCATTCTGGAGTTTGTATGTCATCACAGGAGAAACTCACATATCTCTTTAGGTATTCATATTATTTCCAGGTCTCTTATCACAGACAACTTGCATTCCGTTTCAGGGATAACCATAGAAAGTCATAGAAAAACAGTCTTTAGGAATTTTCATTCTTTTAATATTAGATTTCATAGAAACATTTTCAACCCTTTCAGATTATTATGTCACAAAATATTGGAAATACTAGCCACATAAATTTTGCATGTCATGTCATGAACCTTCAACGAACTTGCCACAGAAAAATCCATCGAACTTCTTGTCTTTTTGGTGGAGGATTTAATTGAATATATCAATATGAAGGTTCACATCTATGTAGAAGGATGACTTGGCCATCTGGAGGGCCAACTTGGTATTATGGAGGACTATTTGACTCTTTTTTACTAAAAAAAAAGCTTTCTACTTTTTACAAAGATTCCAAATGAAATTTTACTCGAATATAATTCTTTGACTCAATCAAAACCTAGAAGCATGAAGAACATGCTTAACTAAAGAAATAATAATATAAGTATTTTACTTCTTTTTTCTTTTATTACAAGTACAAAGATAAATATGAAGGCCAAACCTAGTTAATTTCTTCATATTATCACCAAAAAAATGATCACCTAAACATTCCTAACCATGCAGATCAAAATACACCATGTAGGATTAATTTTACCATAGTAAAATCACTTTCACTATGGGAAATAATTTAGTAAACCATTTTTATTAAATTATTTATGATTAAAATTATAAAACCTCATGAGAATAATTGGATAAATCACTATTTATTTAATTTTCTCTAGGAATAATTATTAAATCATTATTTGATAATTATTCCTTGTCACATTTTACTAAATCACCTAGGAATAATTAAATAAATCATTATTTATTTATTATTCCTTAATTCTATTATTGGAATAATTATTAAATCACTATTTAATAATTATTTAAATTTCACACCATTCTTAGTCCTCACGAAATACTTAATAAATCATTTTATTTGTTATTTATTTCTAAATAAAGATATTTAACCATTTTGAATATCTTTTCCCTCTCCAAGAACTATAATAAGTATTCCTAACGGCTAGATCTTGATTTGGTCAATATTATTTTATTATTCTCCATTTTTGAGATCAACCCAATACTTTTCTATAAATAATAGGGGTTTCCGTTCTTTCTTCACCATGATCATTATCATCATCACCACTATCATCTTCTTACAAATGAGCTCCCACTTGAGTTCTACACACTGTTTTCGGTTTTTCACATATTGAGAGAGACAATCAATTACTGAAGCATCAAGGACATCAAAGGACCTATCCCACAGAGGGGGGTTTGTAGAACCCATTTTGTAGATCTCCTTCACTAGGTGTTATCAATAAAGATTATAATTCATTTAAATTCTTTCCATATTGGGTTATTACATTGGATATCTATTGTTGTTTGTTGTTTTAGATCACATATATATTTTTATTGTCTCATTTTATTATTGCATATCTAAGGCGTAAGGAACCACAAATCATTGTTAGGGTCAATTGTCACCAGCGACATAAGTGAATTGTTCTTAGTACACCTTCCAAGAAATTTCAGACTAACAGATAGCGAATCCACTGGTGTAGTAATTCAGTTCCTAGGTAACTGAAGTTTCAATCAATTTCAGGGTTTTCTACAACTATTTATAGTCTCTCAATTTGTATTCATAGTTTTCTTTCCTTTTTTGTCAAATTTTTAGATTTTGGTGGTTTTCTGGTTCTTTCCAGAGGTCACAGGTACCAGCCAAGCAGGAGATGAGAAAATCTGTATGAGATCTGCTGACTGAGAGTCCCAAGAGAAAAACACACTTTTCAGCCCTAAATATGCATTATAGAGTGCACTTTTTGGGAAGTTATATGCGTTTTCCACTGTTTCTAGGTCAGTATCGGCGTTTGGATTTTTTCTGAGAAATTTTTAGAATCTTTTCAGACTTGCCAAGAGTGTTGTGTGTGGACTAGGAAAGGTTTCTTATCTCTTTTTCACTCTCCCCTAGGCCTAGATTCTTTTATTTTTCCTCTTTAAGGAAGGAAAAAACCCCTAGGGTTTAAAGTACACCTCCACCTTTTTAGGAAGAGATTGGCTAGGTGAGAAGTCTAGGGTTTCAACATTTTCAGCCACTGATTTTCAGAGTCTGATCCATTACTTTAAAATAGTTGTGGATATGTTTATTTAACCATTTATCCCTTTATATTTTGGGTTTCTCCTTTCCCCCTTCGTTACATATCCATTTAGGCACATCACTCCCATCATTCAGATCAGTATGTTTAGGGCTCATCAGACCCTAATTCAGTTGCTACATGCCCTAGACAAGTCAACATTTTGAATGCCTCCTTCCCTGAGATTTTCTTGGCCTGAAGCCCCGTAGAATTGCCTCCTTGAGGGACCAACACATCCTTGGATAGGGGTAAGTACGCTTTAGTGCAGGAAGGCCCATATCAGGGTGCTCTGTAGAGCACCTAGGCCCACTTTGACCTGCGTTGGGTGAGATTGAGTGAAATTCACATAGGGTTATGGGAATATTCTTATCCTCTGGAGTCATCTAGAAGATTCCCACACTTATCACCTCCTATGAGCTTGAAATTGGATGAGGAATGAGTTAAGTAACCTCCTATCCTCTCATCCCTTCCTCCATGGAAACTAACTCTAAGTATGGAAGGCCATTCAATACCCTCATTTATGACAAAACCTCCTCCATCTGCCTATAAATTGAGCACTCATCTAAGTGATTAGGGGTTGGACTTTGAGAATTTATAAGGAGATACTGTTGGTGTGAGAATTGAGAGTATAAGCAAGTGTTTTTATGTTGTTAGAGTGTTGTGCTATTGATGTGATGTTGTTTGGAACCCAAGATGGAAGAGTGACAATGGATCGGACTTCATGGTTGTAATTCTTCCTTCTACTTAATAAATTTGTTTACACCTTTTTCCATATGCTTATCTTGATATATGATGTTTATATGTGTGAATGTATCTAATTCCATTTACTTGTATTTGATAGATCTATTACTTTGATTGGTTCTCTGTCTTCTGTTTATGCTTGCAGGTACTTTTGGAGCGAGTTAAGTTCGAGAAGGAGCGACGGGAATCAAACAAAGGAGACAAAAGGAAAGCGAAAGAACAAGTAGGTCCTTTGATTCCTTTGTCTTATTTATCATTTATAAAAAAAGGATAAGCGCTTTAAATATGTTGTTCTAGGTATAGTTACCTACCTAGGGAATTAGTATTTATCCATAGATACCAAATTCCTCATAACACCCTTAGGGTCCCCTTGAGCATCCTAGGTTTTGGCACTTCATACGTATCCTTTATAGCATTTGTCACCTCTAATTTTTGTTGTATGTCTGCACCATTTACAACAGATTAGTTCCTCTAGATCTTAGCCCCTTTGACATGGGGTATTTTGTGCCTTTGATGTGTCTTTGAGTAGCTTGTTTACCTTATATTGCCTAGCTGCTTGATAGCCTTTTTGGGTAGGGGTTCTGTGTGCTTGATTGGTTGTTTATTTTTTTTGTCCTTTTCAACATTATTTACAGTATTTCAACACTTTATTTTTAGCAGCACATGGCATCATAAAACATGCTCAATTAACTCATCCCCTTGACACATCATTTTCACACACTCACACACTAAGCAAACATGAGGTTGGTTAACACTACCAAGCCAAGACTTGAAACACTACACCTTAATAATTTAACATACATAGATTAATGCACCAGGGCCAAACAATCTATGTAGTTTATGTGTAGGATCAATGGGATATGCTTCCAATAACACCCATCTATCACTTACATTGAGACATAGAAGTTGAAATATTAAGGAGATTAAAATCCTTCACCATCCAATGGTCCAAAGTCAGATCGCATCAAAAACTTGATTCAGAGGGGGTTAGGCTAGGTCATCGTGTGAGCAGTTCTCCTCGGGGCTACCCAACCCATGGTAGGGAATCCTATGCAGCGACTGACCACCAAGAAGCTCAATACTCGACCATCCCAATGGGACGAAGGTATCTGTAGTGACCAATCTTAGGAAAACACCCTATAGGACTGGCTATGGGAAGGAGTTGTTTCTCTACCCTATCTTTCTCTAGACAACTCTACTTATGGGGATGAAAATAAGTCAAGTAAGAAGTTATTTGGAAGGCCATCTAAAGGATTGTTTGAGGATTTATACCACCTATAGGCTAGAAGTATTTTTCTCTGATAGGATGTGCTTAATTTTATTAGATTAACATAACTAATATAGTTAGTTTACGCTTGGAACCACTGCACTAGGTGTTTTATTGTTGCTTGTTGCTCTTTTTCTCCTATCATCACCCTTTAGTCCTTAGATTCATCATTGTCTTGAAATAATTATTCCCCTTAGGCATAATTTGCAGAGAATTCAAGGCCTCCACTCTCAGTTTCCATTAGGACATATTACGCTTCCCTGTCGAGTTAAAGTCCATCATCCCAGTCCTCCATTGAGTCCTCATTCTGACTCTGGTTCTACTAATTCTTCTAGTTCTTCCTTTAATCCTGCATCTTATCAACCCCATACAATCACCATGTGAAGCACCAACATAGGTGTGGGAAACCAAGATGGTAACCCAGTTACTAACCAGGGTAACCCCATGAGGGGAACCTCCACCGGTATGGTCACTCCTACTCCATTGCTTCATTTTATGGCTGGTTTGTGTCTCCCCGATTTCAGCTAGCTCATCAATGACCCTCTTCTCCATGACCCCAATTGGCTAGCTATGCCTACCAAGCTTCCTTCTGACATTGCCAGGTTTGAATGTAATCCTGGACAAGATCCCACTAATCATGTTCATTCATTCCATATGTGGTGTTCATCTAATGTGATCACTGAAGACTCCATTTGTCTTCGCATTTTCTAATGCACTCTTACTAGAGTTGCTACTAAGTGGTATGTAGATCATCCTAGAGCCACTCATTCCACTTTTGGGACTATGGCCAAGCATTTCTAGCCTATTTCCAGTTACCTCTCCAATATGACACTGGTATTGAACTCTTGGCCTCTTTTCGTTAAACTTCTACCACCCACCTATCTGACCATATTCAAGAATGACGTAGAAGGAGGAGCATATGTAAAGCTCCTAACTTCAAAGACCCTGTCTATATGGATTGGTTCCTTAGATCAATTTTGGCCCCCATTTCTAAAGATGTTTCTTCTCACTTCCCTCAATCTGAGGAAGATGCACTCCATGTAGCCTTGAAATTTGAACTCATCTACGCCTAGTCAGGTTATGTTTATACTGTTATTCCCGATCTGCCTTGGCCTACCCTTGCTAATGCACCGAGGGCATCTCATGTTGCTAACAATATAGTTGGATCCATTTCACACCCTTAACTTCAACCATATGTTCCACCTCAGATGGGTTATGGTCAACCCCAGGGGGGACCAGTTCCTCTTACACCTACCCCCCCAATCTTCCACATGGAAACTCTTATCCAAGTCCCAACATGTCACATGCATATCCCCATATGTATTAGTAGATTCTAGGGTTAGCTATTTCTCCACCTATCTATCCTCATGTTGACTCATCTCCTTACTATTTGTATGCACTGCTTAGCGATCCAGCCCCACCGACACTAGTGCCCCAGCCCCCATGCCTCCTCTTCCTCTGCCACAACAACAACCTCGTTGACAAGGTCAAGTGTATGCTTAGTAGAGCAAAACAAATCCCACCAACCCAAGAAAAGGAACAAGAGGAAAGGTAACTAGAACCAACAATCTCAAGGTAATCAAGGTAGCCAAGGTCCACCACCTAATGCATTTTAGGGAAACCAACCTAACCATGCAACCTAGCAATAGGGAGGACAACCCAAGAAAAAAAGGCTCTTCGTAAAGACAAACATTGTGCTTATTGCAGAGTATATGGTCATTATACTCATGAATGTCCCCTTTTACCTCAGATGTGTAAATCATGGGAAACTCAAGCAATTACTCTTAGAGGACCCCAACCCATAGCTCCTCCTCCTCCTCTTGCTTCATCTGAACTGGATGTGCATACCAATACTTCTCCTCAATAAGGATATCTTACTACTCAACCTACACAAGGTCCTGCAACACCCCCACCTCCACCATCTAGTCACAATGATTATCATATTCTTATGATGAATTCTGACAAAGTCAACAACGGACAAGTAAACCTTCAGACTCAATTGTGCTAATATGACAAACCACCTGCTAATTCAATAACTGAGTCCCAAACCCAAGTTTCCACTGAGCCTCTATCATGATCAAATGGTACCTTACAAATCCCTCCTAAGGTAGAGGTTATCCCCAATATCCTTGAAGTTCCATTACATTGAAATTTTTATTCTGATAAAGCTACCCATGCCTATAGCACAGAATATGACTTGGCGCAGTGTTTTGTTGCCATGTCAACACTGGAATTCCTACAAACGTTCCCATCCCAACGAAAATATCTACTCTCTGTATTTTCTATTGTGGACCCTTTTGACAATCGTATGATTATCTTTGATGTTGAAAAAATGGAACACCCCCCATTCCCTATATTTGTTGAATTTAAAATACCATTCTATATAATAAACACCATTATTCAATGGTGTATCACAGATGAAGGAATCTCCACCTATGTGATGGTTGCTAGTGTTTGGAAGAAACTTGGTTCACTTGACCTGTCTCCTTCCACCATCACTCTCTGTGCTTGGGAAGATCATCCCTCTCATCCCCTTGGATTATATCACAAATGTCCTATCATTGTTGCTGGAAAGACTATCTCTATTGACATCGAGGTCATTGATGCCCGATTAGACTATAAAATCATCTTAGGTTGTAGTTACACCTATGCTATGTTAGTTTTTGCACCTATGGTTTTCCGTACGATGTGATTCCCTCATAATGGAAAGATCGTCACTATAGATTAGCTGAGGTACTATGATCCTAAGTCTTAGACTTGACCTCAGTCCACTATCTCATCGATGACCGGAAATACGATTGTCGCATCCCTCACCAATGTCTCTCCTGGAGTCCACAAAGATTCCACCTTGCTTGGTGGTTAATATGGTCCACCACCTATTACTTCTAAGCCTAGCTCGTCTAATGTTTGCATGCTCCAAGTATCACGGGCCGCCCACTAGAGATCTGGTATGCCTTCACAACATCCAACACCTCTAAAACATGTTATTCCCAGCTTAACCACCCTTAGGTACTACTCCTCAAGTTCCATTTCCTTATGTTGATATCTCTCCTAGTCCTTTTCAGCATGAAATCATTCCCCCAAGTCTTAACCATCTTGGAGCCATTCCCTCAAGTCATTCCCCTTATGGTTAGATACCATTCTTATTTCATCCTTGAGGATTTTATTCTACACCATTCATGGCTACATTTATTTTACCTAACATTACCTTGGGGATCAGAGTTTGGTGCGTTTATCCTCCTGCAAACACTCCCCCTGATCAACTCAAACCTTACACAACTTTGACCCTTATTCAACCTATCGTTACTACCCCTTCCTTTGCTTAAGTTCCTTAGAAACCTCAACAAGAACCTATTCTTGTTGCAAAAGAATATGGTGGCCGGGGGGCTGGGGGGGGGGGGGGGAATCCCATAAAAATGGAACTAAAAACAAAGCACCCCAACCAACTCCATCTCCTCCTAAGCCGCCAAATCCTACTCCTCCATGTTCTTTGTGTGATGTTGTTGGTTATGCCACCAATAATTATCCTGAAATCCCTCATATCATTAATGTGGTCTCTGATACCTTTCCTAATTCTAACATTCCTGAGGTCCATGTCACCTTACCCGAGTCAGCTAAGAGTAATAGATCATTATTCATGAATCACCCTTGTGCTTTGTGTGATAATTATGGCCATTATTCTCATCACTATCCTTGTCTCAAATAATTTATTGATACACTTCAAGTGATTCATGAATTATATGCCACTCATAGTGATTCCACCTCTCCTCTACCTGCGGGTTTTAGTCCCCCTCCTATGCCAGAATAGGAGGTCTCTCAACAACCCATCATGATGCCTCCTTGTGATGTCAAGATGACCGATAGTATCGCCCCTATTCTCTTCCTGTCATCATCCATGGGATCAATCTATTAGGATTCTCTTGATGTCTCCTATTGTGATCATGTTGAACCTTATTCGACAAACACTTTAGACCTCTCAACAACAATAAATGTCACATCTACTAGTCATTTGTATCCCATCATTAACAATGCGCATGTGAACCTTATCTCTCATAAATATCCCTCAGGTAGCTCCTCTTCATCATGTGGTATCTCTTCCTCCATTCCTCCCATATTTCATTCTAATGAATATATCATGGAAACCATGAACACCCTTGATTATCCTTGGGATGATATGCACCATCATGCATACTTCTTTCTACAACAAACCCATGATAAATATGTTATGGAGTCCAACATTATCCTCACCTTTTTGCAAACCCAAAAATTTCCCCCCGTCTTCCTTGTGATGCTCGACGATGTATTCAACATCAAGACCCTTGTTATCTCCTCATCAATGATGATTTTCATTGTCACGATGTTGACATTTTCCTTCATCGTTGTCTCACCCATTCATTGTCTTCTTGCATCTTTCAAATGGATCCATCATCCACACCTCATATTGGTTATGTTGATGGTGCGATTTTCTTCTTTAAGAATCTAGCCTCGAAATCTTGGGCCATTTTCACCCCCTCGCATTCCTTAGTCCACTCCAATGATGTCTACATTGGGTTCTCCACTAATAATAAGGTCGAATATGATGTTGTGATAGGTTTGTTAGTTGATTCTCTTTATCATCTCATCCTTCACCTTCATGTTTGTATCGATTCCTTGCTACTTTCATGAAATTGAATGACGTTTATCATGTGCGTAATCATATCCGATTTAGAAAATATCTAGGAGTTAAGCTTTTGGCACATGAATTTGAATCCATTACATTCAATCATGTTCCTAGAGCTCAAAATCACTATGTAGATACCATTGCAAATAACATCCTAGATTGGCATTTATCAGATGTATATACAAAGGAATCCATAGCATAAACAAATGGTGAACCACAATCATCATAAAAGATGCATAACCATATTATGTATCATAATATCTAACATAGAGTGTTTAGAGTCCACTACTCTAAATACATCTAACATACTCATTCACATATCACAACAAAACAAAAATGGGTACCCAAATGTCCCTATACCTAATCACTATCATTTGGATGCTCCCGAACTAATGGCTCCATCCCACCAGACCATAAGTCTCGCACTGCTTGACTGGACATCTCAATGTACCTCATGATACCTCACCACCCTGAGGGAAGACCACTTCACTCATTTATATACCGATCTTCTAACTCATGCCACCCATGCTCTGTCACGTCGGTCAGTAGCACTTCGATCCTATGACGGAGATCCTCCAGTAGAGAATCACTACCTGATCTCTACTATGATGTCAAACCACCTTTATCTACAACCCCTGGAACTACAACTCGTCCTATATATCCTATTAGCTTCACCGGTGCTATAGCTTCATACCACAAAGTTTAGAAATAAGTACCACATACACATATTTATTAAACTATAAATGCATCAAATATATAGAACCTTTCACTTACCATTTGAACCCCACGCTAATCCCAACAGAAGTGGTAAGTCAGGTGTTGGAAATGGATGAGGGTGATGGATTGACATTGCCTTGGTCTTGTTGGAGCATCTAGGAAAAGGAGGAGAAAGCCCAAGTTTGACTTCCGTTGAATATATTTTTGACTTGTTTTGTTGCTTTCAAAGGTTGGAGAGTACCTGCATTCATTAGAGAGAGATACACGGAGAAAATAATTATTTCTTTTCATTTTTCCATTCTTTCTCTCTTTTCTTAGGCCTACTAGCTACCTCAATGAGGTTTTCAACTAGTAGGTCTGCCTAGGTGCCTCAAAGGAGGTTTTCACCTAGGATCTTTTCTTTTTTCTTTTTTTTTCTAACCCATTGACTGCCTCATGGAGGTTTTCAATCAATGAGCCAATCTGAGGTGCCCCAAATAAGTTTTTCACCTGAGATTTTATTTTTTTCATTTTTTTAATATTTTTTTCTATCATACTCTACTTCAAAAAAAAAAAAATCATTTTCGAGTGTAGGAATGCTTCCAAAAGGAGCCACTTGCATAATAGGATGATAGACAAAATCATGTTTAGGATCAAAACATATGCTTTGACATGTACCTGAATGTGAGATACCAACTACTTTGACTGAGATGAGATAAAAAATTGTTGAATAAGAGTGTGTTGCTACAACTTAACAATTTTTTGGAACCATATTCAATATACTTGTGATGCCGTTGGTCAACTTGTTATTTTGGATCATCTTGGATGTCTTCTTCTTCAATGAAATTAAAATATTCTTCTTTTTGTTGATTATTCTCTTGAACACATATAGGATCTAATGGTGAACATGATGTAACTTCCTCAATCTTTGATTCCAATGTCTTCTGTCCATCAAGTGCAGCCCATGATCCTTTGGTCTTCCCATTTGAATCTTCTTTTTATGAATGTTGTCCTTCAATGACATCAAGAGAATCTCTTTTTTGCAATACTCTACCTGAGCTAAGATGAATAACATTTAGATCAAGAGGAGATGTTTGGAAGTGTTGTACCTCAACATTATAAGTGGGTTGATCTATTTCCTTGTATGAGTTTGGAAATGGTGGTACTGGTAGTTGAGTGGGAATGGATGTTTGAGATAGATGTGGTCGGGGTTGTGGTTGTGGTGGAGATTGATGGTAGGGATAACATGCAGTTGGTTATGGAGGATATTTAGAAAAATATTGAGGATATTTTGGATTTCTCCCATAAGGTTCTTGCCAACCTTGTTTCCATGATTGGTTTTGGGGTTGAGATGGCCAAGGTTTCCAAGGAAATGGTGTGTTCCAATTACTTTGATATGGAGGTGCATAACCTTGAAATTATGAATTAGACTCTTGCATGATACTAGATTGACTATGTTGCCATGGTATTCTTGGAGCTACATTACATAGGTTCTTTGGTGATTGACTTGCTCCATTGTCCTCTTGGTAAACTTCCTTTAACCTTGGTAATGATGGGAAATATTTAAAAAAATGTGATTTTTCATGGACAACACAAATATCAACATCTTCTTTTTCCTCATCTTGCATTTTTAACATTTCTACTTGTTTTCTTAGATTGCTAAGAATTTATATTTTAAACTCATCAAACAAATTTTCAATTTTAGCTTGACTTACCGATCTTGATGTTGATTTACTTACCCTTGCCCTTCCTCTTGATATGTTTTTTCATGTTTCACAAATTTCTTCAAATGATAATTGGTGTACATCACCTCTACTCATGATATCAAGGATATCAATCCACTCATCCCTAATTGTTCTAAGTAAGAGGGTTTTTAGTGTGTCATATCCTAAATGATGGAATTTTTCCCTCTTAAAATTATACACGAACCTCTCTATTAGATCCTTAAGGCTCTCATCTTCTTTTTTATTCATTCTGAAGATTTCTTCCTTAAGATCATGGTATTTATATTTTTCTAGAAATATCTTTTGCATGTCATTCCATGATCTTATTGAATTAGTCCCTAAACTCATGAACCATTTAAGAGCTCTATCCTTCAATGTTGCTAGAAACAATCTCAACTTTTGAGTGTTTAGTAAGTAACCATAAGATTTACAAAGGATTTCAAATTCAAATAGAAAGGTTTTCGGATCCTCTTACCTCATACCATGAAAGTTGTAGGAATTTACAGGGTAAGTTCCTTAGATAGAACACCAAAGGACACCGCTCACAACCAGATTGCAGATCAATACACCAATATTTTTGACATGGTTAAAACCCTCAAAGAGGGAAACAGTCCACGGCCTGAGCCAACGTGACCACTTCAGGCAATTTATTAATAAAAGAATGAAAATTTACATATGCTTCTCTCATGCACGGATTACCCTACAAATGACCCTCCATGCGCTTTAAATAGAAATCATGGACAAATCGGGTGTCAAGCCACGAATCAAGTGTCGGTAATACCGAGGAGAGAATGAACCGTCAGATCACTACATATCGTGACTGTTGGATTGTAAGTTACAAAATGTACAACGGTAAAGAAACACACTTTACCTAACTCTATACTAGACCAAGTTGTACTGAACTATTTCCTATGTGTCGGAATATCCTAACATCCCCCCTTAAGAACAACTTGGGATAGGATTGAAGGATTAAAAAATATGACACAATAGGAGAAGGAGGCACTAGAGCCTATCCCCCCTTAGTGACAACTTCCTGAACTCCAACCATAAATCGAAGTTTAGTGAACTTCGCCTCTGTGAGAGCCTTTGTGAAGATGTCTGCAACTTGATCATATGTTGAACAATATTGCACTTCAAGAACATGGTCGTGAATGAGCTTTCTGATGAAGTGCATGTGCAGTTCAATGTGTTTGCTACGCTGATGTTGGACTGGATCTTTGCATAGTTGAATGGCACTTTGATTATCACACCAAAGTGTAGTCGGATGCTGTTGCTGAAAGCCAAACTCTGACAGCATCTGACGAAGCCACAAGGCTTCCTTACTAGCTTCTATGGCACCACGGTACTCTACTTCTGCTGATGAAAGAGAAATGGCAGCTTGTTTCTTGCAAGCCCATGTAATAGGTCCTGAACGAAGAGTGAACACATAACCGGCAGTAGACTTCCGATCATCAGGGTCACCAGCCCAATCAGAATCAGTGAAACCAACCAATAGAGGAGCTGCTTCAGCACTGTAATGAATCCCAAACTGAACTGTACCTCGAACATAACGAAGTATTCTTTTAGCTGATTTCCAATGACTTTCACATGGGTTTTGCATAAACCGAGCAACAAGGCCAACAGCAAAGGAAAGATCAGGACGAGTATGGGTTAGATACAAAAGTTTTCCTACAAGTTGACGGTATAAGGTAGCATCAACTTCAGGAGAAGTACAAGTGACTGAAAGTTTAACTCCAGACTGAAAGGGAGAAGGGGCTGGCTTACAGTATTCCATGTGAAAATGGCGTAGAATATCACAGGCATACTTGGACTGAGAAAGGGAAATAGCTTCCTTGGATTGCAAGACTTGAAGACCGAGAAAATAATGTAAGTGTCCTAAGTCTGTCATTTCAAAATTCCTTTTAAGGCTAGACTTCACATGGTTTATAAGGTTGGGATCACTACCGGTAAGGATAAGATCATCAACATAAAGAACAAGAATGATAAGAGACTTGCCCACTTGCTTGGTGTAGACAGTATTGCCAGAATGACACCTAGAAAAGCCAGATTCTAAAAGAAAGCTATCCATTTTGGCATACCAAGCTCGAGGAGCTTGCTTGAGACCATAAAGGGATTTCTTAAGTCGACATACAAGGCTGGAGTCTGTTTTTATGAAGCCAATGGGTTATTCCATGTAGATTTCTTCATGCAAGTCCCCATGCAAGAAAGCAGATTTTACATCCATCTGATGGACTTCCCATTTGAACGAGGCAGCAAGGGAAAGAACAAGGTGGATAGAGTTCATTTTGGCAACAGGGGAGAAGGTTTCAGCGTAGTCAATGCCTTAAACCTGTGAAAAACCTTTAGCAACAAGACAAGCTTTATGTTTATCAACTTTCCCATCTGGTCCATACTTGGTTCTGTAGACCCATTTGCATCTAACAAGTTTTCTTCCCTTTGGTAGAGGAACAAGATCCCATGTATAATTTTCCAACAATGAATGATATTCTTCATTCATAGCTTCTTCCCAATCTGGATGGCCTGAAGCTTCTGCAAAGGTGTCAGGATCATAATTTACTGGAGCTTGAGCCAATAAAGAAGAGGCTCTCTCGAACTGAGAACGTGTACGTCGCTGATCTGTAGGATCACCGGCAAGATCACCTGCTGCATCTCGAGTAGCACGGACCCATTTTGGAAGCTGAGGAGCTGAAGGAGGATCTTGAGAAGGTGGGGGGGGGGGATTGTCATCCTCACTATCATCATCTGAAGAAGAAATGTTTTCAAAAGTAGAAGAGATAGGGAGAGGTGGCACATCCGCCAGACTAGGCTCGCAGGCCGATATATTTTCATCAAATTTTACATCTCTTCTAATGATAACATTTTTGGACTTAAATGGAATAAGTCTATAGCCTTTGACATCTTCAGAATATCCAACAAAAGTATATTTTTCACTCTTAGGTTCTAAATCTTTATGCTTTTCATCTGGAATATGGGCCCACGCTTCACTTCCAAAAACACGAAAGTGACTAACATCTGGTTTGATTGAGCTCCATGCTTCTTCTGGAGTGATATTCTTTAAAGCCTTAGTAGGAGTGCGATTTATTATGTAATTTGCACAGTTAATTTCTTCTGCCCAAAAACTAAGATCAAGTCCTTTAGATTGTAGCATACAATTAGCCATTTCCTTTAAGGTGCGATTCTTCCTTTCAGCTACACCATTTTGTTGTGGAGTATATGGAATAGTATGTTGCATTTGAATTCCATTCTCAGTGCAAAAGTTGATGAATGCGTTTTTAACGTATTCTCCACCATTATCATATCTTAGCTTAAGAATTTGATGTCCATATTGTTTTTCAACAAAGGCCTTGAAGGCCAAAAATGTGTTAAATACTTCACTCTTGAGTTTTAAGAAGTATACCCAAGTGCGTCTGGAGAAATCATCAATGGAAGTTAAGAAATACTTGCAGCCAGAGAATGAAACAACAGGAAGTGGACCACATAAATCACTATGCACAAGCTGTAAAGGGGCTGAGGCGTGCCAAGAGGCACGTTTTCCAAAACTGTCCCGATGATGTTTTCCGAGTACACATCTGGAACAAACACCATCTCTGCAAGATACCATAGGAAGACCTGTCACCATATTTTCTTTACATAGATGCTGAAGGGAGCGATAGTTTAAGTGACCAAATCGCTCATGCCAAAGTTTGCTCACTTCATCGTTATGAGGAACAAATACTGAGGGAAGATTTGATGACCCAAAGTTGTGAAACTTATACAACCTTGTAGAATCATCAGCAATGCCAGTAGCCAAAATCTGTTTAGGATCTCTTAAGTCCTTGATTACAACATCATGAGGTGAAAATTCAACGATTTTACCTTCACCTGAATGAGTTATCTGATATACAGATAGAAGGTTACAGGATAAGGTTGGAACACATAATACATCATTAAACTGACCATTGTCTAGATGAACAGTTCCAGTCCCTACAACACTAAGAGATCTATCATCACCAACATATATATTTTTAGTGTTACAATCATTTAAAGAAGAAAACATGGCTTTGTTTTTGGCCATGTGATAAGAAGCTCCAGAATCAATGAGCCACTCATGAGAATGAGAAGAAGAAGATACATTTAATGCATACCCAGACCGAGATGCTTGACAACCACATGCAGAAAGTGCCATTCCTGAAGATGAAGTTGAAGTTGAAGATTGCCCCAAATGGATGTTATGCTTCTTCATTGTTGCTTCCAAGGCTTCCATCTTCTTAAAGCATTTTGATTCTAAGTGGCCATCTCGATTACAAAAATTGCAATGTCTATCAGTCTTCTTCCCTTTGTTTTTATTTGTCTTATCATTTTGTTGAAATGATTTTTCATTTTGGGGCTGAAATTGCTTAGGACCCTTGTTTGGTTTAGGACCATTCTTTTTATGATATGACTTCTTAGGATTCTTTGAATTTGGTTGCTGCTGGGCGGCTAACGCTTTCTTGGAAGAGTTTCCAAGATTAAGAAGACCAAGGTGTAAGAGTTTTTCTTGTTCTATTATTAAAGAATCACAAAAAGAGTCAAAGGAAGGGGACTTGTAGTCTGTTCCTTGAGAAATGAAGGCTTCTCTTGTAGAATGGAAGGTGGAAACAAACACAGCGTAGGCTGGTCCCAACTTAGTAAGAATGGAATAGATAAGGTTACTATCTTCTTTCTTAACTTTAACACCTTCCAAGAGATATCTAAGGGTCTTGAACTTGGACAAGAAATCTTCAATGCAAGAAAAATTATTAGGGTCCAATGTAAGAAACTCATTTTCAAGTTGATGGGCTCTAAGTTCATTTTTAATCCCAAAAACTTTATTGATTTGTTTCATTGCTTCATCAGGAGTATCAAGTTCTGCAATATGGAATCTAAGATCTGGAGAAATAGACATCCCTATCAATCCACGTGCTTGATCTTGCCTATTTTCCCATTTAGCAGCCTTATCTTCATCCTTGGGTTTCTTTTCTTGGCCTGAGGCTATTCTATAGAGAACTTTACTTCTAAGTAAATCCTCAATGTAGGCCAACCATTGGAAGTAGTTGGTGCTGTCAAGGGTAACTTGGTATTGACTTTCCATTTCAACGAAAACTGAAGCTAAAGATGTTGAAACTAAGTGTTCCAATGGATATATCTCGAGAAATTAGGCTGGTTTAAAAAAATGGCTCTGAAAACGGCTTCCGGATGAAGAAGTTATGGCTTTTTGAAAAAAAGTTGATGAAGTTGTCCACGAAGTGCGGGAATGTGCGGAAATGAAAAAGTCCGTCCCCACAAAATGGAGACTTGAACCCAAGACCTCTACTCTCTTAAAATAGCTTTGAACCAATTGAGCTATACAAAAAATTTGAGAGAGAGAGAGAGAGAGAGGGGGGGGGGTGCTTTGGGTTGCGTGCTTGCTTTGAGAAAGCTCTTTTTCCCTACAAAACAAAAAACACAAAACCCAACACGGACATGCAAAGAAAACGAACCTTACGGCTCGAAGTTAGCTTTAGCCAAAAAACTAAATATTTTCAAAAATGAACCTTGCGGCTCAAAGTTAGCTTTGGCCGGAAACTAAATATTTTTCTCAATGTTTCTGATTTTTCGAGATCACACTAAGGCACAGGGAAAAGAGCATAAACATGAGAAAAATCATTCCTTTCTGTTTCTGATTTGTCCAGATCGCACAAAGTCGCAGGGCAAAGAGCATATGCAGAAATGAAAGGTATAGATCCGGTAATAAAAAAAGGCTAAATAAACTGAAATCGAAATAAACAGAGAGAAAATAACTGTAAACTGCAAATAAACACTGTATACCTCCAGATCTTAAAAATGACGCAGCTAGGGCTACCGGAAACCTTTTCGCGTGAAACGAAAGGGGTTCCTCACTGGAACAGATGCTCCCAACACAACAGAGTAGTCCTCTTGGCCCGAAAGCAGTCAAAAACAGTAGATCTAGAAAACGACAGTCAGATGTAGTTCTACCGGCTTCAGATTTGGATCACCAACGGACACGGCACTCAAATAGCTCTGATACCATGTAGGAATTTACAGGGTAAGTTCCTCAGACAGAACACCAAAGGACACCGCTCACAACCAGATCACAGATCAATACACCAGTATTTTTGACGTGGTTAAAACCCTCAAAGAGGAAAACAGTCCACGGCCTGATCCAACGCGGCCACTTCAGGAAATTTATTAATAAAAGAATGAAAATTTACATATGCTTCTCTCATGCATGGATTACCCTACAAATGACCCTCCATGCGCTTTAAATAGAAATCATGGACCAATCGGGTGTTAAGCCACGGATCAAGTGTCGGTAATACCGAGGAGAGAATGAACCGTTAGATCACTACATATCGTGACCGTCGGCTTGTAAGTTACAAAATGTACAATGGTAAAGAAACACACTTTACCTAACTCTATACCTAACTCTATTCTAGACCAAGTTGTACTTAACTGTTTCCTATGTGTCAGAATATCCTAACAAAAGTTGGGAAGGGAAGATGGAGGGATGTTATTTATATGCACACTGACATCAGTATCTTCAATGGGAAATCCAAGAGCATCTTCTTCATTGTCATCATCTCCATCCATTTATTCTACCTTCTCTATCACCTCATCTTCTTCTACCTGCAAAAGTGGATGGTGATGTGGCTCTTACTACACCACGTGATCAAATGGGGGAGTTGGTGTTGGAGAAGTTTTTTTTTTTTGTATAAGAATGCTAATCCAATGCAATTTTCTATTTTTGAAATGAAATATGCCTAATGTAAACATTTTATGTTTACGGAAAGTAAAATAAATGAATCAACTAGGGAAGAAAATAATGCGTGCTTTGACACCTCCCCAGCAGCGGCGCCAAAAAGTGACGAGCCAACAAGAATGTTGGAACTCCCAAGGTTACCAACTTTAATTATCAACCCAAGGTTCATACAAACTTAAGAGGTATCAACAATATATGTGAAACATACAATGTGTACTTATTTTGTTGATCTGATGTAATGGAGTGAATGTGATGAAATCAAAGAAAAAATGGAATTGTTACTCTATTTTCAAGAAATGGAAATGCTACTTGCTCAACTTGTAAATACTAACTAATCAATTCATGAAAGGAAAAAGGTTAATCTACTTACATAAATAAAGTTAATTTATCTTGAATAATTCATAAAACTACCAATCATAATTGCATTTACCATCTATGTTAGGTCCCTATGCTACTAGTGTAACCCCTTATTGTTATTAGTACAACCCCCTTATTATATTTTTGTGCCCATGTAGTCCCCATATTGTTATTATTGTGCCCCATAGAAGCCCACTATTATTATTATTATTATGCCCTTACATTATTATTGTTATGTCGGCTCTAATTATATTATGACCCCTTAGACTCCTATATATAGAAAGGAAGTCTTGTCATTTGTATCATCCAAGAATTGTCCATTTGTGTAATGTAAAGGAGGTTGCCCCCTTGAAGAGGTTTATTCCTAAGGCGTTCATCTATCTTTTCTATCATCTTGTGAGCTGGTTTCATAACATTTGGTATTAGAGCTTTGGATTCTGGGGTTTCGCTGCCCCAAACAAGTCATTGTGGAATTGTCGCTATAACTTTTTCACTACAAAGTTTCAAAATCTACAAACAAAACCCATATGAGAAGAAATCGTTCTAAACCTCGCATCCAAATTTCAAATCTTTTCGCGCTACATTTTCGGAGATATGAGCTGAGGAAGTTAGGGTTTTTGCAAGCTCCATAATTTCATCTAAAACATGTCATCGTGGAATTTTCGCTATAACTCTTTCGCTACGAAGTTTTAGAAGCTAAAAAAAAACCATTTGAGATGAAATCAGTCTGAACCTCGTTTCCAAATTTCAGATCCTGTATTGCTATATTTTTAGAGATATAATCTGAGGAAGTTAGGGTTTTTCAGACCCCCGAATTACATTCCAAATAGGTCACTTTGGGAAAATCGTTGTAACTTTTGTTCTGAGCATCAGATTGAAATTTGATAAGAAGTTTCAGAAAGAGGAATTCCTGTTGTTTTCTTTATATCAGTTTAGTTACTGAGGTTGAAACAGTGAGATGCGGCACATTGTACAAGTTCGCTCTACTGAACTAGTCTATAATCAGGTCACCATGGAGATTAGGCATAACTCTTTCTTGGATAATCAAATTTTGATCAGACTTGTGGGGTTAGAAAGATAATTCAGAGAGCTACTGCAGGAAGAAATTTGAGAACTTGGAGATCTAAAATTACATAGTTACAGTCGTTTCAAGATCGAGTTCCTAAAATCAAGAAAATCGAGATGAGGAAGTTTGATGGCAAGGATCCAGTAAATTGGATACTACAGATGGAGAAATATTTTGATCTAGATGGTGTACCACTATTACAAAAGGTATGTATTGCATCTTCATATTTAGAACAAGATCAATTTTTATGGTATAAAGGCCTTTGTTCTCATAAACCACTTGTTACATGGTCAATTTTCACAGAGGAAAGTATAGCAGATTATGAGGATACAAAGAGCAACACTTTAGAGAAACACCACAACAATTGGAAGAAAAAAGAGAAAAAGGGATTTGTTACAAAGTGGAAAGAAAAATTATGGCAACAAGGAAGTCTACCCTTCATAACTATAAAGATGAAAGTGTTGTTTCTCCTAGCCTTCCACAACCTACAAGGGTTACACCACAATAATTGGAAGAAAAAGGAGAAAAAGGGCTTTGTTACAATTGTGATAAAAAATACATTAAAGGTCATAAGTGTGTTGAGAAGAAATTATTTTACATTGATTGTGGAGAGGAGGAATAAAAGAATCAAGAAACATCAAAAGAAGAGTATATACACCAGGAACCAACCCCGGAGAAAGAAGAAATGAATACGACCACATCTTGTAAAGCATTGGAAATAATTACTACTCCTCGAACTCTCAAGGTAGAAGGACATATTAAGAAGAAAAAGGTTCAAGAAGTGAGAGACCACATCAAGAAAGAAGAAATTAATCCGACCATATCTTGTAATGCAATGGCCAAAATTACCACTCCTCAAACTATTAAGATAGAAGGACATATCAAGAAGAAAAATGTTCAAGAAGTGAAAGATCACATAGAGCATCAAGAAATGAATCCGACCATATCTTGTAATGCACCAGAAGAAATTACCACTCCTCAAACTCTAAATATAGAAGGACATATAAAGATGAAAAATATTCAAGTAGTGAAATATCACATCAAGCATCAACAACAAGTTCTCCAACTTTTAAAGGATAACGCCACTTTGGTGCAGAATCAAATGAAACAATAAGCAGATCAACATCGCAATGAAAGAAGTTTTTATGTAGGTGATTGGGTATTTTTATGGTTACATACATACAAACAAATGTCCCTCAAGAAATCTATTTATGAGAAAGAAATGTTGGGAATACTACGTGCACTTAAGAAATGGCGACCTTACCTAATGGGAAGACACTTCAAGGTAAAAACGGGTCATGATAGTATTAAATACCTTTTAGAACAAAGATTATCCCCTGAAGAGAAAAAGAAATGGGTCACAAATATGTTGGGTTATGACTTTGAAATCATCTACAAAAAGGAGAAGAAAAATGTTGTGGCAAATGCACTCTCAAGAAATGATGAGGATGTGGAAGCATTGTTGTGCGCCATTTCTATTATCCAACCAGATTGGATAAACAAAACAAGGTATGAATGGAAGAAGGATGAAGAAGTGTGGTCACTCATTCAAAACTTCCAGAAGATCCCAATTCAAACAATATTTCCAGAACTTGACAAGGAAGGAAAATCATATTGGAGCCTAAAGCAGTCACTAAAACAAGAACCTGACAGCTATGAAATCGATCAATTTCAGAGTATCTTGTCAAGTGGAAGAACTTACCAGCTGAAGATTCCATGTGGGAGGACAAGAATTTTATATAGGAGCATAAAGAACTACTCAAGCTTTGAGGACAACACTTTTTGAAGGAGAGGGGCATGTTAGGTCCCTATACTACTAGTGTAACCCCTTATTGTTATTAGTACAACCCCCTTATTATATTGTTGTGCCCATGTAGTCCCAATATTGTTATTATTGTGCCCCATAGAAGCCCACTATTTTTATTATTGTGCACTTACATTATTATTGTTATGTCGGCTCTAATTATATTATGACCCCTTAGACTCCTATATATAGAAAGGAAGTCTTGTCATTTGTATCATCCAAGAATTGTTCATTTGTGTAATGTAAAGGAGGTTTCCACCTCAAAGAGGCTTATTTCTAAGGCGTTCATATATCTTTTCTATCTTTTTGTGAGTTGGTTTCATAACAATCTACATATTTCACACTTGCTTGTAAATTAGTAACCTACTTGCATCATACTTATGACAAAGAAACTAAATCTACTATGTTCTTGCAGTGAATAAAAGGAAGGGTTGGAGTGGTTTAGGAGCTTCCCCTAATCATAAAATAATATTTGGGGGTCATTATTCATATATACTAAGTCATATTTGTAGTGGGGATCAAAATTGATGAAGGAAAGTGGTGTTATAGGTTTGCTACAAGAAGGGACATATTCGCTACAGGAAGGGAAATATTTGCTACAAGAGGAGATAATTCACCAAATGACCAAGTAAATCAAATGAAAATAGGATGGAAATTTTTTATTTATTTAGTAAGATGTCTTATGTCTCCATTCCAAGTGGAATAAATCCAAAATAACCCTCTTAACAGGTGCTAAAAAATAGCAGAAAATTACTAGTCTAAAATATGGAAATTCGAGAACTAGTGAGCTAGTTAACCTATCAAATGTCTAACCTATCAAGTGAAACTTAAATCGGGTAAAATTTTTTGTTGAATTTAATGTTTTTAGGATCTAATGCAAGTGGAATAAACTCAAATTAACCTCATTAACATATTCTAAAAAATAGTAGAAAATTACTACTATTTTCTACAAGGGACTTCCAAAATTTTTAGATTTGTGAATAAGTAAACTAATCCAAGTATCTCAATGATTACTATGACCTTCCAAATATTTTTGAAGGATGAAATTATTCTTGTGACTTTATAAATAACCTACAAATGTAACTCACTTCAACCATTTAACCCAATCCTACAACAAAAAATCATCAACACTAAATGCAAAAATGGGAAAATCAAGAACAAGAGATGCATGTGAATAAGAAACGAAAAGAAGAAAAGTAAATTATACAAAAGGGATATGAGGCTCCTGGGATGGAAAATACCAAGGATACTTATACCCTTATGAAATATATCAATATTAATTATTTGAATCAATCTAAGTACATCCCCTACTAGAAATGAAAGTGGAGCTGGAAAAATACAACTTTTCTCCACAAGAAGACTAAAACCTACATCCCCTAGAAGAAAATTTGAATTGGTACTTATAAAAAATGATGAGGAAGCATTCTCCTTGAAAGGAGGAAGCTTTCCCCTCCAATATCCCTCAAATAGTGGATTTGTTTCCCAACAATAGGAATATGCACTAAATGACAAGGAACACATTCCTAGATTTTCTCAATCATTGGAGCTCTAGAATTTGTGCAATAATTTCATAATATCCTCTTGATTTATTATCCAATATTTATCGTCCCATAGTGGGGAGAAAGTACCTATATTTCCTCCTACAAATCTTCATAATCTGCTCAATATTCCCACAATATTCTTCAAAAATAAATAACATTAGGCACAAATATGCAATTATCCATAAACATTCCTAATGAAAATATTAAAGTTAAAAATATGTCATCTAATGCAAAAATACAAGTTTAATGTGATGAAGGATGGTCATATGGACCTTAATTTATGTCTAATTTGGAGGCCCATCATTAGGATCTCCCTGATAGTTCATTCCACTATCGGATAGTCATTTATATACAGTGGAATTTGGTCCTAATGTGTAAAAAATTTAGGTGAGAGCACATGTCTAACTCCCCTTCCTCCACGTCGTCACAGTAGCTGCCCCTTGTGGCGCATCCTGGCCTCTTATTGCCCCCCATTGCAGATTTGTACATGTGGTCGGATGGTCGGGATCTTATCAAAGAAGAATGAGCAGTTATCATTGGTTCGTCACCTGCATAATGTCAATTGTCATTTCAACGATGACAACATCATTTGTGCCCACCCATAGTAGGTCACCACCAATAGACTCTCCACAAGCATCATCTACCCCCCAGTGATGTGATGAAAGGCATGGATACCCAAGATCTGCAACACTAATGTGGAAGTAGCTCATGTCTCAAGCCTCTCTAAGTCATTGATATGGATGGTTGTTCCCTTTGCATGAACACCTGGTACATAATGACGATCCACAAACTCTCCTATATGCCTCCCACAAGGCAGCACTGGATGTATCTCCCCCACCACCCATAAAGAGGAAAATCCTATAAGAAAATATATGTCCTGAATCGTGATCTCGATCTTGTTCCCCTGTACTACAAAGACCTCCAAATCCGGGTCCCAGTAGCTCACAATCCTCGACAGAAGAGGTTCACCAACCCTCATCAATGGGTTCTCCGAGAAATTCAACACCCCATACCATACCAAGACCCCTCTGACTACCTGGTTCCCCTGAATCTCAACATGAAGAGTTTCCAAATCTCTTTTTCACCATGACACATTTATCTCTGCCATACCTGCATCATAACATTATGTTTTGTTAGTTCAGATTCAAAGGCACACATCATTGGTTCAAAGCTTCAGCTCAACATAGACCCCCATCCTAATTTTCCTCTTAATCTAGAATGAATTTTTACCCTCAAAAATGTGCTAGATGTATTTATTGGCCTAGTTTATCCATTCCAAAATGCAGCTCAAGGCCCAAAAAGTGTGTTATAACCATGAGTAAGAGCATGGGTTTCCCCTAGTGAATTGAAGCTCTAATATGAAAATCCAATCCACCAAAATTGATGAGTAAGGTCAGGAAAAATGCCTCCAACTTACAGATCCCGATTCTAATGGTCGATTTGTCCACTATGATCTCCACAACATTTAGGGTCTTCTCCTCCTCTCAAAATTCTCCAACAACACATTATACAATGAATTGGATTTGGGGGCAAGAAGTCCTTTCATGGGAAAAGCCCTAGTTTTTTTTCGCCCATTGCGACCAAATTGTAGCTCGATTTGACGAATTGTCAGCACCTTTGGAAAGCTCTCACCAAGTTATATAATGGATCTCCCTTTGTTTTTTATAATGTGACACTTCACTAGGAAGCCATGTTTTCCATGATGTCTCACTTTACCAACTATTAAAATCAAATTTCTTCATTTGAGTGACCTATATTCTGGTACCACTTTACTTGTGCATTGGTTGACTCACGTGTCAATTTTTGTCATGAGTAACAATAATTTACTCATTTTTTTATGGTCCCCTCTAGGCCTCCCCTGTGTGGCAACATCATTAAGTCACCCTTGTTCAAAGCATCATATATGAGTCACCTTGCATCTATGGAGTCTGTTTCGATTCTCCTTGAGTCCAGTTACAATGTTCCATACGTATTTATGTTCCATTCATCCCATTTTTCTCATATTTAGCCTCCATCTACACTGATATGTCTTTGAAAATCCCCCATTTAAGTGATTGACCATCTCCTCTGCAATCGAATCAATGGTTGCTAGGTCAACCATGCATATTATGCTTTGAGAAGGGAATTCATCAGTTCACCAATCATCTTATTTCCTTCCATCATCATCCCGGGTGTTAGTCCATCAATCACTTTACTATGATCCCTCATGCCTTTTTTGAGGATTCCTCATTACCTAAACTTTGGCAGGCCCTCTTTTGTCGACTTCAACACATTTATCCCAGAAACCTGGTCTAGAGGGTGGTATACCTTGTCTCTAAACTTCACCTTTGTTCGGTACCTCAGATCAAGAAAAGGAAATCATCGTTTCCCTTTGACTTGGTTGTTTCTCACATTATCGCAAGATTTAGAATTGTACTATTTCAATGATATAGATGATTATCCCAGTGATTACCGGGTGTGTGTGAGACCTTCTAGACCTCATGAGGGGGTGGCCCTTCAGGTAGCCCCCCACATGACCAGATGTTCGTAGATTTTGATACAACCTCGTATATAGTTCTGCAAATATGATGGGTTCGGTTTAAGCTACTTGTAGTGCCCACATCATGCATGTCTCCTTCAGATGATCCATTCAAATCTTCAGAGCCCTTTCCCTTCAACAGGGCTTCTTTAGTTGTGATCCCCCCTCACTATGTCAGCTTGAGGGAATTATGTCTCATGTACTCAAATGTTATTATATTCACTCTTAGCCTATGTATTTCTAGGCACATTATGTATATGGGATTCATTGTATTATTTTCTGGCCCATTGATGCCAACATATCACGTATCATGTACTTTGTAGCCCAGTCCCACATTTTTGGGCTCACCATTATTCTTTGTACTCAGTTATCTTGGAAGTTATGGGTATGTCTCCCCCGCCTCATTTGAGATCATGTATTCCAACATAAAAGGAGACTTATATCATTTTAGTAGGGCACCCCCACCGATTTTTGTCCTTCCTTGCATTTCTTCAGTTGTATCTCTCTCTCTCTCTCTAACTCCCCTTTGGTGTCTCATGGAGGTGTAACCTACAACATATTTTGGTCATACAATTTTCTCCTAACACTCATTTGTTGGGGGGGAATTTGTTATGACCAAAAAATGACCACCTAGCCATTTCTAACTAGGTGGATCAAAATACACCATGTAGGATTAATTTTACCATACTTACCTAGTGATGGAACTGACACAGGTCCAAACACATCACTGTGCATGAGATCTAATATCCCTTTCACCCTATTAGCACCAAAGGGGAAAATCACTAGATTCTTCTTCCCATATACACATTGTTCATAGAAATTGAAATCTAGAGATAAATTAGAAATACCTTCTACCATACCATTACCACGTAGTATTCAAAGGCCCTTCTCTCCAATATGTCCAAGCCTTTGATGCCATAACATGGTCTTTTCTCTAGAGACCACTATATTTTCTGCTTTACTTTCAGGAACCATAGAATTGTTGCACCCATCAATAACAGTGCTACACATAAGCTTGTACAGAGTTCCAATCTGAGCTCCCTGCATCAATACTAGTGCTCCCTAAACCATCTTGTAGGTATCTTTCTCGAACACTATTTTTACACCTGCATCATCCATCTTGCTTACAAAAATCATATTTCTAGAAAATGCAGGAATATGCAAAACACCAGGAAGTGTTCTAATCCTTCCACCTTGCAAATTCAACTTGAATTTTCTGCATCTGATGATTTTAGCCTTCCTTTCATTTCCTAAGAAGACATCACCACCATCATATTTCTTGTACTCACAGAACCACTCTATATGGGGATAGAAGTGAAAGGATGCATGTGAGTCAATAAACCATGCCTCATGATCTACATGATTACTTGAACAAGAAGCCAAGTACACATCCCCACCTTCATTTGAGATGGTTTTTGCCTCTCCAAAAGTAGCATCATTAGATCCCTTTCCTTTCTCAAGAGATTTAGATCTAAGGACATTTTTTTAGTGCCCTTCGCTTCCGCATTTCCAACACACCTTTAGAGGTTTTCCTGGAGATTTAGATTTCCCTCTAGATTTATATCTCCCACTTGAGGACTTATTTGTTCTTCTATTTTGGGACCGCCTAATCCAAGTGGATATTAGTGGCCACCCCGCTATCCCCTTTTGACCCCCACAACTGTCTCTTTTAATTTTTCAGTTTCCTTAATTGTAGCACAATTTACTATTTTTAGCAATTTTTCGGGTCCTAAACTTCTGGAGCTATGGTGCACGTCAAATGGAGATTGTATGCCAAAGTTACAACCCTGGGAAGTTGATGTACCAATTTACCCAAAACGGGGTCCAAAGTTTGGCATTTCATCTCCTAGGGTTAGGTTCTTGGATGTTTAGGGTTTTCCATTGTTTCTCAACAATAAATAGGCATTTGAGCCTCATTGTAACATAGTTCAGAGGCATGTAGCCACCACATCTCTTCTCAGAGATAAGCTACCATCACCCTAGTTGGTTTATTTCCATTTCTGTTTATAAGCATATTTCAGTATTTTACAGTAATGAAATGAAGTATTATTTCCGCTGCATCTCTGTGTATATGGGTATTTATGTATTTTGTTGTGTTCCTGTTTAAAGCCATATCAGTGGTATCAGAGCGGTCTACCTTTTCTCTGTTTTTCTTTGCATGTCCCCAACGAGGTCGAGATATAAGGAGTTAGGGCTTGAACTGGTCGAACCTTTACAAGACTAGCCTCACAAATCCCGACGACCTCCCATGGTGAATGAAAAGAAAGACGAGGGGGTAGGAGATCCTATCAAAATCTTGCTCAAAGAAGCCCTCAAGTGACAAAGGAACGTGATGATGGAAAAATTTGCCCATATCCTTCAGTGGCTACCCAGATGTAATGCATCGGCTTCCAACAGCTACTTTGGAAATGCAACACCCTTTAAGGTACAAGTTAATTTTGAAATCCCAATATTCGAGGGTCATATAGATGCAGATGTCGTAGATGAATGGTTAAATATGCTAGAAGGGTATTTTTTTGTTCATGATTTTTCCAGTCGGGAAAATATTATTTTCTCTCTTCTCAAAGCAGCCCCCCACATCAAGGACTAGTGGGAAACCTACTATGAGCAGAAGGATGAAAGTACGGGCTCACTATTTTCAGCTACACCTACTTGGAATTCATTCCAATATGCCATCAAGGAGCAGTTTTTCCCTGTCAAAAGCTATGAGGACAAATACATAAAGTGGACCACACTGTAGAAGGGAAGGGACCATTATGTGCCAGAGTTCACAAAAAATTTCCATACCCTTCGCACACAGATGGGTATTAAGGACTTTGAGCTGCATTTGGTACTCAAATACCATGGCTTCCTACACAGATACATCCAGGACGAGATGGATTTCCTAAACATATCCTCGCTTGGCATAACATACCGATACGCTGTCAAAATCGAGAAAAAGTTTAAACAAAATAAGCGCAACTTTGGATCTGTGAATCCGAAGAAAAAATGGCAAAGCCAAGGCAAGGTGACCCAAGACAACCCATCGAAGCCACAGGAAAAGAAAAACACCATGAAGTTTTTATCGGGAAATCTAGTGTCCACTCGGAGCTGCTGGTCCCACTAAGACTGGTAGCTATCTTAGAAACAAACAAATTAAAACTACTTTCACTTTCCTTTATGAGAAGTAGATAAGAGGGGAACAAAGGACACCAACCTCAGTCTTGCACTTAGTTCCTTGCTTGGTTCCTCTCCCTTCTGACAGATCCTTGTTGCTTTTCCTTCGTCTACCCAGCTTCAAAGAGCACCTGCGGAATCAAAGTAGCATAATACTATCGAAGAACAGAGATCTACAATCATAAACAATATAGGACCAGATATATATTGACCACACAAATGCATATATCATCAAACATACAAGAATTTGGAGGAAAACTTGAATAGCTTTATTAATATCAAGAATAGCAAAGAGGATTACAACCAATTGTTCTGACCCAGCATCATCCTCCCAGCATGAAAGCCCTTCTTCACCTCATGAAAAGCTTAGATCACCCAACATTATGATATTCCACCAAGAAACCAACAACACTTCCTTACAAGATACAAAATTCTAGCCTCTGGATCTCTGGGATGAGGGATCCATATATAGATGATTGCAGGGGGGTGAGTCAGCTTCTGGGATTTTGATTAGTGTCCTCTCTCTGATAGTTCTTGATTCCACTTTGAGATTGATGATCTCTTACTCATCCCTGAGCGAATTCAGAGAGGCAAGTGTCACAGGAGAAGTTTCTAGAAGATTCCATGACGATCGACCTTGCAAACTGTCTCTGCCATTTGTCTACTCTCACCCATCGCACCCTACAGAAGTGCTTTCCAGTATGCATCGCACCCTTTACACTGAGCAGGTGAGATGCATCACACCCTCTGCACTGGGCAGTTTGTATGGTCCAGCTTTGACCAGTTCTGAGCAATTTTCTATGGAGAACTTCTAGGAGATGATGTAATCAGCTGACCTTGTTCCTTTAGGGTGTGAAGCAACACTTTTAGGGACTTAAGCGCCCTTGGTTTATTGACATGTATGATTGGGGTTGTAGTGCCCAAAAATGTCTATAACAAAAGTCAAAGAGGAACACAGGAAAGTGGTGTGAGTTCCATAAGAGCCCCACTCACAACACAAGTGAGTGTCGGACCAAGAAGTCACTGGTGGCCAAGTTGAAGGCTTTAGAATTAGATGCATGTTTTGACCTTGAGTCAGAACCCAAAAAGGGGAATGGTAAAGGGAAGCAAATCATTGATGCAGAGCCCAGCACCACTGTTGCCACCGCCAAGATTCAGAAGAATGAGCTTGAAGATCCAGAGGAGGGGGAGTGACTTTTCCACTCACAAATGTGGGTGAAGGGTTCACCGCTGCAATTCATTGTTGATAGTGGGAGCCAAAAGAACCTCATTTCAGCAGATGTCATGAAATGGTTGGGATTACCGACAATACCACACTTGCAATCATATAGCATCGAGTGGCTTCACCAAGGACAAGATCTCTGAGTTCGCCAGCAGTGTCGCATTCCCTATAGCATCAAGACCTTCATAGACGAGCTGTTGTGTGATGTTGAACCTCTTGATGTTTATGATGTACTATTAGGCCAAAAATACTTATGGAGGCAACATGCTATGTATGAGTCAAGGCCTCGTGTTGTTATTATTTCCTTGGGTAATCCATTATACAGGATACCAGAGGTACCCCCACCTACCACCACCTCTTTGATCACTTCTAAGAAATGTAGCAAGCTCATCTCCCATACTAGGAAATTCATTTTCTATCTGGTTCGCTCTCAAAATAAGGGGAAGATTGTAGCCACATCCATGACCCCTGCAAAGGGTTCCTCCACGCAACAGCAGTAGCAAATGGATACAGTCATGAAAGAACACATGAACATCTTCTCCCCACCCACAGGGATATCATTGCACTATCAGGTCAAGCATTCATTTGATCTTACTCCCAGATCACCTCTACCCAATAGGCTGATATATCACTGCTCCATTATGAAAAATGACAAGTACAAGAAGCAACATGGTCCTTACACCAGTACCAAGGTTGTGGGGAATAATTCTTTAGAGCACAACATTCCCCATTCCTTCTCTTGCACCGAGTGTTCAATGTGGACCGCCCTCTACCATGCTTCCCATCATTACTGGACACATTAGAGATTGTGGAACAGATCACTAGGGACCAAGTTTAGTAGATGGAGGAACTCAATGCAATGGGGACCATTGCTTCCTAAGGGGGGAGGAATGATCCAAGTGGATGTTAGTGGCCACCCAACTATCCCACTTGGACCCCCACAACTGTCTCTTTCAATTTTTCAGTTTCCTTAATTGTAGCACAATTTACTATTTTTAGCATTTTTTTAGGTCTTGAACTTCCAGAGCTATGGTGCATGTCAAACAGAGATTGTATGCCAAAGTTACAACCCCGGGAAATTGATGTATCAATTTACCTGAAACAAGGCCCAGAGTTTGGTGTTTCATCTCCCAGGGTTAGGTTTTTGGATGTTTAGGGTTTTCCATTGTTTCTCAACAATAAATAGGCCTTCGAGACTCATTGTAACACAGTCTAGAGGCATGTAGCCACCACATCGCTTCTCAGAGATAAGTTACCATCACCCTAGTGGTTTATTTCCATTTCTGTTTGTAAGCATATTTCAGTATTTCACAATAATGAAATGAAGTATTATTTCCACTGCATCTTTGTGTATATGGGTATTTATATATTTGTTTGTGTTCCTGTTTAAAGCCGGATCACCGTCGTTGTACAGACAAGGCATCTCCATTATGGATCTCCATATTTTTCCATCTCATGTCCTCCAACAACAAGGATGAGACTATTTCATCAAACTTCAAGGTAGTTGTATTACTACCTATTGCAACAACCAGAGTATCCCACAAATATGGTAAAGAACATAGAAAACTGATGCACTTATCTTCATCTGAAATTTTTATATCAACAGATAACAACTGGCTTACCATAGTATTAAAAGTGTTTAGATGCTCTGTCACCAAATATCCATCATTCATCCTCAATTTATACAAAGTTTTAAGCAAGAACAATTTGTTCACCAAAGACTTAGATTGGTACAAAGTCCCTAATTTGACCCAAGAATCCTTTTTCGTAGCTTCCCCTAATACATTCAACAATATTGAATATGAGAGACACAATCGTATTGTGCTCTTTTCCTTCTAATCTAACTTCACCCAGTCTTCTCCAGACATTCCTATCAGATCCCTGACTGGGTCTATAACAATCCATTGATCTCATTCCACCAACAAATCCTCCATCCTGAGCTTCCACAACTCAAAATATGGCCATTAAATTTCTCGATCTCTACCTTTCCACTGCTCTCCATATTATTTCACTACAATAATCGATCCCATAAATATCCCACTAAATAGGGTCTACTATAGGCCCGAGAAAAACCCCTCAGTAGCAAAGGTGTCCCCTTGAATTTAGAACAACTCTGATACCAAATATAGGTTTTAACCTTGTAAATAAATTACCCGCAAAAATATTATTAAAGCAAAAAATATACTATGGTGAGAACATAAAGCAAATATATACAAATATTTTCCCCTAGATCCAAAAACAGGGACTACCAAATTTATTTTTCATTATTTTCCTTTCAATGTTATAATACATATATATACATACCAAAGCATTCATAAACACCAATCCATTAACCCTAGATTAGAGCATAACCATAGTTCCCTTGACCCGATTTATAAAATTCCATGGGAAGAAAACCATCATGCCCAAAACCGTGTGCAAAACCCATGCACAAAACCATGGGTAGGTCCGCCCACCATATTTGGTTTTGCACTCCATCCTTAGGTCCGCATAAAAAAATTTCCTGAGGCATTGCCCTGGACCCCCTTCAAACCTCTTGATAGGGGAGCCTGCCGCCCCTTCTGTGATCCCTCGGTTGCACCCGGTGCAACGTATAGTGCATAACACTAGTCGTGGAAAGAATATAACACATAACCAACAAGAACAAACCTTGGCCCAATTGCAGGAGCAAAAAAGCTTAGTAGAATTTGACTATTGAAAAGACCCTGGACTGTAAAGCAACAAACTTTGATGTATTGCAGACCTTGAAGACTCTTGATTGATGCTATAATTGGAGTTGTCATTGAAGAGATTATTCTATTTAAAATGGACCTACAAACTTGTAATAGACCTCGAAGTAAGTTGGAGCATTAATGTAGCTAGAGCTGGGGTTGGAGGAGTATTGAAGGTTGTTTTGGAACCACTGTCGAACACTATTTTTAAGGTTTTTTGGAGCTGACACTGTAGCAGTGATTGAAGAAATTTAAAGATATGAAGAGCCCTGGGGACAACTTCAAGAATCTTGAAGGCTTGCTAGAGTTGACCTTGTAATGAGCTAGAATCAGAAGTATCTAGGAGACCATTTAAAGCATTTGCTAAAGAAAATTGTGGACCTATTTGTAAGGCATTTATGAATAAATAGAATTGTTCAAGACTTGTTGAAGAATTTTTGGAATATTGAAGAAAGAATTGAAGCCACCTTAAAAGGAATTGAAGCAAGGAGAGAGGGTTGGAACGATTAGAGGATTGGATTCTTCACACAAGGTTGGACCATTGTGAAAAAATAGGTTGGAGCCTAAACTTGTTGAGAGGATTGGAATCCTCAAGTACATTAAGTTGGAGCTTGGATTTATTGTACAGGTTGGAGCTTGGTTTAAAATTGAAGATTGGAGTCTTCATCTAGGTTGTATCCCTAAAGGAGTTGTATGTTTTATTGTACAATTTGGAAATTTAGTTGTTTGTAAGAATATTGGAGTCCTCATCACTCTTGTTAATAAAAACATTCTTTTGTTATATTTCTTGTGTTATGATCTTAACTAGCATAATTTAACAATTGAAAAAAAATATTGATTCACCCCCCCCAGTATTTCCAATAATTGGTATCAAAGCCAGTACCTTCAAGCACAACCTAACATCTAGAAGGTAGATATTTGAAAACAAATGGAAAAATAAAGAAAGAAAGGCTCCAAACCTTTTGAATATTTCTCCTAATAAATCAACAAATTAGAAGGAAATCAAATGTGCAATGCCCCATGTTCAATGGAATGAATTTTGAAATATGGAAGAGAAGAATGAAGACCTTTTTTTATGAAACTAGGATGTGAAGTATGGGAAGAAATTATTAATAAAGACCCAAATACAATATAATCCAATAAAAAAGCAATGAGTACCATTCAAAGCAGCTTACCAGATCCTATAAAGTCAAAATGGATGAATGTTCATCAACAAAAGAGCTTTGAGAGAATTTCCAAGATCTTCACTCAAAAGGACTTTTTCTCATGACCTCAAATCTAGAAGATGGTGACAATGAGAAAAAATATAATCAAGAACCAAAGAAGATAACTGAAAACAAAATTGAAGACACCAATGGAAAGGAAAACCTAGAATATCAAGAATACTCCCAAAATCAAGAAGACCTCAAAGGAGATCTTGAAGCTACCCTTGAATAAATATTCTAACTCAAGGAAGAAAAAAGAAAACTAAAGAAGCAGATATAATAATTTTAGATTTTAGATTTCTGGGATTGGTAGCTTGTTGTAATGAATTTTCTAGATATATCCCATCCATGTTGACTTGGAGATCAATGTTTCAAACCTGTAACTAAGGTTTATCATCTAGATAAAAATGATGATGAACTTAGTTATAGGTTAGAAATTTCAATCTTCATGTCAACATGGATGTGATATATATGGAAAATTCATTACAACAGATACAATAAGCTAAAAATAAAAACCCAAATCTTACAAAGGAAGAATTTGTCCTCTTGAAAGGACAAGTTGATGAAGCTGAAAAAGAAATAAAAATCATGGAAAGCCAACTAAAGGAAAAAGTTGAAGATATTAACAAACTTGAAACATATTTCATCTCCCTTAAAGTCCAAGTGAGGCAATGAGAATGAAATAAGTAATGGAGAATCAACTGGCAAAGAAAGAGGAATATTGTGAGAAGTTAAATGAAGAAATTGTTTCTCTATGAAAAGAGGTTGATCTGTTGAACAATAACTTGAAGAGTTCTCAAGTTTTAGATGACATCCTATATTATAAAAAATCATTGCTTGAAAAATATAGTATTGCATCTGTAGGTTATTCTTCTAGCAAAAGCGATGTAAACCCTAAAGAAACAAAGAACAAGAATGTGGAGAAACTTGAGATTTGTGCTAATACCTCCAGTCCTAGTAGAAGTAAGGAGAGGAGTTAAAATAACACGAAGAAGAACATTTTCTAAAAGAAGATACGTTGATGTTGTAAAAAAATATAGTAGCAATGAATTTCATCAAAGAACCTCAAGGCAAAACAAATTCAGAAGTGAACCAAGACAATCCTCATATTTCAGGTATCAAACTATATTTTTTGGTCATTGTTACACTTGTACAAGTTTTGGGCACATCGCAAAAGATTGCAGAGCATATGAAAAAGACATTTATGAGGGTACCTATTAGTTCCCCAAAAGTAAAGTTGCAGGAAGATACTTTGATGTGTTCATCAACAAAAATAAAGCTACCTCATTCAAGTCTAGAACTAAATGCTTTAGATACCTTAATGTTGAGCATATAGCTCGAAATGGTAGCTTGAAGTGGTTCCTAGACAATCCAAAGAATTACCAATCAAGAATGGAGAAAATGTCACAAAATTCTATAAAATAAAGCAATAAAATCACAAGGTAAAATAACATTATTTAGTTTTTTGTGATCAACCATCTTCATATTATTTAGTAGTCTAGAGGTTTGAAATAGAATTCCATTCAATCCTGGAAGTGTTGGTACAACTTAGAGACCTTCTATAATGGCTCAAGAAAATGGAGATAATAAAAGTAGTAGAAGGTATTGCAGAACAATGAATGTGGGTTATGTGAGTGAGGATTATATTGTTTCTATTGCCAATAACATTTGTCATTGCTAAGGCTTGATAATTTTGTTGAGCAGAGCTTTTGGGATCTCCATGTATATACTATTCATTATTATATTATGGACATAATTTCTAAGGGTTGAATTATGGTTTGTTGGGATACTATATTGATCAAGGTCTAAGGAGTGTGTTGAGCATATCCTGAGTTGTTGCGTTGGGTTATAATGTTTGTAGAGAATTTTTAGTATTGTATTGGTAGATTGAGTGTTATTGGTGTATTAACAACTGAGTATGTTGTTGATTGTAAGAATGGGCATTATTCTCCATGGACATTGATGAAGACCTTTAAAATGGAATAGACTTTTGAAAAATGTAGATATGTTTCAAATGAATATGTTACTTCTACATAACAAGGTTATCTAAACAATTTGTCTGGATACGGAAAACTAATCTATGACATAAAATCATGAGCATCATAGATGCTAAGGTTCTACCATTAGGAAAAATAACATCATGAGAATGGATGAAATGAAACCTTTAAATACCCTAGTAGATCCAGTATCTCTCAGAATCCATGTTCTTATTAACCTCAAGAATATTTTGATGTTATTGACATGCCAATTTGATGATTGCCAAGGAATTATTGGTACACAGTCCTATGTGTTATTCACATTGGAAAAATTTATATTTAAAATTGTAAAACAACTTCAAGCCATTACATCAGATGAGATGGAAAGTAAAATACGTTAGCTACATATTTATGAAAGGTCAAGGGCACCAAAGAGATTCCTAGGCACTGTGTATCATGTAAACACTTGTATTTATCTATATCATGGAAATACATATCAATGTGAATTATCACCCAAAAAATGTTCACCTAATCATTTCCTACTAGGTTAATCGAAACACACCATGTAGGATGGGTTTTTACATATTAAAATCCACTTTCATCGTAGGAAATAATTTAGAAAACCATTTTCTTAAATTATTTCTCATTAAAAGAAAAAAAAACCCACGAGAATAATTAAATAAATCATTATTTATTTATTATTCTCTCGAAATAATTATTATATAATTATTTAATGATTATTTATAACCATTTTTCATTCAACCACTTAGGAATAATTAAATAAATTATTATTTATTTATTATTCCATAATTACCCTTTTTTTCTCATAAGATAAATATTAAATTGATATTTGATAATTATTTATGATTTATATTTGACTTTATGCCCATAAAGTAATTAATAAATCATTTTTTATTTATTAATTAATTTAACTATTTTCTAAATAAAGATATTTGATCATTTCAAATAATCTTTCTCTCTCTCAAATATAATAAAATATTCCTATTGATTAGATCTTGATTTAGTCCAACATTTATTATTATTATTTTGAATCTATATCTGTCCTAATATTTTGATATAAATAGAGGGGTTTTCTCCTCATTCTTCACCATGACCATTCTCATTGTGCCCATTATTGTCCTGTGACATTTGATCTCCCACTTTGAGTTCAAGCCTCCATTACCATCTTTTTCCCATAACATATCATCTGATAGACATAGAATTTTGAATACAAAGCTAAAGCACAAGGCCTCAAGTGGACCCATCTCATGAAAAGAGTTTTGTAGACCCATGTCTACTTAATTCTCCTCATTAGGTGTAAACTTTTCCATTTAATAAAATAAAATTTTATTTATTCCATTTGGTTCTTACACTTCTATTTTGTTGTTATATGTTTCTATTCACATGCCATCTTTTGTAGGTTTCTCTAACTTTTTGTTGCAAATTTGAAGCATATTAATAGCCATATTTTGTTGTTACGATTTCTTGTCACCAACAACTTAAGTGAAGGATTTTTGGCACAGATGTTAGAAAACTTCATACTAACAATTGGCGACTCCACTGGGTTTTTAGTCATCAACAAATGGTTACTCCATTGGTGTAACAATTTAGAAGCCCTAGTGGCTTTTGTTTCAATATTTTTTTGTGTTTTTCTTTCTTTCATATCTCATTTCTATTTTTTAGATTTCTACTTTTTGCTGGAGAACTCTTTCTTCTGTTGGATTTCCATATATTTTTTGTAGGTCATAGGTACCAACAGAATATGAAATTGCCTACAAAAACTCTAACAAGCAAAACCTGCAGGGACATATCACACTTTTTGGACCAATAATTGTGCCCCAGAACACAATTTTTGGGTTATTTTCTACATTTGGGTGACCTTAACATGTCAAGATCTGTGTCCTCATTCTTCTAGAACTTATTTTCATAATTTTCAATTTTTTCGCTGAGAGTTTTTCCTATGTGTCAGGAAGGGTTTCTGTACTTTTTTTAGCCACCCCTGGGCCTAGAGTCTCTTAGTATTTTTCTCAATTTGAGGAAGGGAAAATCCCTTTAGGGTTTAGAGTACACCTCTGCCATTTAGGAGAAAAAATGTTGAGTTAAGGAGTCTAGTTTGCAGAACTTTCAACCATTGTTTTCTAGCACTATTTCATCTTTTTTTTTAATCCTTTTTAAGCATTTTTTACAACACTTTGTTTCCCTTTGATACTTTTGTTACATTCCTTCTTTAGGATCCCCTTGAGTCTCCTTCTTCTTACAATTTTTTTTTTCTAACATTTTTCTTTCTGACTTTTGTTTATTTTTCCGCATCATTCAAACATATTTTTCCTTAGATCATAGTCCCTTAGACATTAGATCTTTTTGTCATTTTGAATCTTTTAGTTTCTTGTTTTTCCATCACTTTTCTTGCTACTTCATAAGCCCTTTTGGGTGGGGATTGTGTGAGTGGGTTTATTGTTATCGTGTTGTTCAATTTCAATATTATTTACAATTTTTGTACTTTAGTTTTTAGTAGAAATGGCATGATAAAGGATGCTCAATTAACTCATCTAGTGACACATGTTTCTTCACACACTCACACCCTAAATGAACGTGATCTTGGTTAAAACCGTCAATCCAAGGCTTGAAACACTTCACATTAATAATAAAATAACTCATATAGATTAAGCCCACTTGGGAAATAGGGTAAAACAATATTGTAATTAGGTTTAGGATCAGTGAGATAGGATTCAAAAGACCCCATCAATCACTTACACCGATACATAGAAAGTTTTCCATGTAGGGAGCTTTAAATACTTCACAATCCCATAGTCAAAATTGGAGTGCGCTAGAAGCCTGATTCGGAGGGGGTTAAGATTAGGTCTTAGTGCATGTGACTCTCCATGAGGCTACCCAACTCGTTGATCCAGGGCTTCACATTGTTGACTAATGAAAAATAAGATCAATGTTCGGCTTCCCTAATGGGGCGAAGGTAACCTTAATGGCCAGTCTTAGGAAAGCACCCTATAAGGGTAGTTGTGGGCAGTGAACACTCCTCTACCTTACCATCCCCTAGACAACTCTACTTGAAGACATTAGACCCAGTCAAGTAAGAAGGCATTTGGAAGGATAACTAAAATAGTAGAACTATGAATTATTTGAGGATTTAGACCACCGATAGGCTAGAGGTCATTTTTATTTGATAGGGTGTGTTTTCTTCAATTAGAGTATCATATCATTATAGCTAGTTTACACTTGGCACCACCGCACTAGGTGTTTTCTTGTTGTTTTCTACTCTTTCTTACCCTTTAGCCTTCATATTTCTTGTTTTGTCCTGATACCATTGCACCCCCTAGGTGTTTTTCATGGAGACTCCATGACCTTCACCCGTAGTTTCCTTTAGGGCATCCTCTCACTCATGCTTGATGAGTAAGGGTCCCTATACTCCGTACTCCACCTATTTCACATACAAACTCTAGTTATTTTAATTATTTTAGCTCTTCCTTTGATTATGCATCCTCCCAACCTCACACTGATACCATGTCAAGCACTAATGTGGGTGGTAATACCAGACCCAATGCAGGTGCTAATAGTGGTGAAAACCCAGGTGGTAAAATTGGTCCTAACTAGGCTAACCATCAAGGAGGAAATATCATAACCTCTTTAGGTATGGTCACTAATCAACCTCTTCTTCCCTAGATGGTTTGTTTGAGCCTCCCCAACTTAAATCAACTTATCAATGACCCCCTTCTCCATGACCAAAATTGGCCTCCCATGCCAAGTAAACTTCCCTCAGAAATTCCCAAGTTTGAAGGGAATCTTGGAGAAGATGCTACCAATCACATTCACTCTTTCCACATGTGGTGCTCATCCAACTCCATTCGCCTTCATCTCTTCAAACACACTCTAACTAGATCTACTTCCAAGTGGTAGGTCAACCAACCCCATGCCTCTCATTCCACCTTTGTGACTCTTTCCAACACCTTCATATCATATTTCCAATTACCTCTTTGATATGACATCGGTACTAAAACTTTGATTTATTTCCATCAAACATCTGCCACTCATGTTTCTAACCATGTACAAGAATAACACAGAAGGAAGAGCCTCTGTAAAGATCTTGAGTTCAAAGACTGTGTCTATATGGATTGGTTTTTGAGAACTCTCCTAGCCCCCACAAGGAAATATTTTGGCTTTCACTTCCCTTAGAATGAGGAAGAAACCCTCTAGATAGCATTGAAATATGATCTAATATATTCCTAGTCAAGTTATGTTTATACCATCCTTCTCAACCTTCCTAGGCTTGGTGTTTCTTTTACATGAGGGGCATCTCATGTCACTGACGATATAATTGGATCTCTTTCTTACCCACACCCATCACCATATTATCAACCTCCCACTAGTTATGGTTAATCATAGGAGGGTACCAGTTCCACATACACTTATCCACCTCTTGATCCTTCATGTGTCAACAAGGTACAAGCATATCATGCACATTTTCCCATTCACATCAGTGAATTCTAGGGATAATTGTTCCTCAACCTAGTTACTAGAATGTTATTGCAAATCCCTATTATCCTTATGCACCTCCTAATTCTCTAGCCTCAACGACACCAAAATGTCAACCTCACATGCCTCAATCATCTCTGTCGCAACTACACCCACCTCAATAGAGTCAAGTGTATGCTCAGCATAGTGCTACCATTCCCCCCAACCCCAAGAGAAGGAAAAATGGGAAGGTTAAATAGAATCAACCACCTTAGGGTAAACAAGGAAACCAAGGTAGATAACCTAATTCCAATAAGGGTAATTAGTCCATTCCCGCAACCCAACAATAGGGAGGAAAACCAAAGTAGAACAAGGATTTTAGAACCAATAAACCTTGTGCTTGTTGTGGAGCTTATGGCCACTACACTCATGAGTGTCCTCTTCTCCCTAAAATGTGCCAAGCATGGGAAGATCAAGAAGACGCCTCTTGAGGGAATTAACCTATCTCTCAATCCCATCCTCCTTGCATGCAACTGAAAATGCTTACTAACCAATTCCCTCCCCAAGGATATGTGGCCACCTAATCTAGCTAGAATCATCCAAATCCTCAACCTACGCAACTTGGGAATGGAAATTATCAGATTCTCATGATGAATTATGAAGATATCAACCTCTAAATTCGGTCATGCTGGTATGACAATCCTCTTAACAAGTCAGTGACTGAGTATCAACCTAAAGTTCCCACTCAACCCCTTTAGACACAAAATGTTACCTTATAGATCCCTCGGCCTAAGGTAGAGTTCACCCTAAGATTGACCATTGCATTGAAATGTTTCTAGTTCTCGAGTCGCCCACACTTATAGTATAGTAGATGACTTGGCGCAATATCCTATCACCATGTCAACGCTGGAAGTTCTCTAGATGTGCCCATCCCAACAAAAAGATCTACTATCTTCTTTGGATGTTGTGGATTCTTTCAATGATCAAATGATTGACTTTGACATTGATAAAGTGGATCATCCCCTCTTCCCTCATTCATTTCTTTTCAGATAACAATCTCTATAAAAACTTCATTGTTCAACACTATATAGTCAACGAAGGAACCTCCACTTGTGTGATGGCCACTAGTGTTTGGAAGAAACTTGGTTCCCCTAACCTATCACCATCAACCATCACTCTTTACACATGGGATGGTAACCCATCATAGCTTCTTGGTTTATATCATAATTTCCCCATCATTTTTGTTGGCAAGATAGTCATGATCGATATTGAAGTTATCGATGCCCCTTTAGATTATAATCTCTTTCTTGGTGGTAGTTACATGTATGCCATGTCAATCATTGCATCTTATATATTTTGTAAGATGTGGCATTTTCCCCATAACAAAAATATTGTTACCATCGATCAACTGACTTTCTATGACCCTCAGCCTTAGACCTCTCCTCAAAATATCATTTCATCAATGGCGGGAAACAAGACCACCTCTACCTTCACTAATGTTTCCCCTGGAGTCTATTGAGATTCCATGATACTTGGGGCTTATTATGGCCCACCGTCTGTTTAACTTGATCCTATCTCTTCAATTGTGTACATGCTTCAAGCATCACATGTTGCGAAAAAGTAGTCTAGTATGTCTTCCCAATCAAAATATCCTTAGCAATTACTGCTCAAGATTCATCTTGTCCTTCAGGTACTATTCCTCCAGGCTAGATCCATTTAGGAAGTTTTTCTCTATATCACCCTCCCTTAGGAGGAGTTCCTCTAGGTCATCACCCCTTTAATCAAATACCTTTCCTATTCCCACCATGAGGAATCTTTTCTACTCCTATAATGGCTATGTTGAGTCTTCCTAACATGACTTTTAGGATCCTATTTTGACACATCAATCCTCCTAAAAATTCTCCTCCTGACAAAATCAAACCATACATGTACTTGACTTTAGTGCAACCCATTCCTACCACCCCATCCTTTGCTTCAATTCCACAACAACCTTAGCAGGAAACTGCTATTGTTGAAAAAGCATCTAGTGAGGGGGGAAAGCCTAGAAAAATGAGGGCAAAGATGAGACAACCCAAGTGACAACAACTCCCTCCAAACCACAAAATCCTACCCATGTGCTTTGAGTGATCTTCATGGTCATGCTACTAACAATTTCCCTCAACTTCACCACATTAAGAGCATAGTCTTTGAATCTTGTTTCAAACCCAACCTCAATATTCCTAAGGTGCAAGTCGCTTAATTTCACCAAGAAGAATAAATTGTTATGCATGAACCACCCTTGTGCTTTGTGTGATAATCATGAAAATTATTCTCATCATTTCCCTCATCTCAAATATTTTCATGATACCCTCCACTTTCTTCGTGAACTAGTTGTTGCTTGTAGTGACTCTCCTTCTTCTCTACCTACGGGTTCTATCACAAATTCTATGCTAGGATGGGAGGCTTATCAACCCACTATTGTTAGTCCCTAACCTGATGTCAAGATGAAGGATAATTCAATACCCATACTTTACCTACCATCATCCATGGGATCAACTTCTTTAAACTCCTTGGTTTCTTTTAAATGTGTTTTTCTAAACCATCCTATGAAGACACTTCCGTCTCAACATTTGTTGACCTTGAATCCACTAGTAATCCATCCACTCTTTTAAAAAATGTGTATGTGAAACTCATATCCCATGATGATGATTGGTTTAGCCACCCCTTACTTTGAACCCACAAATTCAAACCACATCCACTTTTTGGCCAGTACATTGCCACTCAATGTTTGGGTAAGGGGGCATCCACTTTTGAGAGTTTAGGAGAACCAATTCTCCCCAAACCTTGAGTGCATCTAATAGTGTTGAATCTAGTACCATCATTCTTCTCCATATCGAAGAAATTCTAGAGTCCCATATCACTCCAAATCACCTTCAGAGTGATACATTTCATCATTCCTCCATCTTACATCAACAACTTAGTCCCTTAGAAATTGTTGTTCTTCAACCACAGTGTTGTCTAGGTGAGAATCAATTCATTATATATGAAACCACTCTTTGGTATGGTGACACCATGTATGTAAACCTATAAACTCATTGCATTTGACTCACATATGCAGTGTCAAGCGAGATTGGTAATCCACCATTTCCTTTCTCCTACTACATCCATCAATTCTTCTCATAAGAACGAAACCATACCAAAAAATCGCGACGGAATAATAAAATCATGCATAATCACATTATGTAACAAAAAATCCATAATATTTGTTTGATTCCACTATTCTAAATACATTTTTCATGTGCATAACATGTTATAACCGTACATACAAAACTGGGGGTCATATATGCCCCTACATCTACTCATCATCCTCTGGAGGATCTCATGCGAATAGGGCCAAATGATTAAATCCATTATTTGAGCACTTAGAACATAGTGGCACTCCACAAACTCATCTAGGTAGGGGCATGATTCCCACCTTTTCATACCTGATAAGTCCCCCCAATCATCATATCCTGGGAGGGAATATCTCATTCTTGGGGGCATGATGGCACCCCTAGCCACCTTCTCACTTGATTAACATAAGTCTTAGCCTAGACCCCAACGATCTAGGTATGGTCGATTATTGTAACAACCCCAGGTTAAAAGTTCATGTAATAAAGTTAATAAAGGAAAAATAAGACCAAGGTCATGCGACACGTATTCCAATTTGAATGTTGGGAAAAATATTCTAATGGGCATCACTTGTTGTGTATTATGTCTAAGGGGAAATTGGAAAAGGAAATGGCAAAGGATTTGAAAAGGAAAAAAGGAATTATTGGCATTTTATTTATGAAAATAAAGGAAAAGTGGAGAAAAGGGACATGAAAGGTAACAGGTTGCATGTGAGGAAGAAATTGAAAGAAAAAGAAGAAATTAGAGGCATCAATAATAAAAAGACATCAGAGCATCAGTTTGGGGACTTTTTTCAATTTAGTTTTGGATTTAGTCTCAAAGAGGAGAAGGAAAGAAAGTTGGCAAAGGAAGGAAAAGTAAAGAAAATTAAGGTCAAGGAAGGAAAAGGAAGCAAGGATCAAGCAAGGAAAGGTTGGATCAAGTAGCTTCAGTAGGAATACTTGCAGGTAACAGAGAGTGTGTATGTTTTTCTATCTAGTTTTGGCATGCATGGAATATTCATATGTGTATTTTAGTTTCTTTGATGTCGGTGGCATGGATTTTGCTGAGTTTTGACAGTGTTTTTAGCTTTTCTTTGCCATTTTTGAATAGCCATGGTGTGACGGGATTATTTCTCAATTAAGCTTGGGATTGCCTGAAGGTTTTGGATCTTGGTGAGGTGGTCTTAGTAAAATCCAAATGGTTGGTGGTGGAGATTGTTTTCTCCAAGAATCCCTCAATAGGTAGGTGGAGACAAGAAAATTCCTCAATGGATGGTGAAGGAATTTTGAGGAATCCAAGATCGGTATGGTTTTTTGATCTTAGGACCGGTTTAGGTGATATCACAATATGGTGAGGGTGGAGGTGGTTTAACCTATAGATTCCCTTGGTTTTTTATGTATTGGTTTATCCCATAAGATTCCACATTCATGTTTGGAATATGGCACGGGGTTGATTGGTTGAAAAAAATATTTGGTTCAGCCCAATCTATGGTCAGGTGGTATGTGGAAGTCCTTGACTTGGTTTGATTTTGCATATGGTTAATAAGAGCTATGTTCCTCTTGTTTCTTATGAGTAAATGTAATTTTTATTATGTGGATTTAATGGTTATTCTATCATTTTTATTTTTTTGGTTATATGCTGGTTATAAGCATGATTAATTGATAGATCTAAGTATGGATCTTATCACATTTCCATTAATGAATGTCTAGTTAATGAATGCATGACTTAATTGGTTTTATGACAACTATAGAGAGAATTCATTGGTCCTTCTTGTTTAACCTCAGATAAGTTTTTGATCCCTATGTTAAAATTTTCATTCATGACCTCTAGGTTACATGTTTACCATGTTTTTGATGGAATGCTAGTCCCGGTTGGGAGGGGTTAGGTTAAGTTATAGTTCAAGTTTTGATTTATAAGCTTTGTTTCTATGTCATTTATCATATTTGGAAGTTTCATTGAGTACTGGGCAGAGCTTGAGTCCCGGCCCTAAAACATTGGCTCAAAATTCAGGTTCACTAGCATACAACTTATTGGAAAAGTCCACAGTCACTAGAAGGAGGCCTATGGGAGTGAATGGAGGCTTAAAATCACTTGAGTTCCTTGGAAATGGAGCAGTATAGGCTCTAGGTCACTAAAAAAGAGATTTATCTTAGGGGTTGGACACCTCGAGGGGTTGGGTTTCTCCTAGAGGTCCTGTAGCACTTGAGGGAAGTCAGTAAGGTCTCAAGTTTTTGAATCCATTTCCCTAAGTTTAGATAGGAGGTTGAGTCTTATCATAGTGACCCTCATCTCATGTTACCTTGGGCAAACTAGTGAAAGTGGATAAATGTGGGAGGAGGTGGTTAAAGGGTGGTATCAGAGTGGGTTGTTCTCTCTTTGGGTAAAGTTTGATGTTGTCATGGTTATGGTTGTCATGCATGGCATCATGGTATACACTTGGTATGATCATGCATAATGTTGTTATATTGATATCATTATAATTATATATGTATCACGCTAATGTGGACTGATTTTGCATATGAGATAAGCCTCCATGGAACATCAATGAGGTATGGATTTGATCTTGGTATCTATTTGGTTTATCTGACATGGTACACTTGTAGGAAGAACAGGAACAAAGATGATTACAAAATGATAGACTATAGTTCTTATGACTCTACCTAAAGATTAGTTGGGAAGTAAGGAGGAGAACATTCTTCTGGTATAGCAGATACATTTAGGAGTTTGAGGGAAAAGATCAGAAGTTTCAAAGAAAACAATGATAGGTTGGTTGAGGCTCAATAAATTATTGCAAGGGGTTAGGAGAAGTAGATAGAGGTCAATGCACCAATTCTTCAGAGCTTGTCAGAGCTATATAGACAGAGATAATTGAGGACCAATCAAGAGCAAGAAGAGAAAACTAATGGAGCCTATGGTAGTAGGTCTCGGTCCGAATACATGTTAGATAAAGGGGATATAGTCAGAGGTGGTAGTTCACTAGATATACCATGACAGGAGGATTGGTATGTATGGGCATCACTCTAGTTCCTCATCCAGGATACACCATCATAGTCATCACCGTCATCATCCTTATAAGAGGGGCGAGTAATTGCCTGAGGAGTTCAATAAATTCAATCCACCAACATTCGATGGATAGATGAAGAAGTCAAAATATGCAGAGTCATGTTTTCTTGGGATGAAGAAATTCTTCAAATTTCATAACTATTCAGAGAACATGAAAGCCAAGATATCCACCTTCAGTCTCAAATGGAAAGTAGATATTTGTTGGGAATATTTGAAGAATGTCAAGGGAATTAAGGAAGAAGAGTTGATTTTGGATGAGTTTGAGAGACTCTTGAAGAAGAATTACTTGTCTGAGAGGTACTATGATGGTAGGGCTAAGGAGTTTTATGAGCTATAGATGTGTTCTATAACATATGATGAGTATACCAGCAAGTTCCTAGAGTTGTTTAGGTATGCACCTTATCTCAAGGATGAGAAGGATAATATCCATAGATTCATCACTGGGTTCTAACAACATATAGAGACTGGATTGAGTTTGATAAGCTTATATCACTGGAGGAATCCATCAAGAAGCTAAATAATTGTTATGAGTAGTCAAAGCGAAAAGTTCGGCCTAAGCATGACTTGAAAGGAAATGAGAAAATTAAAGGGAAGTGGCTACTGAAGGGGGGAAGACCCTGGGATTTAGGTGATAAATAAAATGTGGTTCCTTAGAAGAAGTTCAATGTTGTTGAGAAGGGACATGAGTCACAACCTGGAGAGCAGCAGAACAGAGGTGATGGTAGGGGACCGTTGCAGTGTTGGATATGTGGTAAATATCATTGCAATAAGGATTGTCCATTGTACCAGAGTGGTAGGCCTCATATCCATAGTTCTCAGGAGGAGCATATAGTTGGGGATGTTGGTCATAACATTCCTTAAATTTATGTAGTTTTGGACAACAAATAGGTATATCACCAGGCATCCATTATTGAGATGGAAGGTAAGCTCTATGGTCGAGTTGTTTCTATTTTGATTGGTCCCATATATAATTATAGTTATGCTAATCCTGACCTGGTGGATAAGTGTGGTTTGGGAAAATAAGTGCATGCGGAGTCTTGGTTGGTGTAGTTGGTTTTAGGTCCTAAGAAGAGAGTTCATCATTGGGTAAGATGTTGTGCATTTGAGCTGAATGGTATGCCTATAGTAGCACATCTGAATGTACTGTCACTAGGATCATATAGTATTCTTTTGGGTATGGATTGGATGTACCTTCATAGGACCAAAGTAGATTGTTATAACAAGGCTATTGAGTGCCTGGATGATAATGGGGAAAATAGAATTCTGCAAGGAAATAAGAAACCTACATCAGTGAGGATGGTCACCACTATGTAGGCTAAGTCCAGTTGTAGGAAAGGGTGTGTGATGTTTGTTGTCAATATATCTAATGAAAAGGGTAGGGATGTTAAGGATACATGAATTTTCAAGAGGTACCATGTATTACAATAGTTTCAGGATGTGTTTTCGGTAGAGATTCTAGAGTTTCCTCCCCATGGGGAAGTGGACTTTTTTATTGATTTGGTACCAGGAGCAACACCAGCATCAAAGGCACCTTACAGGATGAGCATTGAAAAGTTGGTAGAGTTAAAGTTGCAGTTGATGGAAATTATTGCTAAGGGATACATTAGAACAAGTGTAATGCCTTGGGGTGCACCAACTTTTTTCGTGAAGAAGAAGGATGGTACTCTCAGGTTGTGCATTGATTATAAGGATATGAACAAGGTGGCAATCAAGAATAGGTACCCTTTACTGAGGATTGATGATTTGTTTAATTAGATGAAGGGAGCAACAATGTTCTCGAAGATTGATTTGAGATCATGATACCATCAGGTACGCATCAAAGAAGAGGACATCTACAAGATTGCTTTTATGACTAGGTATGGGCATTATGATTTTGTTGTAGTTCCATTCAGTTTGACTAATGCTCCACCTAATTTTATGTGTTTGATGAATAATGCATTGCATCATTTGTTGGGTTGTGTTATATTCTTTCAACATAGTTAACAGGGCGTTTTAGGGGCACTTGTAACCCCACTTTATGGGCTCCGGGGTAGCGCCCTAAAAAAATTTGGTTTTGGACCCTATGTTAGGTTGGGAGGACCCACCTATGGTTTTGTGCATGATTTTCGCACATTTTTTGGGACGCGATGGTTTTCGGTCCATGGTATTGGATGCTTTGGCATGTATAAATATGTATTATAACATTGAAAGGAACATAATGAAAAATCAAGCTGGTAGTCCCGGTTTTGGGATGCAGGGGAAAATCTCTGTGCATATGTGTTTTATGTGTTATGCTCTCGCATTGTTTATTTTCTGTGTTTTAGAATTCATATGCAGGTAATTTTTGGATGGGTTTAAAACCTACATTTGGTATCAGAGCATATTTGGCTTCAAGGGGATGCCTTTGTTGCTGAGGGGTTTCGATCAGGCTTGTGGTAGACCCTATTCAGTGGGAGATCTACGAGATTGATTCTGGTGGTGAAAGAAGATGGTGAGTAGTGGAAAGATAGAGATCAAGAAATTTAATGGTCAGAGTTTTGAGTTGTGGAAACTCAAGATGGAGGTTCTGTTGGTGGATAAAGATCAATGGATCGCAGTAGATCCGGGTACTAAACCAACAGGAGTGTCTGATGAAAAATGGAAGAAGTTGGATCGAAAGGAAAAGAGCACAATACTATTGTGTGTCTCAGATTCAGTATTGTTGAATGTATCAGGGGAAGCTACAACAAAAGCTTTGTGGGACAAGTTAGGGACTTTGTACCAATCTAAGTCTCTGGTGAATAAATTGTTCCTGTGGAAAAAGCTGTATAACCTGAGGATGAAAGATGGAGACTTGGTGACAGAGCATATGTAGGCATTTAATATTGTGGTAAGTCAGTTAGCATTTGTTGATATTAAAATTTTAGATGAAGATAAGTGCATCAGTTTGTTGTGTTCTCTACCAAATTCGTGGGATAGTCTAGTTATTGCAATAGGTAGCAATGCAACTGCCTTGTAGTTTGATGAAATAGTCTTAGCCTTCCTGATGGAGGAGATGAGACGGAAAAATATTTAGAGCCATAATGGTGATGCCTTGTCTGTATGAGGACGGTCCCAGAACAGAAATAGAAATAAGTCATCGAGTGGGAGATCTAAATCTAGAGGGAGATCTAAATCTCCAGGAAAACCTGTAAAGGTGGTGTACTGGAAATGCAGAAAGGAAGAGCACTTCTAAAGGGACTGTAAATCTAAAGCTCCTGACAAACGAAAGGGATCTGATGAGGCTCCTTCTGCAAAGACGAAAACTACCTCAGATGAAGGTAGGGATGTGTACTTGGCTTCTTCAAGTACACATGTAGATCATGAGGCATGTTTGATTGACTCAAGTGCATCCTTTCACTTCACTCCCCATAGAGAGTGGTTCTACGAGTATGAGAAATACGATGGTGGTGATGTCTTCTTAGGGGATGATAGGAAGGCTAGAATCATTGGTCACGGAAAAGTAAAGTTGAAATTGCAAGGTGGAAGAGTTAGAACACTTCCAGGTGTTCTGCATATTCCTGCATTGGCTAGAAATCTAATTTTTGTTAGTAAGTTGGATTATGCAGGTGTAAAAATAGTGTTCGAGAAGGATACCTGCAAGATGGTTTGGGGAGCACTAGTATTGATATGGGGAGTTCGGATTGGAACTCTGTACAAGCTGCAAGGTAGCAGTGTTGTTTACGGGTGCAACAGTTTCGTGGTTCCTGAAAGTGGAGCAGAAAATCTAGTGGTCTTTGGAGAAAAGACTATGCTGTGGCATCAAAGGCTTGGACATATTGGAGAGAAGGGCCTTCAAATACTTCATGGTAAAGGTATGGTAGAAGGTATGAGTAATAGCTCTCTGGATTTTGATTTCTGTGAAAATTGTGTATACAGGAAGCAGAATCGGGTGAGTTTCCCCTTTGGTGGTAAGAGGGCGAAACATATATTAGAGCCATGGAAAATTTTAGGGGCTAATGTTCGCCCAGTGGGCTAATTTTCCATGATTTTTCCACAAAAAAGATTCGCCAATTTCCAATTTTATAAAAGATGATTCGCCCAAATTTTAGAATATAAAATTATTTTACCTTAAAAATCGCCAACATTATATAGAGAATATATATAAAATAATTATAAATTTGATTAATTTTACAAATATATCAATAAACATTTATAATTTGCATATTAGGGATTAGTGAGATTCGCCAAAGTTTTAAACTTCAAGAAAATTTTCCATCCTTAAAATTTTCCTTGATTAGAGCTGGTGCATAGTGATGTGTTTGGACCTGTGAAGGTTCCATCATTGGGTAAGCCTGTGCAGTATGTATCATTTATAGATTACTTCTCAAAGAATACATGGATATATTTCTTTAATAAGAAATCTGAAGTCTTTGATAGGTTTAAATAATTTAAGGCTCTAGTGGAAAACCAGACAGAGAAGAAGATAAAGGTGTTGAGGACAGATAATGGTGGAGAGTTTTGCAGTAAGGAATTTGAAGAATTATGCAAGAAGTGTGGTATAGCAGGGCAGAAGACTACTCCATATACACCTCAGCAAAATGGAGTTGTAGAAAGAATGAACAAGACATTGATGGAAAGGACAAGAAGCATGCTCGTGCCAGGTTAGGACAGGAATTCTAGGCAGAGGCAGTGGATACTACATATTACTTGGTCAACAGGTCACCTTCATCAGTGTTGGAGGATAAGACTCCACAAGAGGTATGGACTGGTAAGAAACCCTCTCTTTCACATCTGAGGGTATTTGGATGTGATGCATATGTACATGTTCCAAAGGAGAAACGAACCAAGTTGGATAGTAAATCTGAAAAGTGCATCTTTATTAGGTATAAGGATGGTTTAAAGGGTTATAGGCTTTGGAACCCAGTCACACAGAAGGTTGTTTACAGCCAAGATGTGGTGTTCAGAGAGGTAAAAGATGTTATTAAACATGAAGTCCAACCAAAGGAACCTGAGAAGATAGAGTTTGAGCTAAAGGAGGAAGAATCAGACTCTACAGCAGAGGAGGAATCAGAAGATGAAGAGCCACAAACTCCGGTTGTGAGAAGATCAGTTCAAGAAAGAAGGCAACTAGAAAGGTATAGTTCATCTGCTTTATGTTCAAATTTTTCTTTGTCTATTACTGATGATGATCCTAGAACTGTGAAGGAAGCAGTGGATTTAGAGGATGGAAAACTCTAGAAAGAGGCCATGGTTGATGAAATGGCATATTTGCACAAAAAAGAGGCTTTGGATCTGGTGGAGTTGCCAGCTGGAAGGAAACCCATTGGAAACAAATGGGTGTTCAAAAAGAAGACAAATGCAGAAGGAAAAGTGGAGAAATACAAAGCTCGATTGGTAGCAAAAGGTTTTTCCTAGGTGCCAGGAATTGATTTTGGTGATATTTTTTCTCCTGTTGCCAAGGTAACTTCTATTAGATTACTTTTATCTGTTGTTGCTGCTTTTGATTTTGAGGTAGAACAGATGGATGTGAAGACAACATTTCTTCATGGGGATTTGGAAGAGGATATCTACACGAAGCAACCTGAAGGCTTTGCGGTGAAGGGTAAGAAAGAATTGGTGTGTAAGTTAAAGAAGTCTTTGTATGGGTTAAAACAGTCACCAAGGATGTGGTATCAGAACTTTGATACATTTATACAGGGACTTGGCTTCACCAAAAGAAAAGCAGATCACTGTGTGTATTTTAAATTAATTGGTGACTGTGTTATTTATCTGGTCTTGTATGTGAATGATATGTTGTTGGTTGGAAATGACAAAGAAATTATCTAGGATTTGAAGACCCAATTGTCCTCCAAATTCGACATGAATGATCTTGGTGCTGCAAACTATATTTTGGGCATGGAAATTAAAAGAGATCGGGCAAAGAGGAAGCTCTAGTTAAACCAGAGGAAGTATGTCGAGACAATACTACAGAGGTTTAATATGCAGGATAGTAAACCGGTGAAGGTTCCTATTCCTGTAGGTGTGAGGTTATCTGTTGAATAGTGTCCCAAGACACAAGAAGAGGAAGAGGACATGTCCTATGTTCCATATGCAAGTGCAATCAGTAACCTGATGTATGCAATGGTCTGTACTAGACCAGACATTGCACATGCAGTGGGAGTATTGAGCAGGTTTATGTCAAAACCAGGAAAGGAGAATTGGACAATAGTGAAGCGAGTTTTTAGGTATTTGTGTGGCACTAGTGATTATGGTTTTTGCTACCAAAGAAGACCAGGATTGGATATTCATGGCTTTGTTGATGCAGACTGGGCTGGAGATCTGGATCAGAGAAGATCTACAAGTGGGTATGCGTTTAACCTATTTAGAGGTGCAGTCAATTGGATGAGTAAGAAACAATCTTTAGTGGCACTGTCAACTACAGAGGTAGAATAAATGGCAGCCACTCATGTAAGAAAGGAAGCAGTTTGGTTGCAGAGATTGTGTTCAAGTATGGGGTTAGTACAGGAAGCTATAAGGATAGGCTGTGACAACAAAAGTGCAATTTTCTTGGCAAAGAACCTCGCATATCATTCAAAGACAAAGCACATTGATGTTCAATATCACTTTGTGAGGGATATGATAGAAGACAAAAAGGTGTTGTTGGTAAAGGTGGAAACTTTGAAGAATACTACAGATGCATTGAAAAAATCTGTGAGCTCTGAGAAGTTCTCTTGGTGTAGAGAGACAATGGGCATTTTAGGGCTAGAAAAATGACTAAGCTCTCTTGTGGCCCGCTATGGAAAGAAAAAAACAAGTGGGAGAATGTTGGGTTGTGTTATATTCTTTCCACGTAGTTAACAAGGGGTTTGAGGGGCACCCATAACCCCACTTTATGGGGTTCGGGGTAGCACCCTGGAAAATTTTTGTTTTGGACCCTATGTTAGGCTAGGCGGACCCACCTATGGTTTTGTGCATGATTTTCGCACATGTTTTTTGGACACGATGGTTTTCGGTCCATGGTATTGGATGCTTCAGCATGTATAAATATGTATTATAACATTGAAAGGAACATAATGAAAAATCAAGCTGGTAGTCCCGATTTTGGGATCCAGGGGAAAATCTCTGTGTATATGTATTTTATGTGTTATGCTCTTGCATTGTTTATTTTCTATGTTTTAGAATTCGTATGCAGGTAATTTCTGTACAGGGTTAAAATCTACATCCTTATCTAGAAAATTTTGTTATTGTATTCATTGATGACATCTTGATATATTTTAAGAATTAGGAATATCATGTTGATCATTTAGCAACACTGTTGTGATTGCTAAGAGAGCATCAGTTGTATGCCAAGCTTAGCAAGTGTATTTTCTTTCAGAAAGAGGTACATTACTTGGGACATGTTGTTTCCAAGGAAGGCATAGTAGTAAATCTAAAAAAGATAAGGGCTATCATGGAGTGGGAAGCTCCTATGAATTTGGATGAATTCAGATCATTCATGGGGTTAACAGGTTACTATAGGAGGTCCATCGAGAACTTCTCACACATTGCATATCCCATTATATCTTTGCAGAGAAAAGGGAAGAAATTTGAATGGATAGAAAAATGTGCAGTAAGTTTTGAGCATCTGAAGTAGTTGTTGAAAAATGCTCTAGTTTTTAAGATTGAAGATCCAGATAAAGAGTTCATGGTGTGTATAGATGCTTGCAAGAGAGGACTTGGTGGAGTCTTGACGCAGGAGGGACAGGTGGTATGTTATGATTCCAAGAAACTGAATGAGCATGAGCAAAATTGTGTGACTCACAATCTTGAGTTGGGAACTATTATCCATCCATTGAAGATGTGGAGACACTATCTTCTTGGCTGGAGGTTCATATTGATGAGCGACCATAGTGGGTTGAGATATTTGTTTGACTAACTGAATCTGAATGTTAGGAAATCTAGATGATTGGCTACCCCTAGTGAGTTTGAATTTGATATTAGATACATCAAGGGTAAGGAGAATATGATTGCAGATGCTCTCAGTAAGAGGGTGTAGATGAACCATGTTGTAGTAGTGAGTTTATATGGGATAAATTTATAGGATCATATCTTATAGGCATGAGAAATAGGATGAAAGGTATAGGGAGCTTAGGAATAGGTTACAATAACATGGTACATGTGATCAAGATGTGGACTATCAACTTGTGGTAGATGGCTTGGTGTGATTCAGGGACAAGATCTATGTGACAGATGATAGTGGAAACAATAAGCTTATCTTGATGGAGTTTCATGTAAAGACATATTCATGTCACCCATGATACTAGAAGATGTTGATAACAATTAATAATTTCTACCATTAGATGAATCTGAAGAAGGAAATGGCAAAGTCGTGGCTATATGTTTGGAATGTCAGTAAGTGAAAGTAGAGTGTAAGCATCCAAGTGAATTGCTTCAGCCTATTTTGATTCCAGAATGGAAATGGGAGGTCATTTCCATGGAATTCATTACAGGTCTTCCGAGGACATTGATGCAACATAATTTTGTCATGATTGTGGTTGACAGGTTGAGAAAGGTAGCTCACTTCATTCCATTGAGGACTAATTATTCATCTAGTGAGGTGGCATAGGTATTTATTAGGGAGATAGTGGCATTGCATGGTGTTATGAAGAATATTGTGTCGAACTGGGATGCTAAGTTCACTTCCAAGTTTTGGAAGGAGTTGTTTGCAAGTTTGGGGATAGAGTTGGCCTATAGTAAAACTTATCATCCGCGGAAATATGGACATACAGAGAGGGTCAAAAGGATTCTGGGGATATGCTGAGGATGTATGTGATGAATCAGCAGAAGATATGGGAGGAGAACCTTCCATTTGTTGTGTTTTCTTACAACAATGGCTACCAGGAGTCATTGAGGACGAGTTTGCTTGAGCCACTATATGGGTAGAATTTCAATACTCCCATCAACTAGCGTGATCTAGTGAATAGGGTATTGATAGGACCAAGCATGATGGAATACATGGAATGAGAAATGTAGTTTATAAATAAAAATCTAAAGGAAACATAGGATATAAATAAGATTTATGCAGACCAACACATGGAATTTAAGGTATTTCAGGTTGGGGAGTAATTATATTTGTGGATCAATTCCAAGAAGATTTCCTTGATGATTGGATCATGTTCCAAGTTGTAACCATAGTATTTCTAGCATTTTGAGATCCTATTGGACCAGTGGTAGCACAGACTTGCACTACCTCCAATAGTGAAAGTCCATGATGTTTTCCATGTTTCATTGCTTAAAATGTGTAAAAGATGTTGATCATGTTATTGATTGGTTTGTATTACAGGTGGAGCCATAAGGAGAATTCTAGCCAGAATGTTAATGCATATTGCAATGAAAACAATTCATGCTTTGGAATAGAGAAATCAAGAAATTTAAAGTCCAATGGAAGCACTTTGAGCCCGATGAAGCTACATGGGAGATGACTGATCAAATGTAGGCTAAGTATCCTTCATTGTTTGTCAAAGGAGGAAAATTAGTTTTTGGTATTTATACATATTTATATATGGTTTTTATTGTAAGTAACTCAATGAGATGTGTTATAAAGCTCCAACAAGCGGTATGGTTGTAATGTTTCTCATGATGGTTTTTCTTTTGAGCAGAGCGTTCATTGTGAATACTGCAACGAGCTAATTTATAAAGCTCCATGGGTAGTATGTTATGTTTTTCAATGGTTTTTCTGGTTATAGGTGTCGTTAAAAATCGAGGACGGTGTTCCCCTAAGGGAGAGGGGTCTGTAACATCCCCAAGTTAAAATTTCATGTAATAAAGTTAATAAATGAAAAATAAGACCAAGGTCATGGGACATGTATTCCAAGCGGAATGTTTGGAAAAATATCCTAATGGGCATCACTTGTTGTGTATTATCACTAAGGGTAAATTGGCAAAGGATTTTAAAAGACAAAAGGAATTATTGGTATTTTATTTATGAAAATAAAGGAAAATAAGAGAAAAGGGAGGTGAAAGGTCACAAGTTGCATGTGAGGAGGAAATTGAAGGAAAATGAAGAAATTAGAGGCATCAATGATAAAAAGACAACATAGCATTAGTTTGGGGTTTTTTATCAATTTATTTTTGGAGTTAGTTTCAAAGAGGAGAAGAGCACAAAGAGGAGAAGGAAACAAAGAAAGAAAAGGAAGGACAAGGAAGGATCAAGCAAGGAAAGGTTGGATCAAGCAACCTCAACAGGAATACTTGCAGGTAACAGATTGCATGTATGATTTCCTAGTTGGCTTTTGAATGAATGGCATATGCATGTGTGTATTTTGGTTTCTTTGTTGTTGGTGGCATGGATTTTTCTAGGTTTTAACTGTGGTTTTAGCCTTGCCTTTCCATTTTCAGATAACCATGGTGTGATGGGATTTTTTCTCAGTTGAGCTTTGGATTGTCGAAAGCTTTTGGATCCAGGTAAGGTGTCGTCGTGAAAATCCCAAGGGTTGGGGGTGAATATGGTTTTCTCTAGGAAGCCCTCAACAACTGGGTGGGGACAAGAAAATTCCTTAAGGGATGGTGAAGGAATTTTGAGGCATCCAAGCCTAGTTCGGTTTTTTTTATCTTAGGATCGGTTTAGGTGAGATCATGGTATGATGAGGGTGGAGGTACTTTAACCTCTAGATTCTGTTGGTTGTTTATGGATTGGTTTATCCCATGAGATCCCACATTCATGCTTGGAATATGGCATGAGGGTGATTGGCTGAAAGAAAGATTTGGTTCACCACAATCTACGATTGGGTGGTACGTGGAAGTCCATGACTTGGTTGGCTTTTGCATATGGTTAATAAGAGCTAAGTTCCTCTTGATTTTTATGAGTAAATTTACTTATTAGTATGTGGCTTTAATGGTTTTTCTATCAATGTTATTTATCTGGTTATATGTTGGTTATAAGCATGGTTAATTGATAGATATAAGTATGGCTCTTATTACATTTCCATTAATGAATGTTTGGTTAATGAATGCATGACTTAATTGGTGTTATGATAGCTATAGTGATAAGGCATTGGTCCTTCTTGTTTAACCTCAAATAAGTTTCAGATCCCTATGTTCAAATTTGCATTCATGACCTGTAGGTTGCATGTTTACCATGTGTTTGACGGAATGTCAGTCCCAGTTGGGAGGAGTTAGGTCAAGTCCCAGTTCAAGTTTTTATTTATAAGCTTTTTTTCTATTTCATTTATCATTTCTGGAAGTTTCATTGAGTTATGGGCAGAGGTCTATGTCCTAGCCCTGAAAAAGTGGCTCAGAATTCAGGGTCGTTGGCACAGGATTAATTGGAAAATTCCATAATCCTTGGCAAGCATGCATATGGGAGAGACTATAGGCTTACAATCACATGAATGCCTTGGAAAGGGAGAAGTTGATGCTCTAGGTTAGTGAAAAGGGATTTATCTTAGGAGTTGGACACTTGGAGGGGTTGGGTTGCTCTCGGAGGCCTTCTAGCACCTAAGGAAAGTCAGTAAGGTCTCAAGTTTTTGAATCCATTTCATTTAGGTCACATAGGAGGTTGAGTATTATCATAGTGAACCTCATCTCATGTTTACCTTGAGAAAGCCGGTGAAACTAGGTAAATGTGAGAGGAAGGAATTATAGTTTTCCTTTCATTTCTCGCATAGTTTTTCCTAATGGTATCTTCATCTAGCCATATGCACATCACATATTGTAGATGATTGATGCCATATATTCAAACATTCTACTCTATGTGATGCCACATTTACCATCTGGTCCCCATGTTTAACTTGGTAGGTAGGGCTGATTCTAGACCTCCTCTAATAGTTCATTCTCATGATCTTTTATTCTGTTAATTTTCCACCAGGAACCATCCACGAAACATTAAGGCTCTCTTTAGACAAGGTCTCAAACCTAAAAGTTGCAGATCCAAAATCTGATAGTAAATTTCTCCACTATGAGTTTGCCAAGATTTAGGGCCTCCTCCTCTCCAAATTCTCCAACAGCTCAAAGTGCAAATGAATTTGATTGGTGGAAAGAAGCCCTTTTATAGGAAAACCATTTTTTTTCCCTTGGACATTACGAGCAAACCGTAACTAATTTTTATAAACCTCCTACATCATTTGAAAGATGTCACCAAGCTCTATCATGGGTCTCTCTTCATTTTTAGTAATTTGAAACTTCGTCGAGAAGCCATTTTTTCCATAAGGTCTCACTTTTCCACCTATTAAAATTGAATCTCTCCATACAAGTTTTCTGTACTCTGGCACCACTTTTTCTTTGCACATGTTGACTCATACATAGAGTTTTTTCATGAGTGACAACCTTTTACTCATGTTTTTGTGGCCCCCTTTGGGCCTTTCGGATGTGGCAACATCATAGTCACTCTTGTTCAAAGCATCAGAGATGAGTTTCCCCTGCATCCATGGAGTTTGTTCAGAGTCTCATTGAGTCTAGTTATAGTATATTATCCCTCTATGTGTCGCATTCATCCAATTTTTCTCACAGTTTTCCTCCAACTATTCTGATTTTCCTTTGAACGACCTTCATCTGAGTAATTGACCATCCCCTCCAAAATCATATTAGTCGGTACTAGGTCAACCTTGCATATTATGCTCTCAAAAGGGAAGTCATAAGTCCACCAATCCCCTTATTCCTCCATCACCATCCCTGGTGTCATTCTATATAAGTAACAATATTATGACCCTCGTGCCTTTGTTAAGGACTCCTCATTCCCTTAACTCCAGTGTAACCTCTTTTGCCAACATTAGAACATTTATTCCTAGAGAGTGGTCTAGAGGGAAATGTACCTTGCTTTCAGCCTTCATCATTGTTTAGTGCATCTGATCAAGCAAAGGGAATCTTCGTTTTCATTTGACTTGGTTGTTTTTGGTGTTGTAGAGAAATATTTTTAAGGAGGATAACAACCTCAATTGGGGCCCATGTTGTCATATGAACATATTTTTATGACTTTTGTTTATTAAAATTTGTGAACTTATAGAAATTTGGTTCTTTATGAGCCATTTTGGTGCTCTTAGCCATGTGCCAAAAAGTTATTTTCTAAAAATACTAGGCTTTGGCCCAAGATTTGGTACATATGGCTCTCAAGTTCATAACCAATCACAAGGTGCCCAAAAAAGTTGTTTTACTTAAAATACTAGGCTTTGGCCCAAGATTTTATACATATGGCTTTGAAGTTCACAACCAATCATGAGGTGCCCAAAAATATTTCCAAGCACCAAGGAAGGATCCCTTAAGGGCCTATATATCGCATGATGCATTTAGTGTATGTGAGGATGTGATTACATATAAACAACAATTCTATTTCGAACTTGACTTATATGGGATAATGTAAAACATGTCCAAGAATCGATACCACGAAAAGCAGTCTTCTCAGAGGGAACACACATATTTCAAAAATTGAATTACTTTTAACTCTGACGAGAAAAATTTGCTTGGTTCCCTGGATACATTTGTCACCAATGCCAATGCTGCAACAGTGGATAATTTTAAATTTATCGAAGGTATGAGGGTGATGGAAGACAAAGAGTTGGTCAAAGTTAAAGGTCGAGATTAGTGAATTGCAACACAACCTTATCATTATTTCTAATCTGGCACTTGTATAATCTATATCATGTCTTGGCATGTGGTCATCGCCAATGTAAAGAAAATAGAAATCGATTTGATCTAGTCATTTAATGAATCTAGTAGAATACAATATTGTGATGGTGATGAGCCAACAATCTATGCTTGTACACAAAACTCAATGGTTGCACCCTACAAAAAAAAGGGAGAGTGAATCTTAAAGTATAATGTAATGACTACATTTCAACTGCTTTTTGTTCAAAATGGAAGGAGAAGTGATGAATGCCAAGCAACAAAGATATGCCAAATCTAGTCTTAGTGTGGGTCGCTTCCTAGAGCTCATGGAAGTGTGCTTTTTGCCAAAGGGGAAACACAATCCTTGGTAGTCACTATACTTGGAGGCCCAACTAATGCAGTCAGAACATATAATACCCATTATAGATAAGCAAGTGATTATGGTTACACTTACTACATCGACGACTGGTATACATGCAACAAGTTCACACGTTGAGTTGATGAGAATTATCATACGTTCACCTTGACACTAACTATGAATGATCAAGGCTAAGAAAACTTAAATACACTCATTAGGGATTTGTTGAGAAATTATCCAATTATGAGAACCATCCTGAAAGGAATATTCAATATGCCGCAAAATCAGGTTTTCATTGGTGATTTTGGTCAAACTTATGTAGAGGCTTCAAGAAGATTGGTGGATGAATGAAAAAATGAAAATGGATATTGGCATTTAGCTAGAACCAAAGAAAGGCTTGTCCCAAGGCATGGTCTCACTAAATGGTCCATTCAATTGGGTTATAATATCCAAAAAATGTGAATTTGTTTAGCAAATCATGCCCTCACAATGTAGTTGTGGTTTAACCAGTGTATAGGAGACATAAGTTATCCTATTAAAACTCAATACATTAAAATATCCCAAAAGTTTCATATCTCGATTTTTGTATTGACATTCTCAATTACCTTTGCAGTCATAAGTTGCCAACGTGGAATTATTTTATTCAAATTGGTAAAGGAAATATGGTTTATGTAGTTGCATTGATAACTTCTCCATTGACCTGAGTGTAGGGTGGGATTTTAAGATATAAAATTAAAAGAATATTTTTACTATTAAAGCGATGGGATGGTTTACAAACATTGATGGTAACCCGTACTTACTATTCAGGTTGGTTCCTCGCCTATGGTCCTGTTGATGGTGCTGGACCCGCCAACATTTAGGGGATCACCTCGATATGAAGTCCCAACTAGAACTCACACCGTTTGGTGTGGGAGTCCCATCTGGTATGATGGCCCGGTTTCCATTATCATAAATGTTTGCCTTATCTCTTGCTTGTCAACACAGGAGAGTGGTCTTCTTTGTCATCGAGTAGCGAGGTTCACGTGCCTGGTGATTGATAGTGTTACTTGTGTCAAGGTTATTTCACCGTAGAGAGAGAGGGTAGGAGTTAGTCCCAAGTCAGATGGGAGGAAGCCAAACTCTATTAGGAACACACAACACAACAAGACATGTGCAACTTCCAGAGGAGAAATCCACACAGATGTGGCAATCGCAACACACAAGGGAAGATAGCACGTACAACACTCAATGGACAATATGCATGAGTGCGACAATTGTTATAGCGAGTTTACGTGAAAGGTTATGTCTGATGTCTGAGAGGTAACCAACACGGGTAGGACATCATTAACAACTTCTACAACACATTTTCATTAATATATATATTATAATAGTTGAATGAGTTCAAGTGTTAAACACAGGTTAAAGCAACATGTATAACAAGTGTTCAAGACAAATCTTACAAGCATTACAACACGTGTGAAAATGTGTTGGCCTGTTAGTAGGCTTCTGAATTAAGCGAAAGTTCAAAGACACATTGACACACCATATATCACTAACCCTGTGGATGTGGGCATGGGCATTGGAGCCACTACTTACTCCTCAAAGAAAATATTATGGACTCTCAAGGCTATGTGAGAGGAGCCAAGGTGAAAATTCCTTTGCATGTACAAATGAAGGGGTATTTATAGCCAAGGGTGAAACTAGCCCTTGTAATTATTCGACTTCCCACATGACTATTTGACTTTCATGACCTTTCAAATTACATGGCTCTTCATATTATGAGTGGGTCTCTTGGATTTCCACTTTACATTACATTCATTAACAACAGTATGGCCCATAATAGTGATGTGGTTGACATGACTCATGACACGACTCAACATGACTATGTTGGTACATTCGTGCTACTGCTCATGTGCATGTCTAGCTATAGTGACGTTGAGTGATGGATGTCCTCATGGTGCATCACAGCTTCATCTTCGCATGGCAAGGTGTGCGGAGTCTTCAATGGTCATTGGGTTCGCTTGATGTTGCATTCACATGTTTCTCCCGTTGGGTTGTGTTATATTCTTTCCACGACTATCCCACATAGTTAATCGAGGGTTGGGGGGGTCACATGGGGTTTGAGGTGTACCCGTAACCCCACTTTATGGGGTCCGGGGCAGTGCCCCAGAAAATTTTGTTTTTGGACCCTATGTTAAGTTGGGCGGACCCACCTATGGTTTTGTGCATGATTTTCGCACATGTTTTTTGGACGCAATGGTTTTCGGTCCATGGTATTGGATGCTTCGGCATGTATAAATATGTATTATAACATTGAAAGGAACATAATGAAAAATCAAGCTGGTAGTCCCGGTTTTGGGATCCAGGGGAAATCTCTGTGTATATGTGTTTTATGTGTTATGCTCTCGCATTGTTTATTTTCTATGTTTTAGAATTCATATGTAGGTAATTTTTGTACAGGGTTAAAACCTACATTTGGTATCAGAGTAGATTTGACTTCAAGCGGACACCTTTTTTGTTGAGGGGTTTTGATCGGGCCTATGGTATACCCTGTTCAGTGGGAGATCTGCGAGATTGATTCTGGTGGTGAAAGAAGATGGTGAGTAGTGGAAAGAGAGAGATCGAGAAATTTAATGGTCAGAGTTTTGAGTTGTGGAAACTCAAGATGGAGGATCTGTTGGTGGATAAAGATTAGTGGATCACAATATATCTAGGTACTAAACCAACGGGAGTGTCCGATGAAGAATGGAAGAAGTTGGATCAGAAGGCAAAGAGCATGATACGATTGTGTGTCTTAGATTCAGTATTGTTGAATGTATTAGGGGAAGCTATGACGAAGGCTTTATGGGACAAGTTAGGGACTTTGTACCAATCTAAGTCTATGGTGAATAAACTGTTCCTGTGGAAAAAGCTGTATAACCTAAGGATGAAAGATGGAGACTCAGTGATAGAGACTCTGAACGCATTTAATACTATGGTAAGTCAATTAGCATCTGTTGATATTAAAATTTCAGATGAATATAAGTGCATCAGTTTGTTGTGTTCTCTACCAGATTTGTGGGATAGTCTGGTTATTCCAATAGGTAACAATGCAACTACCTTGTAGTTTGATGAAATAGTCTCAACCTTGCTGACGGAGGAGATGAGACAGAAAAATATGGAGAGCCAAAATGGTGATGCCTTGTTTGTATGAGGACAATCCTAGAACAGAAATAGAAATAAGTCATCAAGTGGGAGGTCTAAATCTAGAGGGAGATCTAAATCTCCAGGAAAACCTATAAAGGTGGTGTGCTGGAAATGCGGAAAGGAAGGCTACTTCAAAAGGGACTGTAAATCTAAAGCTCATGACAAAGGAAAGGGATCTAATGAGTCTTCTTCTACAGAGGCGAAAACCACCTTAGATGAAGGTGGGGATGTGTACTTGGCTTCTTCAAGTAAACATGTAGATCATGAGGCATGGTTGATTGACTTAGTTGCATCTTTTCACTTCACTCCCCATAGAGAGTGGTTCTGTGAGTATGAGAAATATGATGGTGGTGATGTCTTCTTTGGGGATGACAGGAAGGCTAGAATCATGGGTCGTGGAAAAGTAAAGTTGAAGCTACAAGGTGGAAGGGTTAGAACACTTCCGGGTGTTCTGCATATTCCTGCATTAACTAGAAATCTGATTTCTGTTAGCAAGCTGGATGATGCAGGTGTAAAAACAGTGTTCGAGAAGGATACCTGCAAAATGGTTCGGGGAGCACTGGTATTGATGCGGGGAGTTCGAATTGGAACTCTGTACAAGCTGCAAGGTAGCAATTTTATTGATGGGTGCAACAGTTCTGTGGTTCTTGAAAGTGGAGAAGAAAATCTAGTGGTCTCTGGAGAGAAGAACATGTTGTGGCATCAAAGGCTTGGGCATACTGGGGAGAAGGGCCTTCGAATACTTCATGGTAAAGGTATGGTAGAAGGTATGAGTAATAGCTCTCTGGATTTTGATTTCTGTGAAAATTATGTATGAGGGAAGCAGAATCGGGTGAGTTTCCCCTCTGGTAGTAAGAGGGTGAAACATATATTAGAGCTTGTGCACAGTGATGTGTTTGGACCTGTGAAGGTTCCATCACTGGGTAAGTCTGTGTACTATGTATCATTTATAGATGACTTCTCAAGGAAAACATGGATATATTTCCTTAAGAATAAATATGAAGTCTTTGATAGGTTTAAATAATTTAAGGCTCTAGTGGAAAACCAGATAGAGAAGATGATAAAGGTGTTGAGGATAGATAATGGTGGATAGTTTTGCAGTAAGGAATTTGAAGAATTCTACAAGAAGTGTGGTATAGCATGACAGAATACTACTCCATATACACCTCAGCAAATGGAGTTGCAGAAAGAATGAACAAGACGTTGATGGAAAGAGAAAGAAGCATGCTTAGTGGTGCCGGGTTAGGACATGAATTCTGGGCAGGGGCGGTGGATATTGCATGTTACATGGTCAACAGGTCACCTTCATCAGCGTTGGAGGATAAGACTCCACAAGAGGTATGGACTAGTAAGAAACCCTCTCTTTCACATTTAAGGGTATTTGGATGTGATGCATATGTACATGTTCCAAAGGAGAAATGAACCAAGTTGGATAGTAAATCTAAAAAGTGCATCTTTGTTAGGTATAAGGATGGTTTAAAGGGTTATAAGCTTTGGAACCCAGTAACAAGGAAGGTTATGTACAGCTGAGATGTGATGTTCAAAGAGGTGAAAGATGTTATTAAACATGAAGTCCAACCAAAGGAACCTGAGAAGATAGAGTTTGAGCTAAAGGAGGAAGAATCAGACTCTATAGCAGAGGAGGAATCAGAAGAATCTGAAGAGCCACAAACTCCGGTTGTGAGAAGATCAATTCAAGAAAGAAGGCAGCCAGAAAGGTATAGTCCATCTACTTTCTATTCAAATTTTGCTTTTTCTGTTACTGATGATGATCCTAGAACTGTGAAGGAAGCAGTGGATTCAGAGGATGGAAAACTCTGGAAAGAGGCCATGGTTGATGAAATGGCATCTTTGCACAAAAATGAGGCTTGGGGACTGGTGGAGTTGATGGCTGAAAGGAAACCCATTGGCATCAAATGGGTGTTCAAAAGGAAGACAAATGCAGAAGGAAAAGTGGAGAAATACAAAGCTCAGTTGGTAGAAAAAGGTTGTTCGTAGGTGCCGGGAATTGATTTTGGTGATATTTTTTCTCCTATTGCCAAGGTAACTTCTATTAGATTACTTTTATTTGTTGCTGCTACTTTTGATTTTGACGTAGAATAGATGGATGTGAAGACAACATTTCTTCACGGGGATCTAGAAGAGGAAATATACATGAAGCAACCTGAAGAATTTGTGGTGAAGGGTAAGAAAGAACTGGTATGCAAGTTAAAGAAGTATCTGTATGGGTTAAAACAGTCACCAAGGATGTGGTATCAGAAATTTGATACATTTATACGGGGACTTGGCTTCACCAGAAGCAAAGAAGATCACTGCGTGTAGTTTAAATTAATTGGTGACCGTGTTATTTATCTGGTCTTGTATGTGGATGATATGTTTCTGGTTGGAAATGACAAAGAAATTATCCAGAATTTGAAGACCCAATTGTCCTCCAAATTCAGCATAAAAGATCTTGGTGCTGCAAACTATATTTTTGGCATGGAAATTAAAATAGATCGGGCAAAGAGGAAGCTCTGGTTAAACCAAAGGAAGTATGTCGAGACAATACTGCAGAGGTTTAATATGTAGGATAGTAAACCAGTGAAGGTTCCTATTCCTGTAGGTGTGAGGTTATCTACTGAACAGTGTCCCAAGACACATGAAGAGGAAGAGGAAACGTCCCATGTTCCATATGCAAGTGCAGTCGGTAGCTTGATGTATGCAATGGTCTGTACTAGACCAGACACTACACATGCAGTGGGAGTATTGAGCAGGTTTATGTCAAAACCAGGGAAGGAGCACTGGATAGAGTGAAGCAAGTTTTCAGGTATTTGTGTGGCACTAGTGATTATGGTTTGTCCTACCAAGGAAGATCATGATTAGATAGAATGTTGGATATTCATAGCTTTGTTGATGCAGACTGGGCTGGAGATCTAGATCAGAGAAGATCTACAAGTGGGTATGTGTTTAACCTATTTGGAGGTGCAGTCAGTTGGATGAGTAAGAAACAATCTGTAGTGGCACTATCAACTACAGAGGCAACATACATGGCAGCCACTCATGCAAGAAAGGAAGCAGTTTGGTTGCAGAGATTGTATTCAAGTATGGGGTTAGTACAGGGAGCTATAAGGATATATTGTGACATCCAAAGTGCAATTTTCTTCGCAAAGAACCCCGCATATCATTCAAAGACAAAGCACATTGATGTTTAGTATCACTTTGTGAGGGATATGATAGAAGACAAAAAGGTGTTGCTGGTAAAGGTGGACACTTTGATGAATACTGCAGATGCATTGATAAAATCTATGAGCTTTGAGAAGTTATCTTGGTGTAGAGAGACAATGGGCATTTCAGGGCTGAAAAAATGACTAAGCTCTCTTGTGGCCCCTTGTGGAAAGAAAACAACAAGTGGGAGAATGTTGGGTTGTGTTATATTCTTTCCACGACTAGCCCACTTAGTTAACCGGGGGTTAGAGGGGGGGGGGGGGTCACATGGGGTTTGATGTGTACCCGTAACCCCACTTTATGGGGTTTAGGGCAGCGCCCCGGAAAATTTTGGTTTTGGACCCTATGGTAGGTTGGGCGGACCCACCTATGGTTTTCTGCATGATTTCCGCATATCTTTTATGGATGTGATGGTTTTCAGTCCATGGTATTGGATGCTTCGGCATGTATAAATATGTATTATAACATTGAAAGGAACATAATGAAAAATCAAGTTGGTAGTCCCGATTTTGGGATCCAGGGGAAATCTCTGTGTATATGTGTTTTATGTGTTATGCTCTCGCATTATTTATTTTCTGTGTTTTATAATTCATATGTAAGTAACTTCTGTACGGGGTTCAAACCTACATCTCCTTGCTTGTACTTTGACATGCTTGACATGTTCGTCCGTTCGCAAAAATTGCATGTTCATTCGTTCATTTGTCCATGAACACATCTTCACATCTTTGCATATCCATACGTCCACGAAAAAATATTCACATGTCCGTCCATCCGCAAACACATCTTCACATGGTTGTTCGTTTGCGAACACATCTCCTTACATGGATCGTTTGTTGGTCTATTCACAAACACGTCCTTTTGCATGTACTCTCCTTGTTCAACCCATCTATCATTATGTCATGTCTATTCATGTACCTGTATCTGTAATGACACATGAAGATACGATATCAAATCCATAAGTCTCCTAGTCTACCATGATGCATGTGACCGAGAGAGAGGACAAGGTTATGGAACTGCATGAGGAAAGTTTCAAGTTGGGATGTGGGCTCTAGGTAGTGCTGATGAAAACTACGCAGAAGTCTTTGGGAGATAGAGACGGGCATTCTGGATCAACAGTGACTTTCTGCAAGATCTGACTCGACTGGAGGACAAATTTGCCCAATATTTGGGAGAAACAGTGTGAATTGTAGGAGGACTGGTCAGGCAGGATCTGTGCAATTTATGGAGTGAGCAGGTAGCGAGAGCTTGTCAGTAAAGACTGCGTAGTTCTTGGAGGGAGCTTGCAATGGGTTGCAGAAGCTTGGCAACAAAAACTGTGTAGTTCCTTGAGCGAGCTGGCAGTGGGCTGTTGGGAGCTAGTGGCGGGAAAAACTGCACAGTTGTTGGGAGGCTAACCTAATAACCACCTTTGTATAGTTTCTGAGTTGAGTAGAGTGTTGGGATGTAGAAGGATTGCTCATGAAATTTGCAGAGTTTTCTAGGTGAGTAGTCAGCGGGCTAACTGGTGACTGGCTGGGAAAACTGCACAATTTTCTGAGGGAGATAGGGATGGGCACTAGTTGTCTGTCTGGCCTGTCTGCACAATTTTCGCAGTCAGCAGAGTAGGCATGGTCTGCAACCTCTGTGCAATTTTTGAAGGGAATCAATCCTGGGCTGACCACCATCAAACTCTCCGGTTGACCAGTAGGAGGGTTGATTGGCGAGCTTGCAAGTAGCATAGCTTGAAATTGCTTGTTGGATTCTTTTGCATTGTTTTGGGTGACAGTCAGTGGAGTCGATGGCAATGTGAATGTCTGACTTTTAGAGGGTGATCTGTGTCGCGCGGAATGAGTCGATCTTGCGGACAAGATAGACCTTCCTAGAATCTAAAGAAGACCTAACGACAAGAAAACCAACCAGACACTATCTTTCTCTAAATATGCTTCAATTAACAATAGCAAACAAAGGTTTTTAGGGCCTATCTTTGGTCCAACGCAAGCTTGTGGATGCCCTCGCTCTTTTGATCCAAATGAGCTCCTTTTCACGAATTTGCAAACACAAACAAGGAAAACACATTAAATAGCACCTGAAAAACCAATTGCATAAAACATATTTAACATGAAAGTCAAGGAGTCCATGAAACAAATAACATAAGATACTTGTTGAGAAAAATGAGTTTGATTGTATTAATTCAAAAGAAGAAGAACCTTACAACCTTTGCCTTGACGCTGTACAAGCTCCTCCCAGGGTCCAACAAGATGTCTCCTCTACTTTGACAAGTTTCACTCACTCTCCAATGGAACCAAGAGGTATGTGATCTCTCCTCTCAAGCTCAACCAAAGAGTCTCAATTTCACCAGCATTTACCCTCAAAATGTTCAGCTTCTAACCTCCCTAGTCCTCACCCCAATGCCTGTATTTATAGTGCAATAGAAGGAAGTTACTAGGTCCTCCTTCAAAGGGATAAAGCCCTCCTTCAAAGGGATAGCTCCTTTAGTCAAGGGATTAGCTCCTTCTCTTTTGGGATGCATGAACCACCTCAGAGCAAACAATCCACGTCAAAATTCCTTCTAGAAAACTCTAGAATTAACCCAAAGTGGGTCTTTTAAGATAAAAATTGCGCCTTTTGACTTTCACAGGGGTCCGCACCTACACCGTTAGGAACAGAGCGGGTAGGTACGCAGCTTTTGTACACAGAAGGTGCGGGACCGCAGGTGACCATGAGAGAAAGTGCAGAACCAGAGTTACATTGATTTTTAATGTCTTTCTCCCACTTCCAAAGCTTGATTTGAAGAGCTGAGGTCTTAGACTTACTTAGGAGGACAGTACAAGTGATGATAGACCCATACTGACTGCATATAATCATGGTGACGATATTTTTGTGTAACAGATTGCCCCCTAAAGTGAGAAGTCTGTAGTAGATGAGGATTTCATTTATCATATAGGAAGAGTGAAGTACTTTATCATTTCGAGGATTATCTTGTGGAGATCCCGGTTGGAACCTGTAAAAACATTCAATGCAAGATATATATATGAGATCATATCATCGCTGAGGTAGGCATTCCCATACTCAGATCAAAACTAACTAGAAACCTATCTACTACTCTGGTACAGGAATGATCTTGTAAAACATCATAAGTATAGACTCGTGTGAACACAGTATGGATGCAGCCATATGTTTATGAATAGTCCACAACATAATGAATACAAAATTCCTCGCAGCCTGGATGGTGGAAACTAGATCCAGGGTCTTGATTTCTATATCCCGAAATAGTACGATTCTATCCATGCGAATAAATGTGTTGATGTCGAACATTGTAGAAACCACTTGATTACCAGTCAATGATGTAAACTGTTAACAAGTGTGAGAGAAACCACCAGTGATGTCAATGGCTCTCAAAGTACCCATTACAATCCACGAGATGTGAGTAAATGTGTTGATGTCGAACATGTCACGGAATCCTTCGATCGAAATTCAATGATGTAAACTGTCGTCAAAGGCAAGAAACCTACCATTGAGGCATGCAGATTTCAAGGTACTGACGATTTCTAGATCATCTTTCTAGATAATGAGCTGATGTCGATAGAAAGCGATCCGTCGTAGGCAAGCCCACAACACGAAATCATAGATCAAGTTGAAGAAATTTAGTTGCAAGGACTGACTCAGGGATGGTCAAGAAGGATGACAGATATTTTGCAGATGAATGGCTTATTGGCAGTGACCTCTTAAACACATAACGACACAACAGATGGCTTGGTGACAATTGACCCAAAGTTAATACCCAGAAATCGGCTGAAGACTTTCAATGTGATTTGATCAATTGTTAGGCAAAGGTTTTCCCAACCCAGGTGAATAAAAGTGTCATGTTCAAGAGTGGTTACAAAGTATGACAAATAGACTCATTTTCCTCTCTTTCCCCCACCATTTCTGGCAAGTACCTCTTTATTTTTAACAAGCTTGAGGAGGATAACATTTGCTTGATTATAAGCTCATCCTTCAGATGAGTCCAACTTAGTTTAAATTCGAACCCTAAGAAGGAGTGGTTCGTTCCTGTTTGTAATTGAACAGGTCCTTTACTGTGAAATTTTAACGAGTCCAGTATAGGAGAAACTCAGTGTTTTTCAATTTTAGAGAGTCTGAAAAAACTTAAGAAGACTCCAGGGTTGACCTTTTTCGTAAATTTGTATCTCCCAAGTCCGAAAAATTATAAAATAATACTTGAGAGAACCGCTTGATCTTTTACGACCAAGGAGTACTTTTCGTTATTAGTGTCACTGACCCGAAAAAGTAAAAAAGCGATCAACGACACGTCGTTTTATAACCAATATCGAATTTGAAACGACAAAAATCTGGCAATCTTTTCATGTTTTTACGGTCGGAAAAGAGCTATAAGTGGACCGTCTTTTAATTCCGTTTTAACGAGTGCAAAGAAACGCTCGGCAATCATTTCATATTTTAGGAGTCAGAAAAGGGCTTAAAGATGACTCTACTTGTTTTTCCATTGAAAATGATAGATTTCGCCTGAATAATCCTGTATTCTGCACAAAGTCACAAACATTACTCATACCTGTTTAAAATGGATAAAAGCGTTGCAAAATACCTTTTCAAAGTGAAACATAAACAAATTTGTGATTTATTTACTCAAAAAACTTATAAAAAGGGCCTTTGTCAATTCATTTTTACCGTTCGAGTTTGGGTGAGAAAATAGTGCTTTTGCTTAGAAAACTTCCCGTGAAGATTGTGGAAAATCCAACCGTCGGAATCGAGCGCCGTCTTCTCCAGGTAATCCACATCATCTTACTCTTCATTTTCAACAATTTAGTTTTTTGATTTAGTCCCTCATTTCATTTTTTGGGAGGGTTTTTAGGCGCAAAACCCGCGCGCGGGGGTTCGCAGGTTTACCATTGCGGACCCGCGTACCCCGAATTTTTCTCCATTGGGAAAAAGCTCGGGGTCCGCACCTTCCGTGTAGACAAAGTGCGGACCCACGCACTGTGTCTAACGTGGAGGGTGCGTACCCTGCCGTAAGGGTTTTGAACCCAAAATTTCTAAAAAATGGACCAATCAACAAGTTTTCTAGCAATCTAATTAATCTTTATTCTTGATGCAAAGAATATATCATGCTAGATTGGCGCGAACGGGAGCATGAGGACGTGGATACCGCCGCATGGAATCATCAGCCTTCAGTTGATGCTTTGAGGGCATGCGGACTGTACAAGTTCTGGAACATTCCTGGCATGAGGGCTTAGGTAGATTTCTTACAGTGGCTGGTTGACCGATGGAGCGTACAGGACCAGTGTTTCTTCATTGGCTGGCACCGGCTCGAAATCGAGCCGGAGGACATTTATTTCTTGACTGGTTTGCCTAAGAGAGGCGAGGACTTGACTCTATACGGGACTAGGCCAGGTGGTCAGTCTGTCGATAGCCTCCGGCTAGAGTACTGCAATAGCCCGGTTAAAGACAAAGGGATAGACATAAAAACCATATCCCGTCCTGAGCTCATGGTGATTGTGTTTACTATCACCAGACTTTGCGGAGCTGCCGCATTACATGTTGCCACCGGATCCCAGATGCGTATGGCAGTTGATTGCTTTCAAGGCACCATCTTCAACTGGTGCAATGCTGTGCTGGCCAATGTGAAAGGCCAACTAACCAGGGCCAAGAGCGGACGACTAAAGACCTTTGGTTATGGGGCTTTGGTCATGAGTTTTGGCTTGGAGAGGGTTCCTATGTTGATCCCACAACATCTTACTATTGGAGTTGGGCTTCCTCGAGAGCCCAAACTGATGCGATGGGTCGCAGTCATGGCCCGTCACCTGGACGAGAGGATAGAGGTTGCTCGGTTCAAACCTGAGTATTTCCAATGGTTGGAAAACCAGGTTTTTTCCATTCAGGACTTCCCTTACGCTGGGATAGATTTCCGTGGTGACCCAGACATGGCTCTTCCACCAGGAGAGCAGTGGGACGAGTCAGGTAAAATCCTTTTCAACTTTTCTATTTATTTATTTTTATTTATTTTTGCATTGTCTCAAAACTGATAGTAAAAACTTCAAATGCAGATGTGGGTCCACAGCAACCAGCCACTCTCCGGCCTTTCGAGAGAAAGCAACCAGTTGCACCTGCACCAGCCCCACAGGACGAATCAGCAGAGGTTTTGGCTGAGTTGGAGGGCCATCTTGAGTGCTTGAGAGGGGATATTCCTGAGACCACTATAGACGACATTCCTCGTCGACTTCAGCGCTATGTGATTGGAGTCCCGGGACCTTTTAGGAGGTTCCTTTGCAAGGTGGCCCGGGCAGTGGTTTCTTATAGAGATCATCACCAATGATAGGATGATCGCCTATTGTGGGCACATGTGACATTTTTGTTTTTTTTTACTTATCATTTTTGCCAATCATAAGGTGTTTTTCAACCTATGATCGAGGACGATGTATTTTTTGACACACTCCTATATATATATATATATATATATATATATATATATATATATATATCACTCTTACCGACTTATCTTGTAAATCATGTTATGGAATGGTTTTAAATTTATATGTATGATTATTGCAAATGTCTATTTAACATTCGAGAAGCAATTGCATCTGCTAATGTATTTAAAGACCTTGGAATATGTTGATATTCAATGTAATCAAACTCACATTCCAAGAGACGCACTCTCAAAAATAATCTTAATAACACTGGATTTCTAATGGCATACACTCTATTAAGCTGTAATACAACGAGTTCAGAATCTAACCTCACTATCAAACTCCGAATCCCAAATGAAATAGATTCAGATAATAACTCAATCACTGCACTATACTCGGCAATGTTGTTTGTTGTTTGACCGAGGCTTACCCCATGCATAGAAACTAACTTGTCAGAGGGCGAATAGATAACCCAAGCCGCGAAAGAAATGTTCCGTGTACTACGACAAGCACCATCAGCAAATCCAATGTATGTTTGGAGAGGCATTGATATCTGCAATATCAAGAGTAAAACCAAGATAAGCAGGAATAATGACGAAAAACACTCTCTAAGATAAGCACACTTTTTTAACTAAAACACACTTGCTAGAAAGAAAAACTAACCTAACTAAAAATCTCCATACCCATTCTTTTAAGCATAATACCTCTTCAAGTAAAGACCATTTCTGGGTTTACCTAAAGAGTCCCCGTCAAAGTCTACCAACTCATAGGCCCCTTTTGCTAGCTTTCGCTTGACAATATAGGGCCCATGCCACATAGGAACGAATTTTCCAGCACCTAATTTATCATTAGCTTGATCATACAATAACACTAGGTCTCCTTCCGAAAAATTTCGAGGGGTCACATTTCGATCATACTGAGCTTTCATACGTTTTGCGTGAGTCTCGATCGCCAATGCAGCATCACGTCGATTCTCATCTAATTGAGCTAAGTATAAAAAACGCTTTTCCTCTTCGGAAGTAGCTAGAAGTAACTCGATGGCCATTTGCAGTGACGGGATTTCACACTCAATGGGTAACACGGCTTCCAAACCATAAACTAGTTGGAAAGGAGTGAACCCTGTTGATGTTTTTACTGAAGTTCGGTACGCCCAAAGCGCTGAAAATAGCATGTTGTGCCAATTCGACCGATGAATCCCAATGATTTGTCGGATCATGATAACTAAAACTTTGTTGATGGACTCAAGCAGACCATTCTCTTGTGGATAATAAGGAGTTGAACTATCGTGACGTAAACCAAGCTGGCCTGTAAGTTCCGTCATCATAATGTTTGGAAAATGATGTCCATGATCAGTGGTTATCGCTTGTGGGACACCAAACCTAGCAATTATATGATTGAACACAAAAATTGCAGCTGTCTTGCTGTCTGCCTCGAATGTAGGCATCACCTCGGCCCACTTAGTAAAATAATTTACCGCAAGGATGATATACGCATGCCCCCCGGCTGAGTGAGGGTTACAAGTAATAAAATCGATACCCCATTTGGCAAAAGGACCAACGACAATTATAGGGTGGAGAGGAGCGGGTGGAGCGCACATCTTACGATCAAAAATCTGGCAGTTGTGGCATTTTCGGACCGCCGTAATACAATCTTTAAATAAAGACGGCCAGAAGTAGCCAGCGCGCAATATCTTTTGGGCTGTGGCATACCCAGACATATGACCGCCACATGCTCCAGAGTGACAGTCATTTATAACCCTTTCAGCCTCTTTGTGAGTTAAGCAAGGTCGAAAAATAGAATCCGCCCCACGGCGATAAAGAGTATCTCCAATAATTTTGAATTGTTGGGACTGGAAGCGAATTTTCCGACATTCTGATTTTGAAATTTCTGACCGAAAGGATTGGGTCTGGAGATAGATGATGATATCCCCATACCACGGATCTAAAGTGCTGATTAGAAACAAAGATTCGTCCGCAATGGGCTCCTCTGCCACAGTTTCCGTGTCAGCACGCGGGAAGTCACACATTAACTCTTCAAAAACTAAAGATTTCTTAGACTTAGATTTCTCAAACTCCAAGTCGAACTCCTGCAGGATAACGATCCATTTAGAGTACTTGCCCCTAGAAATTGTTTGGTCAAAATGTAGATCATAGGGTTGCAATCCGAAATGACTGTAGTTTTACGTAGTAAAATGTAGTGACGAAAACGTTGGACAGCTTGAACGGTTGCCAATGCCAATTTCTCCACATGTGAGTATTTTAGCTCAGTTGGATTTAACGTTCGACTAAGGTAATATATCACATGTTCCGTTCCAAATTCATCTTCCTGAACTAAGACCATTCCAATGGTGGAATGGGAGGCGGTGAGATACAAAAAGTAATCCTGGTTGTAGTTGGGAGGATGCAACAACGGTGCATGGGTCAACGCGTGTTTGAGTGCATCAAAAGATTTTTGAGTTATCTCATCCCAAGAAAATTGAGTATTTTGTTTCAACAACCGTGTAAAACCCTTTGTAACCTCATCGTAGTTAGGAATGAATCGTCGTAAAAATTTTGCTTTCCCCTGCAAACTTTGGAGTTGGCAAAGACTCGAAGGAGGAGGAAAATTGATAATAGCTTCGACCTTCGAGGGATCAACGCGAATGCCGGCTTTCAAAACTACAAATCCCAACAATCGAACCGTTTCTATACAAAAGACACATTTGTGTGGGTTCAACCGAATACGATAATGCCTACACCTCATAAAGATTGCTCGTAAGTGGATGAAGTGATCAGCTCGATGTAGTGAATGAGCAGGCAAGTCATCGAGATAGGGTTGCACAATGTGCTTGATGTCATGAAACGCATAAGACATCGCCCTCTGAAAAGTTTCTTCGGCATTCTTAAGCCCAAAAGGTAATTTTCAATAAGCAAATGTCCCCCATGGACAAATGAAAGCCGTTTTTGGTTGATCGGCAGGTAGAATGTTGATTTGATTATATCCGGAAAAACCATCCATAAAGGAAAATATTTCGCTTCTGGCACAATCATCAATGATTTGATCGATATAAGGAGTTGGGTAGTTGTCCTTTGGACAAGCTCGATTAATGTCCCTATAGTCGATGCATATTCTTATTGTTCCCTGTTTTTTGTTAACCGGAACAATATTCGATACCCAATCCGTTAACGGGATCGGATAAATGAAACCTGCTTTCAACAGTTTTTCAACTTCTACTTTAATTGCAGCAGCTTTTCGTGGGTGAATCTGACGCAAACGTTGCCAGACAGGTTTAGCATCCGGGTAAGTTTTGATCTCATGAACAACAATCGCGGGATCAATTCCTGGCATTTCCTCATAGGACCAGGCAAACACGTCACAGAATTCTTGAAATAGGGCCTTATATAATTGGATTTCGTCATCTGTACACGAGGCACCTATATGAATGTTCTCAACAATTCCGGGCTTAACCGAAATGTCAATGGGAATAGTTCGAGAGATGTTCCCCAAATTTAACTCTGAATCAGGATGCTTCATTGGATTCTGAGGTTCCTTGACATATTCAGTCGTAAAGATTGATGAGAAATCATTTTCAAAACGATCATCCTCAGGTAAAAACGAAGATCTGTGATGGAGATCTTCCCATGGTAAATCATCTACACATAGGATTTCATGAATTTTCTCATCAAAGTGAACAAGTTCAAAAAACGTAGTTAAATCCGAGGTTGATGTGAAAAGTGATTCCTCACGGACCACATTCATTAAGTCATTTTCGGTTGAACACGGGTCGACAAAAGACTGCACGGCTTCATAGGCAATTTCATATGGACTCAAAGGCATAGAATTACCAAATGAGTCTATTTCAGATTCAGAAGGAACGATCCAAGGATCGTCATAAAAAATAGTGTCTGATGTAATCATATGAATGGTTGCAAATGAAGATGATGCGTTGATTGGAGGAAAAGGAAAAGTTCCCAGTAAACCGGCATCTTTAACTAATCCTACTCCAACATTCTTATATGGGATAGTCCTTTTACCGACATGCTGAATACTCTCCGAAGAGGCTGGGTCGGATGAAAAGTAAGCCAGCTGGTCTATTGTTACGATCTTTCCATTATGTGGAAACTTTATGACTCTAAAGACCAATGAAACGACCGCTGTCATAGCGTAAGACCAACTTCGACCCAAGAGAAGGTTGTAGTCTAGAGGGGCATCAACCACCTCCACATCTAGACTAACGGTTTTTCCTTCAACCCCTATAGGCAAATCCTGTAGAATGCCAAAAGGATGAAACCCACGACCATCAAAGGCCTTAAGAATTGTCGGGGATTGATTTAGTGAAGGAGAACCAAGCGATCTCCAACACTGTATCGACATAATACACGTTGAGGCTCCCTCATCAATTACAGTCCGATGAATAGGCCTGTTTTTGACTATCACTGGGATCTGGAAAGCCATTTGATGAGGCAAACGCGGTGTACTATTTTCTAGATCAAAGATTATTAGGTTCAGGTCCTGAACATCAACAGCTCCTATAGCTGACAAAAGTAATTTACGTTGTGCTGGGCATGATTGCAGCACTTCCAAAGCCGACATTGCTGAGGGTGAAACAACTAAATCCTCAACAATGTTATAATTCTGAGCCGCTCTCGCATGTGGATTGAAAGCTGACTTTCGAAGTATACCCTTGGCGGGCGGTTTGATTACTAAGTCTGGATTAGGTTTCTCGATTTGTAGTGGATCGGAACCTGGAGCTGAGGTTGATGGATTAGAATGAGAAGATTCTGCTTCTTTGCCATCAACAGGACTTTTACTACCATAATCTTGCGATCGAGTCGCAATCCTTACATGGGACATCATCAATATGGGTTCTTCATTGGCACTCGAGGAAGAACCTATCATCTTGCTATCTTGATTTGGAAATGGATCCTTCAAAACAGCAGGAGTTTGGGAACCTTTGATGATCTTCGCAACCTCTGCTCGATGAGGGCAGTCTCTTGTAAAATGTTCTTCGTCACAAATGAGACATGGATAACGAGGTTTGTGCTTTTCATCATTGGATTCCGCCTTTTCAGATTTCTCTTTTGAACTTTTGTCCATTTTATTCTTCTTCTTTCCTTTCTTCTTCCCACCGGATTTTGATTTAGTCGTAGATGATTCTACAACGTGAACATCGGCAGAAACTTCTGCAGAAGAATCTCCTGTCAGGGAATCAGGCAAGGTTATGATAGGAGAAGAATTCTTGGAAGACTTCTTCTTACTTTTAGTGTTAACCGTACCAATCATACCGTCAGAGGCATGAGATCCCGAAGGAGCTGCAGTGATTTGATTTGATTTGGGAAGATCGGGGATCTTTTCGTGTAACGTACCTGACTGAGTATAGACCAAGTCAAGGTACTGTGCTTGAGAAATCACTTGCTCCTCAGTAACAACTCCAGCTTTAGCAACATCTTCAGTGATCCTTGGCAACAAAGATTTTACAAACCACTCAGCCAAGATTTGATCTGGAATAAATACCTTCACTAAACATTGTCGACGTCTCCACTCATGAATATGATCTGAAATGTACGTGGATGTCGATTGTTTTAGAGAAGTTAACAATTCTGTGCCATTGTCATATCGGACTGGCAACTGGAAATGAGTTAAAAACGAGGTAGCTAACTGACTAAAATTATAAAAAGTGCCTCGCGGTAACTCAATGTACCACTTGGCCGCGAGACCAATTAGAGTGCGCTGGAAAAGTCTAAGATGGATCGAATCATCTATGATGGAGTTAGACGCACACCAGAGGTGGTAAGTCATCACATGGTTCGACGGGTCCTCTCCAGATTTACCTTCGAACTTGGGAATGTCACTGGGCAACTTATTCGGCATTGGCGGCCAAAACGGAAGATAATTAATTGGATCGTTCGTTAGGCGCAACAAGTCTGGTAAGTCCAAAGTTGCGATAAATGGTAGCTGTCAATTAGGATCCCTAATACTCTGGGTCATGAGACCAGCCCCAGGAGGAGGATATCCAGGATAACTAGGAATAGGAATCGCGTTCAGGATATTGTATCCTCCTGGAAAACCATGATTAACCGGACCGTACTGGGGTTGTTGAGGTTGTTGATAAGTGTACCCAGGATACGGTTGATACTGATAAACTGGCTGTTGGACAGCAGGACCGAATTGGTACTGTCCCTGGTACGGTTGATAAGTGAATTGTGGTTGACTTGTGACAACCGTACTTAAACCAGGTTGTCCTACAGGCATCTAAACCGTAGTTTGAATCGTGGATCCAGACGGTGGTAAAGATGTCTGAGGAGTAGATACAAGAACAGTAGAAACCAGAGCTGTCGATACTCTAGAAGTAGGTGGGGTAGATTGAACAGATGTTGCGGTAGTTGCAGCAGTCGTTTGAGATGGAGTACGAGGCGCAGTAGGCCCAGACTGAGAAACTACCGAAGGTACAGAAGTTTGAATATTAGACTGGAATGGTTGCTGGGGTGAACCAGAAACTAAGGGTTGTCCAGTTTGAGATGACAACTGTACATTTGGCTGCAACACTTGTTGAGTTTGCGATGGATCCCACACTATGTTCATTTCGGGGTACTGACCCATAACAGGTTGAGAATATTGAGGACCATAACCGGGTTGAGGGTAGGTTTGATAATTGAAAGGTACATTTCCCGTCCCTTGAACATAAGATTGACCTTGGGGTGGTTGGAAACCTTGGTTCGAGTACTGACCTTGGGGTAGATACCCCTGAGGCATGTACTGATACTGAGGTTGACCTTGAGGGATAAATTGATACTGGGGTTGACCTTGGGGTGCATATTGAGTCTGGGGTTGACCTTGAGGAACGTATTGTACCGTAGGCACGTACTGTCCTTGAGGTTGCCCCCCAGATGCAAATTGTGTACCTTGAGGTTGCCCCCCAGGCGTTAATTGAGGCTGCCCCCCAGGCGGTAACTGGCCACCTTGAGGTTGAGAATTGGGAATAGAACCTAACATCATAAGAATATCTTCTACGCTCAACGGCTTTGCACCATTGCTTCCAGTGAATAACCCTTGTTCAATGGGTTGAGGAGATGCTCCCGAAATAGTACTAGAAAGTGACTGATAACCAGAGGGAATAGAGGGACCGCCGTACAAAAAAGATTCAGGCGATTGAGTAAACATGGACGACTGACCTGACATATTTATGGGAGTATAAAAACCCCTAGGATGATAAGGAGCACGAGGTGGTGAAAAACTTAACACTGAGTTTTCCAAATAATTAGTCAAAGAAAGATACCAAGTAGTACTTCTAGGTGGACTATAAAAAATTGATTCACGCTCCCTTAGATCAATAACAGGTTGATTTTCAGGGATAGGGATGCCTACTTCTTCTTCCGGAGCAAGTTCTTCAATAGCTATCAAACCAGAAGGAAGATTTTCGGTGATTACTCTTTCTACCCTAGGTGAATTAGGACCACTAGAAGTTGGAGAGACAAACCCCGATGTTGGAATAACAGGTTCAGATATCTCAGGTTCTTCACCTATATCACTAGTAGATGAAAAGCTACCAGCAAGTTCGGAAACTGAAATAGCTTCAGGATTATAACCTGTTTCTAGAGTTTGGTAATCAGGATGTACAACCAACGAAGACTCTCCCTCTTCAGGTGACCCAACTTTACTGCCACTAGGAGTTACGAGGACTTTCAAGCCTTCAAGATGGCTTGGGACTTCTTCAGGAGGTTGGCCCCGAAGTTTACGAGACTTCCTTAGTAAATCAGCCACGGTTACAAACTCAGGAGACTGGCCCCGAAGTCTACGGGACTGTCTTGGTAATTCAGCCACAGTTAAAAACTTTTAACTACTTCACACGCAAACAAAGTAAAATCTCAATGAAAAACACCTAAAGCCTCTAAAGAACCAAACAAATTTGAATCACACGCCTAAAGAATCTAGAGATCAAACACACACAAACAGTAACTTTCCGAACCGAAAACACTAGTTGGTGATGAAATCCAACGTCGCAGAATTCAGTACAGAAATGGCGGTTGGAACAGTTACCCCGTGTTATAGACATTTTTGTGCCTTACAGCTCTAAGCATGAAATGTCCATAAACCAAGGGATCCTAAGTCCCTAAAAGTGTTGTTCCGACCCCTAAAGGAACAAGTTCAACAAATTACAGCTTCTCCCAGAAGTTCTCCACCAAAAACTGCTCAGAATCAGTCAAATCAGGATCATTTCAGCTACTCCACTAGCTAGCTGCGTTGCATAGCACCCAAGTACACTAGCTAGGTGCATTGCAACGCACCTAAATGCACTACTAGGGTGCGTTGAGAAGGAAATGACAAATGGCAGTGTCATTCCGCGAGGTGGAAAGACAATGGAAGCTTCCATAATCTTCACCAATGACACTTGCCTCACTGAGTTCGACCAAGGATGAGTAAGAGGCTCTCAGTCTCCAAGTGGAAGCAAGAACTGACAAAGAGAAGCCACTAGTCAAATCATAAGCTGACTCATATTCCTTGCATACATCTATATATGGATCCCTCATCCTAGAGATCTGGGGGCTGGAATTTTGTACATTGCAGAGAATTGCTGTTGGTTTTGAGATAGATATCAGAGTATTGGGTGATTTATGATTTGTTGGAGGTGAAGAGGGGATTCTATGCTGGGAGGTTGATGCTGGATTAGGAATCATCGGTTGTAACTCCTCCTGGATCTTCTTGTTATATCAATAAAAATATTTGAGTTTCTCCTACATGCTTGTGTATCATTGATGTTTGTTACATTTGTATGTTTAGCTTAAATCTGATCCTAAGCTATTTATGAATATAAATCCATGTCTTTGTGTAGTTTTCTTCTTCTGTGATCTTACAGGAACTTGGTGAAGCTGGGCAAGTAAGGGAGCAGGTAGCTGGAAGCTGTCAAAGAGGAGAGAGATTGGATCAAAGGACTAGCGCAAGACACAGGTTGGTTCATCCTATTCCTCTTCGTTTATAGTTCATAAAGAAGAATACGAAAGTAGTTTTCCCTGTTTGTTTCTAAGGTCGCTGTCACACCTTAGTGGGATAGGGTCATTCTGAATAGACACTTTTCTCGTTAACAAAATGGCGACTCCACTGGGGACCGTGTCTAGTTAGTTTGTTTGTGTTTCTCTTTTTGTTTGTTTCATAAACTTAGAAGTAGCAATCGAGCTCCATTTTCCATTAACAAATGCAAAGTAGACATCTACTACTTCAATCCATTCACTGGATCTGCTTATGATTTGAACAGCTGATTCACAAATGATCTAATTGCCCTTTGTGATAGCTCTTAGACCTCCTTCAAATCTACCCTCTGATTGTGCATTACCGATTGCTCTTACTCGGCCAAAAACCATAGATTAAACTGCAAACCGTGACCTAGAACCCGAATAGAATTCTCATTTCTGCCCCAACACAGGCTCTGTGAAGAGATTCTGCATTTCAACGCAGTTCCTGAGAGGGCTACCTGCGCTGCAATCCAGTTTCTCTGTGTAACAGGTGCGCTGATCAGCCTAGCCCTGTGCCGCTGAGGTTCTTTGCTTCATTTTTTTCAGTTTTGTCTATGATTTTTGCAGCCTGTGATCAATATATGTGTCTGTTTAAAAACCCCTTTTCTTTGCCTTAATTCCACCTCCTTTGTACAAAAAGACTGTAGATGTTTTTGTGTGTTTGTTACATCATTTACAGTTTTCCATTGCAAAAGTAGAATACTCATACTGTCGTCCTTTGATTTAGATCTGTCGTAACTGTCGATTTTGATCTTAGGAGAAAGTTTATTTGCTGTTGACAGTCGATTATGCTTTTACTTTTGCCTTTGGTTTGAATTTGTAACTTTCTAGTGTCAAAACGAGTATTTATTTCAAAATCATAAAGTGTCGTAATCATCTCTACCTTTTGATTATGAAAAGAAGCTTGTTTGTGTTTGTCATTTGAAAGCAAATTCAGATTTGTACATCAACTTTCTTTTTAGGCATCAATATTAAGAAAGTGAAAAACAAATACATGCACATGTGCATTTGCATATTGACAGTCTGTTTGGCTTGATTTAGGAAAGTGCATTTACAATGTGCTCTTTGCTCTTTGCGAAAAGATTGTGTCTTTCTTTTCCCCTTGTAGCTAGGATTTTCATTGCTGAAAAGAGATAAAAGTTTGCTTATCATCTTTAGATTGAATTTTAGGAATTACATCTACATCTCGTGGTGAACCCAAAAGGAAAACTTCATAAGAAAGATCAACTTAAAATAAATTGAATGAATCTAAAAACGCATTGGAACTTAACGCACAACATTTAGAGGTCTAGGCTAGAGACGTATTCCGGCGTCGTAAAGCCTGGTAATTGTTGTTCTCACTGATGGTTGGGTGATTCCTCCACTTTGAGACGATAAGTGCCAGTACAGACTTGTGCTCCCACGTACCGTCGAGTATATATTGGGAGACCCCTATAGGCTTAAAACCTTTTATCCATAGGAAGCCGTGTTGGCCGCCCTACTGATCGCAATGCACCGAACACAGCATTCGGGAAGATTGACTGTCGTACCGTAAAAAGTATTCTGCAGTTTTGCGATTGGTTTGGTACTCCCTCTACCTAGATCTCCAGAGCAGTCCCTTTCGTTCCTTTTTAGACTCCTTAACGGAAAAGGTCCATCTAAGCACTTGTCACTTCAGGCTCATTAAAAATCGAAGGAGACTAGAGTCATCTTTTGTTTTTTCTCGACTCTTAAAAACTAAAGAAACAAGTTGTGTCAAAGCCTCTAAAAATTTATTTTAAACGGAATATTCGTTACCCTTTTCCTACGTTGATCTCAGGTTGAGAAAATGGAGTCCACCAACCAAGGAATTCCCCTTAGTGGAAATCCTAGTCCCTTCTCCTCTTGGGGAGATGTTGGTGCACCCTATATGGCCACATTATCGCTTCGAGGACTGACAATTGGCTTGCTGGTATGGCTCTTCTCAACCAATGTCGTTCAGAACACCACTATTCCTGAACAATCGAATCAGCAATTAGATGAGTCCAAAGTTGCCCACCAGCCTTCTACTTCCTCTAATTCTTCCTCTCCTCCTTCCTCTTCGCTTGATGGAACTGGTAAAGCTAAAAGCCATGTTCCTAAGGAGAAGAAGGAAAAGAAGAAGAAAGAGAAGAAGAAGAAGGAGCCAAAGGCGAATGGGGGAAAACGAGTGTCGTCTAACGAAAATCCACACACTGCACCGACCAGGCCTAAATCTCCATGTGTCATTTGAAAAGGAGACCACTTTCACAAAAATTATCCTTGCATCCCTCGGATACTAAAGGACTGGTCTCCTCGTTTGCACAATCCGGTGTCATCAACCTCTGATGATCATGTTGAAAGCACACCGTCAACTAGCGAAAGTGAAGCTCTAGGACAAAAAGGGAAAGCTAGATTTCCTTGTAAACTGTGCGAAGGCAATCATGCCGTCCACCGTTGTCCCTTCTTAGACGAGGCTAAAAGAGTTTTGGATGATCGTCCGGTTTCACCATTACGACTTCCTCCTGGATATAAAAAACTCTTGCCGAGTCCGTCGCTAGTTGAGAATCCAGCTGGCCCGCTCAAGTGGTCGGCTGAAGCACCTATCATTGAAGATAAACCAACTGAATCCATACCAGACGAAAGTCAAAAGGTCGAGGCGGAAGTTGACCCGGTCTTGCCTTCAGAGGTTTTATCTTCGGATGATACAGTCACTAAAGAGAACAAGGATGACACCGTCCAAATTCTCTTCATCAACACAGACTCCGACGAACATGGGGGCAATCTACCCATTCCCTTAATGCAGTAGGGAAGTTTGTCAGAGCCGTACCCGGCCGTCTACTCGGTCCCACCTCCAAGCAACCTAGTTGTCTCCTTCGACTGGAATCAACTAGGCAGACCCCGTTTACCAGCAAGTGTACCATTCCAAATTATTGTTCAAATATATAGAATGATCATGGTTGGTACCATCATAGATGAGGGGGCTTTTGTGAGTATCCTTTCCTCTACTGCTTGGAAAGTGCTTGGTTCGCCATCGCTTTTGCCTGAGATGAGAAATCTGACAGGGTTTGATAAAGGAACCAGTCGACCTTTAGGGATCCTTCCCGATGTGCCCATAACATTGAGAAGGAAGACAGTTTGCATGAACGTAATGGTAGTTCAAGGACCCTTGGATTATAATCTACTCCTTGGACGAGACTATAGTTATTGCATGGGAGCCATCGTCTCCTCACTCTTTAGAGTAATGTGTTTTCCGCACGAAGGAAGAGTGGTCAAGCTCGTGGACCAGCTTTCATTTCCTGGATCACGCATAGAAAATAGTCATATACCATCCCTAAATGGTCTCTTCACGCAAGAAATGTCTCAATCCCCGGTCCGTCCTCCCGATGAGCACGAGTAATTCGGAGGGATATGATTGAAACCCAGGGGGCATGCGTCCTAGTCTGCTTCGGCAGGAAAACTTCGGGTATAAGGTAGGTTTCCGCGGGAGAATATGACTAGTCTGTACCCCGTCCGTCAGTGGAAGAGGGGTTATTCTAGAATAAGATTCTCTTGTCAAAGCTATGTGAGTTGGCGGACGTCGTCACTCACCTTTGTTTATCTCGGTAGACATCGTCGAAGAAGTGTTTTGTTTGCACCACGAATAGAACAATCTTTGGGTAACCTGTAAGAGGTAGGCCTTTCCTGATAGAACAAATGTTTTGTCTGCAAATTGAGGGGTAACCTTGAAACCATATTTTATACCTGGGGGCATGCAAACCTTTTGGAGTGCAAGCGAGGGGCGGCTATTTATTTTTTAAATTTTTAGGACCTCTAACCCTTTAAACTCGTAGGATTAGTCGTCACCTAACTTGCATAAAGAAAGGATGTGGGGCAAAAATCTAAAAATTGCCATTTTTATATGAGACTTTCTTATCATATGACTAGATTAATCGAGCAGTTTTAGCACATAGTTCAAGCTCGTTAAAAAATAAACATAAGACATGAGCAAATGTTTCCACCCACGTTTAAGCTCGTTAAAAAATGAACTATTCCCCAGTAAATAACCACCGTGAATGTGACATTTCAGCCATTAAAGCCTTGGTCGTGTTTGCACCGTCACCTCCACTTTTCCATTGGCCGATCATTCACCTCCATTTGATTGTTTACCCATTTTGAGGAACAGCTGCGAAGAGTGATTTCACTAGCCATCCTTGTGACACTGCCATGATTGGAAAATTCCAAACCTTACCTGGAATCAGCTGCTACCCATTTTATCACTCGTTCTTCAAAAGACGAGTCTTCTTTAAGCTCTTTTCAACTGACTCGTAAAATATGAAAAGATGGCCGAGTTTTGGCCTTCCAGCTTGTTAAAGTGACCGGAAGTGCTATCCCTCCTCTAGATTTTAATCTTTTTGGACCTGAGGGATTATTGCACAAAAAGATCGAGCTCTTGTTTTGTTCGGCTCGTTAAAACTATCGAAAATTCATCCCTTCTGTATTGTTTTATACTTTTTCGGACTTAAGGGATTAGATGACGAAAAAGGAATTTTGGAGTTACCTTTACGTACCTTTTCAGACTCTCTAAAAATGAAAATGACCGAGTTATCTTTGTCGTTAAACTTGTTAAAAAGATTAATAGCGACAAACTTGTCTTTAGACAAGAACGAGTTTCACTATCGCTAGGCTCGTTAAAACATAGCGATGGGTTTGCCCGAAGGGAAAATTATAGAACAAGCATATGTTATCCTCCTCAATCTTGAAAAAAATAAAGAGGTACTGGTTAGCAATGATTGGGGAAAAATTGGAAAGAAAAATCAAAGAATCTTTATTGGTAGCAAGTTGCTCTTGAACATGACACTTCCACTCCGTGTCCGAATCGGGTTGGGTTGTTTCATTCACCGGTCACATCACCATGGTCACACCATACCATCCACATTTGGGGTAAATTCTACCAATCCATCACATAAGTGTCGCCGACATGTTCAAGAGAAGTCATCCAGAGAAGTCACCTGTGTCCCATCCACTACCATACATTATACTTCATTCTTTCATGACCGCCATCCTGAACCATATATCATCAGATCGTTTTCACCTCCATCAAAATCATTTGCTCTGTTCCATGTCATTGATGTGGGATTCATTAAGGCCCTCCTTTGACAGATCACTTCTTTTCGACATCAGCTCATTATCCAAGAAGTTGATCTAGGAACACCCCCTTCAGTACTTTGAAGCTTGCATGCCTCAATGGCAAGTTTCTCACTTCCGGCGACAGGTATACATCAATGACCTTCGACCGAAAGATTTTGCGTGGTGTTCGACGCCAAGTCCTTTATTCACACCACGTGAATTGTACTGCAGTACCTTGAGGGTCATCATCATTATCGGTGATTCCTCTCGTGCTTGTTAACAGTTTACATCATTGACTGGTAATCAAGCGATGTCTTTCCATGTTCGACTTCAAAACATTTCTCACATGGATCGACTTGTACTTCGAGTGAAGATCGGATGCGATTAAAGACCCCGGATCTAGTTTCATCCATCCGGGCTGCGATATATATTCAGGAAAATAAAGACATTGAAATGTACAACATTGCAGCACAGATAATAATCCTACCAAAAGGATGATGGCTCTATCAGAATCATCAGTCTACCATCAGACGATTGTCTGTCCTATGTACATGAAAATGAATTTATAAAGTTGAGCATGGGAATGCCCACCTCAGCTAGATCATGAAAACAGTATGAAGATAATGTATTGTATTGTATCTTATTACAGGTCTCCTCCCAGCATTGAAAGAACTTCGGATCCTCCTAATAAAGCATTTCACCCGATAAACGACCTCATACTTTAGGGGGCAACTGTTATAGACATTTTTGTGCCTTATTTTTGTGCCTTACAGCTCTAAGTGTGAAATGTCCATAAACCAAGGGATCCTAAGTACCTAAAAGTGTTGTTCCGACCCCTAAAGGAACAAGGTCAACAAATTACAGCTTCGCCCAGATGTTCTCCACCAGAAACTGCTCAGAATCAGTCAAATCAGGATCATTTCAGCTACTCCACTAGCTAGCTGCGTTGCATAACACCCAAGTACACTAGCTAGGTGCGTTGCAACGCACCTAAATTCACTACCAGGGTGCGTTTAGCGGGAAATGACAAATGGCAGTGCCATTCCGCGAGGTGGAAAGACAATGGAAGCTTCCAGAATCTTCACCAATGACACTTGCCTCACTGAGTTCGACCAAGGATGAGTAAGAGGCTCTCAGTCTCCAAGTGGAAGCAAGAACTGACAGAGAGAAGCCACTAGTCAAATCATAAGCTGACTCATATTCCTTGCATACATCTATATATGGATCCCTCATCCCAGAGATCCGGGGGCTGGAATTTTGTACATTGCAGAGAATTGCTGTTGGTTTTGAGATAGATATCAGAGTATTGGGTGATTTATGCTTTGTTGGAGGTGAAGAGGGGATTCTATGCTGAGAGGTTGATGCTGTATCAGGAATCATCGGTTGTAACTCCTCCTGGATCTTCTTGTTATATCAATAAAACTATTTGAGTTTCTCCTACATGCTTGTGTATCATTGATGTTTGTTACATTTGTATGTTTAGCTTAAATCTGATCCTAAGCTATTTATGAATATAAATCCATGTCTTTGTGTAGTTTTCTTCTTCTGTGATCTTACAGGAACTTGGTGAAGCTAGGAAAGTAAGGGAGCAGGTAGCTGGAAGCTGTCAAAGAGGAGAGAGATTGGATCAAAGGACTAGCACAAGACACAGGTTGGTTCATCCTATTCCTCTTCGTTTATAGTTCATAAAGAAGAATACGAAAGTAGTTTTCTCTGTTTGTTTCTAAGGTCACTGTCACACCTTAGTGGGATAGGGTTGTTCTGAATAGACACTTTTCCCGTTAACACCCCGGCAACCTGCTTAATGAATAGACTGGACCAAGTTCCTCCACTTAACCGTCTCGAGTGAAGTGAACCCCCCAGAAAATCCAAGTGAGTCTAGCCGACGTCTACTCCAGGTACAGTGGGATCTTCCCACCACTGTCACCTTAGGAAGAATCCTAAAGAATATGGTCACTAAGGCTACCAACTGAGATAAATACACTTGGGGAAACAGCCTACGATCCGATACGCACGCAAGGGCAGAGTAGCAAGCTCAATCCCCTTGAAAGCTCCTTGACATAATCCAAGGTTTACCAACAAGTGACCCCAGGCTCCTCAACAATGGTTAATCCGAGGTTTACCATTTTTAATACGTGAATATCTGGTGTCGTTCCCAATGAGGAAGGATTGATTCCCACACTGGTTCGGACACGATCTCGTGCTTCTCCTTTAAGAGGAGCTTTCCCAGAGCATAAATGAAACAATTGGATTTCTTCCTACCACAAGATACAGCTACTTGTTTGTTTTTACTGTCTTTGAGAGTTAATTACTCTCCTACTCCAAGACACTAGCCTAAGCTAAGTTGGTGTATCAGAGCCCTAGAAATAAAATGTTACTAAGTGAATTTTACTTTAAGCGTTAATTTTAGTGGTTGTTGTTTAAGTCAAGAGGTGGCGGAGATGAAACTCGTGGTGTAAAGACTCGACTCGAAATCACTAAAAAGATGCACCTAAGATGATTTAAACAATCTTTTCTCTTCAATGAACTTCTAAACTAAGAAAGAGTTTGAGAATGCAAATACTTTGTAAACACAAATCTTTCTCAATTAAACAAATTAAAAGAAGAGCTTTTTCTTTTTCCAAAGCACTCGAAACGAGACAACTAGCTATTTCACAAAAATTTCCTTTTTCTTTTCAAAGCACTCAATCACTACAAAAACAAACTTTTCCAAAAGAGATTTTTTTTTATATTTTGTAAATAAAACACTCAAAACTAATGAAAATGACTAACTTTGAGAGCTACAAACTATAAAAAGCTACTTGAAGTCAAAGCCTACTAAAAGTATTTTTGAGGATGTTTTACTTAGCTAAATGTGAGCTAAGGACTAATTTATGCAGAATCACAATTAGTCAAAAAACAACCAATCTTTCGTTTTCTTTTTATAAAAATGAAAATTCCAAACTTTCAACTACAAGCTTTTCGAAATTTTGAAATGAGAAAACTCAAAGCGAATTCCTCAACAAGGGGAGATTTCATAAATGGTCAGACTCACAAGAAGACCAGTAGACACCAAGGTAATCTGAGGTCCCTAGGGCTTCTAAGCTCAGAGCCACTACACAACCAAAACGAAAAACAAACCCAACAAGTAAAATTCCTAGGAATTCCACCTAAAACCCTAATGATAATGAAATCAAACCAAGGAAAGTTTTTGACAGGGAACAAGCAGGTCTGGGCAATGGCTAAAACCTATAAACAAATTCTAAACTAATAAAAAAGAGAAAAATTTAAAATTTTTCAAATTTTTGACAGGGTACGCAGGCAACCTGTTTACACAGGTGCGTCTACGCTCTGTGCACAAAGGAAAAGTGCGTACAGGTATGCACTGTGCCTAACTCAGAGGGTGCGTACCTCTCCCAAAACTATGAAAAATACAAACTGACTCAAAATTAACTAAATTCACCCAATCCCACAATCATCAAGTCAAAAACAGAAACAGAAAATACAGTTTCTCAGGTCAAAGTATAGACAAAGAAAACAATCAATTCCCCAGTATGGTCGCCATTTTGTCACGCGGAATGAGTCGATCTTGCGGACAAGATAGACCTTCCTAGAATCTAAAGAAAACCTAACGACAGGCAAACCAACCAGACACTATCTTTCTCTAAATATGCTTCAATTAACAATAGCAAACAAAGGTTTTTAGGGCCTGCCTTTGGTCCAATGCAAGCTTGTGGATGCCCTCGCTCTTTTGATCCAAATGAGCTCCTTTTCGTGAATCTGCAAACACAAACAAGGCAAACACATTAAATAGCACCTGAAAAACCAATTGCATAAAACATATTTAACATGAAAGTCAAGGAGTCCATGAAACAAATAACATAAGATACTTGTTGAGAAAAATGAGTTTGATTGTATTAATTCAAAAGAAGAAGAACCTTACAACCTTTGCCTTGACGATGTACAAGCTCCTCCCAGGGTCCAACAAGATGTCTCCTCTACTTTGACAAGTTTCACTCACTCTCCAATGGAACCAAGAGGTATGTGATCTCTCGTCTCAAGCTCAACCAAAGAGTCTCAATTTCACCAGCATTTACCCTCAAAATGTTCAACTTCTAACCTCCCTAGTCCTCACCCCAATGCATGTATTTATAGTGCAATGGAAGGAAGTTACTAGGTCCTCCTTCAAAGGGATAAAGCCCTCCTTCAAAGGGATAGCTCCTTTAGTCAAGGGATTAGCTCCTTCTCTTTTGGGATGCATGAACCACCTCAGAGCGAACAATCCACGTCAAAATTCCTTCTAGAAAACTCTAGAATTAACCCAAAGTGAGTTTTTTAAGATAAAAATTGCGCCTTTTGACTTTCACAGGGGTCCGCACCTATACCGTTAGGAACAGAGCAGGTAGGTACGCAGCTTTTGCACACATAAGGTGCGGGACCGCAGGTGACCATGAGAGAAAGTGCGGAACCAGAGTTACATTGATTTTTAATGTCTTTCTCCCACTTCCAAAGCTTGATTTGAAGAGCTGAGGTCTTAGACTTGCTTAGGAGGACAGTACAAGTGATGATAGACCCATACTGACTGCAAATAATCATGGTGACGATATTTTTTTGTAACAATCTGGTCATCATAACTTCAACAAAATGACTAAGTGTGTGAGTGAGTGAATTTTTACATACATGACCTTGCAAACACACACTCACATGACAAGATGCCTCAAACCATCAAGACACATATGCTCAACATGAATTACCAAAGGTGCGAGTGACAAGCAGGATGCTTGTAATAGATCGTTGAACGACCGCGATGATGCTTGTGTGACAGTGCATACAACTTCATGTGCGAGGGCGACAGATGTTTACATAGCGAACACAACATGTACACATGGTCGCAAGCGAGACATTGTTACCAGCATGCAAAAATTGTCCGTTGAACGATCAAGCAAGGTGGGTGTAAAGACTCAACACGAGCCCACGGGGTGAACCCGATTGCGTGCAAACATCAAGTAAAACTCTCAAAGGAGGCTCCAAAATTAGATGCGGGCCAAAATTTTGGAGTGCGTTACAGTTGCTACAACACTTTGCGACACACTGGTAGAACTCCAACTTCTCTGTTTAGGTTCATTAACAGAACACGACCTTTGTATTTCGAGGAGTATTGAATCACTATGTGGGTTTCTTTGGTTTCCCCACTTACCCCATAGACAGAAACGGTTCACGATTTTCCAACTTAGTGAAACACAACAAGAATTTCATCTTGATCATAGTGTTTTGAAATCAGGAAGGGTAGTTTGGCTCATGAGTTGTAAATTTTCAAAGTTTAAGTTTTCATCTCTAGAGTTTCTCCACTTCCAGTAGGCCTAGACAGTACCCTGGTGGAGTCACGCAGGAACACACGCATTGCTCCACTTCCAGTGAGCCTATTCAGTACCCCGGTGGAGTTGCATGCTTCACCTCTCTTTGTAGGAAGCCTTTCTCTTCTTTCGCCTTTGTATTTTTTCAAGAGGACTGCGCATTGGAACTTATTTGTTTTTAGGCGGAAGAGGGATCCCAACTTATTAAGAGCAAAAGAGGTTGTTCCTTTAGAGAAGCATATAAGACCTCAAACATAGGTTTTCTCATTTAGATATTTCCCCTTCTCCATTTCTACTAGTTGGATGAGATTGAATACACAAAGCAGAAGGTTGAGTATAGGTATGGGGTTTCCCAGTGTGGAAACAGGTTCATGGTTGGACCAAAGTTCCCCTTGCAGAAAACTAGTATTTTTCATCAAGACTTCATTGTCCAAAAGTTACAACCGAACATAGAGAATACATACACAAGACTGGCCAAGTGTTGCAGTGTCACAAGTCTCTTAGATTTCAGCCACATACTCATTCAAAAATGAGAACTCAGTAGATGGAAACACTTATTTCCTGAAGAAAAAATAGCATGGTATTAATCAAACAAAACAAAACGAAGCAAAAGTAGTAAAAAAACCCAACATAACAACAAGCAAGCAAAGAAAACAAGCAAACAAACTAAACCAAGTCAGAAAGAAAAGAAACATGCAAACCACAAAGCAAAGACAACGAAAAAGCAAACACTACTACTCCTACAGTAAACAGTTGGGGTTACGTGAAATGAAATTTTCGGTGAAGCCACTGTAGGCATACTAGACTTGCAGTCACAAAGATATGAGTGATTAAAATAGATAAAAAATAGTGTGCAACAGAAAATGAAAAAGCTTGACAAACTTGCACATGAGAGAGAAGTCTCACCTATGGGCGGAAGAATGTGTCACAACCACCCAATACACATGCTTACCTCTTCCATGACTACCATTTTTCAACAAACCTCGGAGGCCTCTTGTGAGTGTGTGTTGTTCTACACCAGGTTTCTTAGCAAGTGCGAGGAAGGACTGAAGCTTATTACCTACAACACGTCTCACCAAGTAAGATTGTTCTAGTCATTCAACGATTGGATCATAAAATTCATTATGGCTGTTTTGAAAGATTCGTGATCTTTGAGAAGATGGATTCCTTATTTGAGAGAGGGGATCATGATGGGAATCTAATACAAATAGATAGATCTGGTCATTTTCATCAGTCATGTCAAGGCAGTGAGGGCCTACCATAGCCATCAGCGCAAGTCAAAGTGCCTCACTTGCTTGACAGAATTCTAAGAAGAAATATGTTATACTATGAAGATAATAGTGCGGAAAGTGACTCTCATTGGATGTACTGTTGGGAAAATGATAAACTGCATGATGACCACCCAAGGTAGAAGAAAAATCAGACCAGTTAGTTGAGATACCAGATTCTCAGTTTGACATGAACAAAGAAAATTTTTGAACAGTCATGTGAATGCTCTGAATGAGGGAACCAGGTTTGTTGTGCAGTAGACATGATAGAACACCCACCCGTAATTGGTGAAAAATTGTGCAGGCATCATGGTCATCACATAAATGTAGAAAGGGTGCCAACATTATGAATGTGTGAAATCAGTTGGGGTGTGGTAAAATGAGAGTAACTTGTAGATTATAGAGGATAGTGTTGGGTGTGGAGCCCGATTATCTTCTGTATTCAAAGGTATCACCGCATTGGACCCTAGTTTGAAATGGGGCGGCAATGCCGCTCGTAAAATATTTGTTGTTGTAGGGGGGGAGGGGTGGGGGGGTGACTGCGACCTTTGGGGAGCCCCGCCTTGGTATGGGGGTTTCGGGGGTAGTGCCCCCGAAGCTAAAAAAAGATGTAAAATTGCCTTGTAAAAGTATAGTAATTTCTAGTCAATCTAGGCTGTTCATTAGGCAGATGATCTGACGGTAGAACTTATGTTTAGTTTAGGGTTTCTTACCCTAGAAGGCAACCCCTCTCTTTGTATGAGGGAATTTTATTAAGGCTATGTAATAGATGTGTATTCTCTGAGCGAGAAATAGAGGATATTACAACGGATCTACTATAGGTTGTGTCTCATCATTTTGCTGGATAATAGAAAAGAAGGACTAGCTAAAATGGATTCTCAGCGAAATGAACAATCCAGGAAAGGAACATTGGATGGCAGCGAAATGGATTCTCAGATATTTGAAAGGTAACACAAATCAAGCATTATGCTTTGGTGGTTCAAACATTTCTCTGCAGGGATATGTTGATGCAGATATGGCAGGTGACAGAGATAACAGGAGGAGCACTACAGGATATGTATTTACTGTAGGTGGAATAGCTGTTAGATGGGTTTCAAAAATCCAAAGTGTTGTTGCACTTTCAACAACAGAAGCAGAGTATGTTGCTGCTACAGAGGCTAGTAAAGAAATGATTTGGTTACAAAGGCTTATGGGTGAATTGGGTAAGGATCATGATATGGGCACGTTATATAGTGATAGCCAAAGTGCCACTCATCTTGAAAATAACTCAACATTTCATTCCAAGACTAAACACATACAGCTCAAGTACCATTTCATATGATCAATGTTGGAAGATGGAGAGTTGACGCTAGAAAAGATACACACTAGCCAAAATCTTGCAGACATGCTAACAAAATTTGTAACCACGGAGAAACTGAGAATATGCTCAGTTTCAATTGGTCTTCAAGGATGACGATGAAGATGAGAAACAACCAATTCCAAAGAGGAGTCATTGTCCAACAAATGAAGCAGCGATGGAGTTGCTATAATTAGTCTCCAAGCGGGAGATTGTTGGGTGTGGGGCCCGATTATCTTCTATATTCAAAGGTATCGCCGCATTGGACCCTAGTTCAAAATGGGGCGGCAATGCTGCCTGTAAAATATTCACTGCAGGGGGGGCCCAAGAGGGGTGGCTGCGACCTTTGGGGAGGCCCCCCCTAGCGGGGGGTTTCGGGGGTGGCGCCCTCGAAGATAAAAACAAATGTAAAATTGCCTTGTAAAAGTATAGTAATTTCTAGTCAATCTGGGCCATTCATTAGGCGGATGATCTGACGGTAGAACTTATGTTTAGTTTATGGTTTTTTTCCCTAGAAGGAAACCCCTCTCTTTGTATGAGGGCATTGTATTGAGGCTATGTAATAGATGTGTATTCTCTAAGAGAGAAACATAGAGGTGAGACTGTGAGAGAAAACAGAGGATATTACAGCAGATCTGTTGTATGTTGTGTCTCTTCATTTTGCTGGATAATGGAAAGGAAGGACTAGATGTTCGGGGTGGACGTAGCCCAAACTGGGTGAACCACGTATATATGTGTCTATCTGGTTTATGCATTTTCTGTGTTTATATTTATGCAACATTCTATGTGTTCCATTGCTCTGTAATATATAATTTTCTAACAGATGGAAGATCTACAGATTAGACTCAAGACTTGGGTTATGAACGGTGATGTCCTCTTGCAGAATGGAGGGATGATTTTTCTCCATAGTCTTTCTTAACTATTCGGTAATTTCCTTCATTGGGGCAGGAGACAACTGAGTATATGGGTTGGGAACATGCTACACAGATTTCTCAGCTTTGCAACCACTGCGAGGGGGTACCCACTTCACAGATTTATTAGCTTTGCAATCATTGTGAGGGTGCACCCTCTTCGGGACATGAGGTGTCTCGTGATCTGCAAGAGTCGAGGAAGAAGGGAAATTAGGAGGCTCACCATTTTAGGAGACATGAATGAATCATGTAAGCTCTTGGCTCATGAAGTCAAGGTCCACAAATAGTTCAGGAATTTCATGACAGAGGTGAAGGAAGCAGGTAGAAAAGTCCTCAACTGATTCACTAGGCTTCATTCTTAAATGATATATTCTTTCATAGACATCTTTGCGGCCACACTCATCGAAGGCTTGATGGAGCTCATTGAGGAAAGTGAGAAGGGAATGGATGGAAGCAGGTGGCAGGGTATGACACCACTGATTAGCATGGCCTTCAAGGGTGAGAAAGAAGAGTAAGCAAACAAGCTCATCACTATCAATTTCATGAGATTCGTAGAAATGAAGAAAATCAGAAATATGCTCAGTTACAGACATTCTTTCCTCACCATCAAACTTTAGGAAGGACAAGTGATCGAGGAGCTCATTGGGGATTGATAGCTGATTATGGGAGAAATGAGAGAAACATCCCAAGAGCATGAATTGTGTATGATTCATTGGGTAAGAGATTCAACCCATATGTATGGGCTTAGCTTGTCATCTGGCCCTCCTTCTAGCATAAGAAACATTGAGGGTACTGGACCTGCAAACATTTATGGGATTACCCCATATGAAGTCAACTAGACCTCACACTATTTGGTGTGGGATTCCAATCGATGGCCTGGTTGCCATTATCTTAAATTTTTTCCTTAGCTCTTTCTTGTCAGAACAGGAGAGTGGTCTCCTTTGTCTTCGAGTAGCAAGGTTCGTGTGCCTTGTGATTGATAGTGTTACTTGTGTCAAGGTTCTTTCACCGCAATGACAGAGCGTGGGAGTGAGTCCTAAGTCAGATGGGAGGAAGCCTAACTCTGTTAGGAACACATGACACAACAGGATGTGCGTATCTTCTAGAGGAGAAATCCACATGGATGCAGAAGTCACAACACACAAGGGAAGATAGCACATACAACACTCAGCGGGCAATCCTCGCAAGCGCGATGATTGTTATAGCGAGTTTACATGAAAGGCTATGTCTGATGTTTGAGAGATAACCAACATGGGTAGGACAACGTTAACAAATTATACAACACATTTTCATTAATATATGTATTAGAATAGTTGAATGAATTCAAGTGTTAAACATAGGTTAAAGAAACATGTATTACAAATGTCAAGACAAATATTACAAACAATTACAACACATTTGTGAAAACATGTTGGCTTGTTAGCAAGCTTCTGAATTAATTGAAATTTCCAAGACACATCGATACACCATACATCACTAACCCCATGGGCAGGGAATTGGAGCCAATACTTACTCCTCAAAGAAAAGATTACAGACTCTCAAGGCTATGTGGGAGGAGCCAAGGTGAAAACTCCTTTACATGTACAAATGAGGGAGTATTTATAGCCAAGGGTGAAACTATCCCTTGTGACTATTCGACTTCCCTCATGACTGTTTGACTTTCACGACTTTTTAGATTACATGACTCTTCACATTACAAGTGGGTCCCTTGGACTTCCACATTACATTACATTCATTGACAACAATATGGCCCATAGTAGTGATGTGGCCGACATGACTCATGACATGACTTGACATTCCAGTGCTGGTACGTTCGTGTTGTTGCTGGCATACATGTCAAGTTGTAGTGCTGTTGAGTGATGGATGTACTCATGGTGTATCATAGCTTCACCTCCATATGGCAAGGTGTACAGACTCTTCGATGGTCATTGGGTTCGCTTGATGTTGTGTTTGCACGTTGCTCATTTCTTGTTCTTTAGCATGCTTGACATTTTCATCTGTTCACAAAAATTGCATGTTCATCGTTTGTCTATCTGTGAACAAATCTTCACATGTTCCTCTGTCCTTCTGTCTATGAAAACATCTTCACATGCACGTTCATTTGCGAAAAAATCTTCGCATGGTCATCTGTTTGTGAACACATCTTCTTGCATGGATTGTTTGTTCATCCATTCATGAACATGTCCTTTTGCATGTACTCTCCTTTTTCATCCCATCTGTCATTGCGTCATGTCTATTCATGTACCTGTATCTACAATCACTCATGATGAGACGACATCAAATCCATAAACCTCCTAGTCTACCATGATGCATGATCATTTTCGAATGCAGGTGACTGAGAGAGAGGACAAGGTTATGAAACCATGCAAGGCAAGTTTCAAGATGGGATGCGGGTTTTGGTCATTGTTGATGAAAACTACTAAGAAGTCACTTGGAGACGGAGATGGGAATTCTAGATCGGAAGTGACTTTCCGTGAGATCTGGCTCGGCTGGAGGACAAATTTGCACAATTTTTGGGAGAATCAGTGCAAACTACAGGAGGATTGGGTAGGCAGGATCTACGCAATTTCTGGAGTGAGCAGGCAGTGGGAGCTTGGCAGTAAAAATTGCATAGTTCTTAGAGGGAGCTGGAAGTGGGAACTTGGCAGAAAAAATTGTGTAGTTCCTGGAGGGAGCTACTGGTGGGAAAAACTGCACAGTTGCTGGGAGGATGACCTGCTGACTACCTTTTTGCACAGTTTCTGAGCTGAGCAGACTACTGGCTGCAGATGGCTTGCTCATGAAATCTACGCAGTTTTCTAGGTGAGCAGCTGGCTGGCTGACTGGTGACTAGCTAGGAAAACTATGCAATTTTCTGAGGGATACATGGATGGGAAATAGGTGTATGTCCGGCATATTAGTGCAATTTTCTTAGTCAATGGAATGGGCATGGTCTACAGCCTCTGCGCAATTTGGGAGGGGAGTCAATCCTAGGCTAACCACTCGGTAAAACTCTCTGGTTGACCAATAGGAGGGTTGATTGATGAGCTTGCGGGAAATGCAAATTGAAATGGCTTGTTGGATGCTTCTATGCTATTCTGGGTGCTAGTAAATGAGGTCAATGGCGGGGTGAAGGTCTGACTATTAGAGGGTTATATGGTCGTCATAAATTCAGCAAAAATGACTAAGTGTGTGAGTGAGTGAATTTGTACATACACAACCTTGAAAGCACACACTCACATGACAAGACGCCTCAAACCATTAAGATACACATGCTCAACATGACTGACCAAAGGTGCGAGTGACAAGCATGATGCTTGTGATAGATCATTGGACGACCTTGACGACACTTGCATGAAAGTGCATACAACTTCATGTGTGAGCACAGTGGATGTTTACATAGCGAATACAACATGTTCACATGAAGCGAAGACCTTGTGCATGACCAGAAGATGGTCGCAAGCAAGACATTATTACTAACATGCAAAATTTTTCTGTTGAACAGTCAAGCAAGGTGGGTGAAAAGATTCAACACAAGCCCACAGGGTGAACCCGAGTGCATGAAAAAATCAAGTAAAACTCTCAAAGGAGGCTCCAAAATGGATGCAGGCCAAAAGTTTGGAGGGTGTTGCAGCCGCTACAACAGGTCCCTTATGAAGCATGATATTTCATCGCTTTATAATGTTACAATACGCACGTTGGAATGAATGTTGACTTCTTGAGGCTAGACGGAAAAGGAATTTTCTTACTGTGCTCTGAGCAATTTTTGCGCCTTCTACTTCAGTGTCTTCAAGAGGAACACATGCTAGAGCCAAGGTCATGCACAAGATGTGGATAGACTCTTTGGATATTAGTATATATATAAAATGATGAAATATTCATATAATCAATGGGTTATAATTATCCACAATGATCTTATCTTACCACACAATAGAAAAGATGATAGTGATACAAAAGCCATGTGTTGTATGTGATTGGCATATAGGTAGATTAATGATCTAAAATAGTTAAATCAAGTTTGATATTATCTTCTGCTTCCCAAAACTATGACGAGTTTTTACGATGCATGGTCCATCATTTTGTTGATGCACATAGTCTCCTTGGAAATCTGCTAAAGGGAACTTCATGAGGAGTGAAGAGAAGCTAAAAGGTAAGGTAACGAATAAAGCTAGTTATAAAGAGACCTCAGTTGTTGTTGGAAATTTTACAAAGCCCTATATTTTCACAAAGGATATTGGAGTGAAGCAAATTTTAGGTGACATGGAATAAAAGGACGCATGCCACTATTAATATATATTGTGCACACATGCTTTCAATTATGTGTTTGTATTCTATATCCCAATCCCAATGTTACAACTAAATTACACTCTACAAGTGTGACATAGTACTTGTGATAAACATATTTATCATACAACAATAAAAACATTATTATGAAGACAAGTATGTTAAGAAATGGAAAAGTAGAGTGCAAGTCTAGTTTCTTTGAATTTTGGGGTGCCATGATGCGAAGAGGAGAGTCATTTTAGTCAAATTGTCTCATGGAGGAAGATGAAACAAATTATCATTATAATGGAAGGTCTGAAGGTGTAGGGATGATTCAATATGGTGAAAGTGATCTAATGTTGAGATTCCTTGGAGTTGGATATAGAAAATAGGATTATCATTCTGACAAGTTCAAACGCAATCGATGGTTCATAACATTTTTGCACAGATCCAACACAATCCCAGGAGGAAAAAATGCATGAATGATAAGATGGGGAGTGGTCCCAGAAGTGAATTCAACAAAAAATTCCCTTCAAATAATCGAAGGCTATTAATCAACCCAACATCACATCCTCCCCATTCTAGAAGCTACTAAAGGTTATCCCAGAGGTAATTTTGGGTTTTGTGAAACCATACGGTATTTTTCTAACATGTTTGTGACAACACTTAGGACCCAATGCCATCTAGCACATATCCAACATACATTTTCCCTTTGCATTTGATGTTTATTCTACTACAACTTAAAATCATGTGCCATCCTCCTCGTCTCTGATATGGTACATCACGTTGACCAGGGACCCATGGTCCATGTTTATAACTTCTTGTATGTGTTTATACATAGGCTTTGGAGTTTAGAAAAACCCAAAGGAAAATTGTGTTGTATATATATATAATAATTATTTTTCCTTTTATAAAGCAAGACTCACATCATATATATATATATATATATATAGTTAGTTTTTATTTGTAAATCTTTTAAAAGAGAAAAAAGGGAAGTAGCGGTTTTTCATAACTGTGTCAAGAATCAATTTTTACAAACCAATAATGATTGTGACAGTTAAACAGTTAGGACTAGGGGTTGGGAATAAGAAAAAATATTTTGTTGGGGTTCAGAGTCTATTTCTTATGACTGGCATTGTAATCAGAAATTATTTCTGAAATTAAAGAATACACAATAGTTTTGATTCCATGTTTGGGAGTAGTTACATAAATTTTTTCCTCCTTATGTTTTCATTATTTCCATTAATGTTTTTCCTCTATCATAATGAGTGTAATGAAGCTGCTAGCTTCTTTTTATTTAGCATATTTACTATTGTTGTCTCCTCAGCAAAGAGTACCTGCAAACTTTATTTAAATAAGCCTTAAAGGTCCATCCACCACGTTGGAAATTCATCCACTTCTTCTCAATATTTCATTATTCTTTCTATAGTAGTTATATTCATATTTCTTGGGTATGAGTTTTGCCATCTATATTTTCTTCAAATCACTGCTTTAGTCTAAGACACTTCAACTCTCAAATTTTTCTGGCCATTCTATTTTAGAAGGCTAGGGCTTTAGAATTAGAAGTTTTGGTTGCAAACCCTCATGGCCTATCCTTCTAGCCATTGATTTTAACTACTTTTATTCAATCTTAAGATGTCTCTGGCATTGGTTCCCCCATAGATAGGAACTGTCTCTGAGAGTTACAACATCTCACATGCTCGACTTCATCTCATTATCGCATGATCAAGAATCATACATGTGATGGTCCAATGATCTAGTAGATTGTCCCAATATTCTATTGGTGTGTGTGAAATGTTTCAGACTTCATGAGGGGGTGTCCCTTCAAGTACCCCCCCAAATGCATGGATGTTAACATATCATGATCCAATCTTAGATACAATTATGTTGATTTGACTGGCTTGGTTTCCTCCAATTGCAGAGCCCACAACATGCTCCTCTCTTTCAAATGGTCAATTCAAATATTTAGATCCCTTTCCCATTCAACAAGGCTTCTTTGGTTGTGATATCCCCCTCATATCATCTTGGGGGGAATTATGTCATATGTACTCATCTCAAAAAAAATCATTATTTCAGTCATGGCCTCTATATTTTATGAAAAATATGTATATTTTACTCGTTATATCATTGTATTACTTTATGGCCCATTGATGCCATCATATCATGTGTACTACATTTCTCAGACCCACATTGTTGGGCACCTCATTATCATTTCTACTTAGTTATATCGGTGGGTATGGGTATGCCTCCCTTGCTTCATTGAGATCTTGTACTCATCATAAAAGGAGACTTCTATATAACAAGTAGGTCTCTCTCCCTCCATTTTTACTCCTACCCATTTCTTCAGTGATCTGTCTCTCACTCTCTCTATAAATCCCCTTCGATATCTCATGAAAGTGAACCTACAATGTATTTCGGTCATACAATGTGCTACTGACACTCTTACGTTGGGGGCGGGGTGGGGGGGGGGGGGGGGGAATTTGTTATCACCCAAAACATGATCACCTAGCTGTTTCCTACTAGGTTGATCAAAATGCACCATGTAGGATGAATTTTTACATATTAAAATCCACTTTCACTGTAGGAAATAATTTAGTGAATGATTTTCCTAAATTATTTCACATTAAAATCCAAAAAACCCCATGAGAATAATCAAATAAATAATTATTTATTTATTATTCTCTCAAAATAATCATTAAATCATTATTTCTAATTCATAATTGACTTTATCCCTATAAATTAATTAATTAATAAATTATTTTTTATTTGTTAATTACTTTAACCACTTTCTAAATAAAGATACTTGATCATTTCAAATAATATTTCCCTCTCTAAAATATAATAAAATATTCCTAACGGTTAGATCTTGATTTAGTACAACATTTATTATTAGTATTTTGAATCTAGATCTATCATAATATTTTGTTATAACTTGCGGGGTTTTATCCTCGTTCTTCACCATGACCATGCTCATCATCCCCATTGTCATCCTATGCCATTTGAGCTCCCACTTTGAGTTCAAGTCTCCATTACCATCTTTTTCCCATAGCATATCATATGAGAGAGAGAAAAATATGAACCTACAAGTGAAGCACAAGGCCTCAAAAGGAACCATCCCATGGAGGTAGATTTATAGATGTGAGTCTACTTAATTATCCTCATTAGGTGTAAATTATTCCATTTATAATAATAAAATTAATAGTATTCCATTGTGTTGTTACACTTTTTTTTGCAGGTTTCTTTAACTTTTTGCTACAGATTTGAAGCATATTAATAGCCATATTTTGTTGTTAGGGTTGTTTGTCACCAACAACTTAAATATTTTTGTTACACTTGCTAAGAATTTTCATACTAACAATCTGAATGTGTAAGTTTCTGTAGAAAACAAATCCTACTCTCTTGTGCATACAACTTATGAAACATGGGCCATAAAAGCATGAATCTGGAGTTGTTGCCGTGGAACCATTCTTTATTAGTTACTTAAACAATGATTTTTTGTTGGTAAATGTTGATGCCAAGGAAATTCATTTTATTGATACCAAGGAAATCATAATGTTTTCCTGGCAAGAAATAAGTGCAAGTATGCATGTGATGACGAGTACACATCAACCTGCAAGTCAGTGAAGGGTATTCGAGTGGTGAATAGATTGAAGTATAAGATAACATGCAATACATCTAAAATTTCTTATGTTTTACACCCAAAAGTCTTTATTTCATAGGAATAATAAGAAAATAATCGTGACAGGGAGTAACTTTGTTGATTATGATATGGATTATCATACACACTATGATTAGAGGGCCATCCGTTTTCATAAATGACAACCTAATGCTGGAAGACACTTGAAATCAAAGTCTATAGACAATGTAGAACTTGCAAGTGTTGGGAATAGGGAAAACAAAAAAAATTCACACGAAAATGACCTTGAAGCAATGGATGTGTAGCACAATGACGAAGAATAAAAATCAAAGATAGCTCCTTGGTAGAGTCCTCGGGTGGATACTATGTTCAAGAGTAAGGGAATAATGTTTGTGATTAAAAGGTCTATGCTTATTGTTCAGCCTCTCAAGCACTAAGCTACTCTGTGTTAGCCCCTTATCTTCATCCTTCGTAAGAAGTTCCACATATTGTAGAATCTTCTTTTTTTTTCAATCTCAACCCACTAGCATGTCAATATCACCAGTAAAATCTCATCCCCAACTGAATCATTCTATAGTGCTTATAGGGACACAAGTAATCATTTGTGGGGCTCCACATTATTTGTGGTCATTCTTGAAGAAATGTGATTTTGAATAGCATCTAAAGGATGTGAACTTATATTTAATTCTTCCGGAATCTAAAAAAGCAGGACAACAAAAGGATGTTTCAATAGCTAAGCCAAATGTATCAAACACCCAATATAAGGCTATAAACAACAACCATTACATGTGGAATATTGAAAATATTGGCTTAGAAATAAATGAAATTCTAGTTTTCATATCAATAGCGATTGATGACAAATCTGGGAAAGAAATAGGGGATTGAGTTGTTTCAAGCCTATGATACTTTGTATCAAAATTCATCACAGAAAGAATGGACTAATTGTCTTCCATCCTTAAAAAGATGGGGGGAGAAAGATGACATGTCAATCATTATTGAAAGGAGGAGTAGCACTATGAAAGGGGGAGCATGAAGATAAATAATAGCACACTGACAGGGGGAGGTATTCCTTGTCATTAACGACAAAGGTGGAGAAAAAGAGGCAGAATAAAACAAGTCATCAATTAAAGGGGAGTTACTTATAAGTCTAGGGAGACATCCATTGTTGCATATGTTTTACTTAGATGTTATCATCAATGAAAAATGGGGATATTTTTTTTAGATGTTGTCATTGATGGCAAAGGGTTAATAATAAAAAGAAAAGGAAATGAGTTCAAGCTGAATTTTTCTAGGAATTTGAGCTTACTGAGTAGTAGGGGTGCCTAGAATAACAACATTGAATATGGATTGTGATTTATTGTGCCTCATCTCCATAATGCATTCCTTATTGATATATTAATTAATTAAAACCAAGTTTTAATTAATTAATTACTAAATTTCCCAAATTACAAGTTAGCTCAAGCAAGGTTTAATAAATTATTTAATGATTTTTTTTGCGGCCTACACCAATTGGCCTACCTGAACACCCCCAAGAGACATGGCCCATCAAAATAGGGTCAAACCACTATAAATACAAATTTGTCTTCCCAATTTTCTGACAAGGAATTTTCATATCTAAGGAAGCAATTAGAGTGAAAAAAGAAAGGGATACATTTAATCTGGAAAAGGAGACAAAAGAATCACATGGTCTTGAGGTTTAATTCACTAAGCTTCGAGTTCTGAAATTCACTACAAAAAGGTCGTGTTTCTCTATGGAAATTTGGCCTATCCTGAGGTCAAACTCACCCTAATTGTAGGTCTGAAACTTGCTCTCCTGAGGCTATTATAGCACCAAAATTGCTATTCATCTTGTGTCGCTATGTAGTGTCTCTTCTTGGTTAGTTTTGGTGACACCTGGAGGGTGATTTTGATGGAGTTTATAAAGATTATATATGTCAAACTTATGTATATGATTGTAAACTATAGACCTGGTATGGTAACATGGTTGTTGCATGCTTATGATAATATCTATGGTTGTGTGTATAAGACTAATTTATGTTAAGTGCATATTATCGATGTTTCTCTTTTGGCATACTATTTTGAATTTGGTGCATGACATGAATAATCATCTATGATTGTGACACATGAACAAAAGAAACTATATGGAGTAGTTAATCGACCATAATCTTGTTGATGATCTAAGAATTACATGATTACATGTGCTTAACTATGTATTTAGTAGGAATTGGAAGGGAATTTAGTTACTTGTTGAGAAGGATGCTTAGATAATAAATGATCATGGAGGTCATGTAGAAAATTGGGCAAAATGTGATCAAATTAATTCATTATGAGTTTTGGTTGATGTATTTAATATACAAGGTTATGATTCATGCAAGTTTGGGGAAGCAAGACCTTGCCCACAGATCACCATATATATATGAGCTCACAACCAGTACCTTGAGACAAAGCATGGAGCTTCAAAGAAGCATAGATTAGAATCTATGGAAAAGATTAGTGCGCAGAGTCCTAACTTTCTGAAATATCAAGGCGTGGATTCTTGGATCTTTGTAATAGATGAAGGCATGGAATCTTGATTCTACTAGGATGTAGAGTCCTAGGTACAAGGCAAGGGTGTGGAGTCCTAACAAGTCAAGAGAGGTGCACAATAGGGGTGTGGAATCCCTATTCTCTGTCTAAAAATAAACACCACTTAAGGGATTACATCAACCAGGTGAATTAATCTAACTTAAACTTTCAGTTGAATTAACTCCAATTTACCCACTTTAGAGGGTCATTTGATTAAAAAATATTTTAGTACAAAAATATTAATTACCTATTTTTGAAAAATCAATAATATAATTTTTTTTCTAGAAACAACACATGGGGGATGAATATTAGATAATTAAAGTAATTAAATAATTAAGAAAACAATGAGAGGTTTCCACCTCAGGGGAGGGTGGTGAATAATATGAATTATAATAAATTAAAAATAGGTTAATTTTTTCATGAAGGGGGTGAGGTGTCACTCCACTCAATACTTATAAATATTGAAATAATTTTCCCCATAGGGGAGGATGCGAGGAAGATTAGGGAGATGTTGTCGAAATGACTACTAAATTCCTAAATTAAAAATCCCAAAAAAAATTATTGGTTGATGGAAACCGAGACTTGTTGTAAGAATAAAATAATATAACTTCCTTAGTTTGCCCAATTTTTCTCACTATTGCTGAATTTGGCACTCTTTGTGAGCTGATAGTGCTCGGGGGTTCGAAGGAAAAAGGTTTCCCTTGGATATGGTTGGGTGGGGAATTTTTTTTTCCCTTGGATATGGTTGGGTGGTAAAAACGATTGGTGTGTTGGAGTTGGAAAGGGGAGTTGAGTATCAGGTAAAATTTCCAATTTGTTATACTTTTCTTTCATTAACCTTTCTTGGATGAATATGAAGCTATTTAACCTTTTAAATAATTCTTGTCATTCTAAGACATTTGATCATAATCAATTTTTTAACATTTATTTCTATTGTTATACATATATTGAAATTACAGAACTAAAATAATACTTTTTTTTAACTAATAGGGGAATAAAAACTCCAATTAGTAATTCTTTCATTTAAATGGGTTGTAAGCCGACAACATGGTAGTGTTAATTGAAGTCCCTATGTATTCTATCCATTACAAGTGTACTATTCTTATTTTCAATATCTCTGACTTATTGTACATTTTTTTTTATGAAAACATATATTGAAGAAGAGTTATCATTCTATTAATTTCTATTTGGGGAGAAAGAAGAAGGATTATAATTTAAGCTTGTAATTTATCTGTGTGAGTAAAAAGAAAAAAGTAGAAGGAAAAACAAACCATGTCATGTAAACTATAATTGGAAGAGATGATGTTCATATTCATATCTCTGGTATCCTCCTTCACTTAGTTGGTTTCCTTAAAGGTTATACATTAACTTTCATCTAATAATAGTGTTCAGAAAAAGTCTTGTTTAAGAGTTTAGCAGTCATTGTTTTGAAGACACTAGGCGTGCATTGTTTTTGCTTTACGTTTTCTTTGAAATATAATACATAATTTTTTTGTACGAAAGAAAATTCTCTTGAAATATAGCATTTATTATTTTTTCATAATTGTCTTGAAATATAACATTTATTCTTTTTGTAGAAAATAAAGCATTCTTTGAAATATAAAGCTTATTCATTTTGTAGAAAAGAAAAATATATATCTCTACTCTTAATATTTTTTTTACCAATGTCAATATGAGTATTCTTTGAAATATAACGCTGATTCATTTTGCACAAAAGAAAATATATATCTCTTCTTTGTGAAAGAGGTTAACCTTGGTAATCTTTTATAACGTTTGTAATCTTTATTTATAATGATTACTATTAAACATTTTATACATTGGGATATTTGGTTCTTTTACCAATAATTGATTTTGGAATGAGTTTAAATCATTTATTATTATTTTAACATTTCACTCTACATAACACCAAATCTTAGTACGTGAGCTTCCACACCCACACGAAGTAATTTTGTTTGGACAATGTGAAAGAAAACTCTATTTTGGTTTTTTGGACTCTCGTTGAAAAGAATACTTGAGTCTTTATGTAGGTTGGCAAGATATACTTTGATTTTGTTTCATGCAGCATGCAATGGTAATAATAAGAATCTTTAGTTCAAATAGTACAGATTTTGGTAATTATGGCCAATCAGCTATGAACACCATATTTTGGTATCCTTTCGTGACAAGGATGTTAGTTGAATATTAAATTGACTTTATTTTACTAAGCTTGAGATTAAATGACTTCGTCTTCTTTTTCATGCTTTTAAAGTAATATAAATATTACTATATTATTAAGTAATTGAAATTGTATGTAATTTATTAAGTATTGGAACTTGTATCTTACATTTTAAGAACTGAAATAAGGATTATGTTGGATTTTTCCTTTTAGAATATATCTATATATATATATATATATATATATATATATATATATATATATATATATATATATATATATATATATATATATATATATATATATATATATATATATATATATATATATATATATATATATATTCCCTTGAAATATTTTGGATGTAAAGTTATGGTATTGATGAAATATTCTCAGAGTACATAAAGAGATTAATTTTAGTTTTTTGGGGTAAATAAGAAAACTAATTTGGAAGTAAGATAAATGGATTTGAAAATAGGAAGATTATTCGAGTTATAATATCTGAGATTTAAGAAGAATAAGAAAGTATTCTATTGGGGACAACAATATATGAGCCAAATGAAAAGGCAAATTTCTTTCCATCACAACTAAAAATCTCTGACAATGATGTGAGTAAATAAGTTTCTGACAATGATGTTAGTAAATAAGTTATTGAGAAGAGGAAATGGAAATGAATCCCCACGCTATGATCATTTAATGGTTTCATAATGGTATCAATTATTTCTAAAATGGCAGAGTTTTATGTTTAAAATATAGGGTATTGTTGCAAGAAAAGATTCTTCAAATGAATGGATCAAATGTTAATATCTAAACTTCACGTTACATTGAATGAATGTTTTTGGATATGATGAGATCTTCTTCATTTTTGGAAGACTTATAATTTATGCGATGATTAATGTTTTTAGTTTTCATGCATTATGAAAGGCCAAACACATGATACAAGTCTATATAGAGTATTGTTAATTTATAGAAATAACATGCATCTATTTTCAATGTTTGTATGAAACATGGATGAATTTTATGTATGAAGACATATTTCATGATTTAAAATTAACATTTAATATTATAGTTGGATTTGAGACAATTTAATTAAAACTTCAAACATATCTTTGGGATTTATATTATTTAATTGAAAACTATATATATATATATATATATATATATATATATATATATATATATATATATATACGTGTGTGGTTTACTTATGAATATATATACAAAATATTTGTAAAAGAGAGAGAAAAAAATACCCTTTTTGGGTAACTTATCTAGTTGGCAATCGAGCGATCTTAAATATGGTATCAGAGCTAGCTAAAACACTAGGGCCTACATACATGCTTGCTAGTATATTAATATATGAATGAGGATTTTCGATCCATGTTGAATTGATGTGTGCATTTGATTATTTGTTCTTAGAATAAGTGTAATTTAGATTACTATTCCTTTTTTTTAAGGCTTAAGGCTAAAATTTCATGTTTATGTTTAGTTTTGATTTTGTTGATTTGTTTATTTTTTGTTTCTAGACTTTTTCTGGTTTGAGGCTAAATTTTGAGAAAAAGACAGAAAATTGACACCGACCTCCAAAATGATTTTCTTGTTTATTTTTGGTTAATATTTTGGAAAAAAATAATAATCCCCTCCAATTTAATAATTAAAAAAAATGTTAGGGTACTGTAGCACATAGTTTGTCCTGCTTAAAAGATATAATTTTAAAAATATTACAACACTTTAGCATAAAGCTTGTAATCCCTCCTGTTGTACATTAGAATTGAGCGAGTACTTCATGTTGTTGTAATTTTCATGGTTTAAGTTTCAATTTTCATGGAGATTTAGCTTGGAATTCATCTTCATGTTTTATGGTTTAAGGATATACTTTTGAAACAATTCCATAAAATTATGGGCAGACTAATTTTGGAGTTTCTTTCCACTTCTTATTATTCCATTGAAAGGTTATAATTGAGATTATTATAAAAGATTGAGTTGAAGCCTAGTTTTAATTTCACTTCATATCTTTTTTTCTTTGGTACAATGCTATGATTTTAATATTATTAGTGCAAATTCAGTTTCTTGTCCTGTATCTTTAGGTTTATTGCTAAAACAAATTATGGGCAAATCTGCATGGTAACTTTTTTTCATTTTGTTTCTGTATTAAAGTCATAATATTGAAATTATTACAAACAATTAATGTGGATAATAATTAAAGTTTAAGAATAATTTCTACAAATTCACACTTGATTTTAATCTTTTAATCTTCATACTAATAACCTCAAAGTTAATTTTGAGCTAGTTATGGTGAATTGCTCTTAATATGCTCTTGTTAGTTTAAAACAAAGAAATGAAAACCATAGAATTCACTTCCTATTTTTTATACTAGTGTATCAAAAGTTGTAAAGAGATCAATGGTGAAAGAATTGAAATATCATTCTATCTTAGTCCTATCCCTATGTAGTCTCCATTTAAAAAAACAAGAGAGAGAAAAAAACCATCTTTTCCAGATGAAATCACACATGCCAAGAAAAAACCATGGCTTAGTATGGAATGAAGACTTAGTGTGTATGGATTGGTATTGTGTAAGAAGTATGAGGCTGAAATTTTATTAGTGTAATCATTGAGTTCATCATACTAATATTGATTTTGAAATTATCCATGCTAATTAGAACTCAATGTATGTTATCCCCAACAAGTCATTTTCAACTATGAATGTAGGTGCACAACTAACACACAAACATTAAAGGGTTAAAATATGTTTTGTGAAGACCTTTTTAATGGTTAAGAATGATTCTTTTGTGGGTTATTTTATGTAATTTTTTTATCTTATTATGTGTTGATTATGGGTTGGTTTTCTTCATGAGATAACTTGAAATTATTCTAGGACTAGGTTGAGGTATGCCATGCCTAATAAAGAAGCGGTTCAAAAGGCTTGTAGGTGTGAATGGTTGTGGAAACCATTTTAGGAAAATTTGAAGGATGTATTTTATATGTTATGTATGTGAGTAGAATCTATACTAACTTATATCTGTAAGGTAAGTAATTATTTGTGTATATAATCAAGAATTGATTTTGATAAAATCTTATTAGTGTAATCATTGAGTTCATCATACTAATATTGATTATGAAATTATCCGTGCTAATTAGAATTCAATGTATATTATCCCCAACAAGTCATTTTCAACTATGAATGTAGGTCCCTATAATACTAGTGATTACCCCATTACTATTGTAGTTGTATCCCTTATTAACATTATTGTGCCCCTATTGTCCCCATATTGTTATTACTATGCCCCATAGAATCCCTCTATTGTTATTTTGTGCCTTTATATTATTATTGTTAGGTCGGCTAGGTTATATTGTGACTCCTTAGACTCCTATATATAGAAAGGAGGTTTTGTTATTTGAATCATCCAAGAATTGTTCATTTGTGTAATGTAAAGGAGGTTGCACCCTCGAAGAGGCTGAATTCTAAGGCGTTGATCTATCTTTTCTATCTTTTTGTGAGTTGGTTTCATAACATTTGGTATCGGAGCTTTGGATTCTAGGGTTTCGTTGCTCCAAATAGGCCATCATGGAATTTTCGCTATAAACGTTTTCTGCGATGTTTCAAAAGCAAAAAAAAAACCCATTTGAGATGAAATCGCACTTAACCGTAGGTCCGAATTTTAGAGCTTTTTGCACTATATTTGTGGAGATATGATCTAAGGATTTTGGTCTTTTTACAGACTCCTGAATTACATTCCAAATAGGTGACCTGAGGAAAATCATCATAACTCTCTTTGAGCATCGGATTGAAATTTCATAAGAAGGTACAAAAAGAGGATGGACTGTAGTTTCTTGTATATATTTTTCAGAGCCAAAGGTCAAAACAAGGACACGTGGCACGTCGTACAAGTTCACTCTACTGAACTAGTCTATATTTAGGTCACTGTGGGAGATTTAGCATAACTCTTCCTTGGAGAATCCAATTGGGATAAGACTAGTGGCATTGGAAAGAGGACACAGAGGGCTACTACAGGTCGCAACTTCAGAACTTGACGATTTGAAATTATAGAGATACATCAGAGGCAATATCAAGCTCCTACAAAGTGAAAAAAGGTGTGTAGATTTTTTTAAATTTTTTCTTAAGCTTGGTTTGAAAATTTATTTTGAAGGAATTCAAAGGGCATAGTAGAGCATTATTATCGGTAACTGATGCCCAGAGGAAAGAAAATGCAAACACCTAGTAAGCAACCTGAAATCTCTAGCATGACTCATGAAGAAGAGGAAGAAATGCTACATGATATATCAAAATTACAAGACCAAGTGCAACAAATCTCACTCTCACAAAAGCTAACAGAAGCTAAGATAAATGGTGTGGAATCTAAGATAAAGGGCATGGAAGCTAAGATTGATGATTTGAAGATAGATTTGAAGGTAGATTTAACAAATTTTTTACAAGAAATACTTACTAATGGTGAAAGGGTAGTAAAGGAAACTCATGATGCGAACAAAAGAAATGTTAATCATGATTTCATAGACTCTAATGTTGGATCAAAGACCCACCATATTCCAAAAATCGATATGAGGAATTTTTATGGTAAGGATCCCGCAACATGGATATTACAGATGGAGCAATTTTTCGGTCTCAATAATGTGCAAAACACACAAAAGGTACGTATTGCAACTGGAATGAAATCAGTTTGTATGGTATCAATGGCTTTGCTCTCGTAAACAAATTATCACTTGGGCAATTTTTACAAAATAATTGACAGCACATTATGAGGATACAAAAAGCAACACTTTTTTTAGCAAATTGATAAGTCTCAAACAAAAGGGTTCAATAATGGAGCACATTGAGGAGTTCAAAAAATTAAACATAAGGGTAAAAAATATTCCAGAGGAGCATAGGATTAATGTGTTCATAGGGAATTTAAAGGATAATATCCAACATGATGTTTGCCTTTGGGAACCTGATTCATTAGAAAAGGCATTCAGGTTAGCAAGAAAAATGGAAAGCAAAATTATGGCAACCAGGAAGCATACCACTCACAACTATAAATATGGAAGTGTTTTTGCCCCTAGTCTTCCACAACCTATAAGGTTGACACCACAAAAATTGGAAGAAAAAAGAGCAAAAGGGCTTTGTTACAGTTGTGATAGAAAATACACTAAAGGTCATACGTGTGCTGAGAGGAAATTATTCTACATAGATTGTGAAGAGGAAGAAGAAAAGGAGCAAGAAAGGTAAAAAGAAGAGGATATACTCCAGGAACAAAGCCTAGATAAAGAAGAAATGAATCCGACCATATCTTGTAATGCATTGGCTAGAATTACCACTCCTCAAACCATCAAGATAGAAGGACAAATCAAGAAGAAAAAGGTAATAATGTTGATTGATTCAGGAAGTACCCACAATTTTATTCATTGTAAGGTAGCAAAAGAATTGAATTACTTCCTATATCCAGCACCAGAGTGTCAAGTGATGGTTGCAAATGGAGGAACAATAAATTTCTCTAGAAAGTGCCATAATATCAAGCTATCCATGGGAGAATATGTATTGACTAGCCCAATGCTTTCCATTCCAATGGGAGGTGCTGATGTTGTACTAGGAGTCCAATGGCTACAATCCTTGGGTACAATAGCTTTTAATTTTCAAAAACGTTTCATTAAATTTTTTGCGGAAGGAAAGGAAGTTGAATTAAGGGGTATTGCAGGGAAACCAAGAAAGATAATCAGCTCTAACGGTATGACAAAACTTCTAAAAAAGGAACAAAGAGGTGTAATTGCACAGTTATGTTTGCTAGATGTTTCCACATCGAAATCATCTATTTCTCCAGATCTTGTCTTGGACAATCATTCCAAGGTATTTGAGACTCCCAAAGGTCTCCCACCTATTCGTGATCATGATCATGCTATTCATTTGATTCCAGGAAGTGTTCCTCCAAATATCAGGCCGTACAAATATCCCTATGCCCAAAAGAGTGAAATTGAACGTATGGTTGCAGAAATGCTAGAGGCTGGTATAATTCAACCTAGTCAGAGTTCCTTCTTTGCTCCAGTGGTATTGGTGCATAAGAAGGATGGATCATGGCGCATGTGTCTAGATTATAGGGAGCTCAACAAGCTCACTATTAAAGATAAGTTTCCCATTCCTGTCATTGATGAATTACTAGATGAATTGGATGGATCAATTTACTTCACCAAGTTCGATCTTCGTTCAGGATATCATCAAATCAGAATGAAGACTAAAGACATTTTTGAAAATAGCATTTAGAACTCATGAGAGTCATTATGAATTTTTGGTCATGCCTTTTGGCCTTACCAATGCAACTTCTACATTTCAAGGTTTGATGAATTCCATTTTCAAACCCTTCCTTAGAAAATTTGTGTTAGTATTTTTTGATGATATACTAATCTACAACAAGTCTTGGAAGGATCATGTTGAACATGTTGACAGGGTGCTACAACTATTGGAGGAGAAACAATCATATGCAAAAAGATCCAAATGTTTCTTTAGACTACAAGAGGTGGAATATCTGGGTCATATTGTATCTCATGGAGGAGTTAAGGTAGACCCTAGAAAAATTAAAGCCATTACGGAATGGAAAATCGCCACATCCATAAAGCATCTGCGAGGATTTCTCGGGTTGATAGGGTATTATCACAAGTTTGTTAAGAATTATGGGAGAATAGCAGCACCTCTAACAACGTTATTGAAGAAAGATGCATTTTCATGGACTCCAGAAGCAACAAAGGCCTTTGAACATCTTAAAGAGGCAATGTGCCAAGCACTGGTCTTAGCTACACCGGACTTCAAAAAAACCTTTATTATGGAATGTGATGCTTTAGGAAATGGAATTGGTGCGGTTTTAATGCAAGATGAAAGACCCATTGCTTTTGAAAGTCGTCCAATCAAGGGAAAGTTTTTACACAAAACTATTTATGAGAAGGAAATGTTGGCAATACTACATGCACTTAAGAAATGGCGACCCTACCTAATGGGAAGACACTTCCAGGTAAAAATGGATCATGATAGCCTTAAATACTTTTTAGAACAAAGATTATCCTCTGAAGAGCAACAAAAGTGGGTCACAAAGATGTCAGGTTATGACTTTGAAATCATCTACAAAAAATGGAAGCAAAATTTGGTGGCAAATGCACTCTCAAGAAAGGATGAGGATGTGGAAGCATTGTTGTGCGCCATTTCTATTATCCAACCAGATTGGATAAACGATGCAAGGGAGGAATGGAAGAATGATGAAGAAGTGTGGGCACTTATTCAAAAGTTACAACAAGATTCCAGTACATCTGATACATTTAGCTGGAAAAATGATTCATTATGGTATAAAGATCACTTATACCTCTATAAGAATTAATAACTCAAACAAAATATTCTTATGGAATTGCACACTTCTCCTTTAGGAGGGCACTCAGGGTTTTTAAAAACTTACCACAGGGTTAAGAAGGAATTTTTTTTGGATGGCCTTAAATCGGATATTCAAAACTTTGTGGTGAAATGTTTGGTTTTCCAAAAAAATAAAGTTGAAACAATTAAGACCCCGGGTCTATTACAACCTTTATCCATTCCAAGCCAACATTGGGAGGAGGTTTCAATGGATTTTATCACAGGATTACCCAAGTCTGAGGGAAAGAGTTTCATCATGGTGGTAGTTGACAAACTTACCAAGTATGCACACTTTTGTGCATTATCACATCCATTTAAAGCCAATACAATTTCTACTGAATTTATGGAAACAATTCAAAAGCTACATGGAAACCAAAAGATTATTGTAAGTGACATAGATCCCATTTTCACTAGAAATTTTTGGACAGAATTATTTTCTTGTCTCGGTACTCAATTAGCTCATAGCTCATCTTATCATCCTCAATCTGATGGGAAAATTGAGATAGTAAACAAATGTTTGGAAGGATATCTTCATTGCTTTGTATCTGATAAACAGACACAATGGGTCAAATGGTTGCCTCTCGCTGAATGGTGGTATAACACTTCCTTCCATACAACAAGAAAAATGACCCCATTTATGGCACTTTATGGATGTCAACCACCATCCATCACATCATATTTAAGAGAAAATTCTAAGGTTCAAGCAGTGGAACATCACATCGAGCATCAACAACAAGTCCTCCAACTCTTAAAGGATAACTTCGTGTTGGCACAGAATAGAATGAAAAAACAGGTAGATCAACATCGCAACGAAAGAAGTTTTGATGTAGGTGATTGGGTATTCCTACGGCTACAACCATATAAACAAATGTCCCTCAAGCATGCTAATAAGGATAATAAATTATCACCAAAGTATTATGGTCCGTACAAGGTGTTGCAAAAGATTGGTACTATGGCATACAAATTGGAGCTTCCTGCAGCTTCTCGAGTGCACCGAGTTTTCCACGTTTCATGTTTAAAGAAGGTTATAGGCGACAAGCTCCCAGTTCAAACAATATTGCTAGAACTTGACGAGGAAGAAAAAATTATATTGGAATCGGAAGCAATCACAGAAAAAAGAACTCGACAGTTACGAAATCGATCAATTTCGGAGTATCTCATCAAGTGGAAGAACTTATCCACTGAAGATTCCACATGGGAGGATGAGAATTTTATACAGAAGCATCCAGAACTACTCAAGCATTGAGGACAACACTTTTTTGAAGGAGAAGGGCATGTTAGGTCCCTATAATACTAGTGATTACCCCATTACTATTGTAGTTGTATCCCTTATTAATATTGTTGTGCCCCTATTGTCCCCATATTGTTATTACTATGCCCCATAGAATCCCTCTATTGTTATTTTTGTGCCTTTATATTATTATTGTTAGCTCGGCTAGGTTATATTGTGACTCCTTAGACTCCTATATGTAGAAAGGAGTTTTTGTCATTTGAATCATCCAAGAATTGTTCATTTATGTAATGTAAAGGAGGTTGACCCCTCGAAGAGGCTAAAATCTAAGGCGTTGATCTATCTTTTCGTGCGCTAGTTTCATAACAAAATCACACATGCAAAGAAAAAACCATGGCTTAGTATGGAATGAAGACTTAGGGTGTATGGATTGGTATTGTGTAAGAAGTATGAGGCTAAAATTTTATTAGTGTAATCATTGAGTTCATCATACTAATATTGATTCTGAAATCATCCATGCTAATTAGAACTCAATGTATGTTATCCCCAACAAGTCATTTTCAACTATGAATGTAGGTGCACAACTAACACACAAATATTAAGGAGTTAAAATATGTTTTATGAAGACCTTTTTAATGGTTAAGAATGATTCTTTTGTGGGTTATTTTATCTAATTTTTTATCTTATTATGTGTTGATTATGGGTTGGTTTTCTTCATGAGATAACTTGAAATTATTCCAGGACTAGGTTGAGGTATGCCATGCCTATTAAAGAAGCAGTTCAAAAGACTTGTAGGTGTGAATGGTTGTGGAAACCATTTTAGGAAAGTTTGAAGGATGTATTTTATATGTTATGTATGTGAGTAGAATCTATACTAACTTATATCTGTAAGGTAAGTAATTATTTGTGTATATAATGAAGAATTGATTTTGATGAAATCTCATGGACATGATTAAGAAGGGATGATTATGCATGCTTTGAATTTAGTGGAATAAATGTTCATAACAAGAATTTGTTTGAGATTTAAATGCATTATTTCCTTTTGATTACAAATGAACAAAAGAATATTGGTATAGCATACACCATTAGGTGTTTTAGAATGTTTTTAATTGTTTATCTTGATATATGTAGTCAAATGTGGACTAGGTATTTATGCTCTAGTATTATAATTCTTTTTCTATATGCTTGATGGAGGTAGGATTAAATTCATTTTTAGATGCTTGAAAATGTAGAAAGAGGTTATTGTGTTAGGTTGATGAAATATTTTTTCTATTTTATTAAGACAAATTAAGTCTAGCATATTTAAAGAAGATTTCATATTGTTGTGCCTAGGAAGTCCATAATAATCTCCTTACTGAATTTAAGGATTGCATATTGATTCAATTGTATATTAGAGAAATTATGAGGATTGAACTCATGAAATTTTCAAAACTATTTCTAGTTGGTTGATATATTTGAAATTAATGTTGTTTACGAACATGATGAATTACTTTTTTGAAATTTGATTAGCACATAATTTTTAAGAGAATAGCATATTTAGAGATAAACCTTTTCTGTGACTGGAATTTTTTTCTATTTAAGCTTAAAGGATAAGGTATGAGGTTAATGAAAAGTTTATTTGAGATATTATTTTAAAAGAATATGTTCTCATGATATTTTTGAGGGAAAATTTGAAGAAGAGTGAGATCATGATTGTATTGTATGTGGAATGGAAGAAATTGTTGGATTTAGGAATTTGTGATGGAATGTATAGTTGTATGAGTAGTTAGCAGCCTTGCAAAAGGTTGTAGTATTTTGAGAGGGTAGTAGTTATTATTTATAAAAAAAAAATAAGAGAAAGAAAAAAGAAAATGAAGCTAGGCTAGAAATGTCATTGTGATAGTGTAAATATTACATAAAATCAATATGATTATACATAGTTTGAGAAACGTATGGTTTTCATACCTTTGTTTAAAGTTTTCTTATATGTATTAATGTTAAGAAATAAGGCCTAAAACTAAATGAATTACCTAGATATTGAATAGAAATCATGAGTAATTAGAAATGGGTGTTCATATAATGTTATAGTGAACCTACTTTATGAGTTGTCTTCGATTGGAAGGTAGCAAATTGATATGTTGGAATGAAATTCATCTAAACCAAGATTGAATTGGTTCTCAAGTAATGAATGTGAATAACATCAATGGTTTTGGAATTCAAGGAAAAGCCAATGGTACAAAGTAGGTGTTGCCACTCTACCTTGAGAAGCTAAAATAATTGTGCTTTGATCTTCAAATTGTTTTAATTCTTAGGATTAAACTTTTGGTAAAAATAGTAATCAGTTCCTAATATTTGTGATTGCATCTATGTATTGTGAAATGAAAAGGGTAAATTTAGAGTGAGAAAACATAAGACATTACTTATAAATAAGACATCATGCTTAGTAACTAGATTGACATGCAATTGTATATGTATGATTTTCTACCTCTTGTCGTACAAGTTTGATTATATGATAGGATGTACCATAAATATTGTTATACAACTAATGTGGGAACTATTTATGGCTTGGAAAACTCAATATATTATAGAACCAAAATGATGACACATAAAGGATTAATGAGGACTATGAGAAGAAAAACATGTGGAATGTCAAGTTATTATAGATAACTTAAGTATATGTCATATCAATTACATAAGATCGTATCTTGTTATGGTATTATAAATTGTATTGTTGGTTTTGATATAGAAATATTTGGAATTTTATATATTGAAACATATCTAATATAGTATGGATATATTTCCTACTTGATTAAGAATGGAATGTTTTGGTTTTCATGGAGATGATTTCACTTTAGCAAAGCATTGAGTTATGAATTGGCATGAAAAAAAATATATCAAATACTCATACATAAGTGTAACACCTTTATGATAAGAGAATTAAAAATAACCAAGTATCTTGTGAATGTAGGAAAACTTTAGGCAAGTTTAGCCCAAGATGAGGAGTATGTAGTGTCCCTTGTTGGTTAGTCAGTTTTGGTGACACCTAGAGGGTGATTTTGATGGAGTGTATAAGGATTATATATTTCAAACTTATGTATATGCTTGTACAATATAGACCTAGTTTCGGTCACATGGTTGTTGCATGCTTTTGATAATATCTATGGTTGTGTGTATAAGACTGATTTTGGTTAAGTGCATATTATTGAAGTTTCTCTTTTGGCCTCCTATTTTGACTTTGGTGCATGACACTAATTATGGTCTAGGATTGTGAAACAATAACAAAAGCTACTATGTGGAGTAGTTAATTAACCATAATCTTGTTGATGATATATGAATTACATGATTATGTATGCTTAACCATGTATTTAGTGGGATTTGACAGGGAACTTAGTTACTTGTCGAGAAGGATGCTGAGATAATAAATTATTGTGGAGGTCATGTAGACAATCGGGTAAAATGTGGTCGAATTAATTCATTATGAATTTTAGTTGATGTGTTCAATATACAAGGTTATGATGCATGTAGGTCTCGGGAAACAAGACCTTGCCCACAAATCATCGGATGCATATGAGCTCATAACTAGCACCTTGAGCCAAAGCATGGAGCTTCAAATAAACATAGATGAGAATCTATGGAAAATATTAGGGTGTGCATTCCTAACTTTCTAAATATCAAGGCGTGGAGTCTTGAATATTTGCAATATATCAACACGTGGAGTCTTCGTTCTACGAGGATGTGGAGTTTTAGTTACATGGAAAGGGCACAAATACCTAACAAGTCAAGAGAGGTGCACAATAGAGGTGTAAAATCCCTACTATGTGACTGAAAATATACACCACTTAACGAATTACATCAACCAAGTGATTAATATAAGCTAAACTTTCAATTGAATCAACTCCAATTTACCCACTTTAGAGGGTCATTTGAATAAAAAAAAATTTAATACAAAAAAATTAATTACCTATTTTTGAAAAATAAATAATAGAAAGTTTTATAGAAATGACACATGGGGGGAATTAATATTAGATAATTAAATAATTAAATAATTAATAACAAAATGAGATTTTCCACATCAGGGGAGGGTGGTAAATAATATGAATTATAATAAATTAAAAATAGGTTAATTTTTGCATGAAGGGGGTGAGGTTCACTCCACTCAATTCTTATAAATATTGAAAGAATTTTCCCCATGGGGGAGGATACCAAGAAGAGTAGGGAGATGATGCTAAAATGAGTACTAAATTACTAAATTAAAAATCCCAATAAATTTTCCTATTTGATGGAACTTGAGTGGTGTGAGAGGAAGATAAGATAACTTCCTTAGTTTGCCCAATGGTTTTTCACTATTTGTGGGCTCATACAACTCAGGGGTTCCAGGGAAAAAGATTTCCCTTGGATATGGTTGGGTGGTAAAAATTACTGATCTATTGGAGTTGGCAATTCAAGCTACCGAACAAAGTAGAACGACTAAGTATTAGGTAAAATTTCTAGTTTGTTATATTTTTCTTTAATTAACCTTTCTTGGATGAAGATGTAGCTAGTTCACCTTTTAAATAGTTATTTTCATTCTAAAAGATTTGATCATAGTCAATGGTTTACCATTTATTTCTTTTGTTATACATATGTTGAAATTAAAATGCAAGAATATATATTTTTTTAACTAATGGATGAATAGCAGGTCCAATTAGTAATTCTTTCATTTAAATTGGTTGATCATAGTAAAGGTTTACCATTTATTTGTTTTGTTATACATATGTTGAAATTAATCTACAAGAATAAATTGTTTTTAACCAGTGGATGAATAGCAGGTCCAATTAGTAATTCTCTCATTTAAATTGGTAGTGTTAATTGTAGTCCCTATGTCTTCTATCCATTACAAGTGTATTTTTTTGTTTATGAAACCATATATTGAAGAAGAATTACTATTCTATTAATGTATGTTGGGGGAGAAAGAAGAAGGATTACAATTTATGCATGTAATTTACTTGTTTGAGTAAAAAAAAAAAAGTAGTAGGAGAAAAAAACCATGTCATGTAAAATATAATTGGATGAGATGATGTTTATATTTGTATTCTCTGGCATCCTCCTTCACTTGGTTTCCGTAAAGGTTATATTTTTATCTTTCATCTAATAATAGTGTTCTGCAAAAGTCTTGTTTCAATGTTTAGGAGTCACTGTTTTGAAGGCACTAGGCACATTGTTTCTTCTTTATGTTTTCTTTGAAATTAACACTTATTCTTTTTGCAGGAAAGAAAGTTCTCTTTAAATATAACATTTATTCATTTTGCAGAAAAGAAAGTATTCTTGAAATATAAGGCTTATTCATTAGTGTGGTAATCATTACTATAAAAAGTTATATACATTTTTGGAAAATATGAGTTTATGATTCCTCCCTTTGCAATATTTAGTTTGAAGTTTTATTTATTGCCACAAGTATTGGTTTTTGAAAGAGGTTAACCTTCATAATATTTAATAAAGTTGGTAATCTTTTATAACTGTGGTAATATTTATATGCATTCTTGACAAATGAGACTTTATGATTTATCCATTTGCATTATTTAGTTTAAATTTTTTTATTTTTGTAGAAAATATTAGTATGGGATAATTTAACCAAAAAAAGAAAAAAAAACTTTGTCATATTTTATAACCTTTACTATTAAACATTTTGTACACTGGGATCTTTGGTCATTTTACCAATAGTATGATTTTGGAATGAGTTTAAATCATTTATTATTATTTTAACTTTTCACTCTACATAACACCAAATCTTAGTACGTGAGCTTCCACATGGAGTAATTTTGTTTGGACAATGTGAAAAAAACTTTGTTTTGTTTATTTGGACTCTTGTTGAAAAGAATACTTCCGATTATTTCTCTAGGTTGGCAAGATATACTTTGATTTTGTTTCATGCAACATGAAATGGTAATAATAAGAATCTTTAGTTCAAATAGTACATATTTTGATAATCATGGCCAATCAACTATGAACACCATACTTTGGTATCCTTCCTTGAGAGAGATGTTATTTGAATGTTAAATTGACTTTATTTAACTAAGATTGAGATTCAATGGCATTGTCTTATTTTTCATGCTTTTAAAGTAATATAAATATTACCATATTCTTAAGTAATTTAAATTGTATGTAATTTATTAAGTATTGGAAATTGTATCTTACGTTTTAAAAATTGAAATAAGATGTTGGATTTTTCCTTTTAGAATATATATATATTCCCTTGGAATATTTTGAATGTAAAGCTATGGTATTGATGAAACATTATCAGAGTACATAAAGAGATTAATTTTAGGTTTTTGGGGTAAATAAGAAAACTAATTTGGAAGTAAGATAAATGGCTTTTAAATTAGAAAGATTATTCAAGTTATAATATCAAGATTTAAGAGAAAGTATTCTAGTGGGGACAACAATATATGAGCCAAAAGAAAAGGCATATTTATTTCTATTGCGATTAAAAATATCTGATAGCGATGTTAGTAAATAAGTTATTGAGAAGAGGAAATGGAAATGGTTTCATCATGGTATCAAATATTTCTAAAATAGCAGAATTTTATGTTTTAAATATTGGGTATTGTTTCAAAGAAAGATTCTTCAAATGAATGGATCAAATGTTAATAGCTAAACTTTATGTTACATGGAATGAATGTTTTTGGATATGATGAGTTCTTCTTCATTTTTGGAAGACTTATAATTTATTACATGATTAAAGTTTTTAGTTATCACGCATCAGTAAATAAGAAAACTAATTTGGAAGTAAGATAAATGGATTTTAAATTAGAAAGATTATTCAAGTTATAATATCGAGATTTAAGAGAAAGTATTCTAGTGGGGACAACAATATATGAGCCAAAAGAAAAGGCATATTTCTTTCTATTGCGACTAAAAATATTTGACAGCGATGTTAGTAAATAAGTTATTGAGAAGAGGAAATGGAAATGGTTTCATCATGGTATCAAATATTTCTAAAATAGCAGAATTTTATGTTTTAAATATTGGGTATTGTTTCAAAGAAAGATTCTTCAAATGAATGGATCAAATGTTAATAACTAAACTTTATGTTACATGGAATTAATGTTTTTGGATATGATGAGTTCTTCTTCATTTTTGGAAGACTTATAATTTATTCCATGATTAAAGTTTTTAGTTTTCACGCATTATGAAAGGCCAAAAGCATGATACAAAGCCTATATAGATTATTGTTAACATATAGAAATAACATGGATCTATTTTCAAAGTTTGTATGAAACATTGATGACTTTTATGTGTGAAGTCATATTTCATTATTTAAAATTAACTTTTAAAATTAAAATTTAAAATTATAGTTGGATTTGAGACCATTTAATTATATATTCAAACATTTCTTAAGGATTTATATTATTTAATTGAAAACTTACATAAATTAATTAGATATATATATGGTGTACTTTGTTGAAGAAAGTGTAATTAGGCCCGGTCTTCATAAATGTAATTTTGATATCTGTATTTATACAAGAAAAAAAATATTGTTTTTGGTATTTATATCATTGAGTTTATTACTCATTGAAATAGGCCTAGCACATGTCAAAGTGCTATAGGAAAGTCAAAGAGTCAAAAGAACTATTGAAGACCCTTAAGGGCATGTTACACCATGTATATTTATGTATTAAAGTCAAATATATCCCTCCAAGCAAAGTAGCAAGTACTCTCCATGCAAAGACATCAAAAAAGAAGATAATCTGAAGAAGAAAAAGACAAGTATGCCCAAAGTCTCCAAGTCGGCCTCAAGTCGGCCTAAAGGAGGGAAGAACCTCTATATATAGAGGATGTCCACTCCTCCAATGATAAGACACAATCACCTCTGAAATCAACAAGAAGTAAGACGAGTTAAGGGTCAAGGGAAAGTGAAGAAAAGAAGCCTCTAGTGCAAAGAAGAAAGAGTAAGAAACATCGAGCCTTGGAAGTCTGTTCTAAGGGTAAACTACAATCACACATGCGAGAAAAGTAGGGATATCTGTGATAATTACAACAACACTATCACAGTCACATATCTCTTATTGTTTGTGCTATACACTTAGGAATATAAGGCCTCGAATTTAAGTGAGGAAGAGACTCTCTCAAGAAAAGAAGGAAGGAGACAAATACATAAGGTAATCCCTCACACCTGTGAAGAAACTAGGGCTGCAGTGTTGTCATATCAAGTCTACAACTACACATCAAGAAAGAGCTTGGTTGGATAAGAGAAGGAAGGTATCCTCATAGGTTAAGGATCTCACTAAGGATAAAAGATAATTATCTCTTCTAGATCTAGAATAACAAGGGTTGTCACCAGTTGTCAGAAGAAGAATGAAGTGCCCAAAGAAGGAGGACAAAGTGCTAGGAAACGAAGTGTCAGAAGAAGGAAGGACTTGACTTGTGCTTGGAGGATATTCTTGTCAAGGGTCTAGGGTTTTGCATTGATCAATAAAATCTTCAATAAGAGAAATTTACAAAAGGGTCTTCCTCTCTAAGAGAGAGAGGTTTTTACCTGGCAAAGAGCCAATATCTTGTGTTCTTGTTTCTTGTGTTTTGGTAGTAGTTTCATGAAGTAAACACACATACAATAATAATAAGAGAATAAGATCATGCTAACAATAAAATTGTAGAAGTGCTTCACAAAATGTTATCAAGTTTAGAAGAATCCTAATATCTCTAATTGCCCTAAATTCTTCAACATGGAATCAGGGCTAAGGTGACACATCAGGGAAAGGGAATATCAAGATCATCTACAAGATTGAAGCTTCAAGTCAAGAAGTCTAAAATACATCAAGGACAAGAAGGTCTACCATCTACTATTCATCAAGAAATACTACTAAGAAAGAAGAGAAGCCTTTCATATAAATACACCTACAAGAAGATCCATCCAAAGAAGGGCCTACACCAAGTTACATCATCTACAAAGGAAATATCATTACAAGTCAAGCCTCACTCTCCAAGAATATTTCATCATCAAGCAATTATAAATGAAGAAATAAATTTGAATATCATCAAGATTCAAGAAGGAAAGTCATCAAGTCTTCAAGAAGAAAGCAAGACTACTACATCACAAACTCTATCAAGTAAGTATATATGTCCCCTCCTGAACATACATCAAGGTAATTTTGCAAGGAAAGCAACAAATTGGTTGGGACTACTAACTTCCTTGCATGGAAGAAGAGGATTTATTTAATTCTCAAGGAGAATGAACTTCTAGACCTCATCAAAGGGAACACAACTATCCCCACTAAGGAAAAAACTCAAGCCTTAGCAAAGTACAATAAGGATGAGAAAAGAGCTCAAAGGATTCTAATAGAATCTATCAAGGACTTTCTCATTCCTTATGTATCCAAATTTGAAACATCAAAATAAATCTATGATAAACTAATAGAGCTATTCTCGGTAAGCACAACTGGAGAAGTGATATCTCTACGTAATGATTTGTACAAGATGAAGATATCAAAGGAAGGAATAACTCACTACTTCATGAATATCTCTAAGATGAGAGATCAACTTCAAGAACTATGAGAAGTCATGTCTAACAAGAAATGACAATGGTAGTACTCAATTCTCTACCTGAGGATTGGGGAAACTTCACATTAAGCATATATGCCAAGAAGGAAGCTACCCCACTAAGTGAACTATGGTCTCTAGGCAAAATTGAGGAGACTAGAATAAAAGAAATGGATAATGTGGGATCGAACGAGACATAATTTGCTACCATGGCCAAGAGAAATGGAAAATTTGGAAAATTTGGTCCATGAAGAACAAGCAATAGAGATATGTCCAAAGTCTTATGCTTTGGCTGTCAAGAATATGGATACTACAAAAGGGATTGTCCCAAGGCTTAAGAAGGACAACAACAACAAGAGAAAAGGGGAAGAAGCTCTTATAACTCAAGAAGTGAAAGAAGAAGACAAGAAGCAGAAGAAGGAAGAACCTCCATATCTCTACTACGACTAAGTCAAATTCTTCACATATGTCTCCTTTCAAATTTTTTAGTATAGAAGCATATAGAAATAGGATAGAACGCATGGTTTAAAGATATCTTCTAGAATATAGGAGCATGATGTAGATATAGCTTAAGATATTCATGTATAAGGAATATATATATATGAAAGGACCTCATTCACTATGAAAGAAAATGATCATGATTAAAAATCTTAGAAAAGCCTCCATCTTCAAAAGGAAGTTCATAAATAAGAGCAGGTGTCTTAATGAGGAGTTCCATTCACTAGATTCAAGAAAGGATGATACGAAGGCAAGAAAAGATAAAGCAAGAAAATATTCACCAATCAAGAAGAACCAACAAACATGAAGTTGGGCTGATCAAAAGTAGAATCAAGATGAGGTATGTATGCATCAAAGTTTAGTAATGTCATCATATATTAATTAATTATGGGAATAGTTCTAAAACATGATCAAGTATAAAAGGATCTCTTTCACCAATGACATGCTCAAAAGCTTGTGCTAAAATCCAATGAAGGTCATCATGAAGAAGTTCTCTCATAAGGAGTATGAGGTGGTTGAATAAACATACATGAAGAAATAAATGAAGAAAGAGATCAAACATGTGAAGAACACCATTTCCATAAAGAATCATTATCTGATAAGATCCATTAAAGATATCTCCTTAAAAAAGGCATGACAACTTTGACAAAGGAAGAAAAAGATAAAAGGACCCTTGACACCTATGAAGGCCTTGGAGATATTAAGATGCAGATAATTGATTTAACTCCGTGAAGATTTCATGATAAAAATACATCCAACAAAGAACTATTTGATGTTGAAGTAATATCAGGATGAAGTCATGAAGGGCTACTAAATCAAAATATGGGAACAAGCAAGAACAACTAAGAATATATATGATGAATATTAAGAAGTATAGTCAAATGATAAAGGAGTGTCTAGATGATGAAATATCCTGGCATACACCAAGAAGGTCACTTTCCACAAAGAAAGAAATGACATGAAAATCTATGAAGGAAAGTGATCGATGGCTAGTGCCCCACCAAGAAGAATTTCAAACAAAGACTTCATGACATCAAAGGAAGAATGAGATCTAGCAGCTGAATTACCCATGAATAAGTATTTGTGGATGAATGGACAAGTCCCTAGCTAAGAGGGAGTTCTAACAAGTTCCTAATTACAAAGGAGCTTGGTCAAGTTCCTGGTCAAAGGAAACTTGGGCATATATTCCTCAATTAAGAGGAAGAAATAGAAACAACATTCTTGTCTTCACTTTGGAAGAAATAATGGAGGATTGGGTAATCTTCTGGCATTCTATGCTCTTTGAGGATGTGTAGGGCATCCAAGATAAGAGTAGGCAAGAGGATCAATATTCCTTGAGGCCTAGGAACCCAAGATAAGAATAGTCCTATAAGGTCATACTCAGTGAACACCCATGTGGGTATGTACCTTTAGAGACAATGATAAAGATGTCTATATATCATTGGTCTTGCCAACATTGTGCTCTGATCTTATGAGAGATAGATTTGTTATTCAAGGCCTTTCAATAAACAATGTTGGTTACTATGATACTATAACAGATGGATTGCCAATCTGATTTCTCTTTTGTAAATTCTTCAAGATTGAACAATAGCCAAACACCTTTCAATGATTATGAATACCTCCCTAGTTGAGAGGGGGTGTTGAAGGAAGTGTAGCTAGGTTCGGTCTTCATAAATGTAATTTTGATATTTGTATTTATACAAGAAAATAAATATTATTTTTGGTATTTATATCAATGAGTTTCTTGCTCATTGAAATGGGTCTATAACATGTCAAAGTTTTATAGGAAAGTAAAAGAGTCAAAAGAAATATTGAAGACCCTTAAGGGCATGTTATACCATGTATAATTATGTACTAGAGTCAAAGATATCCCTTCAAGAAAAGTCACAAGTCCTCTCCATGAAATGACATCACCAAAGAAGCTAATTCGAAGAAGAAAAAGATAAGTTGGCCTAAAGGAGGGACATACCTCTATATATAGAGGTTGTCCACTCCTCCAATGATAAGACACAATCACCTATGAAATTAGCGAGAAGGAAGACGAGTTAAGGTTGAAGGGAAAGCAAAGAAAATAAGCCTCTAGTGTAGCAAAGAAAGAGGAAGAACATTGATCCTTGGAAGTCTGTTCTAAGGGTAAACTACAGTTATACATGCAAGAAAAGGAGGGCTATCTACGATCATTTCAACAACACTATCACAGTCATATATCTCTCATTGTTTGTGCTAGAAACTTAGGCCTATAAGGCCTCCCACTAAAGAGAGGAAGATACTCTCTCAAGAAAATAAGGAAGGAGACAAATACATAAGGTAATCCCTCACATGTGTGAAACAACTAGGGTTGTATTGCTATCATATCAAGTCTATAACTACACATCAAGAAAGAGCTCGGTTGGATAAGAAAAGGAAGGTATCCTCATATATTAAGGACTAAGGATCAAAGATAAGTATCTCTTCTAGAGCTAGCATAACGAGGACTATCACCAATTGTCAGAAGAAGAATGAAGTGCCAGAAGAAGGAGGATGAAGTGTCGAAAGAAGGAAGGACTTGACCTTTTCTTGGAGGATATTCTTGTCAAGGGTCTAGGGTTTGCCAGATCAATAGAATCTTCAATAAGAGAAATTTGGGAAAGGGTTTTCCTCTCTCAGAGAGTGAGGTTTTTCCCTAGCAGAGAGCCAATATCTTGTGTTCTTGTTTCTTTTGTTTTGGTAGTATTTTGATGAAGTAAACACACATACAATAATAATAAGAGAAGAAGATCAAGATAACAAGAAAATTGTAAAATTGCTTCATAATTTGTTATCAAGTTTAGAAGAATCCTAATATCTCTAATTGCCCTTGATCCTTCAACATACTTATGAATATATATACAAATTAATTTTAAAATAGAGAGAGAGAGAAAAAAATACCATTTTTGGGTAACTTAAGCTAGTTGGCAGTTGAGGGATCTTACACATGGTATCAGAGTCAACTACAACACTAGGGCCTAATTTGCATGCATGATTTCTAGTATACTAATATATGAATGATGATTTTGGATCCATGTTGAATTATTATGTGTGTGTTTTATTATTTTTTCTTTGAATAAGTGCAATTTGGATTACTATTCTTTCCTTTTTAAGGCTTAAGGCTAAAATTTCATGTTGTTGTTTAGGTTTGAAATTCTTTGTTTCTAAAATCTTTCTCGTTTGAGGTTAAGTTTTAAGAAAAATACAAAATTGACATGAACCTCCTAAATAATTTTCTTGTTTATTTTTGGTTAAGATTTTGGAAGAAACTAATAATCCCCTCCAATTTAATAATTAAAAAAAAATGTTAGGGCACTCTAGCACATAGTTTATCATGCTTAAAAGCTATAATTTAAAAATATTACAACACTTTAGCACAAAGCTTGTACTTCATCTTGTTTTACTTTAGTATTGAGCTACTACCTCATATTGTTGTACTTTCCATTGTTTAAGTTTCAATTTACATGGAGATTTAGCTTGGAATTCATCTTCATTTTTTATGGTTTAAGGAGACTAAGTTTGGATTTTCTTTCCATTTCTTATTATTCCATTTAACGGTTATAATTTTGAGATTAATTTGAATGCTTTGAGTTGAAGCTTAGTTTGGATTTCAACTTCATACCTTCTTTTCTCTGGTACAATGCTATGATTTTAATATTATTAGTGCAAATTTAATTTCTTGTCCTATATCTTTAGGTTTATTGCTAAAAAAAATTCTAGGAAAATCTGCATGGTATTTTTTATTTTTTCATGTAGTTTTGTATTAAAGTCATAATATTGAAATTATTACAGAGAATTAATGTGGATAATTATTGAAGTTTTAGAATAATTTCACCAAATTCACACTTGATTTTAAGCTTGGAATCTTACTTGATTTTAAGCTTGGAATCTTCATACTAATAACCTAGAAGTTACATTTGAGCTAGTTATGGCGAATTTCTCTTAATATTCTCTTGCTAGTTTAAAATAAAGAAATGAAAACCATAGAATTCTCTTCCTATTTTTTATACTAGTGTATAAGAAGTTGTAAAGAGATTAGTTGCAAAAGAATTGAAATATCATTCTATATCATACCTATCTATGTGTTGTCTCCATTTTAAAAAGAGAGAGAGAGAGAGAGAGAGAGAAAAGTCATATTTTCTAGATGAAATCACACATGCCAAGAAAAAACCATGGCTTAGTATGAAATGAAGACTTAGTGTGTATGGATTGGTATTGTGTAAGAAGTATCAAGATGAAATTTCATAGTGTAATGATTGAGTTCATCATACTAACATTGAATCTGAAATTATCCTCGCTAATTAGAACTCAATGTAGATTATCCCCCACAAGTCACTTTTAGTCATGAATGTAGGTGAACAACTAACACACATACATTAAATAGTTAAGATATGTTTTATGAAGACCTTCTTAATGGTTAAGAATGAATTTTTTGTGGTTTCTTTTATCTAATTTGTGATCTTGTGAAGTGTTGATTATGGATTAGTTTTCTTCATGAGGTAACTTGAAATTATTCTAGGACTAGGTTGAGGTATGCCATGCGTAATAAATAAGGGGCTCAAAAGACTTGTAGGTGTGAACGGTTGAGGAAACCATTTTAGAGAAATTTTAAGGATGTATTTTCTATGTTATGTATGATCGTAGAATCTATACTAATTTATATCTGTAAGGCAAGTAATTATTTGTGTATATAGTGAAGAATTGATTTTGATGAAATCTCATGGACATGATTAAGAATGATTGAGTATGGATACTTTGAATTTAGTGCAATAGATGTTCCTAACAGGAATTTGTTTGAGATTTAAATGCATTATTTTCCTTTGATTACAAATGAACAAAATAATATTGGTATATTGTACACCATTAGGTGGTTTATAATGTTTGTAACAGCTTATCATGAAATATATAGTTGAATTTCGACTAGGTATTTATACTCCAATATTGTAATTATTTTTCTATTTGCTTGATTGAGGTAGGATTAAATTGATTTTTAAATGCTTGAAAATGTAGAAAGAGATTATTCTGATAAGTTGATGAAATATTTTTTCTATTTTCTTAATACAAATTAAGTCTAGCATATTTAAAGAAGATTTCATATTGTTGTGCCTAGGAAATCCATAATAGTTTCCTTAATGAATTTAAGGATTACATGTTGATTGAATTGTATATTAGAGAAATTATGAGGATTGAACTCATGAACTTCTCAAAACTATTTCCAGTAGTTGACAAATTTCAAATTCATGCTATTCACGAACATGATGAATTACTTTATTGGAATTTGATTAGTACATAATTGTTAAGAGAATAGCATGTTTAGAGATAAAATTATTTTGTGATTGGAAATTTGTTTTATTTAAGCTTAAATGATAAGGGATGAGGTTAATGAAAAGTTGATTTGAGTTATTATTTGACAAGAATATGTGCTCATGATATTTTTGAGGGAAAATTTGAAGAAGAGTAAGATCACGTTTTTGATGAATTGGAATTGTTGCATGATTTAGAAACTTAATATGATTGTATTGTATGTGGAATGGAATAAACTGTTGGATTTAGGAATTTGTGTTGGGATGTATAGTTGTATGAGTAGTTAGTAGCCTTGCAAAAGGTTGTAATATTTTTAGAGGGTAGTAATTCTTCTTTATAAAAAGAAAGAGATAAAAGGAAATGAAGCTTAGATTTAGGCTAGAAATGTCATTGTGATAGTGTAAATATTACGTAAAATCAACACGATTATTCATATTTTGAGAAATGTATGGTTTTCATAGATTTGTTTAAGGTTTTATTATATGTATTAATGTTAAGAAATAAGGCCTAAGACTATGAATTACCTAGCTATTGAATATAAATCATGAGTAATTGAGAAATGGGTGATCATATAATGTTATAGGTAACCTACTTTATGAGTTGTCTTCGATTGGAAGATTGGAAATTTATATGTTGGAATAAAAATTTTCTTAACAAATATTGAATTGGTTCTCAAGTAATGAATTTGAATAACATCAATGGTTTTGGAATTAAAGGAAAAGGTAGTGGTACAAAGTTGTTGTTGCCACTTTACCCCAAGAAGTTAAAATAATTGTGCTTTGATCTTCAAATTGTTTTTATTCTTAGGATTAAAATTGTGCCTTGATCTTCAAATTATTTTTATTCTTAGGATTAAAATTTTGGTAAAAATAGTAATTGGTTCCTAATATTTTTTATTGCATCTGTGTCTTGTGAAATGAAAAGGGTAAATTTAGAGTGGGAAAACATAAGTCATTACTTATAAATAAGACATAATGTTCAATAGCTAGATTGACATGCAATTATATATGTATGATTTGCTACCTACTGTCATGCAAGCTTGATTATATGATAGGATGGAACATCAATGTTGTTATACAACTAATGTGGGAGCTATTTATAGCTTGGAAAGATCAATATACTATAGAAGCAAAAACATGACACGTGAAGGATTAATGAGGACTATGAGAAGAAAAACATGTGGAATGTCAAGTTATTATAGATAACTTAAGTAGATGTCATATCAATTACATAAAATTGTATCTTGTTAAGGTATTATAAATTGTATGGTTGTTTTTGATATACAAATATTTGGAATTTTATATATGAAATATATCTAATATAGTATGGATATATTTCCTACTTGATTAAGAATGGTATGTTTTGGTTTTCATGGAGATGCTTTCACTTTAGCAATGCATTGAGTTATGAATTAGCATGAAGAAAAAGATATCAAATAATTATGTATAAGGTTAACACCTTTATGATAAGAGAATTACAGGGAACCAAGTATCTTATGACTATACGAAAACTTCGGGCCAAGTTTAGCCCAAGAGGGGGAGTATGTAGTGTCCCTTCTTGGTTAGTTAGTTTTGGTGACACATGGAGGGTGATTTTGATGGAGTGTATAAATATTGTATATGTCAGACTTATGCATATGCTTGTACATGATAAACTTGGCTTGGGTCACATGGTTGTTGCATTCTTATGATAATATCTATGGTTGTGTGTATAAGACCGATTTTGGTTAAATGCATATTATCGATGCTTCTCTTTTGGCATCCTATTTTGACTTTGGTGCATGACATGAATGATGATATATGATTGTGACATATGAAAAAAGCTACTAGTGTAGTTAACTGACCATAATCTTGTTGACGATCTATTAATTACATGATTATGTATTCTTAACCATGTATTGTGCAGGAATTGGCAGGTAACTTAGTTAATTGTCGAGAAGTATGCTCAGATAATAAATGATCGTGGAGGTCATGTAGACAATTGGGTCAAATGTGATCAAATTAATTCATTATGAATTTTAATTTATGATGCATGCAGGTTTGGGGAAACAATACCTTTCCCACAGATCATCTGATGTGTATGAGCTCACAAACAGTACCTTGAGATTAAGAATGGAGCTTCAAAGAAGCATAGCTGAGAATCTATGGAAAAGATTAGGGCATGGAGTCCTAACTTATTGAAATATCAAGGTGTGAAGTATTGGATCTTTGCAATAGATGAAGGCATGGAGTCTTGATTCTACTAGGATACAGAGTCCTAGGTACAGGGCAAGGGTGAAGAGTCCTAACAAGTCAAGAGAGGTGCACAATAGGGGTGTGGAATTCCTATTCTCTAACTAAAAATAAACATCACTTAAGGTATTACATGAAGGTGAATTAATCTAAGTTAGACATACACTTGAATTAACTTTAATTTACCCACTTTATAGGGTCATTTGAATAAATATTATTTTAATATAAAAATATTAATTACTTATTTTTGAAAAATCAATAATAGAAATTTTTCTAGAAAGGACACATAGGGGGGTGAATATTATATAATGAAATTAATTAAATAATTAAGCAAAAATGAGAGGTTTCCCCCTTAGGGGAGGGTGGTGAGTAATATGAATTATAATAAATTAAAAATATGTTAGTTTTTGCATGAAGGGGGTGAGGTGTCACTCCACTCGATGCTTATAAATATTGGAAGAATTTTCCCCATGGGGGAGGGTACTAGGAAGAGTAGGGAGATGCTGCCCAAATGACTACTAAATTCTTAAATTAAAAATCCCAATAAATTTTCCTATTTGATGGACACTGCACGGTGTGAGAGGAAAATACGATAGCTTCCTTAGCTTTCCCAAAGTTTATCACTATTGCTGAATTTGGCACTGTTTGTGAGCTCATATGGTTGGGAGTTTCAGGGAAAAAGGTTTACCTTGGATATGGTTGGGTGGTAAAAATTACCAGACTATCAAAGTGGGAAAGCCAAGCTGCTGAACAATCAGGTAAAATTTCAAGTTTGTTATATTATCTTTAATTAACCTTTCGTGGATGAAGATGTAGCTAGTTAACCTTTTAAATAGTTCTCGTCACTCTAAAAGATTTGATAATAGTCAATGGTTTACCATTTATTTCTTTTTTTATACATAAGTTGAAATTACAAAAATGCAAGAATATTTTTTATTTTAACTAATGGGTGAATAGCGACTCCAATTAGTAATTCTTTCATTTAAATGGGTTGTGAGCCAACAACATGGTAGTGTTAATTTCAATTTGCGGCTCTTTGATTTATCATACTTTTTTGTTTATGAAAGAATATATTGAAGAAGAGTTATTATTCTGTTAATTTTTTTTGGGGAGAAAGAATAAGGATTACAATTTAAGCTTGTACTTTACCTATCTGACTAAAAAAAAAGGTAAAAGAAAAAACAAGCCATATCATGTAAAATATAATTGTAAGAGATGATGTTCATGTTCCTATTCTCTAACATCGTCCTTCACTTAGTTGGTTTCCTTAAATGTTATATGTTTATCTTTCATCTAATAATAGTGTTCCGCAAAAGTCTTGTTTCATAGTTTAGCAGTCATTATGTTGAATGCACTAGGCACATTGTTTGTGCTTTAAGTTTTCTTTGAAATATAACACTTATTATTTTTGCAAGAAAGAAATTTCTCTTGAAATATAGAATTTATTCTTTTTGCATAATTCTCTTGAAATATAGCATTTATTCTTTTTGCAGAAAAGAAAGCATTCTTTGAAACATAACACTTATTCATTTTGTAGAAAAGAAAAACATATATCTCTGCTTAATTTTTTGTTACCAATATCACTGTGCTAATTTAGAGTGTCATATTAGTGTGGTAATCATTTTTAACTTTTACTATAAAATGTTATATACATTCTTGGAAAATATGAGTTTATGATTCCTCCCTTTGCAATATTTAGTTTGAAGTTTTCATTATTACCAAAAGTATTGGTTTCTGAAAGAGGTTAACCTTCGTAACCTTTTATAATGTTGATAATATTTTATAATATTGGTAATATTTAGATGCATTATTGGAAAATAAGACTTTATGATTTATCCATTTGTATTATGAAGTTTAAAGTTTTCATTTTTCTCAAAAAAATTAGTTTGGGATAATTTTTTAAAGAAGATAATCTTTGTAATATTTTATACATTTGGATCTTTGGTCATTTTACCAATAGTTGATTTTGAAATAAGTTTAAATCATTTATTATTATTTTAACATTTCACTCTACATAACACCAAATCTTAGTACGTGAGCTCCACATGGATTAATTTTGTTAGGACAATATGAAAGAAAGCATTGTTTTGTTTTTTGGACTCTCGTTGAAAAAAATACTTCTGTGTCTTTCTATATGTTGGCAAGATATACTTTGATTTTGTTTCATGCAACATGCAATGGTAATAATAAGAATCTTTAGTTCAAATAGTACATATTTTGGTAATTATGGTCAATCACTTATGAACACCATACTTTGGTATCCTTCCTTGATGGGGATGTTATTTGAATATTAAATTGAATTTATTTTACTAAGCTTGAGATTCAATGACATTGTCTTCTTTTTCATGATTTTAAAGTAATATAAATATTACCATAATATTAAGTAATTAACATTTTATATAGTTTATTAAGTATTGGAAATTGTACCTTACGTTTTAAAAACTGAAATAAGAATTATGTTGGATTTTTCCTTTTAGAATATATATATATATATATATATATATATATATATATATATATATATCCCCTTGGAATATTTTGCATTTAAGGATATGGTATTGATGAAATATTCTCAAAGTACATAAAGAGATTAATTTTAGTTGTTTGGGGTAAATAAGAAAACTAATTTGGAAGTAAGATAAATGGATTTTAAATTAGAAATATTATTCAAGTTATAATATCAGAGATTTAAGAAGAAAGTATTCTAGTGGGGACAACAATATATGAGCCAAAAGAAAAGACAAATTTCTTTCCATCATGACTAAAAATCTCTGACAATGATGTCGGTAAATAAGTTATTGAGAAGATGAAATGGAAATGAATCCCCATGTTGTGATCATTTAATGGTTTCATAATGGTATCAAATATTTCTAAAATGGAAGAATTCTATGTTTAAAATATAGGGCATTGTTGCAAAGAGAGTTTCTTCAAATGAATGGATCAAATGTTAATATCTAAAATTTATGTTACATGGAATGAAGGTTTTTGGATATGATGAGTTCTTCTTCATTTTTGGAAGGCTTATCATTTATGTGATGATTAATGTCTTCTGTTTTCAAGAATTATGAAAGGCCAAAAGCATGATACAAAGTCTGTATAGATAATTTTTAACATATATAAATAACATGGTTCTATTTTCAATGTTTGTATGAAACATTGATGGGTTTTACGTGTGAAGTCATCTTTCATGATTTAAAATTAACATTTAATATTATAGTTGGATTTGAGACAATTTAATTATATCTTCAAACATTTATTAAGGATGTATATGATTTATTTGAAAACTTACATATGTCAATTAGATATATATATATATATATATATATATATATATATATATATATATATATATATATATATATATATATATATATATGGTGTACTTATGAATATATATATAAATTAATTGTAAAAGAGAGAGAGAAAAAAATACTCTTTTTCGGTAACTTAAGCTAGTTTGCATTCGAGGGATCCTACACCCAATTCTAGCTTGCTTACACCTTTTTTATAGCCCATAATTGATCTTTGTTCACATTTATTTTTTAGCCATTTTATGTCTATTCCAGGTGTCAATTGTGCCATAAATTGTGTTGATTGCGTAGCCCTGATTTTGGTTTATTGGATTATATTTTGTTGAGGATACTTCTTGTTCAGAAAAGACTTACCAAAGCATCTGAAAGCGGACTTCAAAAAAACAAACCTTTGCCCAGTTGTAGGGGCAGCAGACCTTAGAATACTTTGACTATTGAATATACCTTGGGCTATAAAGCAACAAACATTGATGTGTTGTAGAACTTGAAGACTATTGATTGATGCCATCATTAGAGCAGTTGTTGAAGAGTTGATTGTATTTAAAATAGACCTAGAAAATTGTAGTAGACCCTGAAGTAAGTTGGAGTATTCTTGAAGCTGAAGTTGGAGCTGGATTATTATTAAAGGCTTAAAGAACTATTGATACTTTGTTGGAGCGGTCTTGAAGGTTGTTTTGGAACCACTGTTGAACATTATTTTGAAGGTATTTTGGAGCTGACACTATAGTAGCGATTGAAGACTCTTGAAGATATGAGGAGCCTTGGAGACAACTTCAAGAATCTTGAAGCCTTATTGGAGTTGAACTTATAATGAGATAGACTTTGAAGTATATAGGAGGCCATTTGAATCATTTTCTGTAAGAATATCTTGGACCTATTTGTAAGGAATTGTTGAAGTATTAGCATTATTCAAGATTCATAGGAGGAGTTTTGTAAGTTTTGAAGAAAGAATTAAATCCACCTTAAAAGGAATTGAAGGATGCATAGAGGGTTGGTTCCCTAGAGGATTGGAGTCCTCACAAAAGGTTTGAGCCTTATGAAAAAATAGGTTGGAGCCTGAATTTGTTGAGAGGATTAGAGTCCTCAAGTAGGCCAAGTTGGAGCTTGGGTTTGTTGTACAATTTAGAGCCTGGATTGAAATTGAAGATATGAGTCTTCATCTACGGTTAGAGCCATGAAGGAGTTATAGCTTTAACTGTACAAATTGGAACTTGAGTATTTTGTAAGAGGATTGGAGTCCTCATCACTCTTGTTAATAAAAATATTATTTTTTTGTATATCTTGTGTTATGATCTTAACTGGCATAATTTAACAATTGAAAAGAAATATTGATTCAAACCCCTCTCATTATTTCCAACAAGTATTAAACAAATAAATGACATGTAGAGTACTTATCTTTTTAAGGAATTTCAGCTCACTCTTAATCTTGGATCTGTTCATCAACCTTATTCTCACATGATGTTATTTTTGTCATATTCAAGAGCTATATCTTCTTCTTATAGCAGAAATGATTAGTTAGGGTTTTGCTTCTAGGTTTTTCTATTTCAAACCTTTTCCAGGGTTTACAAACCCTAGATTATACAGTAGGACCTTCCATACTTCAATTTTGCATATTCTACAAATCTATGAGTTGCAAAGCTTAGAGATGTTATTGACAAGCCTTTTATACATGAGATGGAATTAATTTCATTCCTAGATTACATAAACCTAGACTTTATATGCAAGGAAATACTTTGAATACTAACATATCAATGATCTAATATATCAACGTAGGCCCTCTTTATAATACAATACTATTTTTCAAGAGAGCAATAGATCGTTAGCTTAGCATTATATGCACTATAGTTGGAATTTTCAAAAATTATACGTACCTCATTTTAACCTTACTAGTCCATTCTTATAGTCTATCCATCACATGGATTTGGTTCAAATATCTTTTGAATTTATATCATATTTCTTCAATAGAGGTGTGTTAACACGGAAATATCATACACACATTTGTATAATACGGATGACACCCAAAGTCATCCAGCAGAACATACAAGTGAAGAATTTCTAGCTGAAAACATCATGAAGTATAGAAATAAAAAATTATCTAAAGGTTTTGTTGGAAATAATACTGAGAGGGGGGGGGTGAATCAGTATTATTTAAAACTTTTCAATATACCATCCAAATTTATACTTCAACTTATTCTTCAGATATTGATGATTAACTCATGCATAATAATGAACAAGAACATGAAAAACAGATAGTCACACCATAGAACACCAGATATAAGGTGGAAACCCAATGTGGGTGAAAACCACCTGCTGTAATATGTCTCTATCTTCTTTCAAATTAGAAACTCCTTTTACAATGATTTTGTACTGGTGCAGTCCTTTACCAGTACGTAGGCTGCAACCTGTAGAGAGCTACAACTCTCTCTTGTTTTCCAGTCTCTCCTGGAAGGGAGCTACAACCCCCTACTTCTTTTCTTTCAAGGATCACTTTTCATAAATTTTCAAACTGGATCCATAAACATCAAATGATCATCAAGTACAAGCAAATCACCCAGTCAACTGCAGTAACCAGATCAATAGTAAACTAAACCCAGAACACCTTATCAACAGAGAAAAGTCAGTCAAATAAATGCCTTAATACAGATCCGCAATTTTTCTTTATCTGGCATGCGTTGCTACGCACTTCACCTTCTGCACCTCTGCGTATCCCCGCAGAGAGCCTTGGACTGAACTGCGTATCTACGCACTGTGCCTTTAAATGAACTGCGTACCTCTATTGTGCCCCCGCACCCACTGCTTCTATCGCACCGCGTACTTTCACTGTGCCTCTGCAGTCACTTCTTCTATCGCGCCGTGTACTTTCACTGTGTCCCCGCACCTGCGGCTTCTGACGCATAGCATACCTCCGCGCTTCTGCTTTCTCTTCACTGTGAACCACCGCACCTGGACTTCTGTCGCTCTACGTACCCACGCACTCCGCCTTCTTCTGCTCTGTGTACCCCCGCACTTGCACCGTTAGTCACCTGCGAACCTCTGATTAGGGCCAAATTGGCAGTCCACTAGTGTGCCACAGATAGTCAGATGCCCAGATCTGATCATGCGCCCGAGAGATCACACTTCATAGATTCACTTTCAACTTCACTTTTATATAGATCAAGCTTTTAAAACTATAACCCAATATTTCAGATCTTAAGATATTCAATTTTCAAAAGATACATTGGCCAAGTGATCTCCTTCCTTATTTATAGTCAAACCCTCATTCACACCATGGGACAAAACCATCAAATAACCAAAACAAGGGATCCAAACTGGGGCTAAATTAGATCCTATACCACGGGTCAAAAACCATAGGATCATGAACGATGGGCTAAATACCACGGGCCATACATAAGAAACCCCATATGAGCGCGCTTCTCTGCCTTGAAGTGAGTGAAGTGGGGGACCGCACCTTCTGAACGGGTAACCTGCGGGTATGACCGCATTTCTTGCACAGCGTACCTGCATGTACGCACATTTTTCACTGAGCACATGCGGACCTCTTAATTTTTATCATTTTGAGAGCCTGATCAGAGTTTTGCCACCTGTATGAGTTGCCATCAAGTACAACACATGAACCATAGGGCCAAACCAGAAATCATAATGCCAACAATCTCCCCCTTTGGACTTGATGGCAACCTCAAGATTCTCCATGTCATTCTCCCCCTTTGACATCAAGGGCAAAGGGTTATACTCCCCTTGAGAACATGCTCCCCCTGATTATAGACCAGATCTGCAAAAGAATGATCACCAAACACCATAAATGAACATGAAAGAGATAGAGACATATTGCAGCGATATTTGGATCAGCATCCATGATCTCCTTTTGTACTTCTACCATAATGTCAACAATGCATTATATGCTCCCCCTGAACCGGTGCCATCAAATGTATACCCCATATGATCCTCACATACAACAACAGATGAGATTCAACTACAAGATGATGCATCAACAACCCCCAGCTTTTGCCTGAGGTATTCAAAGGCCTCCCTGGGCAATGGTTTGGTGAGTATATCAGCAACCTGTTCCTTAGAAGGAACATACTCCAACTTGACCTTTTGTTCAAGCACTTGTTCCTGGAGAAAGTGATACTTGATTGGTATGTGCTTGGTCTTTGAATGCATGACTGGGTTCTTTGAAATGCTGATTGCACTTGTATTATCACATAAGATGGAGATAGGTGGTGTACAAGTGATTTGAAAATCCTGCAAGGTCTGCATCATCCAAAGGAGTTGAGTGCAGCAAGATGCAGCAGCAACATATTCCGCTTCAGTTGTAGACAAGGCAATCGAACTTTGTTTCTTGCTGAACCAAGATACTAATCTGGAACCCATAAAGAATGCACCACCACTTGTGCTCTTCCTGTCATCCACGCTTTCGACCCAATCTGCATCTGTATAAGCATGAAGTGTGAGATCTGTATCTCTAGGATACCATAAGCCATAGTTTTGAGTTCCTTGAAGATATTTGAAGATTCTCTTTACTGCCTGAAGATGAGTTTCCTTTGGATTTGCCTGAAATCTTCCAACTATTCCCACTGCATGCATGATGTCTGGTCGGGTACCTGTCAAATAAAGTAGACTTCCAATCATAGATCTGTAGGTTGGTTGATGCACTGCTGCTGATTCATCATTTGCACTGAGGCTACATCCTGTGACCATGGGTGTACATACTGGTTTTGCATCTTCCATGCCATATTTCTTCAAAATCTGCTTGAGATACTTGGTTTGAGACAAAAAGATCCCTCCTTCTTTTTGTTGGATTTGCAAACCAAGAAAATATGTCAGTTCTCCCAGCAAGGACATTTCGAATTCTTTCTGCATTACCAAGGCAAAGCTTTGACTCATAGCTTCTTCATTGCTGCCAAAGATAATGTCATCTACATACACAACAAGTATTAGCAATTTGTCATTTTCAACTTTTATATAAAGATTGCTATCTGCTGATCCTTTTGAAAAGCCTTGTTGATGAAGATATTTGTCCAAACGATAGTACCAAGCCCTTGGAGCTTGTTTGAGACCATAGAGAGCCTTTTTCAATCTGCATACAAGATTTGGATCATTTCCAAGAATGAAACCATCTGGCTGCTCAATGTATACTTCTTCTTCCAAGTCTCCATTCAGAAAGGCTGATTTCACGTCCATTTGAAATACTTTGAAGTTTTGAAAGCTTGAGAGAGCAAGGAACATTCGGATGGCCTCAAGTCTTGCAACAGGAGCAAAAGTTTCTTCAAAATCTATTCCTTCTTGCTGCGCATACCCTTTACAAAAAATTCTAGCCTTGTTTCTAATTACTTCTCCATTTTCATTCAATTTATTTTTGAAGACCCATTTTGTCCCTATAACATTCTTATCCTTTGGTCTAGGAACCAACTCCCAAGTGTTGTTCTTTTTGATCTGCTCAAGTTCTTCATCCATTGCTTTGACCCAACATTCATCTTTGCATGCCTCTTTCACATTTTGTGGTTCAGTGGAAGAGAGTAATGCCAAATAGCTTGAAGCTTCTACAATTGTTCTTCTTGTTTGTATACCTGCTTTTTCTGCCCCAAAATTTGAGATTCTGGATGATTCTTCTGAACGTACCTGGATGGAGTCTTCTCTCCTATCCTTATCTGCTCCTCTGGTTCTTCTTGAGGTTCTTCTTCTTCATCATTCTGTCTTTGAGGGTAGTCTTCATCTTCTTCGATATTTTCATGATTTACTTGCCTAGGAATGTATCCCTTTTCATCAACCACTACATCAATGTTGTCAACAATTCTTCCAAGTCTTTTATTGTAGCACTTATATGCTTTGCTATGTGGAGAATAACCAAGAAGAATGCCTTCATCTGCTCTAGATTCAAGTTTGCCAAGTTGCTCATCAATATTCTTAATATAGCATTTGCTCCCAAAGATTTTGAAGTGCTTTACTGAAGGAGTCTCACCATACCAGAGCTCATGAGGGGTTTGAGTGCTGTTCACCCGGACATTTGTTTTGTTGAGAATAACAACCGCAGCATATGCAGCTTCACCCAAGAAAGTTGCGAGAGTTCCAGACTCATCAAGCATAGCACGAGCCATTTGTTGGACGGTTCTATTCATTCTTTCCACCACTCCATTTTGCTGAGGAGTTCTAGCTGTAGAGAATTCTCTTCTTATCCCATGTTCTTCACAGAAATTGAAAAATTCATTTGAGGTAAACTCCCCACCTCTGTCGGACCTGAGGCACTTAATTTTGTATCCTGATTCATTTTAAACCAAGGCTTTAAAGGATTTGAATTTTTCGAATGCTTCATCTTTATGCTTCATAAGTCCTAACCAGACAAACCTGGAGAAATCGTCAATGAATAATATCAAGTATTCTTCTCCTCGAGGTGTCCTTTTCCTGAATGGACCACATACATCTGTATGTACTAGCTCAAGAGGCATGCTAGCTGATCCTTCCTTCTCCGAAAAGTTAGTTCTGGTTTGCTTTCCAAACTGACATGATTTGCATATGGTGTTGTCTGGAATTTTGATATCTGGAAGACCACGAACTGCCTAATATTTGCATGCTTTCCTTATTTGTGAAAAGCTTAGATGCCCCAACCTCTGGTGCCATAACCAATGTTCATCATCCTTGCTCAAATAGCATTGTTGTTGTCCTTCTTCAAATATGTATAGATTATTTGGAGTTCTTTTACCTTTGATCAATGTTTCACCTGTATCAAGATCACGAACAATACATCCATTTGATCTAAATATCACCTCGGTTCCTTGATCACACATCTGGCTGACACTCAGAAGATTATGCTTCAATCCATCAACAACAAAACATTTCCAGCTTTGACCTTTTCTTTTAACTGAGCAGTGCCTTTTCCTTTTATAGCTGCAGGAGTATCATTTCCAAAAGAAACTTTCTTTCCCTTTTCTAAAACAGAATATGATTCAAGTTTTTCTTTATCACCTGTCATATGCTTCGAACATCCACTGTCAATGTACCATAGATTTTCTTGTCCCTCTGCATAAAATGCTATCCCACATCTTTCTGTTTGTGGTTCCTTTATCCTCCATGTTTTGGTGCTTGAGGCTTGTTCCTTTGTCTGCTGAAACCTGCTCCTACATTCAAAATCTTCATGACCAAAGTTATTGCAAATAGAACATTCAACTTCATTTTCAAGAGCCGAAAATTTGTTATAGGTCCTTTTTGTAATCCTGGTCATACTTCTTTGTTTTTCAACTTCTCTAGTCATGATTGTTTTATATGCAACACATCGAGCTGCTTTGTGACCAAAGTTATGGCAAGAGAAGCATTGTCCATTAAAGAAACTTCTGCGGTTATCAAATCTTCCGTCCAAATGATTGTAATTTCTATTGTCATCCATTCTTGAAGCAAATTGAGAGGATTTTACCTGTGGCTGGTTGTAGCTTTTGTTCATCCTTAAGACGGATTGCCCTTGGTTTACCTGATAGACTTTGTTTGTTCTTGATGTAATTCGTCCCTGTTTTACCTGGTGATCTCCATTATGCTTTTGCTCATTCCTTCTTGCTGCATCAAGATAACTCTTTGAGGTGGATGGTTGAGAAGTTTCTCCATTATACCCCAGACCTGTCTTGTTTAGAGGAGAATGCTGTACATTGATGATCTCATCCAGAGTTTCAGATCCTTTGACAAACTTAAGATTAATAGCCTTTGTTTCCTCAATCTCTTTTCTAAGACCAACAATTTCACCTTCCAACTTTTCAAGATATTTTTCTTTTTCATCAATTTGAAATTGTAGAGTATCAATGATCATATTCTTTTCTTCTATACATGTCTTGAGTCTAGAAATTTCTTCATAAAAGCTATCCACATCTATAGCATCCATGTAGTCATCATCTTCAAATGCCATTAAAAGTTTATAGTCATTACCTCGTTCATCTTCATCACTATTTGATAGGCCATCACTATCTTCATGAGTGTAGTAGCTTTTCTTATTTGCATTCTGTTTCTTGTTCCATCTAGCAGGTTCCTTTCCTTTGTCAATCTTATCCTTATGAGGACATTTCGCAGCATAATGACCTACTCTTCCACAAGCAAAACATTTAAAAGGTAACTTACCTCTGAACCTTCCAGTACCCCGTTGAAGATTTCTGACAAAATTTGATTCTTCTTCTTCTTCTGGCACGTGACTTGCTTCATAGTAGTCTCCTTTGCCTGAGGCCTTGAAAACAGCTTCTCTCCTATCTGATGGACCTCCCTTTCTCATTTCATAAGCAGTTAGAATTCCTTGTAGCTGAGACATAGTAAGAGTTCGTAGATTTTCCTTTTCTTCTATTGCAGACACTTTAGACTCAAACTTGGGGGACAATGATCTTAGAACTTTTTCAACCACAATAGCCTCTTTTATTTCTTCACCCAAGTCTTTCATGCAATTAACAATCTCGTCTACCCAAAGGAAATAGTTAGCCACACTTTCATCATTATACATTCTGAGATTCTCATATTGAATCCTGAGGGTTTGAAGTTTAGCACGCTTTACCTGTTCATCTCCTTCGTAGCTCAAGACAATCTTGTCCCATATTTCTTTTGCGGATTTATATTGCATAACCTTCACGAATTATGTTTGAGATAAGCATCCTAGCAGAGTATTGACTGCTTTGGCATTTGTTTCATATTTCTTCTTCTCGGCCGGATCCATAGGAGTAGCTGAAGGAAAAGTGTAGCCTGTATCTATGATATCCCAAACTTCTGTACCAAGAGATTGAAGATAGGCAGTAACTCTTACCTTCCAATAATTGAAGTTTGTCCCATCAAAAATTGGTGGCCTGATTGATGCTTCCCTCTCATAGTTGCTCATGATGAATGATCTTCCTTCAAGCGATCAAGCTTCTCTGAAGGACCTGGCTCTGATACCAATTGTTGGAAATAATACTGAGAGGGGGGGGTGAATCAGTATTATTTAAAACTTTTCAATATACCATCCAAATTTATACTTCAACTTATTCTTCAGATATTGATGATTAACTCATGCATAATAATGAACAAGAACATGAAAAACAGATAGTCACACCATAGAACACCAGATATAAGGTGGAAACCCAATGTGGGTGAAAACCACCTGCTGCAATATGTCTCTATCTTCTTTCAAATTAGAAACTCCTTTTACAATGATTTTGTACTGGTGCAGTCCTTTACCAGTACGCAGGCTGCAACCTGCAGAGAGTTACAACTCTCTCTCGTTTTCCAGTCTCTCCTGGAAGGGAGCTACAACCCCCTACTTCTTTTCTTTCAAGGATCACTTTTCATAAATTTTCAAACTGGATCCATAAACATCAAATGATCATCAAGTACAAGCAAATCACCCAGTCAACTGCAGTAACTAGATCAATAGTAAACTAAACCCAGAACACCTTATCAACAGAGAAAAGTCAGTCAAATAAATGCCTTAATACAGATTCGCAATTTTTCTTTATCTGGCATGCGTTGCTACGCACTTCACCTTCTGCACCTCTGCGTATCCCCGCAGAGAGCCTTGGACTGAACTGCGTATCTACGCACTGTGCCTTTAAATGCACCGCGTACCTCTACTGTGCCCCCGCACCCACTGCTTCTATCGCGCCGCGTACTTTCACTGTGCCTCCGTAGTCACTTCTTCTATCGCGCCGCGTACTTTCACTGTGTCCCCGCACCTGCGGCTTCTGACGCACAGCGTACCTCCGCGCTTCTGCTTTCTCTTCACTACGAACCACCGCACCTGGACTTCTGTCGCTCTGTGTACCCACGCACTGCACCTTCTTCTGCTCTGCGTACCCCCGCACTTGCACCGTTAGTCACCTGCGAACCTCTAATTAGGGCCAAATTGGCAATCCACCAGTGTGCCACAGATAGTCAGATGCCCAGATCTGATCATGCGCCCGAGAGATCACACTTCATAGATTCACTTTCAACTTCACTTTTATATAGATCAAGCTTTTAAAACTATAACCCAATATTTCAGATCTTAAGATATTCAATTTGCAAAAGATACATTGGCCAAGTGATCTCCTTCCCTATTTATAGTCAAACCCTCATTCACACCATGGGACAAAACCATCAAATAACCAAAACAAGGGATCCAAACCGGGGCTAAATTAGATCCTATACCACGGGCCAAAAACCATAGGATCATGAACGACGGGCTAAATACCACGGGCCATACATAAGAAACCCCATATGAGCACGCTTCTCTGCCTTGAAGTGAGTGAACTGGGGGACCGCACCTTCTGAACGGGTAACCTGCGGGTATGACCGCATTTCCTACACGGCGTACCCGCACGTTTTTCACTGAGCACATGCGGACCTCTTAATTTTTATCATTTTGAGAGCCTGATCAGAGTTTTGCCACCTGAATGAGTTGCCATCAAGTACAACACATGAACCATAGGGCCAAACCAGAAATCATAATGCCAACAGGTTTCAAGTATAAAATTTACCTGCGTGGCCATTCCAAATACAAAAATTAGCGACCGCATGACTTTTCCTTCGATATCCACGTGGCCCAGAGAAATTCTGACTAAACAGTCCAGGACCACTTCACACACTTGGTGATCAGAAAATGATCCTTGATGACTTTTAATGATCAAAAATAAAAGTCAAAGGATTCTCTTGAAAATAGTCTCATTGCATAGGTCTCTTCATTCTGAATCTACTGCAATTTTAATGGACAAAAATGGACTCCGGATGGAGTTATTGTAAAATGAAAATTTCCTAATGTCCTTAGAAAAGGAGGAAATTTCATTAACCTTCAAACCATATTGAAAAATGTTGATTTTTAGTATAGGCCCACAGGCCAATCCACAACTACCACGTGGCCTATTCGGATTAGTTAAAGAGGAAATATCGCATCGAAGAAAGCCAAACGGTGAGTTATTGAAGCCGGCCTTTGAAATATTGTGATTGTGATGGTGCAATCAAACGTCAGCCATTGGATAGGGTGTGTAGATCAACGATCAGGATCTGATCAGTGATTGCCAATCAAGAAAAGTTAAGGACCATGGAACCGACGACATTCTGACCACCGATATGCCAACTTGCCGATGGGCTGATTGCAATGAAATCTTTTTAGCTGTCAGATTGGAAAAGGAATGGAGGACCGAGATGCGATCAATGATCGTTGATTAGGGAGCTTAAGGGTTGCAGACCATGGAAGCAGTGACCATCGATACTTTGATACGTCGATATGCAATAGCACCGATTGGAGCGGTCGGGGATCGGAGATCGAGGGAAAGCAAATCCAAAAGAGAGCATTGGGTCGTTAGACCAAGCGATTGTGATATGTGATAAAGGCATGGACCTGAAAGGTTTATGGACACGATTTAATTCCGTTAGAGATCCGACTTGGCATTCAAACAACAGATTTCTTTGTATTTCCTGTGTATTAGCTGATTCATGTTTTGTTCGAGGTTTAGCCTTACGCAATGCGACATGCAACATGCGATAAGGAAACGGACCAGAAATATTATAGATGTGGGCTGATAATCTTTGAGATCCAGCTTAGTCTGTTTAGTCAAGTTTTCAATGTATTTCCCGTTTTTCTATGTATTGCCATACATTGTTGTGTATTGTTAAAAAATGCTCTATTTTGGGATTTAGTTCTGGAGAAAGGCTGGACAGTAGGGATTTCCCGCGCCCGCCATTCCTTTCATTTGTAAACTATTTCTATTGTGAGAACAATCTATTTCCACACAAAAAGGGAACTATTACTAGACAAGTTATAAAAGCACAAATGACACAGAAGTAAAGGGAGCTTAGGTTCTTGGAGGATTCTCAGATTCTTAGAGGCGGTGTGAGAGGGATTCTCAGCAAAGGCCATTGAGAGGGATTCTCAGCAGAGGCTCGAGAGGATAGCCACCCAAGCTTGGAGAGGCAAAGCCAAAGTGCTTAACAGAGCGAATTCACCAAAGGTTGGAGGCAATGCCTAAATTCTTCAGTGAAGTATCAGACAGCAAAGAGAACGAAGGATCAAGCTGTTGCTGGTGTCTGTTGTGTAGAAGGCAGAAGAAGGAATTCCAGAGACATTGCAGAATTCTGAGGGAGTCAGAGAAGCCAAAAGCTCAAGAAGCTCAGAGCACTAACTGAAAGAATTAGTCCAGAGAAGCCTAGATCTATCTGCAGCTGAAGGACAGCCAGGGGTAAGATGGCATTCTAAGCCCATTGGTTCAATTGTAAAGCGTTAGAGTTGAGTGTGGAACTTGTAAAAGAATTCAAGCCATAATCCAAAAGATCCTAATCAAGTTGACTAGAGCTCAAGGAGACGTAGCCCAAGATATCAGGGTGAACTCCATATTATATTGTTGTCTTTTGTGATTGCTTATTGCTGCATTGCATTTATTGTTATATGTTTAAATATCAGTTTAAGTAAATGGACTCAAGCACTTGAATAGTTAAAGGAAAACAAAACATACACCTATTTCAAGTTCTTTTAATTCCGCATTTATCAATCATAAGCATAGATCTTGGGAATATATCAGCTTTGGAGTGGGAGAGGTTCTTGTAAGCATGACAAGAAGCCTTTAGTGCCCCATTTCAGATTAGGTGGTATTGGAGCATCATGTTGATTAACCCCACTTTTAAAGAAGGTTATATCAGAGTAAGTTATACCAGAGCAAGTTGTATCATGAAGCGGGTGGTATCATGATGCAAGTGGTATCAAATCAGAATGCTTGATTGACAAAGCAATCTATATGCTTGGTTGACTTGAAAGGTGTTTAAATAGTCAAGGATTGATTGTTTGATTATTTGTAAACTGACTATTGTTTGAGTTTGCAAAGGATCAGGTAAAGTTTCTATTAGCTAAGTCCAGGAGAGGACAAGAAGGAAGAAGGGCTGAAGGCATTCTTCTTATCCCAAAGGACCTCAAGACAATCCTTGAAGCACAAGAGGTTTGTTGCAAAAGGCTGCTTGAATAAAAGCTTGACTCTGAAGTCATTTAGTTCATAAATTTGTTTGAATTTTGTTGAAGTTCTTTTGTTCATTTTCATAATGATAACTTCTACAAGTAAGTTCTCAAAATATTCCTCATTTACAAGAGTCTTTGATAATTACATGACACAAGACTTGTTCATCATGATGGATATGGTGAGAGAAATGAGTACCGAACTTCGAGAGCAGTTGAATTCCATGAAGGAAGAGAAGCAGTTGCTTTCTAACAAATTGCAGGAAATGGAGAGACAACTTCATATTGCAAATATGGATTTGGAAAGGATGCATGAGTTGGAGACACAACTCTTTGTTTCCAAAGAAGCTTTAGTCAAGTATCAGCTTGAAGAAGAGGTAAATAATTCCAGTTTGTCTTCAATTTCCTCTAAGAATGTTTATATATGTTCTTTTGAAAAACATACTAGAGGCAGAGGTTCCAAGTTAATGTCCAAAATGGGCTATGAAGGAAAAGGATTGGACAAACATGCACAGGGTATTGTTGAGCCAATAGTTTGTTGAGGAAAGGCCTAAGTAGTTGGGTCTTGGCTATGGACAATCTTATGGAGAAAGTTCCAAAGCTTCCATGAAGACAATTGAAACAGTTCCAAGAAGGAGTTTCATTGCAGGTCTTCTACCTAAAGAGTGTAAATATTGTATTCATGGGGAATGCAATAGCTTGAAACATCATTTGCAGGAAGAAGGTGTTAATAAGCATACACTTTAACAAAAGAGTTGTGGAAACTCTGAAACCACTGAAGACGTTTATGGTGTTCCAAAGGGAGCTACTTCTTCATTCAATTCACCTCCTTATGAAGGTAATAAAGGTGAAAGAGAAAGGTATAAATCTGGTTTTAACCATATTCCTTTTGATTATGTTCAGCATGGTAAATTTCCATATAAGTATGGGAAAAGCATTGCATGTTCCTTTTGTGGTTTGGATAACCATAGTGTTTCTAGATTTTGGAAGAGAATGGCCACATACAAGAAACTTTTGAAGGAAAATAAGCAAGAAGCCAAAGGTCCATTGGACAAGGAAAATCATGCTGTTGAGAAGATGCACATGTGTTGCACTTATTTCCATAAGCAAGGACACATTGCTGAAAAGTGTTGGACTCTGAATCCAACAATGCTTCCATGAAACTTGAAGAAGGTGGAAAGAGAGAATGGCAAGAATGGAAAAGAAGTTGCCATAATTGATGTGTTTCAGGATGATTCACATGTTGATGATGATGTGCAGACAAAGGAAACACCTTTGAAATGGATTGGTAAGAAATGGTTAGATTTCTTATCCAATTAAAGGTTGCATGTCTATTGATATAATGCATATATTTGCTAATAGAATGCAAGTTGCAGGGTTTTACCAAGAAGGTGAATGGAAACGTTGAGTATTCAGACTCACTTTATTGCAGCTAAATCATTTTCATTTCAGCTTCAAAAGTACAATGTACTTAAGCAAAAGTTGAAGGATGAAATGCATGCATAAGCATGATGTGCATGAACACAGGGATGTTGATGATTTCCTTGTATTTGAACATGTATGTGTGATTAACTTGAAGGGTTGATTACTTTTTTGTAAACATGCATGTAATGTAATATTGACTTGGGAAAATTTGATTTGGTCTCCAAGATGGAGATAATGATGAAGTGTTTCATCTTTGAAAAAGAATCCTAAAGTTCTTTTTCTACACGCTTGACTTGAAGGGTCAATTGTCTTAAAGGCATGTTTTGTTGGCTTGTTATCTAGTCAACCATTTATGTGCACATGTAAAGACATGGAGGTGTTCACAAGATGTGAAATCTATTTCTTTTGATGAAGCAAGAGTTTAGGCCATCTAGTTGTTGTTTGTAATCATGTTGTTGTTAACAGTTGTTGTTGACAGTATGTCAAATAGGTATAAATGAAAATTTTTTGAAGCATATGTAACTTCACATTGGTTTGAGCCACCTTGGATCAATGATCAAGGCAGAGAAATTCAAACTACCTTCTATGACCTTCTCAGCAGGAGTTCTGTAGGAAGTCAAGAAGGAAGAAAGTTCTTCCGAGGAGGACAAGCACATCCAGGAAGGGAGTGTTCAAAGGCTATGGTTCAGAGGCACTATGCAAGGTAAGTGTATGGAGGCTGAAAGAACAGGGTGTCATACTCTCATCTACTGTTTAGATCAGTATATCAGTCTTTTGGGGTCCAAAACATTTCCAATGGGGAGGCGTGATCAGAAAATGATCCTTGGTGACTTTTAATGATCAAAAATAAAAGTCAAAGGATGCTCTTGGAAATAGTCTCATTGCATAGATCTCTTCATTTTAAATCTACTTCAATTTGAATGGACCAAAACAGACTCCGGATGAAGGAGTTATTGTAAAATGAAAATTGCCCAATGTCCTTAGAAAAGGAGGCAATTTCATTAACCTTCAAACTATATTGAAAAATATTGATTTTTGGTATAGGCCCACAGGCCAATCCACAGCTACCACATGGTAGGTCGGAATTGGGCCATGTGGCCTATTTGGATTAGTCAAAGAGGAAATATCGCATCGAAGAAAGCCAAATGGTGAGTTATCGGAGCCAAACTTTGAAATAGTGCGATTGCGATGGTGCGATCAAACGTCAGCAGTTGGATTGGGTGTGCAGATCAACAGTCATGATCTGATAAGCAATCATCAATTGGGAAAATTTAAGGACCATGGAATCGACGATATACCAACCACCGATATGCCGACTGGCTGATGGGCCGATTGCAATGAAATATTTTTAGCAGTTGGATTGGAAAAGGAATGGACGACCGAGATGCGATTTTTGATCGCTGATCGGGGGACCTTAAGGGCTACGAACCATGGAAGTAATGACTACTAATACTTCGATATGCTGATATGTGATAGCACCGATCGGAGCGATCGAGGATCAGAGATCGGGGGAAAGCAAAGCCAAAAGAGAGCATTGAACCATTAGACCAAGTGATTGTGATATGCGATAAAGGTGCAGACTCAAAAGGTTTATGGACACGATTTAATTCCATTAGAGATCCATCTTGGCATTCAAACAGTGGATTTCTTTGTATTTCCCGTGTATTGGTTGATTCATGTTCTATTCGGGGTGTAGCCTTATGCAATGTGACATGTGACATGTGATAAGGAAAGAACCTGAAATATTATAGATGTAGGTTGATAATCTTTGAGATCCGACTTAGTCTATTTAGTCGGGTTTTCAATGTATTTCCACATTTTTCTATGTATTGCCATACATTGTTGTGTATTGCTAAAAAATGCTCTATTTTAGGATTTAGTTCCGGAGAAAGGCCGGACGGTAGGGATTGCCCGCACCCGCCGTTCCTTTCATTTGTAAATTGTTTCTATTGTGAGAACAATTTTTTTCCACGCAAAAATGGAACTGTAACCATACATATTATAAAAGCACAAATGACACAGAAGTAAAGGGGGCTTAGGTTCTTGGAGGATTTACAGATTCTTAGAGGCAGCATGAGATGGATTCTCAACAAAGGCCATTAAGAGGGATTCTCAGCAGAGGCTTGAGAGGATAGCCACCAAAGGTTGGAGAGGCAAATCCAGAGTGCTTAACAAAGAGAAGTCACCAGAGGTTGGAGGCAGTGCCTAAATGCTTCAATGAAGTATCAGACATCAAAGAGAACAAAGGATCAAGTTGTTACTGGTGTCTGTTGTGCAGAAGGAAGAAGAAGGAATTCCATAGACATTGTAGAATTCTGAGGGAGTCTGAGAAGCCAGAAGCTCAAGAAGCTCAAAGCACTAACTGAAAGAATTAGTCCAGAGAATCCTAGCTTTGTCTGCAGCTAAAGGACAGCCAGGGGTAAGATGGCATTCTAAGCCCATTGGTTCAATTGTAAACCATTGGAGTTGAGTGTGGAATTTGTGAAATAATTCAAGCCATAATCCCAAAGAGCCTAATCGAGTTGATTAGAGCTCAAGGAGATGTAGCCCAAGATATCAGAATGAACTCCATATTATATTGTTATATTTTGTGATTTCTTATTGTTGAATTTCATTTACTGTTATATGTTTAAATATCAGTTTAAGCAAATGGACTCGAGCACTTGAATAGTTAAAGGCAAAAAAAAACATACACCTATTTCAAGTTCTTTTAATTCTACATTTATCAATCATAAGCATAGATCTTTGGAATATATAAGCTTTTGGGTGGGAGAGGTAGCATGAGAAGAAGCCTTTAGTTCCCCATTTCAGATCACTTGGAAGATGGGATTCTTGGACATGTACCAGTCAATTACAACCATTTCGAGTCCACTTGGAGATATGTAGCCCCAAAGGGATCCTCTTGTCCTACTCATAAGTCATTTTATCATTAATGGACTAAGAGGTGGAAGAAGAATTCAAAATTCTATATAAACATGCCATTAGAAGGAAAAAAACAAGGCAATTTTATGCTGGAAAAATTGCTCCCAAGAAACGCTAGACTCCATTGTTAAGGAAGAATTCGAGCATAGTTAAGTTAGCAAAATTTCTCCTTAGCAATACAACACTCTAGTGGAACAGGATTTCACCATTAAGAGAGTCTTCATACTTCTTTGAGAGGGAGGAGAAGCTTGCAAACAGATTGAGGAAAGGAACCTCCTTGTTGAAGATTTTTTAGCACCATTGCTCAAAGAATTATCTCTAAGCATTTAACATTCATCAATTATATCTCTTCTACATTCAAAAGTCAAAAGGGATCCCTTTTCCATTACTTTGTTGACCTTTTTTCTTCATTAATCATTGTTTACGCTTTTATCATCTAGTTTTAATTGGTGTTTATGTATTCATTGTTTTCACCATTTATAGTGCTTTGTTTCCTCATGTTTGTCCACTCACAACAACCTACTATCTATGTTTTATTTTTAGGGAACAACCAACTTCTAAGAAGGTGTCTTTTGGTACCCCATAGCAACAAAATCACTACCACAAATTTGGTGACTCCACTAGTTTCTTTTTCTTACTCTAACAATTGTTTTTGGAGGACCTTCTCTCTGTATTGAAACTTATTAGTGCATTCATCACCGCTCTAGAATTTTTGCAAGACCTATTTTTTACCAGAAAGCCAGAATTTTCAATTTTTTCCATTGGGCACACAAATTTTATCGAGACAGATGCACACGTTCATCTGTGCACATGAAAACAAGTGTGTTTTATAGAGATAATAAAAGGCATTTTAATTTTTCTTTCCTAGGTGATTGGTAGCATTTAGTGAATTTCCTTCACCTCTACATTTTGTTTTCCAGTTAGTTCAGATTTCCTAGTTTCTATACTAATCATTATTAGTATATTAATTAAATTATATTTTCTTTTTATTTACATTTGACACATATATTAATTAGGGGGAAAGTAAGTGGCCACATTCCACATATCCTTTTCAATACATTTAGCTATTTTTCACAAATCACATAGCTTAATTAGTAAAGGAGTATGTGGCCCATTATCCACATATCTTGTTACTAACCAAAGCATTTTTATTTCACTAGTTTTGGGGACTAGGACCAAGTGTTACTATAGAAATTAATTAATATTTGCTTCCCTTGCATCTTTTAGACAAACACAGGCTTGCTTATGAAAGGTTTCTTAAATAACTTGATTCCATTTCCCTTTAGGCACACATAGTGTAATAGGAAAAGAGTAAGTGGCCCATTATCCACATATTATATCTTTTCATGTAAGGAACAATCAAAACTTAGCGCAATTAGAGTATTTTAAATGATCATCAAATATCCACATCTTATCAACTTTGTCTGTTCACTTTTTCCACTTGCACAGACATTACATGTCACACACTAAGTTTCTATAAGCTTTGTACAAAAGGGTATCCAGTTTCTGGATATTTTTTGTAGAAATTTCTCTATAGATCAGCTAGCTCTGATACCATGTAGAAATTCTGCAAATTCTCTACAAATCTCACTCTAAGACTATGTAGAAAATATGATTGTAGATTCACCCGATCATGCAATATAACCAAAGAAAAATACTATAATCTACTTCTACTATCAATTTGCGGAAGCTTAAAGATTGAGCAAGATTGAGCTGAACACATAACCAGAAGAAGAAGAATCAATGCACATGAAACACGGAAAATACTCAGGGGAAAGCCTCAACTAAAAACCCCACTATCTGTATTATCATACAAGGTGGAAATACATCAGAATTATACAAAGCCTTAGCTCTCACAGCTAGCCAGCTCTCAGTAAACCTCCTAGATGCTCACAGGAAATCAAAGCTTCTCAAAAGTCTTCTCCTCTACCCTCCAAGCTCCTATGTCCTTGTGTAGTTCCTTTGGGATGATCTCCCTCACCCAGTGGAACACTCCTCTCACACACTGTTCTAACACACTGTCAGAACTGCGCAATCCTCAAGGAACCTTACCTTGAGTACATGCTTCAGTTTCCTTTATAGGAAAACACATGAAACTGATAGTACATTGTCCTTAACATTTAGCTCAACTAGTTCTTTCTCTGAATAGACATGCATGAGCTTCTGATGAGAGAATATTCAGTTATCTAGAGTACACTAGTTGAGTGCATGCATGCATCAACTGACTGATAACTTACGATTAGTTCCTCAAATGGTTTGGAACTAATTTAACTGGACTTAGCTCAGTAAACTGAGCTAACTAATTACAACTCAAATATAACTCAATCTTATCTCCTTAATTAAGGGATAATCTCCTTAATTTAAGGGATAACTATTGCATGACTTCAGAAAGACTTCTAACTTGAATTTCTCCAACTAATTAATCCATAATGAATTAATTAATTATTTCCAAGCAGCTGGTGTGACTAAATTCGAATTTTAATTCAAGGAGAAATTAAAATTGGAATATTTTGGATTCTATTTTTATCATTTCTTGTTGTTATTTTCAACACTCCCTCTCAACAAGAAAGGAATTCAACTCGATCCCAATCATGAACCTTTGGAATGTTATGTATGCAACACTTCTCTCAAGTGTTGTTGCTCCAGAAACTCCAGAAACAAAAAAACCATCCAACCTGAATCAATATGATGCATCTGTCATCAAAGTCTTTGACTGCTATTGCCTCTGTCAACTGAAAACTTTGTGCTTCGGCTGACTCTACATTTATGTACTATTTTCAATCCTTATTTGTACTCTTCAATATATGACTGCTCTAGCCTTTGTCACTTTTATCTATGACTGCATCAATCCCATTGATTCCTCCTGCTACTATGTATTTTGGGCTCCCGTAGCAAGGTATGATCCCTGAGATAAAACCTCTCAATGGACCCTACCCAATTTCAGCCTTCTTGAGACTATCACTACACATCACCCCACCTCACACCTGGAGGTACGGCTGCATGTGATCCCTCTACCCACTTCTCCAATTGTGGCTCCTCCACAATTGTCTGAGACTTCTTCTGGGGCTACATGTTGAGAGGTAATTTACTCTCCCTCTCAACCAGCAAGTCTCTAACATTTTCCTTACTCCTCAAGGCTTTGCATTCATCTTGAATCTCAAGAGGATACAGGTTCTAAACTCATGAATCGATCTATTTCACCCGTCTCGTGCTAATGTGTCTAAGGAAAACCTTTCCCTTACAGAAGACAACATCATAGCCTTTGACCTCCAACATCGTGATCGATACCAATTCTTCTTCAACCCAGGCACATACTTCACATATGTCAAGCTAATAGGAGCTCCATGCTCCCTTTGAAAAGTAATCGTGCCCACTCCTAAAACACTATACCTTTCATCATCACTCATCTCTATGCGTATCTTGAGGTATTTCCCCTCCAAGGCACTGAATAAACTTTTATCATCGGTCATGTGGAATGAGGTTCCACTGTTAAGATACCAAACACAACCCATCATCAATGACACCATGCACGTGATGAGAGTAAAGTCCATTTCAAACTAAGAGGCCAATGCCTCACCTTCCGATCCTTTCGAGGATCCCTTCTTGGACTTCTTCGATGGGCAATTAGTTGCATAATGTCCCATCTCATGACAATTAAAGCATCTCACTTTAGACTTGTCACCCTTCTTCCCTCCATGAGAAGAATTCGATTTGGAATGGGAATCCTTCCCCTTCCCTTTCCTTACCTTACTCGCTAAGGTAAGATTTTCTTCATCATCATCCTTAGATGAAGAACCATCTCAGGTGCTCCTCCTAGTCTCCTCTTGCATGAGATCCGACCATAGTCGTTCCTAATCTGGTAGTTTCTCCCTTCCATTCACAGAGTCCAGGTAGCTATTGCATCTCTTTGGAAGGCCAAGGAGAGAAAGGCTCACCACATCATCATTGACAGTAGTTATTCCCACACTACCAAGCTCATCTCTACAGGTGGTGAGATTGTTCAGATATGAGGAAATAGTATCACTATTTTCCATCTTGATTCTTCAAAGTTTATCCTTGAGCACCAATTTCCTCTAGTTGCTACTGTTCTGGTAGATGTCCTTCAATGTCTTCCACATTGAAAATGGAGTATCCTATGTTAGGTCCCTATAATACTAGTGATTACCCCATTACTATTGTAGTTGTATCCCTTATTAATATTGTTGTGCCCTATTGTCCCCATATTTGTTATAGACATTTTTTGGCACTACAACCCCAATCATACATGTCCATAAACCAAGGGCTCCTAAGTTCGTAAAAGTGTTGCTTCACACCCTAAAGGAACAAGGTCAGTTGATTACATCATCTCCCAGAAGTTCTCCACAGAAAACTGCTCAGAACTGGTCAAAACTGGACCATACAAACTGCCCAGTGCAGAGGGTGCGATGCATCTCACCTGCTCAGTGTAAAGCGTGCGATGCATACTGGAAATCCCTTCTGTAGGGTGCGATGTGCGAGAGTTGACAAATGGCAAAGACAGTTTGCAAGGAGGATCATCATGTAATCTTCTAGAAACTTCTCCTGTGACACTTGCCTCTCTGAATTTGCCCAGGGATGAGTAAGAGATCATCAATATCCAAGTGGAATCAAGAAATATCAGAGAGAGGACACTAATCAAAATCCCAGAAGCTGACTCACCGCCCTGAAATCATCTATATATGGATCCCTCATCCCAGAGATCAAAAGGCTGGAATTTTGTATCTTGTAAGGAAGTGTTGTTGTTTTCTTGGTGGAATATCATAGTGTTGGGTGATCTAAGCTTTTCATGAGGTGAAGAAGGGATTTCATGCTGGGAGGATGACGCTAGGTCAGATCAATGGGTTGTAATTCTCTCTTCTAATCTTTATATCAATAAAGCTATTCAAGTTTTCCTCCACATTCTTGTATGCCTGATAGCATATGCATTTGTGTGGTCAATATATATCTGGTCCTATATTGTTTATGATTGTAGATCTCTACAATTTGAAGGTATTGTGCTACTTTGACTTTACAGGTACTCTTTGAAGCGGAGTGGTTAAGGGAGAAGCGACAAAGACCTGCAAGTGAGGAGAAGGGACAAGCGAAGAACCGAGCGAAAGATCGAGCAACCTGTCTTAGTGGGACTAGCAGCTCTGCATAGACACTAGATTTCCTGATAACAAAATGGCGACTCCACTGGGGAGAAAATAGCTTGTTTGCTTGTATATACTTGTTTGCTTTATAAACTTACAGACGGAGCCTGAAGGTAAGCCAGCTAGTCTTCAAATTGCATTTGCTATGCAAGTGCAAAGTAGATCAATGTTGCTTCAGTCTATCTCTGGGTTTTGTTTATAAACTGTACAATCGATTTGTAAACATCCTCATTTCCCTAGTGGTGGCTCTAGTAACCTCATTAGATCAGCCCCTGTGAATTCTATTTACTGACTATCATTAGCTTGGCCTAAATCCCTGAACTAAGCTGCAAACTGTGACCAAGAACCAAGTTGAAGTCTCGTCCCTGGATCATTGCACTTTCTCCTCTTGGGAATTTGGATGCATCGCACCTCCCATGTGCAGTAGGTGCACTGCATCACACTTTCCCTATGTTGCAGGTGCGCTGATCAGATAAGACCTCTTCTGCTCTCAGATTTTGGTTTTTTTGTTCACTCTCTTCAGCTTTATTCAGGAGTTTTACTGTCTGTGATCAGTATACCACTGTGGAAACTCCCTTCCTTTGCATGATTCCACCTCCATAGTACAAAGAATTGTGAATGTTTTTATGTATTGTGCGCCATTTACAGTTCTCTTTTACAAAAAGTAGCATAATCAAACTATCGTCTTTTGATTTGGAAGTGTAGCAAGTGTCGTTTTTAGTCAAAGAAAAGAATTCTATTGTTCTGGATGGTCGATTATATGGTTACTCTTGTATTTGATTTGAATTAGTAGTTTTTCAACTGTTGAAAGCAATTTTCAATTCAAAATAGCAAAGTGTCGTCATTATCTTCCTTTCGTTTTTGAAGAGAAATTTGTTAGTACTGTCGCTTTGAAAAGATAATTCAGATTTGTACTTAGCATTCTTCTTGTCATTCACACATTAAGAAAGCTGAAAACAAATACATGCATATGCATTTGCATTTAGACTGTTTGTTGGTTTGATTTAGGACAGTGCATCTAGTGTGTGCTCTCTGCTCTATGTTGAAAGAATATCATCTCTATTTCTTTAGTAGCTAGGATTTTCATTGCAAAAATAAGATTAAACAATTGTTTATCATCTTAGATTGAACTTTAGGAATTTTATATCTACATCACGCGGTGAACCTGAAAGGAAAATTTCTTAAGAAAGATCAACTGTAAAATAAATTCAATGAACATAAAAACGCTTTGGAACCTAACGCACAACATCTAGAAGTCTAGGCTAGAGACGTATTACGGTTTCGTAAAGCCTGGTAACTGTCGCTTTAATTGTTGGTTGGGTGATTCATCCTCTTTGATATGACAAGTTCCAGTACGAACTTGTGCTCCCACATACCATCAAGTATATATTAGGAGACCACAATAGGCTATATCCTTTATCCATAGGAAGCCATGTCTGCCACCCTATCGATCGCAATGCACTGAACACAGCATTTGGGAAGATTGACTGTCATACCGTAAAAAGTATTCTACAGTTTTGCGATTGGTTTGGTAATCCCTCTGTCTAGATTTCCAGAGTAGTCTCTTTCATTCCTTTTCAGACTCCTTAAAGGAAAAGGTCCATCTGAGCACTTGTCAATTCAGACTCATTAAAAATCGAAGGCGACTAGAGTCATCTTTTGTTTTTTCGCGACTCTTAAAAATTGAAAAGACAAGTTGTGTCAAAGTGTCTAAAATTTATTTTAATCGGAATAATATCACCATTCCCGCGTTGGTCTTAGGTTGAGGAAAATGGAGTCCACCAACCAAGGCTTTCCCCTTAGAGGAAATCCTAGTCCTTTCTCCTCTTGGGGAGATGTTGGTGCACCTCATATGGCCACATTGTCACTTCCAAGTTTAACGATTGGCTTGCCAATACGGCTCTTCTCAACCTCCATCGTTGAGAACACCATGACTCCTGAACAATCGAGTCAGCAACTAGATGATACTAAAGTTACCGCCTAACCTTCTACTTCATCCGATTCTCCCTCTCCTCCTTCTTCTTCGCTTGATGAAGCTGGTAAAGCCAAAAATCAAGTAACTAAGAAGGAGAAGAAGGAGAAGGAGAAGAAAGAGAAGAAGAAGAAAGAGCCAAAGGCGAAAAGGGGTAACCGGGCATCTGTTAACGGGAAAAGTGTCTATTCAGAATGACCCTATCCCACTAAGGTGTGACAGTGACCTTAGAAACAAACAGAGAAAACTACTTTTGTATTCTTCTTTATGAACTATAAACAAAGAGGAATAGGATGAACCAACCTGTGTCTTGCGCTAGTCCTTTGATCCAATCTCTCTCCTCTTTGACAGTTCCCAGCTACCTGCTCCCTTACTTGCCCAGCTTCACCAAATACCTGCAAGATCACAGAAGAAGGAAACTATACAAAGACATGGATTTATATTCATAAAAATCTTAGGATCAGATTTAAGCTAAACATACAAATGTAACAAACATCAATGATACACGAGCATGTAGGAGAAACTCAAATAGTTTTATTGATATAACAAGAAGATCCAGGAGGAGTTACAATCGATGATTCCTGATCCAGCATCAACCTCCCAGCAAAGAAGCCCCTCTTCACCTCCAACAAAGCATAAATCACCCAATACTCTGATATCTATCTCAAAACCAACAACAATTCTTTGCAATGTACAAAATTCCAGCCTCTGGATCTCTGGGATGAGGGATCCATATATAGATGTATGCAAGGAGGATGAGTCAGCTTATGATTTGACTAGTGGCTCCTCTCTGTCAGTTCTTGCTTCCACTTGGAGACTGAGAGCCTCTTACTCATCCTTGGTCGAACTCAGTTAGGCATGTGTCATTGGAGAAGATTTTGGAAGCTTCCATTATCTTTCCACCTCGCGGAATGGCACTGCCATTTGTCATCTCCCGCTCAACGCACCCTGGTAGTGCATTTAGGTGCATTGCAATGCACCTAGCTAGTGTATTTGGGTGCTATGCAACGCAGCTAGCCAGTGGAGCAGCTGAAATGATCCTGTTTTGACTGATTCTGAGCAGTTTCTGGTGGATAACTTCTGGGAGAAGCTGTAATTTGTTGACCTTGTTCCTTTAGGGGTCAGAACAACCCTTTTAGGAACTTAGGATCCCTTGGTTTATGGACATTTCATGCTTAGAGCTGTAAGGCACAAAAATGTCTATAAAAGTTGCCCCCTAAAGTATGAGGCCGTTTATCGGGTGAAATGCTTTATTAGGAGGATCCGAAGTTCTTTCAATGCTGGGAGGAGACCTATAATAAGATACAATACAATACATTATCTTCATACTGTTTTCATGATCTAGCTGAGGCGGGCATTCCCATGCTCAGCTTTATAAACTCATTTTCATGTACATAGGATGGACAATCGTCTGATGGTAGACTGATGATTCTGATAGAGCCATCATCCTTTTGGTAGGATGATTATCTATGCTGCAATGCTGTACATTTCAATGTCTTTATTTTCCTGAATATATATCGCAGCCCAGATGGATGAAACTAGATCTGGGGTCTTCAATCTCGTCTGATCTTCACTCGAAGTACAAGTCGATCCATGTGAGAAATGTTCTGAAGTCGAACATGGAAAGACATCGCTTGATTACCAGTCAATGATGTAAATTGTTAACAAGCACGAGAGGAATCACCGATAATGATGATGACCCTCAAGGTACTGCAGTACAATTCACGTGGTGTGAATAAAGGACTTGGCGTCGAACACCACGCAAAATCTTTCGGTCGAAGGTCATTGATGTATACCTGTCGCCGGAAGTGAGAAACTTGCCATTGAGGCATGCAAGCTTCAAAGTACTGAATGGGGTGTTCCTAGATCAACTTCTTGGATAATGAGCTGATGTCGACAAGAAGCGATCCGTCAAAGGAGGGCCTTAATGAATCCCACATCAATGACACGGAACAAAGCAAATGATTTTGATGGAGGTGAAAACAATCTGATGATATACAGTTCAGGATGGCGGTCATGAAAGAATGAAGTATAATGTATGGTAGTGGATGGGACACAGGTGACTTCTCTGGATGACTTCTCTTGAACATGTCAGCGACACTTATGTGATGGATTGGTAGCATTTACCCCAAATGTGGATGGTATGGCATGACCATGGTGATGTGACCAGTGAATGAAACAACCCAACCTGACTCAGACACGGAGTGGAAGTGTCATGTTCAAGAGCGACTTGCTACCAATAAAGGTTCTTTGAGTTTTCTTCCCAATTTTTCCCCAGTCATTGCTGACCAGTACCTCTTTATTTTTGTCAAGCTTGAGGAGGATAACATATGCTTGTTCTATAATTTGCCCTTCGGGCAAACCCATCGCTATGTTTTAACGAGCCTAGCGATAGCGAAACTCGTTCTCGTCTAAAGACAAGTTTGTCGCTATTAATCTTTTTAACAAGTTTAACGACAAAGATAACTCGGTCCTTTTCATTTTTAGAGAGTCTGAAAAGGTACGTAAAGGTAACTCCAAAATTCCTTTTTCGTCATCTAATCCCTTAAGTCCGAAAAAGTATAAAACAATACAGAAGGGATGAATTTTCGATAGTTTTAACGAGCCGAACAAAACAAGCGCTCGATCTTTTTGTGCAATAATCCCTCAGGTCCAAAAATATTAAAATCTAGAGGAGGGATAGCACTTCCCGTCGCTTTAACGAGCTGGAAGGCCAAAACTCGGCAATCTTTTCATATTTTACGAGTCAGTTGAAAAGAGCTTAAAGAAGACTTGTCTTTTGAGGAACGAGTGATAAAATGGGTAGCATCTGATTCCAGGTAAGGTTTGGAATTTCCAATCACGGCAGTGTCACAAGGATGGCTAGTGAAATCACTCTTCACAACTGTTCCTCAAAATGGGTAAACAATCAAATGGAGGTGAATGATCGGCCAATGAAAAAGTGGAGGTGACGGTGCAAGCATGACCAAGGCTTTAATGGCTGAAGTACTACATTCACGGTGGTTATTTACCAGGGAATAGTTCATTTTTTAACGAACTTAAACGCGGGTGGAAAAATTTGCTCATGTCTTATGTTTATTTTTTAACGAGCTTGAACTATGTGCTAAAACTGCTCGATTAATCCAGTCATATGATAAGAATGTCTCATATAAAAACGGTGATTTTTAGATTTTTGCCCCACATCCTTTCTTTATGCAAGTTAGGTGACGACTAATCCTACGAGTTTAAAGGGTTAGAGGCCCTAAATATTTAAAAAATAAATAGTCGCCCCTCGCTTGCACTCCAAAAGGTTTGCATGCCCCCAGGTATAAAATATGGTTTCAAGGTTACCCCTCAATTTGCAGACAAAACATTTGTTCTATCAGGAGAGGCCTACCTCTTACAGGTTACCAAAGATTGTCTTATTCACGGTGCAAACAAAACACTTCTTCGGCGATGTCTACCGAGATAAACAAAGGTGAGCGACGATGCCCGCCAACTCACATAACTTTGACAAGAGAATCTTATTCTAGAATAACCCCTCTTCCACTGACGGACGGGGTACAGACTAGTCATATTCTCCCGCGGAAACCTACCCTATACCCGAAGTTTTCCTGCCGAAGCAAACCAGGAGGCATGCCCCCTGGGTTTCAGTCATATCCCTCCGAATTACTCACACTCATCGGGAGGACGGACTGGAGATTGAGACATTTCTTGCGTGAAAAGACCATTTAGGGATGGCATATGACTATTTGCTATGTGTGATCCGAGAAATGAAAGCTGGTCCACGAGCTTGACCACTCTTCCTTCGTGCGGAAAACACATTACTCTAAAGAGTGAGGAGACAATGGCTCCCATGCAATAAATATAGTCTCGTCCAAGGAGTAGGTTATAATCCAAGGGTCCTTGAACTACCATTACGTTCATGCGAACTATCTTCCTTCTCAATGTTATGGGCACATCGAGAAGGATCCCTAAAGGTCGACTGGTTCCTTTATCAAAGCCTGTCAGATTTCTCATCTCAGGAAAAAGTGATGGCGAACCAAGCGCTTTCCAAGCAGTAGAGGAAAGGATACTCACAGAAGCCCCCTCATCTATGATGGTACCAGCCATGACCATTCTATATATTTGAACGATAATTCAGAATGGTATGCTTGCTGGTAAACGAGGTCTACCTAGTTGATTCAAGTCGAAGGAGACAACTAGGTTTCCTGGAGGTGTGACCGAGTAGACGGCCGGGTATGGCTCTGACGAACTTCCTTCCTGCGGTAAAGGAATGGGTATATTGCGCCCATGTTCGTCGGAGTCTGTGTTGATGAAGAGAATTTGGACGGTGTCATCCTTGTTCTCTTCAGTGACTGTATCATCTGAAGATAAAACCTCTGAAGGCAAGACCGGGTCAACTGCCGCCTCGACCTTTTGACTTTCGTCTGGTATGGATTTAGTTGGTTTATCTTCAATGATAGGCACTTCAGCCGACCACCTGAGCGGGCCAGCTGGATTCTCAACTAGTGACGGACTCAGCAAGAGTTTTTTATATCCAGGAGGAAGTCGTAACGTCGAAACCGGACGATCATCCAAAACTATTTTAGCTTCGTCTAAGAAGGGACAATGGTGGAGGGCATGATTGCCTTTGCACAGTTTACAAGGAAATCTAGCTTTCCCTTTTTGTCCTGGGGCTTCACTTTCACTAGTTGACAGTGTGCTTTCAACATGATCACCAGAGATTGATGACACCGGATTGTGCAAACGAGGAGACCAGTCCCTTAGTATCCGAGGGATGCAAGGACAATCTCTGTGAAAGTGGTCTCCTTTGCAAATGACACATGGCAATTTAGGCCTGGTTGGTGCAGTGTGTGGATTTTCGTTAGACGACACTCGTTTTCCCCCATTCGCCTTTGGCTCCTTCTTCTTCTTCTCTTTCTTCTTCTTAGGAACATGGCTTTTAGCTTTACCAGTCCCATCAAGCGAAGAGGAAGGAGGAGAGGAAGAATTAGAGGAAGTAGAAGGCTGGTGGGCAACTCTGGACTCATCTAATTGCTGATTCAATTGTTCAGGAATAGTGGTGTTCTGAATGACATTGGTTGAGAAGAGCCATACCGGCAAGCCAATTGTCAGTCCTGGAAGCGACAATGTGGCCATATGGGGTGCACCAACATCTCCCCAAGAGGAGAAGGGACTAGGATTTCCACCAAGGGGAATTCCTTGGTTGGTAGACTCCATTTTCTCAACCCAAGATCAACGTAGGAAAAGGGTAATGAATATTTCGTTTAAAATAAATTTTTAGACGCTTTGACACAACTTGTTTTTTCAATTTTTAAGAGTCGAGAAAAAACAAAAGATGACTCTAGTCTCCTTTGATTTTTAATGAGCCTGAAGTGACAAGTGCTCAGATGGACCTTTTCCGTTAAGGAGTCTGAAAAGGAACGAAAGGGACTGCTCTGGAGATCTAGGTAGAGGGAGTACCAAACCAATCGCAAAACTGCAGAATACTTTTTACGGTACGGCAGTCAATCTTCCCGAATGTTGTGTTCGGTGCATTGCGATCAGTAGGGCGGCCGACACGGCTTCCTATGGATAAAAGGTTTTAAGCCTATATGGGTCTCCCAATATATACTCGACGGTACGTGGGAGCACAAGTCCGTACTGGCACTTATCATCTCAAAGTGGAGGAATCACCCAACCATCAGTGAGGACAACAGTTACCAGGCTTTACGACGTCGGAATACGTCTCTAGCCTAGACCTCTAAATGTTGTGCGTTAAGTTCCAAAGCGTTGTTAAGTTCATTGGATTTATTTTAAGTTGATCTTTCTTATGAAGTTTTCCTTTTGGGTTCACCACGAGATGTAGATGTAATTCCTAAAATGCAATCTAAAGATGATAAGCAAACTTTTATCTCTTTTCAGCAATGAAAATCCTAGCTACAAGGGGAAAAGAAAGACACAATCTTTTCACAAAGAGCAAAGAGCACACTGTAAATGCACTTTCCTAAATCAAGCCAAACAGACTGTCAATATGCAAATGCACATGTGCATGTATTTGTTTTTCACTTTCTTAATATTGATGCCTAAAAAGAAAGTTGATTTACAAATCTGAATTTGCTTTCAAGTGACAAACACAAACCAGCTTCTTTTCGAAATCAAAAAGGTAGAGATGATTACGACACTTTATGATTTTGAAATAAATACTCGTTTCGACACTAGAAAGTCACAAATTCAAACCAAAGGCAAAAGTAAAAGCATAATCGACTGTCAACAGCAAATAAACTTTCTCCTATGATCAAAATCGACACTTGCGACAGATCTAAATCAAAGGACGACAGTATGACTATTCTACTTTTGCAATGGAAAACTGTAAATGACGTAACAAACACACAAAAACATCTACAGTTTTTTTTGTACAAAGGAGGCGGAATTACGGTAAAGAAAAGGGGTTTTTTAACAGACACATACACTGATCACAGTCTGCAAAAATCAGAGACAAAACTGAAAAAATGAAGCAAAGGACCTCAGCTGCACAGGGCTAGGCTGATCAACGCACCTGTTACACAGAGAAACTAGATTGCAGCGCAGGTTGCCCTCTCGGGAAGTGCGTTGAAATGCAAAACCTCTTCAGAGAGCCTGCGCTGGGGCAGCAACGAGAATTCTATCTGGGTTCTGGGTCACGGTTTGCAGTTTAATCTATGGTTTTTGGCCGAGTAAAAGCAATCAGTAATGCACAATCAGAGGGTAGATTTAAAGGAGGTCTAAGAGCTATCACAAAGGGAAATCAAATCATTTGTGAATCAGCTGTTCAGATCATAAATAGATCCAGTGAATGGATTGAAGTAGCAGATGTCTACTTTGCATTTGTTAATGGCAAATGCAGTTCGATTGCTACTTCTAAGTTTATGAAACAAACAACAAGAGAAACACAAACAAACTAACTAGACAATCATCCCCAGCGGAGTCGCCATTTTGTTAACGGGAAAAGTGTCTATTCAGAACGACCCTATCCCACTAAGGTGTGACAGTGACCTTAGAAACAAACAGAGAAAACTACTTTTGTATTCTTCTTTATGAACTATAAACAAATAGGAATAGGATGAACCAACCTGTGTCTTGCGCTAGTCCTTTGATCCAATCCCTCTCCTCTTTGACAGCTCCCAGCTACCTGCTCCCTTACTTGCCCAGCTTCACCAAATACCTGCAAGATCACAGAACAAGGAAACTATACAAAGACATGGGTTTATATTCATAAAAAGCTTAGGATCAGATTTAAGCTAAACATACAAATGTAACAAACATCAATGATACACGAGCATGTAGGAGAAACTCAAATAGTTTTATTGATATAACAAGAAGATCTAGGAGGAGTTACAACCGATGATTCCTGATCCAGCATCAACCTCCCAGCAAAGAAGCCCCTCTTCACCTCCAACAAAGCATAAATCACCCAATACTCTGATATCTATCTCAAAACCAACAACAATTCTTTGCAATGTACAAAATTCCAGCCTCTGGGTCTCTGGGATGAGGGATCCATATATAGATGTATGCAAGGAGGATGAGTCAGCTTATGATTTGACTAGTGGCTTCTCTCTGTCAGTTCTTGCTTCCACTTGGAGACTGAGAGCCTCTTACTCATCCTTGGTCGAACTCAGTGAGGCATGTGTCATTGGAGAAGATTCTGGAAGTTTCCATTGTCTTTCCACCTCGCGGAATGGCACTGCCATTTGTCATTTCCCGCTCAACGCACCCTGGTAGTGCATTTAGGTGCATTGCAATGCACCTAACTAGCGTATTTGGGTGCTATGCAACGTAGCTAGCCAGTGGAGCAGCTGAAATGATCCTGATTTGACTGATTCTGAGCAGTTTCTAGTGGAGAACTTCTGGGAGAAGTTGTAATTTGTTGACCTTGTTCCTTTAGGGGTCGGAACAACCCTTTTAGGGACTTAGGATCCCTTGGTTTATGGACATTTCATGCTTAGAGCTGTAAGGCACAAAAATGTCTATAACAGCATCGTCTAGTGAAAATCCACACACTGCACCATCCAAGACTAAATATCCATGTGTCATTTACAAAGGAGACCACTATCATTGAGATTGTCCTTGCATCTCTCGGATCTTAAGGGACTGGTCTCCTCATTTTCACAATCCAGTGTCATGAACCTCTGAAGATCATGTTGAAAATACACCATCAACTAGTGAAAGCGAAGCATTTGGACAGAAAAGGAAATGTAAATTTCCTTGTAAACTATGTGAAGGCGATCATGTCGTCCACCATTGTCCCTTCTTATACGAAGCTAAAAGAGTCTTGGATAACCATCCTGCTTCAACGCTACGAATTCCTCCTAGATCCAAGAAACTCTTTCCGAGTCCATCACTAGTTGAAAATCTGACTGACACGCCATTTTGGTTGGTCGAAGAATCTATCGTTGAAGATAAACCCGCTGAATCCATACCAGATGGAAGTCAAAAGGTTGAGGCGGCAGTCGACCCGGTCTTGTCTTCAGAAGGTCCATCTTCAGATGATACAATCACCGGAGAGTATGAGAACGAAATCGTTCAAATTCTTTTCATAAACATAGACTCCAACGAACATGGGGGCAATCTACCCGTTCCTTTACCACAGGAAGTAATTTCGTCAGAGTCATATCCGACCGTCTATTCGCTCCCACCTCCAAGCAACCTAGTCGTTTCCTTCGATTGGAATCTACTAGGCAGACCTTGTTTACCGGCTAATGTACCATTCTGAATCATTGTACAAGCTTACAAAATGGTCATGGTCGGTACCATCATAGATGAAGGGGCTTCTGTGAGTATCCTTTCCTCAACTGCTTGGAAAGCACTTGGTTCGCCATCGCTTCTGCCTGAGATGAGAAATCTGACAGGCTTCGACAAAGGAACCAGTCGACCATTAGGGATCCTTCCCAATGTACCTATAACGTTGAGAAGGAAAACCATTTATATGAACGTAATGGTAGTCCAAGAACCTCTAGATTATAATCTACTCCTTGGTTGCGACTATATTTATAGCATGGGAGAAAACTTGAAGAAACTTTATTGGTAGCAAAGTCACTCTTGAACATGACACTTTCACTCCACGTCCGAGTCAGGTTGGGTTATTCCATTCACCGGTCATGTCACCATTGGTCCATCGCACCATCGATATTTGGGGTTAACGCTACCAATCCATGTCAGTGTCACCGGTATGTTCAATAGAAGTCACTCAGAGAATTCATATGTGTCTCATCTACTACAATACATTCATGCTCCATTCTTTCATGACCGCCACCCTGAACCCTATATCATCAGATCATTTTCACCTCCAAAATAATTTACTCCGTTCTATGTCGTAGATGTGGGATTCATTAAGTCCCTCCTATGAAGGGTCGCTACTTGTCGACATCAGCTCATTATCCAATAAGTCGACTTAGGAACAACCCTTTCAGTACTTTGAAGCTTGCATGCCTCAATGGCAATTTTCTCACTTTCGGCGATAGGTTTACATCAATGGCCTTCGACCAAAAGATTTTGTGTGGTGTTTGACACCAAGTCCCTTTTTCACACCACGTGAATCATACTGTAGTACCTTGAGGGTCATCATCATTATCGGTGATTCCTCTCGCGCCCGTTAACAACTTACATCATTGGCTAGTAATCAGGTGATGTCTTTCCATGTTCGACTCCAGAACATCTTTCACATGGATCGACTTGTACTCCGAGTGAAGATTGGATGAGTTTGAAGACCCCGGATCTAGTTTCATCCATCCGAGTTGTGATATATTCAGGAAAATAAAGACATCAAATGTACATCATTGCTGCACATATGATCATCTGAATCAAAGGATGATGGCTCTATCAGAATCATCAGTCTACCACACAGACAGTTGTCTGTCTTATGTACATGAAAATGAATTTATAAAGCTGAGCATGGGAATGCCCACCTCAACTAGATCATGAAAAATATTATGAAGATAATGTATTGTATTGTATCTTATTACAGGTCGCCTTCCAGCTCGAAAAAACTTCGAATCCTCATGATAAAGCATTTCACCCAATATCAAAAGATTAACAACCTCATGCTTTAGGGGGCAACTGTTATAGACATTTTTTGGCACTGCAACCCCAATCATACATGTCCATAAACCAAGGGCTCCTAAGTCCCTAAAAGTGTTTCTTCACACCCTAAAGGAACAAGGTCAGCTGATTACATCATCTCCCAGAAGTTCTCCATAGAAAACTACTCAGAACTGGTCAAAACTGGACCATACAGACTACCCAGTGTAGAGGGTGCAATGCATCTCACCTGCTCAGTGTAAAGGGTGCAACACATACTGGAAATCCCTTTTGTAGGGTGTGATGGGCGAGAGTAGACAAATGGCAGAGACAGTTTGCAAGGTGGATCGTCATGGAATCTTCCAGAAACTTCTCCTGTGACACTTGCCTCTCTGAATTCGCCCAGGGATGCGTAAGAGATCATCAATCTCCAAGTGGAATCAAGAACTATCAGAGAGAGGACACTAATCAAAATCCCTGAAGCTGACTCACCCCCCTGCAATCATCTATATATGGATCCCTCATCCCAGAGATCCAGAGGCTGGAATTTTGTATCTTGTAAGGAAGCATTGTTGTTTTCTTGGTGGAATATCATAGTGTTGGGTGATCTAAGCTTTCATGAGGTGAAGAAGGGCTTTCATGCTGGGAGGATGACGCTGGGTTAGATCAATGGGTTGTAATCCTCTCTTCTAATCTTTATATCAATAAAGCTATGCAAGTTTTCCTCCACATTCTTGTATGTATGATAGCATATGCATTTGTGTGGTCAATATATATCTGGTCCTATATTGTTTATGATTGTAGATCTCTGCACTTTGAAGGTATTGTGTTGCTTTGACTTTACAGGTACTCTTTGAAGCGGAGTGGTCAAGGGAGAAGCGGCAAAGACCTACCGGTGAGGAGAAGGGACAAGCGAAGAACCGAGCAAAAGATCGAGGTTGGTATTCTTTGATCCTCTCTTATCTACTTCTCATAAAGGAAAACAAAAGTAACTTTAATCTGTTTGTTTCTAAGATAGCTACTCGTCTTAGTGGGACTAGCAACTCTGCATAGACACTAGATTTCCCGATAACAATATTGTTATTACTGTGCCCCATAGAATCCCTCTGTTGTTATTTTTGTGCCTTTATATTATTATTGTTAGGTCGGCTGGGTTATATTGTGACTCCTTAGACTCCTATATATAGAAAGAATTTTTTGTCATTTGAATCATCAAAGAATCATTCATTTGTGTAATGTAAAGGATGTTTCCCCCTCGAAGAGGCTGAATTCTAAGGCGTTGATCTATCTTTTGTATCATTTCTATCTTTTTGTGAGTTGGTTTCATAACATTTGGTATCAGAGCTTTGAATTCTAGGGTTTCGCTGCTCCAAACAGGTCATCGTGGCATTTTCGCTATGACATTTTTTTGTGACATTTCAGACACTAGAAAAAAAACCCATTTGGTCTGAAATCATTCTGAACCACAAGTCCAAATTTCAAAGCTTTTCGCGCTACATTTGTAGAGATATGATCTGAGGAAGTTGGAATTTTTGCAGACTCCCGAATTACATTCCAAACAGGGGACCTGGGGAAAATAGTCAAAACTTTTGTTTTGAGCATCAGATTGAAATTTCATAAGTTACAGAAAGAGGATGGACTATAGTTTCCTGTATATATTTTTTATATTCTAAGGTCAAAATAATGACATGTGGCACTTCCTACAAGTTTGTTTGTCTGAAAAGGTCTATAATCAGGTCATCTTGGGAGATTGTGAATAACTCTGCCTTGGAGAATCTAAATTTGATCAAACTGGTGGCATTGGAAAGAAGACATAAAGGGCTACTGCAGGTTGCAATTTCTGAACTGGATGATCCGAAATTACAGAGATACATCAGAGGCAATATCGATCTCCTACAAAGTGAAAAAAGGTGTGTAGATTTTTTTAAATTTTTTCTTAACCCTGGTTTGAAAAATTATTTTGAAGGAATTCAAACGGCATATTAGAGCATTATTATCAGTAATTGATGCCCTAAGGAAAGAAAATGCAAACACCTAGTAAGCAACCTGAAAGCCTAGCATGACTTATGAAGAAGAGGAAGAAATGCAACATGATATATCAAAATTACGAGACCAAGTGCAACAAATGTCACTCGCACAAAAAGTAACAGAATATAAAATGGATGGTTTAAAGAAAGATGTAGAATCTAAGATGAATTACGTGGAAGCTAAGATGGACGATTTGAAGATAGATTTGAAGACATATTTGAAGACAGGCTTGGCAGATTTGAAGACAAATTTGACAAATTTTCTACAAGAAATACTTACTAATGGTGAAAGGGTAGTAAAGGAAACTCATGATGAGAACAAAAGAAATGTTAATCATGATTTCATAGACTCTAATGTTGGATTGAAGACCCACCATATTCCAAAAATCGATATGAGGAAGTTTGATGGCAAGGATCTCACAACATGGATATTACAGATGGAGAAATTTTTCGAACTCAATAATGTGAACACACAAAAGGTACATATTACAACTTTGTATTTGGAACCAAATCAGTTTGTATGATATCAATGGCTTTGCTCTCGTAAGCAAATTATCACTTGGGAAATTTTTATGGAAGAATTGACAGCACATTATGAGGATACAAAAAACAACACTTTTTTTAGCCAATTGATAAGTCTCAAACAAAAGGGTTCAATAATGGAGCACATTGAGGAGTTCCAAAAATTGAACATAAGGGTAAAAATATTCCAAAGGAGCATAGGATTGATGTGTTCATAGGGACTTTAAAGGATAATATCCAACATGATGTTCACCTTTGGGAACCTGATTCATTAGAGAAGGCATTCAGGTTAGCAAGAAAAATGGAAAGCAAAATTATGCCAACTAGGAAGCATACCACTCACAACCATAAAGATGGAAGTGTTGTTACCCCTAGCCTTCCACAACCTATAAGGTTGACACCACATCAATTGGAAGAAAAAAGAGAAAAAGGGCTTTGTTACAGTTGTGATAGCAAATACACTAAAGGTCATAAGTGTGCTGAGAATAAATTATTCTACATAGATTGTGAAGAAGAAGAAGAAAAGGAGCAAGAAAGGTCAAAAGAAGAGGATATACTCCAGGAACAAAGCCTAGATAAAGAAGAAATTAATCCGACCATATCTTGTAATGCATTGGCTGGAATTACCACTCCTCAAACCATCAAGATAGAAGGACAAATCAAGAAGAAAAAGGTAATAGTGTTGATTGATTCAGGAAGTACCCACAATTTTATTCATTGTAAGATAGCAAAAGAATTGAATTGCTTCCTATATCCAGCACCAAAGTGTCAAGTGATGGTTGCAAATGGAGGAATGATAAATTTCTCAGGAAAGTGCCATAATATCAAGCTATCCATGGGAGAATATGTATTGACTAGCCCAATGCTTTCCATTCCAATGGGAGGTGTTGATGTTGTACTAGGAGTCCAATGGCTACAATCCTTGGGTACAATAGCTTTTAATTTTCAAGAAATTTTCATGAAATTTTCTACGGAAGGAAAGGAAGTTGAATTAAGGGGTATTGCAGGGAAACTAGGAAATATAATCAGTGCTAACAGTATGACAAATCTTCTAAAAAGGGAACAAAGAGGTGTAATTGCACAATTATGTTCACTAGATGTTTCCACGTCGAAATCATCTATTTCTCCAGATCTCCAAAAAGTCTTGGACAATCATTCCAAGGTATTTGAGACTCCCAAAGGTCTCCCACCTATTTTTTATAATGATCATGCTATTCATCTGATTCCAGGAAGTGTTCCTCCAAACATCAGGCCGTACAGATATCCCTATGCCCAAAAGAGTGAAATTGAACGTATGGTTGTAGAAATGCTAGAGGCAGGTATAATTCAACCTAGTCAAAGTTCTTTCTCTGCTCCAATAGTATTGGTGCACAAGAAGGATGAATCATGGCGCATGTGTCCGGATTATAGGGAGCTCAACAAGCTCACTATTAAAGATAAGTTTCCCATTCCTATCATTGATGAATTACTAGATGAATTGCATGGATCAATTTACTTCACCAAGTATATCATCAAATCAGAATGAAGATTGAAGACATTATGAAAACAGCATTTAGAACTCATGAGGGTCATTATGAATTTTTGGTCATGCCTTTTGGCCTTACCAATGCCCCTTCTACATTTCAAGGTTTGATGAATTCCATTTTCAAACCCTTCCTTAGAAAATTTGTGTTAGTATTTTTTGATGATATACTAATCTACAACAAGTCTTGGAAGGATCATGTTGAACATGTTGACAGGGTGCCAAAACTATCGGAGGAGAAACAATTATATGCAAAAAGATCCAAATGTTTCTTTGGAGTACAAGAGGTGGAATATCTAGGTCATATTGTATCTCATGAAGGAGTTAAGGTAGACCCTAGCAAAATTAAATCCATTAAGGAATGGAAAATCCCCACATCCATAAAGCATCTATGAGGATTTCTCAGGTTGACAGGGTATTATCGCAAGTTTGTTAAGAATTATGGGAAAAAAGCAACACCTCTAACAACATTATTGAAGAAAGATGCATTTTCATGGACTCCAGAAGCAACAAAGGCCTTCAATCATCTTAAAGAGGCAATGTGCCAAGCACCGGTCTTAGCTACACCGGACTTCACAAAAGCCTTTATTGTGGAATGTGAAGCTTCAGGAAATGGAATTGGTGTTGCTTTAATGCAAGATGAAAGACACATTGCTTTTGAAAGTCGTCCAATCAAGGAATTTTTTTACACAAAGCTATTTATGAGAAGGAAATGTTGGCAATACTACATGCACTTAAGAAATGGTGACCCTACCTAATGGGAAGACACTTCAAGGTAAAAATAGATCATGATAGCCTTAAATACTTTCTAGAACAAAGATTATCCTTTGAAGAGCAACAAAAGTGGGTCACAAATATGTTGGGTTATGACTTTGAAATCGTCTACAAAAAAGGGAAGCAAAATATGGTGGCAGATGCACTCTCAAGAAAGGATGAGGATGTGGAAGCATTGTTGTGTGCCATTTCTATTATCCAACCAGATTGGATAAACAAAGCAAGGGAGGAATGGAAGAATGATGAAGAAGTGTGGGCACTTATTCAAAAGTTACAACAAGATTCCAGTACATCTGATACATTTAGCTGGAAAAACGATTCGTTATGGTACAAAGATCACTTATACCTCTGTAAGAATTCCCAACTCAGATAAAAGATTCTTATGGAATTGCACACTTCTCCCTTAGGAGGGCACTCGGGGTTTTTAAAAACTTACCACAGGGTTAAGAAGGAATTTTTTGGGATGGCCTTAAATTGGATATTCAAAACTTTGTGGTGGAATGTTTGGTTTGCCAACAAAATAAATTTGAAACAATTAAGACCCCGGGTCTATTACAACCTTTAACCATTCCAAGCCAACGCTGGGAGGAGGTTTCAATGGATTTTATCACAGGTTTACCCAAGTCTGAGGGAAAGAGTTTCATCATGGTGGTAGTTGACAGACTTACCAAGTATGCACACTTTTCTGCATTATCACATCCATTTAAAGCCAGTACAGTGTCCACTGCATTTATGGAAACAATTCAAAAGCTACATGGAAGCTCAAAGATTATTGTAAGTGACAGAGATCACATTTTCACTGGAAATTTTTTTTTAGAATTATTTTCTTGTCTTGGTACTCAGTTAGCTCATAGCTCATCTTATCATCCTCAATCTGATGGGCAAACTGAGATAGTAAACAAATGTATGGAAGGATATCTTCGTTGCTTTGTATCTGATAAATAGACACAATGGGTCAAATGGTTGCCTCTGGCTGAATGGTGGTATAACACTTCCTTCCATACTGCAACAAAAGACACCCCATTTATGGCACTTTATGGATATCAGCCACCATCCATCACATCATATTTAAGAGAAAATTCTAAGGTTCAAGCTATGGAACATCACGTCGAGAATCAACAAAAAGTCCTCCAACTCTTAAAGGATAACCTTGTGTTGGCGCATAATAGAATGAAACAACAGGCAGATCAACATCGTAGTGAAAGAAGTTTTGATGTAGGTGATTGGGTATTCCTACAGCTACAACCATATAAACAAATGTCCCTCAAGCAAGCTAAGAAGGATAATGAATTATCACCAAAGTATTATGGTCCATACAAGGTGTTGCAAAAGATTGTTACTATGGCATACAAATTGGAGCTTCCTGCAGCTTCTCGAGTGCACCCAGTTTTCCATGTTTCATGTTTAAAGAAGGTTATAGGTGACAAGCTCCCAGTTCAAACAATATTTCCAAAACTTGACGAGGAAGGAAAAATTATATTGGAACTAGAAGCAGTCACAAAAACAAGAACTCGACAGCTACGAAATCGATCAATTTCAAAGTATCTCATCAAGTGGAAGAACTTATCCGCTAAAGATTCTACATGGGAGGATGAGAATTTTATATAGAAGAATCCAAAACTACTCAAGCGTTGAGGACAACACTTTTTTGAAGGAGAGGGGCATGTTAGGTCCCTATAATACTAGTTATTACCCCATTACTATTGTAGTTGTATCCCTTATTAATATTGTTGTGCCCCTATTGTCCCCATATTGTTATTACTGTGCCCCATAGAATCCCTCTATTGTTATTTTTGTGCCTTTATATTATTATTGTTAGGTCAACTAGGTTATATTGTGACTCCTTAGAATCCTATATATAGAAAGGAGGTTTTGTCATTTGAATCATCAAAGAATCATTCATTTGTGTAATGTAAATGAGGTTGCCCCCTCGAAAAGGTTGAATTATAAGGCGTTGATCTATCTTTTCTATCTTTTTGTGCGCTGGTTTCATAACAATCCTTCCCATGAAGACTCGAGACAATATGGTCTCAAACTCCATCAAGGATGATCCATCTCGTCTTTGCCACACACTTCTTCCACTTAGCCAATTGTTGTGCATTAGTTGAAGCTAGCTTTGGGATTTCTTGATCGATGAAATCCTTCAAGCCATTGTCTTCTAATATATCATCCATGCGATCTTTCCATGCTATGTAATTCGAGCTACCTTCTAAGGAATACTTGAGTCTTAAGCCATAGAACGCCAATGGCAACCTTTGAAGTATGATAAGAATTCGATTTGCACCTGCAACCCTGAAATTCAAACTTCAAATTCTCTCCTCAGTATAATGTTCAAAGCTCCGATAAAATTGGCTCCGTTACCATCTAGAAATTTATCTATAGATCAACTAGCTCTGATACCATGTAGAAATTCTACAAATTCTCTACAAATCTTACTCTAAGACTATGTAGAATATCTGACTGTAGATTAACTCGATAATGCAATATAACCAAAGCAAAATACTATAATATACTTATACTATCAATTTGCGAAAGCTTAAAGATTGAGCAAGATCGAGCTGAACACACATAACCAGAAGAAGAAGAATCAATGCACATGAAACACAGAAAATACTCATGGGAAAGCCTCAGCTAAAAACCCCACTATCTGTATTATCATACAAGGTGGAAATACATCAAAATTATACAAAGCCTTAGCTCTCACAACTAGCCAGCTCTCAGTACAATCCTCCTAGATGCTCACGGGCAATCAAAGCTTCTCACAAGCCTTCTCCTCTGCCCTCCAAGATCCTATTTCCTTGTGCAGTTCCTCTAGGATGATCTCCTTCACCCATTGGAATTGCTCTCACACACTCTTCTAACAAACTGTCAGAAGTGTGCAATCCTCAAGGAACCTTACCTTGACTGCCTGCATGAATTTCCTTTATAGGAAAACACAAGCAACTGATAGTACATTGTCCTTGACATTTAGCTCAACTGGGTCTTTCTCTGAATAGAAATGCATGAGTTTCTGATGAGGGAATCTTCAGTTATATAGAGTACACTGGTTGAGTGCATGCATGCATCAACTGACTGATAACTCACAATTAGTTCCTCAAACAGTTCGGAACTAATTTATCTGGACTTAACTCAGTAAACTGAGCTAACTAATTACAACTCAAATATAACTCAATCTTATCTCCTTAATTAAGGGATAATCTCCTTAATTTAAGGGATAACTATTGCATGACTTCAGAAAGACTTCTAACTTGAATTTCTCCAACTAATTAATCCATAATGAATTAATTAATTATTTCCAAGCAGCTAGTAGCTAGTGAGACTAAATTTGTATTTTAATTCACAATTTTAATTCAAGGACAAATTAAAATTGGAATATTCTGGATTCTATTTTTATCATTTCTTGTTGCTATTTTCAACATTTTTTTACTTTGTTTATTTTGGCTTACATTATCACACCATAAGTGAAGCAAGACTCCTAATATCAACCATAACTTGAACCAACTAAATTTCCCCACAAGGGCCACAAAAGAATTTATACTTCAAGTTAAGACCATTGTGGGGGGAGCATCCCATAAGCCGCCATGGTCAATTTACATCTTTGAAACATAGAAGTTGACTTTTAGGGTGCTTAAAATCCCTCATCATCCTATGAAAAAGACTACCCGAGCACATCGGAGACTCAATTCAGAGGGGTTTCGGCTTAGGTCCAATGCGTGCAATACTATTTGGGGCTACCCGACCTATCTAGTGCTTGATACTGGTAACTAACTACCAAGAAGCTAAATAATGACTGCTCACATGGGATGAAGGTATCTTAGTGCCCAAAATTATGGCATCCTTTCCCTATAGGTGGAGGTACGGGAAGCACTAAAGCCTCATATGTTACCTTGGTTGATTCTTCGGCTGTTGGAAAGTGTCGTTTGTTCTCTCACTACATGCCCCAGTACCCATAAGAAGATATTACCGCAAGGCCCAGTGAATTTGAGATTGGTATAGATGACAAGGCCTTCATAGAATATTTTATCATACACAAAAACAAATGAAAACCATTTTTTGTTTGATTGATCACATAACATAAGTTAAAGGGAAAGTAATCATTTTATTTTTCACTTTGTTTTATGTATGTGATTTACTTGGTTTGATACTTATCTCCTTACTCATCACACCAAGTGACACACACTCTACTCGACACCATATGGGACCTGAAGGCTCCCCGTCACTCTAGACGTTTCCAAAACCTCTCCCCATTACCAGGAGGTGTGTCTAGTATCTCGTCATTTAGGCATAGAAGACACTACATACCCACCATTATGGGATCATCCTTTATCGACGAAAATTTGATTGGGACCCCTCCTTGTCAAAACACTCCTTTCACTACCCCTCAAGGGACTCCACACGCTACCCCTCAGGGGACCCCTCACACTACCCCTTAGGGGAGCCCACACAACACTCCTCCTAGGAGTCCATGCGGTTCTCACCAGGGTAACCACTCTCATCAGGGAACCCCTTTACATATAGTTGTTCAAAATAATTTTTCAATGGAAAAAAACTTCCAAGTGCCATTTTTAGCTTCCTTAATCTCCTTGATTTAAGTAAGTTAGAAAATGACCCTATCGTACATAGCCAAAATTGGCCACCCATGACAACCAAGTTACCTTTGTATGTGCCAAAATTTGAAGGGAAATAAGGAGAATATTTAGGGAACCATGTTATGACCTTTCACTTTTGGTGTTCATCCAAAAATACCACGGAGGACACTATTCTCCTACGACTGTTTCAATGCATGCTCATAGGGCCTGCAACAAATTGATATATAGGTAAACCCTCTAGGTCACATGAAAACTTCGGTTCTCTAGTCACAACATACCTTACATTTTTTCAGCTCTCTATCCGCCAAGACTCAGGACTGGAACTTCTAACCCATTTCAAGAAAACATCTACTTTGCACATATTAGACCACATCCATGAATGGTGAAAACTTCTTAGCTTGTGCAAAGCTCATAAAGAAGCAAAAGCCCTCCTTGAATTTTTTTTGATATCCCTCACCTCAGAAATATCAAAAGATGTAGAAAATTATTCACCACAAAATAAGGAAGAGGCTATCAGTAAGATAAAAAATTAGAGCTCATATACACACAATCTAGATACCTCTACCATGTCCTTCTAGATGCACCTCACCTGCAAACTTTTAAACTAGAGTTACCAAGCGCGTCTAATGTTGTAGATGGGTTGATCGAGACCATAACCTCAATCAACCAAGAAAAACTTTCTAGTACTTTGGAAATACATACATCAGCCAACCATTTGGTGCCATGCTTACAATGTCACCACCTCAAAACATAGGATATTATCCCTGTCAACCTATGCCTATGCAGAATCTTGCTATATAGGTTAAACAATACCTCCCATATAAGGTGGAAAATACTCTCCCATGCAGGGTGGCCCATATCCTCCCACACAAGGAGATTTGTACCCCCCCAGTAATGTTGAAGTGGTTTCTAGTTCCCATAACACATATGTCAGCCAAGGATAGGGGGGTTAGTATTTCCATTTTCCAGCACCTCAACAAAATAACCCACCAGCAAAAACTAATGCAAGGGTATTTTTGTGCAACATTCTCTCCCCAAACAATAATAATCATTTAAATAGCTAAACACAGATAACCCACCCAATGTTGCTAATGAAAAGGGAAATAACAAGCCAAAGTTAGAGCCTGCATGGGGGGGGGGGGGGGGGGCAACAATCAACAACAACCTCTATGGACACCAGCTAGGGGAAGCCCCAACCAGAATCCAAACTAGGGACAAACAAATAATAACCCACAAAGGAAAGAAAAGAACCCCAGTCTACATACTAACCATGCTTGTGCTATTTGCAGGGAATACAATCATTACGCCCATCATTACCCTTAACTCCCTAAGTTGAATAGGATGAAATATATTGGGGGGAAAGGGGGACAAAACAAACAAAGTGTAGTAATGGAGAATCATTTCGCCCATCAAGGAGTGGTAAATACTCAGCAGGAACCCTCCCAGCAATAGTATCAGAATCCTCCTAGAGGAAGTTCCCAGAATGCCTCAAGTCATGACCTTTACATGGCGAGGGAAGACATTCTCCTATAGATGTGGAATCAAGATTATGAAACTCCACCAGAAACCAACCCTTCCACCTTGACCACTCCAACACCTACAACACCTTTGACAATCCATCGACACCCTATAGAATCCATCCCAAAAATGGTCAAAGGGCCTTTACAGCGAATAGGACATAAATCAAAGGCTACTGATAGCTACAACATAGTCAATTACTTAGCTCAATCTCCATTAAGTATGTCAGCATTGGAAGTCTTGCAAACATTCCCAACCCAACGGAAAGCCTTATTTTCCGCATTAGGAGAAATCAACCCTGTCAATTCCCATTTAATGGCTTTCTATTTGGATAGCATTTCTCCACGTCTTCCAGTGATAATCACCTTCCAAATTTAGGTTCCAATCTAGAATATCACCATTCACTGTTGCATAGTTGATGAAGGAGAATCTACATGTATTATGTCTGAAATAGTTTGGAAAAAACTTGGATCATCCAAACTCAAACCATCTAAAATTACCCTCAGAGCATACAATGAGTACCCTTTGGCTCCTGTAGGCCTATTCCAAGATGTTCTAGTACAACTTGTTGGTAAAACTATTCTCATTGATATAGAAGTCATGGACTCATAGTTGGATTACAATGTCCTTTTTGGCCATAGTTACATGTATGCAATGACCATAGTGGCATCTTTGGTATTTAGAATAATAATGTTCCCTCATCATGGGAAATTTTTTACGGTTAACCAACTCACGTACTACAGGAAAAAGGTACTCACCACCCCTGATTGTGTGCTAGATTTTGTAGGATCTTCCCCTAAGTTGATCACAGCCTACACTAAATTTGGACCTAGACAATTTAAACCATCAATGCTCCTCGGTACATACCCTAAAGACCCCCCTTTTCCGGAGGCCATTCCTACAGCCACGTGAGCTCTGGTGTGCATGACAAGTTCATCAAACACTCCCCAGAGTCAGGAACTAGTTCCAGACACCATTAGCATTGCAAATACTGATTCTACATTCCTACCATATATAATCACCCAAACACCCTTCTTATACCTTCCACCTGGTTTTCTATCACACCAAGTCATGGAAACACTCACGCTGCCAAATATGGCTCTCACGATACTATTCTGGTATCTAGCCCTTAGTCAATGTTAGAAAACTCAAGTATCACCTTGACAGACATCATTCCTATAGCCCCTCCTCGAGAAACTACCCCACAACGAGGAACATCTACATCTACACTAGTCAGCACTAGCAAGAGGGATAATCAAAAATGCAAGAATGGGGGAGCCTCAAACTCTTCCTCTTCTAGGGTACCTCCACACTGTGCTTTTTGTGAAGTAGTTGGGCACCCTACTAATATGTGCTCCAAGTTATGGGAGTTAAAATATCTCCCACATGCTCCAAAAATGCTAGTAACCCCACCTCCACTTACTGGAGAGAAGGCCACACCAACATACAATAAGGCATTAAACACTAACCATGCATGCAATATATGTGTGGATTACGAGCATACACTCATCATTTCCCTGAAATCCCTCGATATCAAGATGCATTGAGTACACTCACTCAAGAAAATATTGTTTCTCCCTCACTTCTTGCCACACTAATGGTGGATGATGGATCCAAAACCATCTTTTCTTGTTTTTGACGAAGAAGCTTCATGCTCATATCCCTCTCACACCCCTAGCGACACAACCCCCACCATATGAGGAGGTAACCAAAATTAGGTGCACCTCAACCTGCTTTCATATGTGCCTTATGTGATGAACCTAACCATCTAGTTAACCAGTGTCTCAAGTTGCGAGCATTTAATAAATGGTACCCTCCCTCCTAATTTGTCCGTAACAACCAACCCAGGAATGCCAATGAGGGATGATGGATCTAGAACCATCTTTTTCATGTTCAAGGAAAAATCACCAAATGTGGTTCATCCAGACACCCAACACCATATTACCTCCTACCCCTGGTCAGAATCTAGGAGGACAAGATGACCTCAGTTAGTATTGTCAAAACCTCCCCACACACGTGCCCTATGTGACAAACCCAACCATATCATCAATAAATGCCAATGATTGGCCAAAAATAGAGACACTTTTCTCTTGTTGGTCCATATTCCTTGACCTATGGACCCAAATCAAACTAGACACTCACACAATCATTGTCACATATGCTCCCAAACACATCATATGTGAAATTGTCAACACCTTCCATGTTTCTGGGTATCAATGGCAACATTAAGACAAAAAGACATGGGGGGCACACACCATGCCAATACTAAGATCTAGAGTTGACTAACACCCAGGAGTGCCCCACCACATGACACCAACCATGCGTCATCATCTTGCCTATGGGAAATGGTGACATCTACACCATTTATCATGTTAGCACTAGTCTTGCGTGCAATGTTTGTATCAACAACTCTCATAGTTCGGAGACATGTCCTCTATTACAAACATTTGGAGAACTTAAAATTTGGCACTCATAAGTTAACCATACCCCTGTAAACCAAACTCATATAGGGAAATATGCATTGGCTCCTAGGACACTAACTTTATCACAGGAACCTACTACCACTCACAATCAATTTTCCATTACAGAGATTCTACCACCACCTAATGCTGATGAGACACAACATCATATACGATTCATTTCCTCTTCCGTAGGAATCCTGATTCATGTTGTCTACTCATTGTTTTTTAGTCTCAAGAATGCTAAACCCACCACCATAGTGGTATCATCTCCAACAGTGCAGAACCATCCCATCTTCATATTTTCAACTTCCCTAGATTCTATGGCATCAACCATCGAATCAATTCTTTCTTGTCTACCAGGACAACTCGGTCCGAGCTCCACCCTCATGGTCTTGCATAATCTAGTTCAACATTAGATAACATTTTTCACTTAGATGAAGATATTCTCAAGGCCATGACAAAAACTGAAGGTCCATGGGATTCCATGCATTACCATTCGCATAAAAATAAAAATAAAATAAATAAATAAATAAATAAATATTTTGCCTATTGATGCACCAAGCCATGATATTTGCACAATAGAATCAAAGGATTTCCTACCACCAGGATAGGTAGATTGGTTTAAAAATCCCATCCCAACACCAGATGCATTCGAAGAGGGGAACATGTCAAATATATTACTTACCATTAAGGTCGATATTTCAAACAAACGGGGCATACTTGCAGAAATATCACTAAGGGAAGCATGCTCCCCAGATGAGGTGGCCTCATACACAACCCTCTTCCAAGAATATAGGGATATCTTTGCATGGAGCACCACATTGCCACCTAGATTAATTCCCACCCCATTAGGAAAAAGAAACGTCAGCTCCATCCCTCCAAGGAAGAGGTGATCAAGCAGGAAATTGATAAGATCCACAAGGTTGGTTTCATTTATCCTATCTCTCACACCTCTTGGGTTTCCAACCCTATACCTATCATGAAATGATAGGGCACCATTTTCATCTGTACTAATCTCCACAATCTGAACAAAGCATATCCCAAGGACAATTACCCTACACCATTCATCAATCAAGCTATTGATGCTTGTGTTGGTCACGAAGCACTATCCTTCATGGATGGGTTCTCTGGGTATAATAAAATTTAGATTCGCCATATGAATCAGTGTAAAACAATCTTTACAATCCCATGGGTCAAATTTCCATACTGAGTCATGCCCTTTGGTATTAAAAATGTTGGCTCCACCTTCTAGTGGGCTATGAATTATATCTTCCATGATATGTCTTAGTTCATACTAGCCTATTTGGATGACCTTATAGTATGATTCAAAAAGAACTTAAACCATTTGAAAGATCTTCACCTAGTATTCCAAAGATGTCAATAATACAACCTACGGTTGAACCCTCTCAAGTGTGTCTTATGTTTCAATGCAGGAAGACTATTTGGATTCATTGTTTCCCAACAAGGTATTAGAGTTGACACTCTAAAGGTTCAGACCATCCAAGAAATACCACCTCCAAAAAATTTAAAGCAGTTACAAAGATTGCTAAGTAAGGCCAACTTCTTATGCCACTTTGTCCCAAAATACGCCACTTGTGGGCATGGATTATCATGCCTTCTATGTTAGGATATTCCCTTCCATTGGGATGAGTAGGCACAAAAGTCATTTGAAGCCCTAAAAGATGCATTATCTCAAGAACCATTGGTTAGCCCTCTTGACCACCATAAGGACTATATCCTTTACTTATCAGCATCTAACGTGGTGATCACCAGGGTATTAGTCCAAGAAGGACCTAATAATAGAGAACACGTAATTTATTACATTAGCAAGAACCTCTTTGGGCCTGCCTTGAAGTATGAACTAGCCGAAAATATAGCCTTAGCCCTAGTACACTCTATACAAAAGCTTCGACATTACATCATCTTACAGACCACCTTTGTAATAGTAAATATCAACCCCATGATATATTTTCTCACATTCCATATGATGAACCACAAACACACTCGATCGGTAGTTATTCTATGGGAATTCAATCTACAATTTTCCTCCCCTAAGAGAAAGAAGGCGCTTATCCTTGCTGAGTTCATCATAGATCTCCCTAATGTGACCAAGGGTCCCCCTTTAATGATGCTTTCCCTAACGAACATTTGTTCTTTGTATTAATGAATGACCACTAATATGACATAATCCTCCTCTTTTTAAGAGCTCAAAATTTCAAAATTCAACTCACTCATGACGAATGGAGGCGCATTCATCACTAAACCCCCTATTGCCTCCTTATGGGGGACATCCTTTATTGTCGAGGCATCGACATCATCCTTCGTCGATGCCTAACTCTAGAACAAGTTGAGAAGGTCTTAAATGATTACTACAACAAAGCTTACGACATCCACTTCTCAGGTATGGCTATTGCTTAGAAAAACTCTGTGCCAATTATTTCTGGTCCACTTAGTTTCATGACTATATTCAAGTATTCAGGGGATGTGAGCGTTGCCAAAGATATTCTCATAAGGCACGAACTCCACCAACTCCCCTACACCTCGTCATCATTATTGGCCCCTTATATAAATAAGGCATATACTTCATGACCTGCAACCCCCCATCTTCAGGCGACCATAGGTATATTGTGGTCTTCGTCAACTACTTCACCATATGGGTAGTGTTCATGCCCACATATACTAACACTGTCGACATTGTTTCATAGTTTTTCTTTAACTGTGTCATAACATGGTTTGGTTTTCTGAAGGCATTGGTCTTAGATCATGGAAAACATTTTGAACCCAAATATTTCAAGATCCATCCCAACACCTTGGTTTCTCTCATGAGTTTTCTTCCCCATACTACCCTTGATCCAACGTCCAAGTAGAAGTTGTCAAAAAATTTCTCAAAACTATGTTGCAGCGTATGGTGAACAACCATAAAGCCAATTGGAACCACATTGTGTTTTCAGCCTTATGAGCATACCACACCACGGTCAAAGCATCTACTAGATTCACACCTTTCCAATTAGTTTATGGGGTCAAAGTTGTTTTCCCCATCAAGTGTCAGATCCCTACCTTACACTTCTCTATCGAACTTTTCTCTAACACCACACCTTTAGAGCAAAGGTTGGTGCAGTTGGAACACGTTGATGAAAGTTAGCGAGAGTCTCTCCAACATAATGAAGCACACAAAAAGTGGACTAAAGCCTCTTTTGACTGCAATTTCACTCCTCGATCATTCACCGCGGGGGAATTATTCATTCACTATGATTTTTCCAAAGAAGCTTTAGGACTAGGGAAGTTTCAGACATTATGGAAGGGACCATACACTATTAAACACTGTTTCCTTAAGGTGGCATACATCTTATCAGAGATGGATGGGACTTGCCTAAAAAATCTTTTCAATGGATCTACCTCAAAAAATTATATCCATAACACTCAAAATATCCCTAGAATGTAAATGTATACACCATGACTTATTTTTATAATGACCACCTCATCATGGATGAAAACTAAAATCATTCTCTCATCATGTTTCGTAGATGGATCAGCTGCTAGCCTATCATCTTAGGTTTCCTAATGGTGCTTCTCTATGGTTGCAAAATCTTGCTACAACAACCTTGGCCATATACTCTCATGACCTGACACCATTTCACCACAATGGATTATGTATCAGGTCAACCACCAATAATCAAGTTGAATACGATGTTGTCATTAGCCTCTTGGCTAATGCCTCCCATCTAGGCATCATTCACATGCATGTCTTCCTTGATTCCAAATAAGTTGCATTACAATTGAAAAAAACCTTCAAAGTATGTGATCCTTTCCTTTTCCGGAAATACATGCATGCACAAAGGTTAACTCGCGGTTTCGATCATATCACATTTTCACATATACTAAGAGATCAAAATCACATAGTTGACTTGATGTCTAATCAAATCCTAGATTGGCATGTTCCACATATATATCATCATCGATACACATAAATCATAAGCACTATATCCATCAAATAAATGCATAGATACATCACATGTATAAAAGTATACACATCAAAACACATCATGAGAGCCACAAAAATCACTATCTCATGTATATATATCAAAAATTATGTGTACAAATAATATACACCTCCTGGCACAAGCCAAAAAAACAAGTCATCAAGAAGCGAGCATCCTCATAATGGGTGCTTGCTCTAGTACATAAATAAAAAAATACATCTAGGGATGAGGCCCAACATCCCCTACACCCCCTCCCTGAGGCCCCCTAGCCTCATTTGGAGCCAAGATAGGACGAGAAGTCACCATTACCATCACAAGACAATGAAGGATAGGGCTTTGTGCTCTATCAAAAGCCATAACCCTCTCCATCATGTCCTCCCCCGTCCCCACCCAACCCTCCTTGTGCATCTCGTGAAGTAAGGCATTTGTACGATCCCACACATCCTCAAAATTTATGGCGCGAGCCTCAACAACCTCTGCTCACACAACCCATCCATCTTATCCTAGGTAGATGAGCTACATCCTTCTCTATAGGGACCCCCTATCTCGATCCAATGACACTGAGCTGGTCTCACAGGGTCCTCCTACACCCTGTAATCTCTCCACCACCACGGTACATCTAATGCACTAACTATAACCAATCGACAAGGATCAATTCCCACTATGTAGGCCAAAAAAAGTCCTTGATGACCCAAATCTGCAAGCAAACAAACACATTATCAACATAGTCATAAATATGCATCATAAAGACATGAAAAGTAAGCACAAAGCCAGAACATATAAATCACATACCTACCAAACCCCAAGTGTCGCTGGGGGGTAAGCCCATATCTAAATCTCCCTTGAAATCTACGCCACTGTAAGAGTACTCTAGAATCATTTGAGGGTTGGACATAAACCAATTCTCTACCGTGGGGTTCCAGTATCACCGCACCTCACCCTCACTTGTAAAAGACATCACAGGGCCAACCGGTGTATCCATGGATCTCTCGGAGGCCTTGACAACACTGTTATTATCGAATACAACATCATGATCCTCCAATAGAGGATGATACAAAGTATGCAGGTATAATAGTAGCTCTATGATTGCCCCGTGTGCACCTATGTCAACTCTGCTATCATCCCCCTGTATATGAAGCCAACCTAGTCATAGAAGTGACTAGGATGGAAATCTATGGTCCAGAAACACGATGAGGGGAGGCTGACCCAACAAGGCACACAATCATCATGAGTGTGGCTCGCTCGACTAAATTCACAATACTCTTAATACTGACACATTCCCAATCATAGCATTGGGCTCTCAGTGGCCCCTCACCCATGCTTGCACGTCCACTCGACCATGTAGAATTGGAATCGATAGTACCTCTCCATGAGGCACGAGTCTTATAACAAAGTAGACATCCACTGCAATAGTAAATTTAAAGTCTCTACCCTAGATCCTAAACACCTCTCGATCTAGCTCCCATATTTGTATCGCAAAATGAAAGAACACATCCTACAACCTGAGCAATGGGTTCTAAATGAACTTCCACAACCCCCATCTAGCTAGTGTCACCAACAATCACTATCCAGATAGGCTCCCAATCATGCTCTCTCCATGTCATCCCCATCCTGCAACAAAAGATGAAGAAAACAAAAAAATAGCCCCATAGGCTTTGAAAAAAATTCTTTCTCTAAGCTTGTGCATCTATCTTAATAATAGATGCAAGGCCACACATCTATCTCTCTAATAGATGTGCGGTACAATGCAGAATTCTGCCATACAGATGCACAATCAGTGTGTCTATTACCCCTTTAGATGTGAAGACGTTGGCCCAATGGACGCACATTTTTTTCCCTCATAGATGTGCCAGTAGCACAATTATTTCTTGAACAATCATGTTATGTGCATGTTTGTAAACCCAAAAGTCATGGGGTCATCTCCTAGAGGACCCCACAGTTGTTTTCTCTACCACCATGCATATTATACGACTCTATTCCCCTAATTGTTGTAGGGAAAAGTATCCGACTCGGATGACCCTATCCCACTCTAAGGGTGATAGTACCTCAGCAACAACTGTAAATAAAACTACTTAAGGTTTACTTCTTTATGAAAGCAAGAGAGAATGAAGAAATGCACTAACCGTTGCCTTGCGCTTAATATTTGCTCCAATCTCTTCTCTTTTCTGCTTGCTCCTAGCTCTTTGCTCTTTTGCTGGCCCAGCTACAATGATATCCTGCAAAATAACAAAGAAGGAAACTACAAGAAGCATGCATTCATAACTGATTCAAGGATTAGCATAAATCAAATATACAATCATCACAATACATCATTGAAACAAGTGCATATAGAAGAACCTCAATAGCTTTTATTAATGGAAGAAGTAAAGTTCTGAGAAGGTTACAACCATTGAAGGCCCCAATCCAGCAACACCTCCCAGCAGAAAGAATTTCTCCTCTTCACCTCCTTCAAGCAATCACCCAATAGTTCTATAGTGAAACCAACAGCATATCATTACTTTGCACAAAATTCCAGCCTCCTGAGCTCATAGGAGAGAGCTCAATATATAGATGAATTGAGAAAGGATGAGTCAGCTTGCAACTGATGTGTAGCTGCCTTGTGTCCTCTCTCTCTTCAGTTGATCTTCAGTTCTTGAGTCCACTTGGAGAATCTTGCTTCCACTTGGAGAAATAGAGCCTCTGACTCATCACAAGGCGAAATCCCTGATCCAAGTGTCATTTTTGGAAGATTCCAGAGCAATGACTCAGTGTGCCACTTGTCCCATCTCGCTCAGCGCAGGTGGCCTTTGTTCTACCTGCTTTGCAACGCAGGTACACCATGGAGGAGTTGAGTTTCAGCGCAGAAGCCTAGTGGAGCACCTGCTTTGATTTCAGGATTGCTTGTTTTTGAGTGTTTTCAGGTGGAGAACTGATCTGAGAGCTGTTGGTTTGCTGACCTTGTTCCTCTAGGGGTAGGAACATCATGTTTAGGGACTTTGTATCCCTTGGATTATTGACAATTCATGCCTGATGCTGCAAGGCACAAAATTGTCTATAACAGATGCCCCCTAAAGTATGAGGTCGTTTATCGGGTGAAATGCTTTATTAGGAGGATCCGAAGTTCATTCAATCTGCTGAGAAGTGTCCTGTAATAAGATACAATACAATACATTATTTTTCATTCTTTTTCATGATCTAGCTGAGGCGGGCATTCCCATGCTCAGCTTTATAAATTCATTTTGGTACATAGCACAAACGATCGTCTGATGATAGACTGATAATTCTCTGCTGAAATTATCATCCTTTGAGATGGATGATCATCTGCTGCAATGATGTACATATCAAATGTCTTTATATCCTGAATATATATCGCAGCCCGGATGGATGAAACTAGATCCGGGGTCTTCAATCTCTTCCGATCTTCACTCGATGTACAAGTCGATCCATGTGAGAATTTCTTGAAGTCGAACATGGAAAGACATCGCTTGATTACCGGTCAATGATGTAAACCGTTAACAAGCGCGAGAGGAATCACCGATAAGGATGATGACCCTCAAGGTACAGCGGTACAATTCACATGGTGGGAATAAAGGACTTGGCGTCGACCACCATGCAAAATCTTCTGGTCGAAGGTCATTGATGTATACCTGTCACCGGAAGTGAGAAACTTGCCATTGAGGCATGCAAGCTTCAAAGTACTGAAGGGGTTGTTCCTAGATCAACTCCTTGGATAATGAGCTGATGTCGACAAGGAGCGATCCGTCAAAGGAGGGCCTTAATGAGTTTGTTGTAGGGAAAAGTATCCGACTCGGATGACCCTATCCCACTCTAACGGTGATAGTACCTCAGCAACAACTGAAAATAAAACTACTTAAGGTTTACTTCTTTATGAAAGCAAGAGAGAATGAAGAAATGCACTAACCGTTGCCTTGCGCTTAATATTTGCTCCAATCTCTTCTCTTTGCTGCTTGCTCCTAGCTCTTTGCTCTTTTGCTGGCCCAGCTACAATGAGATCCTGCAAAATAACAAAGAAGGAAACTACAAGAAGCATGCATTCATAACTGATTCAAGGATTAGCATAAATCAAATATACAATCATCACAATACATCATTGAAACAAGTGCATATAGAAGAACCTAAATAGATTTTATTAATGGAAGAAGTAAAGTTCTGAGAAGGTTACAACCATTGAAGGCCCCAATCCAGCAACACCTCCCAGCAGAAAGAATTTCTCCTCTTCACCTCCTTCAAGCAATCACCCAATAGTTCTATAGTGAAACCAACATCATATCATTACTTTGCACAAAATTCCAGCCTCCTGAGCTCATAGGAGAGAGCTCAATATATAGATGAATTGAGAAAGGATGAGTCAGCTTGCAACTGATGTGTAGCTGCCTTGTGTCCTCTCTCTCTTCAGTTGATCTTCAGTTCTTGAGTCCACTTGGAGAATCTTGCTTCCACTTGGAGAAACAGAGCCTCTGACTCATCACAAGGCGAAATCCCTGATCCAAGTGTCATTTTTGGAAGATTCCAGAGCAATGGCTCAGTGTGCCACTTGTCCCATCTCGCTCAGCGCAGGTGGCCTTTGTTCTACCTGCTTTGCAACGCAGGTACACCATGGAGGAGTTGAGTTTCAGCGCAGAAGCCTAGTGGAGCACCTGCTTTGATTTCAGGATTGCTTGTTTTTGAGTGTTTTCAGGTGGAGAACTGATCTGAGAGCTGTTGGTTTGCTGACCTTGTTCCTCTAGGGGTAGGAACATCATGTTTAGGGACTTTGGATCCCTTGGATTATTGACAATTCATGCCTGATGCTGCAAGGCACAAAATTGTCTATAACAGATGCCCCCTAAAGTATGAGGTCGTTTATCGGGTGAAATGCTTTATTAGGAGGATCTGAAGTTCATTCAATCTGCTGAGAAGTGTCCTGTAATAAGATACAATACAATACATTATTTTTCATTCTTTTTCATGATCTAGCTGAGGCGGGCATTCCCATGCTCAGCTTTATAAATTCATTTTGGTACATAGCATAGACGATCGTCTGATGATAGACTGATAATTCTCTGCTGAAATTATCATCCTTTGAGAAGGATGATCATCTGCTGCAATGATGTACATATCAAATGTCTTTATATCCTGAATATATATCGCAGCCCGGATGGATGAAACTAGATCCGGGGTCTTCAATCTCTTCCGATCTTCACTCGATGTACAAGTCGATCCATGTGAGAATTTCTTGAAGTCGAACATGGAAAGACATCGCTTGATTACCGGTCAATGATGTAAACCGTTAACAAGCGCGAGAGGAATCACCGATAAGGATGATGACCCTCAAGGTACAGCAGTACAATTCACATGGTGGGAATAAAGGACTTGGCGTCGACCACCATGCAAAATCTTCTGGTCGAAGGTCATTGATGTATACCTGTCGCCGGAAGTGAGAAACTTGCCATTGAGGCATGCAAGCTTCAAAGTACTGAAGGGGTTGTTCCTAGATCAACTCCTTGGATAATGAGCTGATGTCGACAAGGAGCGATCCGTCAAAGGAGGGCCTTAATGAATCCCACATCAGTGACACGGAACGGAGCTAGTGATTGTGATGAGGTGAAAAACAAACTGTGATGTATGATTCAGGGTGGCGGTCATGAAATGGATGAAGGACAATGTATGGCAGTGGATGGGACACGGTTGACTCTTTGCAGAACAACATCTCTTGAACATATAACGACACTGATGTGATGGATTGGTAGCATTACCCCAAATGTGGATGGTGTGGCGAGGACCATGGTGATGAGACCGGTGAATGAAACAACCCAACCCAATGTGATACGGAGGACAAAGTGTCATGTTCAAGAGCGACTTGCTACCATTAAAGCTGTGAGGTTCTCCCAATTTTTCCCCAGTCATTGCTGACCAGTACCTCTTTATTTTTATCAAGCTTGAGGAGGATAACATATGCTTGTTCTATAACCTGCCCTTCGGGCAAGCCCATCGCTATGTTTTAACGAGCCTACCGATAGGGAAACTCGTTCTCGTCTAAAGACAAGTTTGTCGCTATTTAATGAATTTAACGAGTCTAACGACAAGGATAACTCGGTCCTTTTCATTTTTAGAGAGTCTGAAAAGGTACATAAAGTCAACTCCAGAATTCCTTTTTCGTCATCTAATCCCTTAAGTCCGAAAAAGTATAAAACAATACAGAAGGGATGAACTTTCGATTTCTTTAACGAGCCGAACAAAACAAGCGCTCGATCTTTTTGTGCAATAATCCCTCAGGTCCAAAAAGATTAAAATCTAGAGGAGGGATAGCTCTTCCGGTCGTTTAATGAGCTGGAAGGCCAAAACTCGACAAACTTTTCATATTTTACGAGTCAGGAGAAAAGAGCTCAAAGAAGACTCGTCTTTTGAGGAACGAGTGATAAACAGGGATAGCAGCAGATTCCAGGTACAGGTTGGAATTTTCCAATCACGGCAGTGTCACAAGGATGGCTAAGTGAAATCACTCTTCGCAGCTGTTCCTCAAAATGGGTAAACAAACATATGGAGATGAACGATTGGCCAAATGAACGGATGGAGGTGAGACTGCAAGAACACGACCAAGGGCTTTAATATGGCTGTCAAAGGTTACATTTACCAAGGTTATTTACTGGTTCATTTTTCTGGGTGAGCTTGAACTCTAGGGGAAGATTGCTCACAACTTATGTTTATTTTTTAACGAGCATGAACTATGTGCTAAAACTGCTCGGATCTTGCGTTTATTTTTTAACGAGCATGAACTGTGTGCTAAAACTGCTCGATTATACCAGTCATAATACAAGAAACGCCTCAGGTGAGATAGCTATTTTTTAAGGAGCTTTATCTCACGAAGCTATGCTCCTATTTGGCAAGTTTTGACTTTTGCCCCACATCCTTCCTTTATGCAAGCTGGAAACGGCTAATCCTACGAGTTTAACGGGTTAGACCTACAGGTTTAAAGGGAGGACCTAAAAATTTAAAAAATAAATAGTCGTCCCGTGCTTGCACTCCAAAAGGTTTGCATGCCCCCAGGTATAAAGTATAATTTCAAGGCTACCCCTCCTCTGTCCCACCTCTGTTTTTCTACTTGTCGTCTTGCTATATTTTTAACGATACTTGTCTTCTCGTTATTTTTCGGTGCCGACGGTACTTGTCTTCCCATCAGTTCACTTTTAGATTTTGCAAGATCGCAACAGATAAAACATTGGCGTTACGGAGGGAGGCTTGCCTCTTACTTATTATCCGAAAAATGGTTCTGTTCGCTGCCGCAAACTAAACTCTCTTTTCGGCGATGTCTATCATTAGGTTGCTAAGGATGGTGACTACTTGTTGCAGCAATTTCATCTCTTTCTTTGGAGGCTGCCCCTACTTATCCTTCAAAACATATGTTTTAATGGGTGAGGCTTGCCTTCAAAGATGGTGGCTACTTGCCGCCACAAATGGATCTCCTCCCTCAGGAGAGCCTACTTTTTAGACAAAGGGAGCGAGAAGCTGATTATCTCACTCACATAACTTTGACAAAAGAACTTTATCCTAGAACAACCCTCTCTTCCTTCTTTCGGACGGGGTACGGACTAGTCCCATTCTTCTGCGGAAATTAACTTTATACCCAAGGTTTCCTCTGCCCAAGGCAGGCCAGGGTGCATGCCCCCTGGGTCCCAGTTCTTTCTTCCGAATCACTCGCATTCATCGGGAAGTAGAACCGGGGGTGGAGGCATTCCTTGAGTGAATAAACCGTTAAGGGATGGTATTTGACTATTTGTGATGCGTGATCCTGGAAATGAAAGTTGGTCTACGAGCTTGACCATTCTTCCTTCGTGCGGAAAACACATAACTCTGAAGAGTGAGGACACTATCACCTCCATGCAATATATATAGTCTCGTCCAAGGAGTAAGTTATACACCAAGGGTCCTTGGACGACCATGACGTTCATATGAACTGTCTTCCCCTTCAATGTAACGGGAACATTGGGGAGAATCCCTAACGGGCGACTGGTTCCTTTATCAAAACCTGATAGATTTCTCATCTCAGGTAAAAGCGCCTGGGAACCCAGTGCTTTCCAAGCAATAGAGGAAAGGATACTCACAGATGCCCCTTCATCAATGATAGTTCCAGCCATCACCATTCTGTAGATTTGGACGATGATTCTGAATGGGATACTGGCTGGTAACCGGGGTCTGCCTAGTTGATTCCAATCAAAGGACACAACCAGGTTGCTTGGTGGTGGGACCGAATACACGGCCGGATACGACCCTGACGACGTTCCTTCCTGCGATAAAGGAATGGGCGCGTTGCCCTGATGCTCATCAGAGTCTGTGTTGATGAAAAGAATCTGGATGGTGTCATCCTTGTTCTCTTCAGTGAGGGTGTCATTTGAAGATGAATCTTCAACGACGGTGTCATTTGAGGATGAAACCTCTGAAGGAAGAACCGGGTCAACTGCCGTTTCGACCTTTAGACTTTCGTCTGGTCTGGATTCAGTAGGTTCATTCTCAATGACCGACACTTCAGCCGACCACTTGATCGGGCCAGCTGGATTTTCAACTATCGAGGGACTTGGCACGAGTTTTTGGTATCCAGGAGGAAGTCGTAACGGTGAAACCGGACGATCTTCCAAAACTCTCTTCGCCTCATCTAAAAATGGACAACGGTGGATGGCGTGATCGCCTTCACACAGTTTGCAGGGTGATCTTGGTCTCCCTCTTTGTCCTTCACTCTCGCTAGTTGACGGAATACAATCAACATGTCTATCAGAGGTTGATGCTACCGGATTGTGCAACCTGGGGGACCAGTCCCTTAGTATCCGGGGAATACAAGGACAGTCACGGCGGAAGTGGGTCCCTTTGCAAATGACACATGGCGATTTAGGCCCGGTCGATGCAGTGTGTGGATTTTTGTCAGATGTCTTTTGCTTGCCCCCAGTCGCCTTCGCCTTAGGCTCCTTCTGCTTCTTTTCTTTCTTCTTCTTCTCCTTCTTCTCCATGGGAGGCTGACTTTTGCCGGCTCTACCTTGCGAAGATGAAGGATCAGAGGAAGAATTGTAAGAAGTGGAAGGCTAGTGGGTAGCTCTAGACTGGTCTGACTGTTGATTCGACTGCTCAGGATTAGTGGTGATCTGAACTACATTAGTTGAAAAGAGCCATACAGGTAGGCCAATTGTCAATCCTGGAAGTGACAATGTGGCCATATGAGGCGCACCAACATCTCCCCAAGAGGAGAAGGGATTGGGACTTCCACCAAGGTGACTTCCTTGGTTGGTGGGCTCCATACTTTTCAACTGAAAGATCAACGTGGGAATAACAGGTGATTATGTTCCGATTAAAATAAATTTTATTAACGACGCTTTAGACACAACTTTGCTTTTTCATGTTTTAAGAGTCGAGAAAAAGCTAAAGATGACTCTAGTCTCCTTCGATGTTTTAACGAGCCCGAAGTGACAAATGCTCGGATGGACTTTTTCAGTTATAGAGTTTGAAAAAGGCCAAAAGAAACTACTCTGGAGTTCTAGGCAGAGGGTGTGCCAAACTTTTCGCGAAACCACAGAATACGTTTTACGGTACGGGTGGTCGATCTTCGTGAATGCTGTGTTCACTGCATCGCGATCAGTAGGGCGGCCGACACGGCTTCCTATGGATAAAGGCTTTGTTCCTATAGGGGTCTCCCAATATATACGCGACGGTACGTGGGAGCACAAGTCCGTATTAGTGCCACCGACTCTCAGGAGGAATCACCCACCTTCGTAGAGATCGACAGTCACTATGTTTAACGACGCCGGAACACGTCTCTACCTAGACCTCTATGTGTTTGCGTTATGTTACAAAGCGTTGTTATGTAAATTGAATTTATTTTAATGTTGATCTTGTTTAGCAGTTTGCCTTTAAGGATCACCACGAGATGTATGTAACAAATTCCTGAATGCAGTCTAAGATGAGAAGCAAACTTTTCAATCTTTCAACTTTGAAAATATTAACTACTGAGGGAAAAGAAAGGCAAATCTTTTCACACAGATCATAGAGCACACACTAATGCAAAATTTCCTAAATCAGCATGCAAACAGTCAAATGCAAAAATGCACAATGCATGTATTTTCTTTTCCCTTTCTTAATGTTGATGTATTACAAAAAGAAAGTTGTTATATAACTTTGATTTCGATTTCAAGTGAAAGTAAACAAGCTAGTCCAAAATCAAAAGACACCTTAAGATTTACTTGTTTAATCACTGGAAATACATGAAATCAAACCATAATGACGAAAGTAAAAAGACTAATCAGCTATGGACAGCAAACAAGCTAACTCTTTAGACCAGCAAAATGCCTAACACAGGTTCAGATCTAAGAGGCCAAAGCAAGACTAGTTCACTTTCGTTATGGGAAATTGTAAATGATGTAAGAAATACAAAAGAACAAGTACAATTTCGTTATATAACAGAGGCGGAATGATGGCAAGTAAGGTTGGTTTCAGAACAGGTACAAGACTGGTAACTCGCTGCAAAATCTATAGTGAAAACAGGCAAGAAAAAGGGAGGAAACCCCAAATGCACAAGGAAAAATTGGGCCAACGCAGGTGTTGCACAGCCAGTCTGGCTCTCAGCGCAGGTAGCCCCTTCGGGACCTGCGTTGCAAAGCAGGTAGCCTGTGTACTACCTGCTTTGGAAAACGAAAGTTGCGTTTTCTCAGTTTCCGGGTCACAATTTTCTCAAAAATTCACAGTTTTTGCTCAAATCAAAAGCTATCAGTCAAGCACACACTAAGGGATGACAAGGAAGATGAAAAGCTATCACTAAGAGCTTACAAGGATCCTTGTAGATCAGCTCTTCAAATCATGAACATGCTCAGAAATGAGCTAGAGTAGCTGCCCTCTACTTCGCTTTTGATATAGTCAAAAGCTTTTCGATTTGGTACTCTTTTGTTCAGGAAATGAATAGAAAAATACTACAAACAATCAAACAGATACGATCCCCAGTGGAGTCGCCAGTTTGTTGTAGGGAAAAGTATCCGATTCGGATGACCCTATCCCACTCTAAGGGTGATAGTACCTCAGCAACAACTGCAAATAAAACTACTTAAGGTTTACTTCTTTATGAAAGCAAGAGAGAATGAAGAAATGCACTAACCGTTGCCTTGTGCTTAATATTTGCTCCAATCTCTTCTCTTTGCTGCTTGCTCCTAGCTCTTTGCTCTTTTGCTGGCCCAGCTACAATGAGATCCTGCAAAATAACAAAGAAGGAAACTACAAGAAGCATGCATTCATAACTGATTCAAGGATTAGCATAAATCAAATATACAATCATCACAATACATCATTGAAACAAGTGCATATAGAAGAACCTCAATAGCTTTTATTAATGGAAGAAGTAAAGTTCTGAGAAGGTTACAACCATTGAAGGCCCCAATCCAGCAACACCTCCCAGCAGAAAGAATTTCTCCTCTTCACCTCCTTCAAGCAATCACCCAATAGTTCTATAGTGAAACCAACAGCATGTCATTACTTTGCACAAAATTCTAGCCTCCTGAGCTCATAGGAGAGAGCTCAATATATAGATGAATTGAGAAAGGATGAGTCAGCTTGCAACTGATGTGTAGCTGCCTTGTGTCCTTTCTCTCTTCAGTTGATCTTCAGTTCTTGAGTCCACTTGGAGAACCTTGCTTCCACTTGGAGAAACAGAGCCTCTGACTCATCACAAGGCGAAATCCTTGATCCAAGTGTCATTTTTGGAAGATTCCAGAGCAATGACTCAGTGTGCCACTTGTCCCATCTCGCTCAGCGCAGGTGGCCTTTGTTCTACCTGCTTTGCAACGCAGGTACACCATGGAGGAGTTGAGTTTCAGTGCAGAAGCCTAGTGGAGCACCTGCTTTGATTTCAGGATTGCTTGTTTTTGAGTGTTTTCAGGTGGAGAACTGATCTGAGAGCTGTTGGTTTGCTGACCTTGTTCCTCTAGGGGTAGGAACATCATGTTTAGGGACTTTGGATCCCTTGGATTATTGACAATTCATGCCTGATGCTGCAAGGCACAAAATTGTCTATAACACTAATACATGGGGACCACATGACCATTTCACATTTGCCCACGTGGGTCAAGTAATATCCCTAAGAAAAGGTTCATACAGGCCACCCTGTATAGCCTACCCACCCTAGCCTACCAAAATTATGAAGCTTAATTTGAGTCCTCTTACCTGTCTCTCCTCGCATGCTTCCTTTGTGCACAGGTTGACTTCTATGGAAAAAAATAACTCTCGGACCTATGTTATGAAACCAGCTCAAGAAAAGATAGAAAAGATAGATCAACGCCTTAGAATTCAGCCTCTTCGAGGGGGCAACCTCCTTTACATTACATAAATGAACAATTCTTTAATGATACAAATGACAAAACCTCCTTTCTATATATAGGAGTCTAAGGAGTCACAATATAATCCAGCCGACCTAACAATAATAATATAAAGCCACAAAAATAACAATAGAGGGATTCTATGGGGCACAGAAATAACAACATGGGGGTAATAGGGGCACAACAATATAAATAAGGGGTATAACTACAATAGTAATGGGGTAATCACTAGTATTATAGGGACCCAACATGCCCCTCTCCTTCAAAAAAGTGTTGTCCTCAACGCTTGAGTAGTTCTGGATACTTCTGCATAAAATTATCATCCTCCCATGTGGAATCTTCAGTGGATAAGTTCCTCCACTTGATAAGATACTCTGAAATTGCTCGATTTCGTAGCTGTCGAGTTCTTGTTTCTATGACTGCTTCCGGTTCCAATATAATTTTTCCTTCCTCATCAAGTTCTGGCAATATTGTTTGCACTAGGAGCTTGTCGCCTATAACCTTCTTTAAACATGAAACATGGAAAATTGGGTGCAATCGAGAAGCTGCAAGAAGCTCCAATTTGTATGCCATAGTACCAATCTTTTGCAACACCTTGTAAGGACCATAATACTTTGGTGATAATTTATTATCCTTCTTAGCTTGCTTTAGGGACATTTGCTTACATGGTCGTAGTCGTAGGAATACCCAATCACATACATCAAAACTTCTTTCACTGCGATGTTGATCTGCCTGTTGTTTCATTCTATTTTGTGCCAACACGAGGTTATCCTTTAAGAGTTGGAGGACTTGTTGTTGATGTTTGATGTGATGTTCCACTGCCTAAACCTTAGAATTTTCTCTTAAATATGATGTGATGGATGGTGGTTGATACCCATAAAGTGCCATAAATGGGGTCATTTTTGTTGTTGTATGGAAGGAAGTGTTATACCACCATTCAGCCAGAGGCAACCATTTGACCCATTGTGCCTGTTTATCAGATACAAAGCAACGAAGATATCCTTCCAAACATTTTTTTACTATCTCAGTTTTCCCATAAGATTGAGGATGATAAGATGAGCTATGAGCTAACTGAGTACCAAGACAAGAAAATAATTCTGTCCAAAAATTTCCAGTGAAAATGGGATCTCTATCACTTACAATAATCTTTGGGTTTCCATGTAACTTTTGAATTGTTTCCATAAATGCAGTAGAAAGTGTTCTGGCCTTAAATGGATGTGATAATGCACAAAAATGTGCATACTTGGTAAGTCTGTCAACTACCACCATGATGACACTCTTTCCCTCAGACTTGGGTAAACCTGTGATAAAATCCATTGAAACCTCCTCCCAATGTTGGCTTGGAATGGATAAAGGTTGTAATAGACCCGGTGTCTTAATTGTTTCAACTTTATTTTGTTGGCAAACCAAACATTCCGCCACAAACTTTTGAATATCTTATTTAAGGCCATCCCAAAAAAATTCCTTCTTAACCCTTTGGTAAGTTTTTAAAAATCCCGAATGCCCTCCTAAGGGATAAGTGTGCAATTCCATAAGAATATTTTGTTTTAGCTGGGAATTCTTACAGAGGTATAAGCGATCTTTGTACCATAATGAATCATTTTTCCAGCTAAATGTATCAGACGTACTGGAATCTTGTTGTAGCTTTCGAATAAGTGCCCACACTTCTTCATCATTCTTCCATTACTCCCTTGCTTCGTTTATCCAATCTGGTTGGATAATAGAAATGGCGCACAACAATGCTTCCACATCCTCATCCTTTCTTGAGAGTGCATCTGCCACCACATTTTGCTTCCCTTTTTTGTAGATGATTTCAAAGTCATAACCCAACATCTTTGTGACCCACTTTTGTTGCTCTTCAGAGGATAATCTTTGTTCTAAAAAGTATTTAAGGCTATCATGATCCGTTTTTACCTTGAAGTGTCTTCCCATTAGGTAGGGTCGCCATTTCTTAAGTGCATGGAGTATTGCCAACATTTCCTTCTCATAAATAGCTTTGCTTAAAAACTTTCCCTTGATTGGACGACTTTCAAAAGAAATGGGTCTTTCATCTTGCATTAGAACAGCACCAATTCCATTTCCTGAAGCATCACATTTCACAATAAAGGTTTTTGTGAAGTCCAGTGTAGCTAAGACCGGTGCTTGGCACATTGCCTCTTTAAGATGTTCAAAGGCCTTTGTTGCTTCCGGAGTCCATGAAAATGCATCTTTCTTCAATAATGTTGTTAGAGGTGCTGCTATTCTCCCATAATTCTTAACAAACTTGCGATAATACCCTGTCAACCCAAGAAATCCTCGCAGATGCTTTATGGATGTGGGGATTTTCCATTCCTTAATGGCTTTAATTTTGCTAGGGTCTACCTTAACTCCTTCATGAGATACAATATGACCCAAATATTCCACCTCCTGGACTCCAAAGAAACATTTGGATCTTTTTGCATATAATTGTTTCTCCTCCAATAGTTGTAGCACCCTGTCAACATGTTCAACATGATCCTTCCAAGACTTGTTGTAGATTAGTATATCATCAAAAAATACTAACACAAATTTTCTAAGGAATGGTTTGAAAATTGAATTCATCAAACCTTGAAATGTTGAAGGTGCATTAGTAAGGCCAAAAGGCATGACCAAAAATTCATAATGACCCTCATGAGTTCTAAATGCCGTTTTCGGAATGTCTTCAATCTTCATTCTGATTTGATGATATCCCGAACGAAGATCCAACTTGGTGAAGTAAATTGATCCATGCAATTCATCCAGTAATTCATCAATGACAGGAATGGGGAACTTATCTTTAATAGTGAGCTTGTTGAGCTCCCTATAATCTAGACACATGCGCCATGATCCATCCTTCTTGTGCACCAATACTACTAGAGTAGAGAAAGAACTTTGACTTGGTTGAATTATACCAGCCTCTAGCATTTCTGCAACCATACGTTCAATTTCACTTTTTTGGACATAGGGATATCTGTACGGCCTGATGTTTGGAGGAACACTTCCTGGAATCAGATGAATAGCATGATCATGATCACGCATAGGTGGGAGACCTTTGGGAGTCTCAAATACCTTGGAATGATTGTCCAGGACTTTTTGGAGATCTGGAGAAATAGATGATTCCGATGTGGAAACATCTAGCGAACATAATTGTGCAATTACACCTCTTTGCTCCTTTTTTAGAAGCTTTGTCATACCATTAGAGCTGATTATCTTTCTTGGTTTCCCTGCAATACCCCTTAATTCAACTTCCTTTCCTTCCATAGAAAATTTGATGAAAAGTTCTTGAAAATTAAAAGCTATTGTACCCAAGGATTGTAGCCATTGGACTCCTAGTACAACATCAGCACCTCCCATTGGAATGGAAAGCATTGGGCTAGTCAATACATATTCTCCCATGGATAGCTTGATATTATGGCACCTTCCAGAGCAATTTATTGTTCCTCCATTTGCAATCATCACTTGACACTCTGGTGCTGGATATAGGAAGCAATTCAATTCTTTTGCTACCCTACAATGAATAAAATTGTGGGTGCTTCCTGAATCAATCAACACTATTACCTTTTTCTTCTTGATTTGTCCTTCTATCTTGATGGTTTGAGGAGTGGTAATTCCCGCCAATGCATTACAAGATATGGTCGGATTTATTTGTTCTTCATCTAGGCTTTGTTCCTGGATTATATCTTCTTCTTTTGACCTTTCTTGCTCCTTTTCTTCTTCCTCTTCACAATCTATGTAGAATAATTTCTTCTCAGCACACTTATGACCTTTAGTGTATTTGCTATCACAACTGTAACAAAGCCCTTTTGCTCTTTTTTCTTCCAATTGTTGTGGTGTCAACCTTATAGGTTGTGGAAGACTAGGGGCAACAACACTTCCATCTTTATAGTTGTGAGTGGTATGCTTCCTGGTTGCCATAATTTTGCTTTCCATTTTTCTTGCTAACCTGAATGCCTTCTCTAATGAATCAGGTTCCCAAAGGCGAACATCATGTTGGATATTATCCTTTAAAGACCCTATGAACACATCAATCCTATGCTCCTCTGGAATATCTTTTACCCTTATGTTCAATTTTTGGAACTCCTCAATGTGCTCCATTGCTGAACCCTTTTGTTTGAGACTTATCAATTGGCTAAAAAAAGTGTTGCTTTTTGTATCTTCATAATGTGCTATCAATTCTTCCGTAAAAATTGCCCAAGTGATAAATTTTTTACGAGAGCAAAGCCATTGATACCATACAAACTGATTTGGTTCCAAATATACAGTTGCCATACGTACCTTTTGTGTGTTTTGCACATTATTGAGATCGAAGAACTGCTCCATCTGTAATATCCATGTGGCGGGATCCTTGCCATCAAACTTCCTCATATCGATTTTTGGAATATGTTGGGTCTTTGATCCAACATTAGTATCTATGGAATCATGATTAACATTACTTTTGTTCACATCATGAGTTTCCTTTACAAACTTTTCACCATTAGTAAGTATTTCTTGTAGAAAATTTGTCAAATCTATCTTCAAATCTGCCATGTCTGTCTTCAAATCTGTCCTCAAATCTGTCTTCAAATCATCCATCTTAGCTTCCATGCCATTTATCTTAGATTCCACACCATTTATCTTAGATTCCACGCCATTTATCTTAGATTCCACGCCACTTATCTTAGCTTCTATTAGCTTTTGTGAGCGTGACATTTGTTGCACTTGTTCTTGTAATTTTGATATATCATGTAGCATTTCTTCCTCTTCTTCATGAGTCATGCTAGAGCTTTCAGGTTCCTTACTAGGTGTTTGCATTTTCTTTCCTCGGGGCATCAGTTACCGATAATAATGCTTTACTATGCCCTTTGAATTCCGTTAAACCAAGCTTACACAAAAATTTAAAAAAAAAAACTACACACCTTTTTTCACTTTATAGAAGCCTGATATTGAATTTGATGTATCTCTGTAATTTTAGATCATCCAGTTCTAAAATTGCGACCTGTAGTGGCCTTTTGCATCCTCTTTCTAATGCCACAAGTCTGACCTGAATTGGATTTTCCAAGGAAGAGTTATGTGAAATCTCCCACAGTGACTTGCTTTTAGACTAGTTCAGTAGAGCGAACTTGTACGACGTGCCACGAGTCACTATTTCAACCTTTGAATCTAAACCACACATACAAGAAACTACAGTCCATCCTCTTTCTGTACCTCCTTACGAAATTTCAATCCGATCCCCAGAGAGAAAGTTATGACGATTTTCCCCAAGTCACATGTTTTGAATGTAATTCAGGTGTCTGCAAAAAGACCAACTTCCTCAGATCATATCGCCACAAATATCACGCGAAAATCTCTGAAATTCGGACCCAAGGTTCAGTGCAATTTCTTCTCAAATGGGTTTTTTTTGCGACTTCTGAAATTTCATAGACAAAAGTTATAGTGAAAATGCCACGATGACCTGTTTGGAGCAGTGAAACCCTAGAATCCAAAGCTCTGATACCATATGTTATGAAACCAGCTCAAGAAAAGATAGAAAAGATAGATCAACGCCTTAGAATTCAGCCTCTTCGAGGGGGCAACCTCCTTTACATTACATAAATGAACAATTCTTTGATGATACAAATGACAAAACCTCCTTTCTATATATAGGAGTCTAAGGAGTCACAATATAATCCAGCCGACCTAACAATAATAATATAAAGCCACAAAAATAACAATAGAGGGATTCTATGGGGCACAAAAATAACAACATGGGGGTAATAAGGGCACAACAATATAAATAAGGGGTATAACTACAATAGTAATGGGGTAATCACTAGTATTATAGGGACCCAACAACCTAGCTCTACACTCCAAGTCAGCAAGTAAAAATGAGGTGGCATACGGCCCACTTTTTCATATATATCGCCCTCTATCATATTCTAGATCCACATTCAAGAGCTCAGGGCCTCCATTTTCAACATCGTCGGTGACACAAGGATTAGGAAAACATCATCTCCATCATGGTACCCTTCGTTCCATTTTAACCTGTTATAGACATTTTTGGGCACTGCAACCCCAAGCATAAAATTTCCATAAACCAAGGGCTCCTAAGTCCCTAACAGTGTCTTTCTAACCCCTAAAGGAACAAGGTCAACTGATTACAGCTTCTCCCAGAATTTCTCCATGAAAAACTGCTCAGAACTGGTCAAAACAGGATCATTTCAGCTGCTCCATAGGCAAAGTGCGTTGCATCTCACCTAAGTACACTCTGTGGGTGCGTTGCATTTCAAAAATCCCTTCTATGGGGTGCGATGGGCGAGAAGTGACAAATGGCAGTGTCAATCCGCGAGGTGGAGAGGCATGGAATCTTCCAGAAACTTCTCCTGTGACACTTGCCTCTCTGAATTCGACCAAGGATGAGTAAGAGATCATCAATCTCCAAGTGGAAGCAAGAACTATCAGAGGGAAGACACTAATCAAATCACAAGCTAACTCATCTCCCTTACAGATATCTATATATGGATCCCTCATCCCAGAGATCCAGAGGCTGGAATTTTGCATCTTGTAAGGAATTATTGTTGGTTTCTTGAGACAACATCATAGTGTTGGGTGATATAAGCTTTGTATGAGGTGAAGAAGGGCTTACTTGCTGAGAGGATGATGCTGGGTTAGAACAACTGGTTGTAACTCCCTTAGCTCTTTCTTGATTATCAATAGAAGCTATTCAAGTTTTCCTCCATACTCTTGTGTCATTTATGTTTTATGCATTTGTATGGTCAATTTACATCTGATCCTAGATTGTTTATGATTATATATCCATGTTCTTGTATAGTGTTATGCTACTTTGATCCTACAGGTACTCTGTGAAGTTGGGCGTACAAGGAAGCAAGTAGCGAAGGACTATAAAGAGAGAGAGGAATCGAACTAGGAGATAAGCGCAAGATAGAGGTTGGTCTTCTTTGTTCTTCTCTCATCTATATTTCATAAAGGAAAAACAAAAGTAGCTTTACTTTGTTTGTTTCTAAGGTAGCTACCACACCTTAGTGGGATAAGCAGTTCTGTGTAGACACTTTTCCCTATAACAAAATGGCGACTCTGCTGGGGAGCGACTAGGTTGTTTGTTTATCTTCCTTGTTGTTTATTTTATAAACTTACAGACGGAGCCTGAAGTTGAGCCAGGTAGCTTTCGAACTGCATTTGCTATGCAAATGCAAAGTAGATAAATGTCGCTTCAGTCAATCTCCAGGATTTGTTTATGAATTAAACAACTGATTTACAAACTCTCTAATTGCCCATGTGGTAGCTCCAATAACCTCCTTAGATCTACCCCTGATTGTTGATTTACTGATTACCATTTGCTCGGCCAAAACCCCTGAACTAAACTGCAAACTATGACCCGGAACCCAAGCAAAGTCTCGTCTCTGGCCCAGCGCAGGTTCTGTTCTGTGAAACTTAAATTCAGCACACTTCCCGAGTGTAGTAGGTGCGCTACATTTCAAGTTCACTGTGTTACAGGTGCGCTGATCAGACTAGGCATTGTTCCTCAGTTTTGGTTTCTGTGTTCATTCTTTTCAGTTTTATTCATGAGTTTTGCTGTTTGTAATCAGTATATCTCTATTTGAAACCCATTTCCTTGCTGATATTCCACCTCCATTGTGCAAAAGAACTGTAAATGTTTTTGTGTATTTGTTGAGTCATTTTCAGTTCTCCTTTGCAAAAAGTAACGTAATTGTACCATTGTTCCTTGATTTGAAAGTGTCGCAAGTGTCGTTTTCAGTCATAGGAGAGAGTTTGGTTGCTCTTGATAGTCGATTACCCTGTTGCTATTGTATTTGGTCTGAATTTGTAGTTTTTCTATTGTCGAAAGCAAGTATTCATTTATGAATCATAAAGTGTTGTGATTGTCTCCATTTTTTATTTTGAAAAGAAACTTGTTAGTAATTGTTGCTTGAAAAGTAATTCAGATTTGCACATTAACTTTCTTTTTATCATTCACATACTAAGAAAGCCGAAAACAAATACATGCATGTGCATTTGCATTTAGACTGTTTGATTGGTTTGATTTAGGACAGTGCATTTAGTGTGTGCTCTTTGCTCTTTGTGAAAGAATATTGTCTCTCTTTCCTTAGTAGCTAGGATTTTCATTGCACAAAGAAGATAAAAGACTGTTTATCATCTTAGATTGCATTTTAGGAATTGTACATATACATCTCGCGGTGAACCTGAAAGGCAAATTTCTTAAGCAAGATCAACTATAAAACAAATTTAATGAATCTAACAACGCTTTGGAACCTAACGCACAACATCTAGAAGTATAGGCTAGAGACGTATTCTGGTTTGTAAAGCCTGGTAAATGTTGTTCTCACTGATGGTTGGGTGATTCCTCCACTTTGAGATGATAAGTGCCAGTACAGACTTGTGCTCCCGCGGACCGTCGAGTATATTTTTGGAGACCACAATAGGCTTAATCCTTTATCCATAGGAAGCCGTGTCTGCCGCCCTATCGATCACAATGCACTGAACACAACATTCGGGAAGATTGATTGCCGTACCGTAAAATGTATTCTGCAGTTTTGCGATTGGTTTGGTAATCCCTCTGCCTAGATTTCCAGAGTAGTCCCTTTCATTCCTTTCCAGACTCCTTAATGGAAAAGGTCCATCTGAGCACTTGTCACTTCAGGCTCATTAAAAATCGAAGGCGACTAGAGTCATCTTTTGTTTTTTCTCGACTCTTTAAAATTGAAAAAACAAGTTGTGTCAAAGCGTCTAAAATTTATTTTAAATAGAATAATCATCACCCTTTCCTACGTTGATCTTAGGTTCAGAAAATGGAATCCACCAACCAAGGAATTCCCCTTGGAGGAAATCCTAGTCCCTTCTCCTCTTGGGGAGATATTGGTGCGCCCCATATGGCCACATTGTCACTTCCAGGATTGACAATCGGCTTGCCCGTATGGCTCTTCTCAATTGTTGTCATTCAGAACACCGCAATTCCTGAACAATCGAGTCAACAACTAGACGAATCCAGATTTACCCACCAACCTTCTACTTCCTCCAATTCTTCCTCTCCTCCTTCCTCTTCGCTTGATGGGGCTGGTAAAGCCAAAAATCAAGTACCTGAGAAGAAGAAGGAAAAGAAGAAGAAAAAGAAGAAGAAGAAGGAGCCAAAAGTGAAAGGGGGCAACCAAGCATCGTCTAGCGAAAATCCACACACTACACTAACCAGACCTAAGTCACCATGTGTCATTTGGAAAGGAGACCACTATCATCGAGATTGTCCCTGCATCCCTCGGATCTTAAGGGATTGGTCTCCTCGTTTGCACAACCCGGTGTCGTCAACCTCTGATGATCATGTTGAAAACACACCGTCAACTAGTGAAAGTGAAGCCCAGACAAAAAGGAAAATATAGATTTCCTTGTAAACTGTGCAAAGGCGATCATGCCGTCCACCGTTGTCCCTTCTTAGACGAGGCTAAAAGAGTTTTGGACGATCGTCCGGTTTCACCGTTATGACTTCCTCTTGGATATAAAATACTCTTGCCGAGTCCGTCACTAGTTGAAAACTTGGCTGACCCACCCAGGTGGTCAGTTGAAGCGTCTATCATTGAAGACCAACCATCTGAACCCATACCAGACGAAAGTCAAAAGGTCGAGGCAGCAGTTGACCCAGTCTTGCCTTCAGGGGTTCCATCTTTAGATGATACAGTCACAGAAGAGAATAAGGATGACACCATCCAAATTCTTTTCGTAAGCACAGACTCCGATGAACATGGGGGCAATTTACCCATTCCTTTACCGCAGGAAGGAAGTTCGTCAGAGTTGTACCCGACCGTCTATTCGGTCCCACCTCCAAGCAACTTAGTTGTTTCCTTGGACTGGAATCAACTAGGCAGACCCCGTTTACCGGCTAGTGTACCATTTCGAATTATTGCTCAAATATATAGAATGGTTATGGCTGGTACCATCATAGATGAAGGGGCTTCTACGAGTATCCTTTCCTCGACTTCTTGGAAAGCACTTGGTTCGCCATCACTTTTTCCTGAGATGAGAAATCTAATAGGCTTTAACAAAGGAACCAGTCGACCGTTAGGGATCCTTCCCAATGTGCCCATAACATTGAGAGGGAAAACCATTCATATGGACATAATGGTAGTCCAAGGACCCCTGGATTATAATCTACTACTTGGACGAGACTATATTTATTGCATGGGAGCCATTGTCTCATCACTCTTTAGAGTAATGTGTTTTCCGCACGAAGGAAGAGTGGTCAAGCTCGTAGACCAACTTTCATTTCCCGGATCACGCATGGAAAATAGTCATATACCATCCCTAAATGATCTTTTCACACAAGGAATGTCTCATCAATCTCCAGTCCATCCACCTGATGTGCGCGAGTGATTCGGGGGACATGACTGAAACCCAGGGGGCATGCACCCTGGTCTGCTTCAGCAGGAAAACTTCGGGTATAGGGTAGGTTTCCACGAGAGATATATGACTAGTCTGTACTCCCGTCCGTGATTGGAAAAGGGGGTTAGACTGGAATAAGATTCCCTCTTCAAAGTTATGTGAGTGGATTGTCTCACCTTTGTCTATTTCGGTAGACATCGCCGAAGAAGTGTTTTGTTTGCGGTGTGAATAAAATAATCTTTGGTAACCTGAAAGAGGTAGACCTTTCCTGATAAAACAAATGTTTTGTCGGAGATTTTAAGGGTGACCTTGAAACTATGTTTTATACCTTGGGGCATGCAAACCTTTTGGCATGCAAGCGAAGAGCGATCATTTATTTGTTTTTTGGATTGGTCGTTTCCTAACTTGCATAAAGAAAGGATGTGGGGCAAAATTTTAAAAATTGCCATTTTCATATATGAGACATTCGTATTATACGACTGGATTAATCGAGCAGTTTTAGCACATAGTTCAAGCTCGTTAAAAAATAAACATAATTCATGACCAAATGTTTCTCCCCGCATTTAAGCTCATTAAAAAATGAACTATTTCCCGGTAAATAACCATCGTGAATGTAGTACTTCAGCCTTTAAAGCCTTGGTCGTGTTCTCATCATCACCTCCACTCTGTATTGGCCGATCATTCACCTCCATTTGATTGCTTACCCCTTTTTGAGGAACAGCTGCAAAGAGTGATACCACTAGCCATCCTTGTAACACTGCCATGATTGGAAAATTCCAAACCTTACCTGGAACCAGCTGCTACCCAATTTTATCACTCATTCCTCAAAAGACAAGTCTCCTTTAAGCTCTTTTCAACTGACTCGTAAAATATGAAAAGATTGCCGAGCCATTGGCCTCTCCAGCTCATTAAAGACACTGGAAGTGTTATCCCTCCTTTAGATTTTAATCTTTTTGGACCTAAGGGATTATTACACAAAAATATCGAGCGCTTGTTTTGTTCGGCTCGTCGGCTCGTTAAAAGTATCGAAAAATCATCCCTTCTATATTGTTTTATACTTTTTCGGACTTAAGGAATTAGATGACGAAAAAGGAATTTTTGGAGTTTCCTTTATGTCCCTTTTCAGACTCTCTAAAAATGAAAAGGACCGAGTTATCTTTTTCGTTAAACTTGTTAAAACCTAATAGCAACAAACTTGTCCATAGTAGACAAGAACGAGTTTCACTGTCGCTAGGCTCGTTAAAACATAGCGATGGGTTTGCCCAAAGGGAAAATTATAGAACAAGCATATGTTATCCTCCTCAAGCTTGACAAAAATAAAGAGGTACTGGTCAGCAATGACTGGGGAAAAATTGGGAAGAAAACTTGAAGAAACTTTGTTGGTAGCAAGTCGCTCTTGAACATGACACTTTCACTCCGCATCCAAGTCGCGTTGGGTTATTGCATTCACCGGTCACATCACCATGGTCCCATCACACCATTCACATTTGGGGTTAATGCTACCAATCCATCACGTTAGTGTCACCGATATGTTCAAGAGAAGTCATTCAGAGAATTCACCTGTGTCTCACCCGCTACAATACATTTACACTCCATTCTTTCATGACTGCCACCCTGAACCTTATATCACCAGATCGTTTTCACCTCCATTAAAATCATTTGCTCTGTTCCGTGTCATTGATGTGAGATTCATTAAGGCCCTCCTATGATGGATCACTTCTTGTCGACATCAGCTCATTATCCAAGAAGTCAGTCTAGGAACACCTCGTTCAGTACTTTGAAGCTTGCATGCCTCAATGGCAAGTTTCTCACTTCCTGCGACAGGTTTACATCAATGACCTTCGACTGAAAGATTTTGTGTGGTGTTCGACGCCAAGTCCTTTATTCACACCACGTGAATTGTACCGCAGTACCTTGAGGGTCATTATCATTATCGGTGATTCCTCTCGCACCTGTTAACAACTTACATCATTGGTTGGTAATCAGGCGATGTCATTCCATGTTCGACTCCAGAACATCTCTCACATGGATAGACTTGTACTTCGAGTGAAGATCGAATGAGATTGAAGACCCCAGATCTAGTTTCATCCATCCGGGCTGTGATATATATTTAGGGAAATAAAGACATCAAATGTACATCATTTCTGCACAGATAATCATCCAATCAAAGGGATGATGACTCTACCAGAATCATCAGTCTACACTCAAACGATTGTATGTCCTATGTACATGAAAAATGAATTTATAAAGCTAAGCATGGGAATTCCCGCCTCAGCTAGATCATGAAAATATTATGAAGATAATGTATTGTATTGTATTGTATTACATGTCTCCTCCTAGCTTGAAAGAACTTCGGATCCTCATAATAAAGCATTTCACCCGACATCAAAAGATTAACGACCTCATGCTTTAGGGGGCAACTGTTATAGACATTTTTGGGCACTGCAACCCCAAGCATAAAATTTCCATAAACCAAGGGCTCCTAAGTCCCTAAAAGTGTTGTTCTAACCCCTGAAGGAACAAGGTCAACTGATTACAGCTTCTCCTAGAAGTTCTCCATGAAAAACTGCTCAGAACTTGTCAAAACAGGATCATTTCAGCTGCTCCATAGGCAAATTGCATTGCATCTCACCTAAGTACACTCTATGGGTGTGTTGCATTTCAAAAAGCCCTTCTATGGGGTGCGATGGGCGAGAAGTGACAAATGGCAGTGTCAATCCGCAAGTTGGAGAGGCATGGAATCTTCCAGAAACTTCTCCTGTGACACTTGCCTCTCTGAATTCGACCAAGGATGAGTAAGAGATCATCAATCTCCAAGTGGAAGAAAGAACTATCAGAGGGAAGACACTAATCAAATCACAAGCTGACTCATCTCCCTTACAGATATCTATATATGGATCCCTCATCCCAGAGATCCAGAGGCTGGAATTTTGCATCTTGTAAGGAATTGTTGTTGGTTTCTTGAGACAACATCATAGTGTTGGGTGATCTAAGCTTTGTATGAGGTGAAGAAGGGCTTACTTGCTGAGAGGATGATGCTGGGTCAGAACAACTGGTTGTAACTCCCTTGTCTCTTTCTTGATTATCAGTAGAAGCTATTCAAGTTTTCCTCCATACTCTTGTGTCATTTATGTTTTATGCACTTGTATGGTCAATTTACATCTAATCCTAGATTGTTTATGATTATAGATCCATGTTCTTGTATAGTGTTATGCTACTTTGATCCTACAGGTACTCTGTGAAGCTGGGCGTACAAGGAAGCAAGTAGCGAAGGACTATCAAGAGAGAGAGGAATCGAACTAGGAGATAAGCGCAAGACAGAGTTTGGTCTCCTTTGTTCTTCTCTCATCTATATTTCATAAAGGAAAAATGAAAGTAGCTTTATTTTGTTTGTTTCTAAGGTAGCTACCACACCTTAGTGGGATAAGAAGTTCTGTGTAGACACTTTTCCCTGTAACATAACCCCATACTCATTTTTGGGCTCACCTCACGTTCAGAGTACCACTTCAAGTGTGCCTTTCCATATTCTTTGATTCATCTTGTTTAGCATATTTCAGCTTATATATGTGTGTTCATCAAGATGTTTTTCACTTCAGGTATTGGTTATTGAAGTTGCTGGTATACTAGAGTTTCCAATCAGAATGAGTGCCCTAGTGTTCGTCAACAATAAAGGTATCATTATCCACCTAGCATGATAGGCTTCCTACAAAGATTTTCCTACACTGACATCATTTCTCTAAAATGCATCATAGGGTCCATCATCTCGACCACATTTATCACCACCTTCCCTTGCACATGGAAAACATTCATGCCGGTCGATAGCACCTCCCCATTCATGGATCACCCCATTTTTTAGCTCCCCACGCACTATTGGGATCCATGAAAATTTACTCAAGCATGGGATCCATCTCATTTTTATGTCTTGAAGATCAACCTCATTCTCCTCTTCTTTACTTATTTCCTACCAACCCTACTCCTGAGCCGCCCCATTTATTTTTTGTCGGATCAAGTTGAATGCAACCTTGCATTCTACATTTGGTCTGCCATCCCTCCACACAACATTGCCCATTTTTTCACTTCATTCGCCTCATCAACCTCACACTGAGACCAACCAATGGGCCCCCCTCCCTCAGCAAAACCCTACTTGCATCATTACACACATTATAGTTTTCATGGGGCACATGTCTCCGTGTGTGTGTGTTATAACATAACTCAACAGTCCTACAGTTTTGATGCTATGATATAGCCTTGGGCAACCCTTTTCCCATTCAAACTTGATCATTTATTAAAAAAAATATTTCAATTCCATACGTGAATCTTCCCTTTAAAAAGAGCGTACAAACATGGGTACCATAATATAGAACTCATGTACATGATTTAAAATATGAAAAGAATAAAAATGTATCTTATTTTTCTTGTGGGGTTTATGAGTTTCATCGAAAGCCCACCTACAGGATCCCCTGGACTAATTGAATCAACTAATTTATGGTCATATTTATACACTTCATGGGGAGGCCTAAGGAGGAGAGGAGATAGGATATCTACATTATAATCCTTTTTGTCCGCAGATCAAGCCTGATTTTCGCTGTGCCTCCTGGACTCCCAGTGATAGGAAACCCTTGTTTCCTTGCAGAGATGCTCATCTTCCATTATATGGCATCCTTTTTCACATGATTGAGAGGTGATATTTGAGGCTTGGGCTGGACAGATCCAGAGGAAGGTTTCGTTGGTGCCGTGGTCAAATCAGGTTGTATCTATCCACTACTATTTGTTGATATCAATAAAGAAGCTCTGTCTTGTTCCTGATATGTTATGATCTCATGTTTTTTTATTATTCATCTATAATATATCATGGTTTATATGTTTATGATTGATGATCTAACATGTTTATTATGAACGCACTTTGAACTACTTGCTAAATATATGCTTCTTTGAACTGCGTTGCAGGTCTGATCACTTTCGAGGAAGCAGAGGATTTGGATCGTATGGGATCGACATCAAACGTAGGACCTATGGGTACTCCTCTCAAACAAAAATTTGGTAGTTATATAGTTTGCTTGCTTGGATGTATGCTTATTTTTATGTTCTCCCTTTGATCTGTTGAGGTTGTCAACCCTTACCTTGGGGAAGTTTTTCTCGCCAAGAGTATACATCCCAAACCACCTTTATATTATTTTGGCAAGTGTATAAATATTTTTTAGGAAAAGTGTTCCCACCCATATTTTCATGTCTTTTACACAGTGGAAGTCCCTATTTTCCCTTGGTTGGAGCTCACTTACCACCACACCACTCATTGATCATCCATTACACCAATCAGAACATACTTATACCTACCTTGGATGTCCTACTGACTCCAAGGACATTCCCCCCAAAATAATTATTTTGACTGTCACCACTCGCATTAAAAATTCAAGCTCAGGAAGTCATCTGCATCCATTCATATTATTAGCTTTCATTATCATGACTATTTGACCCACCATATGACATCCATATTTATCCATCTTGATTCCCCGAATCAGAATTTCAAGCGGTTGGTGCTTATTTCTTGTCAAATTCAACACCCCTCTTCCAGGATCAAAGCAATAACTTGGGCAGTTCCCCCTTAAGGGACATCCTCGGGTGGCACAGTGGGAATCACTATCACCCATTGATGCCATCGATCTCCCTAACATCCAACACCAACATAACTTTTTCATGTGAGGGTAGTATTGTACATGGTGACCATTGTAGTTCTCTCATTTAGTTGAATACCCATGCATCGCTTAGCACCTTGTTCAACAATGCTTACATTTGATGCATGGGAGGTACCGAAAGTCAAATATCCATGCATCTATGAGCACCTCACTCAACAGTGCTTCACTTTTGATGCATGGGGGCACCTAATTCAATTTATTTGTTAGAAGCTCCCTTAAGAGCATAAGCAGTTATCATCATCAACCATCAGTGTGTCAACCACCACAACGCTGACTTGACAGGAATATTTCCCATATGTCTTAGTCACTAGTCATCATAATGAGCATGGACATGCCAGCCTCATATAGATTATTTTTTATCAGCATTCCTTCAGAGCATGGTTATCTTTTATCCTTAGTCAAGGTTTTTCCGTATTCATCTCCCCAACAAGTTATTTTCTCTCTCAAGAAGTTGATCAGACTCTCAGTCAAAAAAGAAAAATGTGATGTATTTAAGTCATACATTTTCTCCTAACCTCATACATCATGGGGAAACTGTTAACATAGAAAAATCATACACACATTTGTATAATCCAGATGATGCCTAAAGTCGTCCAAGAGAACATACATGTGAAGAATTTCTTTTTAGCATGAAAATGAAAGCAGGGTTGAGAACCTGAGTTTGGGGACAAGGGGCCAACAGGGCTTCGTTGTAGTCTAGAGAAATGCCAATATTTTCACCTTACCCAGAGAGGGTAAGGAGTCTCACCCAAGTCTTACCTCGACTGAAGTTAGATGAGGGTGGAATTAGGTACCAGGGGAGTCATATCAAATAAAATAGACCTTAATATAATAATGTAGCATCCAACTAACCCGATCACAACAATCTACTGATGCTATATCAGGAAACTATCTGACTAGATGCATTCATTAAAAAATTTAAATATTCAACACAATGCTTAACAACACAAGGTGGTTTAAAAAAGTATTATCCATTAACATAACATAAATTAGTACATAAGGTTCAAGGCATAATCATTAACAACAAGAATAACACAAGGTAACATAAATTGATACAAACAGGACCATGGAGTTGTTCACATTACTCCAAAACACAAGAAGAATCTAACTATCATAGGCTAGCTCAACTGACTAAAAAAATCCCTCCTTCACTCTTTCCTCTTCTTTTTATCCCCTGCCATCCACCTAGACTACCATTTTTGCTTTCCTTTTGCTCGACTACCTTCATTCTCTGCTACCTCTATGCTTTCCTCACTCAGTTGTCCCTGCTTCTTCCTACCACCTTTCCATGAATTCCATTCTTCTTTCAGTTTCTATTATTCCCTTAGTTGTCAACTACGCAACTCCAACAGCCATCTCCACCACTTTTCATGGACTTCTTTCTCTACAAAATGTCAAAATGAAGGCCCCAATAGTCCCTGACCATAGTCCATTGACTCGTCCTCAAGTCAATCTTCCCTTGGTGTTGTCAATGTTGTTGGTGTGGTTGACATTTCTGTCAGTGCCTATGTTATTACTACTACGGGTGCTTCCCCTAGCACTTTTATTGCTTCTTGTTGTGCTACTGCTACTTCTTCCTAGCCTTCTTTTCCAAATGAAGGCCCCAACTCTGACACGCCAGCAACTGTCCCCTAGTGGAATTGAGTGTAGTTATCCAATTCTGCTTTCTAAGTTCCAGTTATTGTTGCGACGTGCTTGATGAAATCTATTGTCATGCTAGAAGTTGGTTTGGTGGGTTCGTTTCTCAATAGGGAAGACCACTTCTCCTCCATTTCTTCATTGAGATCTCACAGAGTGTTGTCATGAGTTCGGACTGATGGTCAGAGATCACAAATATTTTGTTTTATGTTTGCCCATTCATCCTTCATTTGTTGGACATGGACTTCTAGAGAGGATACCTTTGCTTCAAACTCCTTTCACTGATCCTTTCCCTTAGAGCTCCTGATGTCGATGGGGAGTTGTTGAATTCTCTAGCTGAGTGGGTAGACTGGTTGATTTTTCTTTACTAGACTTTTGGACCAGTCATGGACATGTTGCAACAGTGTATACCCATCATTCAAAGAATCAAGAATGGAGGCTTTCATATTGGTCGCAACATCGATCTTCTGTTCAATTTTATCAACATATGCCATGGAAAGATCTTATAGTGCCTTCCTTGTACTGTCAAGGCTTTGTCTGAGTTCTATGTTGGAGGAGATCAGCCTCTTGCATGTAGCTTGGATGTGGTCACAACATTTGACAAGGGTGTATGTTACACTAAAATTTGTCACCATGACTATTTGCAGTCAGTATGGCTCCATCAATTGTCATACTGTCCTCCTTGGCAAGTCTTATACCTCTGCTCCTCATGTCAAACTCCAAGAAAGAGAGAAAGTCTTTAAAAAGTCAATATAACTCTGGTTACGCAGTTTCTCTTACCCTTACCTGCGTGTACGCACCTCAAGTTCATAATACCTACGTACTTGTATGGTTTGTTTGTAAAGGGGTGGGTGCGTACTCCTGTAAAGGTCAAAAGGCGCAAGTTTTACTTCAAAAAACTTACTTGTGGTCGATTCTAGAGCATTCTAGAAGATTGTTTGACGTGGATTAAGCACCTCCAGATGGTTCATGCATCCCAATGAAAGAGGAACTTATCCCATCAAGAGGGGAGCTATCCCATTGAAAGAGGGGCTTATCCCATTGATGGTGGACTTGATTAACTTCCTCCAAAGCATTATAAATACAGGCATTGGGCCAGAGGCAATGGAGGTTGAAAGTTGAACATTCCTAAGGGTAGATGTTGCTGAAATTAGGACTCCCTTATAGAGCTTGAGAGGAGAGATTCCAATCCTTTCTTAGCTTCATTTGGAAGTGGGTGAGCTGATCAAAGTAAAGGAGAACTCTTACTGGACCCTGGGAGGGACCTGCACAACACCAAGGCACTGGTTGTAATGGTTTCTTTTGTTTCCAATTAATACAATTAAGTTCATTTTTCTCAACAAGTTGTTATATATAATTTGTTCCATAAACTCCTTGGTCTTTATGATGAATATGTTTTATTATATGAGGTATTCAGGTGCTATGTAATTGTTTTCTTGTTAGTGAATGCAGGTTTCAAGGAGAAGGAGCTCATCTGGATCGGAGAGGCTTGGCTGCTACAAACAGCGTTGGACTAAAGGTATGCCTTAAACACCTGGTTGCTTTTATTTTAAATGCATATTTAGGGAAAGATAGTGCTTGATTGTTTTGTTTGTCACTAGAAAGCCTTAGCTTCTAGGGAGGTCGGTTTTGTCCGCAAAATTGACTCTTTTCGCATGACAAAATGGTGACTCCACTGGGGAATCCATGGATTTGATTGATTTCTCTTTTGATTGATACTTTGATTTGAGAAAAGTCGATTTCTTTCTGGTTTTTGACTGATTGACTGTGAATTTGGGTGGAATAGCTTAGGGTTGAGTTAGTTTTTATTTTTCTTGATTTTGAGAGCAGTACACACCCTCTACGTTAAGCACGGTGCGTACCTGTACGCACTTCTGCTTTGTACACAGAGCATGGCCGCACCTGTGCAAACAAGCTGCCTGCGTACCCTGTCAAAAGTTTATAAATTTTCCATTTTTTCCTTTTTACCCATTAGATTTTGTTTATAGTTTATTTTTTGCTGCCCAAATCCACTGGTTACCTGTCAAAAGTCTTCATCTAAGCTTGTTTCGTTAGCATCGAGGGTTTTAGTGAAGTTCATAGAGATTCTAGCCCTAGGTTTGATTTTTGTATTGGTCTTGTAGTGACTCTGGCTTTAGAAGTTGTAAAAACCTTGGATCTCCCTAGTCTTTTCAGTCTTCTTAGGAGTCGGACCATTCATAAAATCCACCTTTGTGAGAAACCTACCGTTGTGTTGTCTCTTTGCGGAATTTCGAGAAGGCTTGTTTGTTAAGCTGTGAATTTCATTCTTAAGAAAAATAACAAAAGCTTTTTATTTTTGTTTTTGACTGATTTATGATTCTGCATGAATTAGTCCTTGGTTGAATTGTAACCGAGTAAAACATCCTGGAATTATATTTTGTAGGCTTTCACCTCATTGATTTTGCTTTTAGGTAAATTTCTCTTAGATTTTCATAGATTTTAAAATTGATTTTTGTTAAGTAGTTTTTCATGCTTTGTCAAAATAAAAAATAAAAAAACTATTTTGGAATTGATTTGCATTAGTTTTTCTTGATGAAATTAGTGCATTAGAGAATTTGTTATATTTTCTCTTAGTGATCAATTTTTTGCATTGTTGGAAGTGAATGGAAACTCTCTCCTTACTTTAGTTAGGATTCATCGAATTGAAAGGATTACATTATCATATTCGATTGCATTCAGTTTTGAGTCGGGTCATAACACCATTGGTTTCGTATCCATTTACCCCTTTGAGTAATAACAGCCTAAATAACACAGCGCTTAATTAAAATTCATCTAGTAGTTTTTACATTTCTAGGGCTCTGATACACCAACATAGCTTAGGCTAGTGACTTGGAGTAGGAGAGTAATTAACTCTCCAAGGCAGCAAAACCAAACAAGTAGCTTATCTTGCGGTAGGATAAATCCAACTGTTACATTTATACTCTGGGAAAGCTCCTCTTAAAGGAGAAGCACGAGATCGTGTCCGAACCAGTGAGGGGATCAATCCTCCTTCATTGGGAATGACGCCAGATATGCACGTATTACAAATGGTAAACCTCGGATTAACCATTGTCGAGGAGCCTGGGGTCACTTGTCGGTAAACCTTGGATTATTGTCAAGGAGCCAGCAAGGGGATTGAGCTTGCTACTCTGCCCTTGCGTGTGTATCAGATTGTAGACTGTTCCCCCAGGTATATTTGTTGTTGTTGGTGACCTTAGTGACTATTATCTTTAGGGTTCTACCCAAGGTGACGGTGGAGGGAAGATCCCACTGTACCTAGAGCAGACGTCGGCTAGACTCACTTGGATTTTCTGGGGGGTTCACTTCACTCGAGATGGTTAAAGTGGAGGAACTTGGTCCAGTCTATTCATTAAGCAGGTTGTCGGGGTAACTGTTCCACCCGCCATTTCTGTACTAAATTCTGCGAGTTTGGATTTCATCACCAACTAGTGTTTTCGGTACGGAAAGTTACTGTTTGTGTGTGGTTTGACTCCTAGATTTGATAGCGCGTGTTAATTTGTTTGTTTTTACTTTTAGAGACCATAGGTGTAAATTGTGAATTGTTAATTTTAGTTTTAAATTGTTAATAAAATTCACTGAAGTTGAATATAATGGAAAATGTTCTGGAATTTACCAACCTAGGAACCCCTCCTAACGTGAATCCTAGTACTTTTCCTTACTTTGGAACTGTTGGTCCTCCTTATATGGCTACTTTGTCATTACCTGGATTTACTATAGGTTTACCGATATGGTTATTTTCAACTTCGTTGGCCCCAAATACTCCAATTGTTCCACCTCAACCAAATGCTTCACCTCAACAGAGTTCACCATCTCAACATCACCAACCTTCTGTTGACCCTTTACCTTCTTCACCTAATTTTTCTTCCTCCATTTCTTCCTCTTCGCTTGGTAAAAGCCTTGATGCTAGTAACCAGGTGTCTAAGAAGAAGAAGAAAGGGAAGAAGAAGAAGCAAGATAAGAAAGAAGTCAACCAACCAACCATGGCTGTAAGTGTTAGTTGTGTTGAGGAAAACTCCGACATGCATCGTAAACCCAAATACCCTTGTAGGCTTTGTAAGGGTGACCACTTCCTTATCAATTGTCTTGGTATTCCAAAGGTCTTGGAAGTGTGGTCAGAAAAATCTCATCAACTTTCCATTGATCCATCAACCAGTGATAGTCAGGCTCCTGGGAAAAAGGGTAAAGTTAGGTTTCCTTGTAAGTTATGCAAAGGGAGTCATCAAACTCACATTTGCCCTCACATGGATGAAGCCTCAACATTGTTGGAAAACCTTACTGTTCCACAGCAAGAATTTCCAACTGGTTACCGTAATCTTTCTCCCAACCTACCGTCAACTGACGGAGTGATTGATCTAATTTCAAGTACAGTCGATCACACTCTTCCATTGGAGAGTGAAACTCATGTCACTCAGGTTGATGATCCATTAGTTGATCAAGTGGTCGATTCAATTTCACATTCGGTCGATCCCACTTTCCCTTTAGAGAGTGAATTTCATACCGCTCAGGTTCTTTTTGTTACATCAGATTCTTCTACGCCGGGGGGCATTCCACCTGTTTCTACAGAACCCCCTCCAAGTACTGAGGTCTTTTCCTTTGACTGGAATAGACTGACAGAACCTCGTCTTCCTTCCTCCATCCCTTTCCAAATCATTGTCAAGGCTGGTGGTAGGGACATGCATCGCACACAGGTAGATGAAGGTGCTTTTGTTAGTATTTTATCCTCAACTTCTTGGAAAGCTTTGGGTTCCCCTCAGCTTGTGCCTATTACGCAAAATCTGAAAGCTTTTAACAGAACCATTAGTGAACCTTTAGGGATCCTTCCTAAGTTTTCTATTACCTTGGAAGGTAAAACTGTCTGTATTGATCTTATGGTAGTTCGAGGTCCCTTGGATTTCAATTTACTCCTTGGGCAAGACTATGTTTATGCAATGAAAGCTGTCGTATCGACACTCTTTCGCGTGATGTCTTTCCCTCACAATGGCAGTATTGTGACTGTAGACAAGCTTTCGTTCCCTAGTCTTCAACTACCAACAATATGACAGCCTTAAATGTTCCTGATTCTCAAGTGGTATCTATCCCGCCACGGGTTAATTATGTGGCAACTGGTCCCATGTTTTCAGTTACCGATGTAAGTGAGCCTCTCACTGTTTGCTCATCTTCCTTTGATTTAGATCTGGTAATTGACATGGAAAACTCTATGGGAATACTTGAACGCGATGTTCTTGTCCCTTTTGAGTCCCTTGACATGAGTTCCTTCCAGAGAACTATTCTTCCTTATGACGAAGACCTTTTGGAAGCCATGATCAAGGTGTGTCCATTGACATGTCATTCCTCCAGTTGGAAGCCATGATCAGTGATCGCGAGGATAGTTTTTTCCTGTACCAACCTCGTTAAAAAATGAAACAGGCTGCATAGAGGATAGTTCCTGTTACTGAGTCAACCTCGTTAAAAAATGAATCAAGGTTTTTTAGAGGATAGTTCCTGTTACTGAGTCAACCTTGTTAAAAAATGAATCAGGTTCGAGGATAGCTCCTTGTCTTGTGTCAACCTCGTTAAAAAATGAAACAAGGATAGGTTATATAGGTAGATTGTAGAGAGTAGTCATGAGAATAGTTCCTTGTCTTGTGTCAAGCTCATTAAAAAAATGAAACAAGGATTTTAGAGCATAGCTCCTTGTCTTGTGTCAAGCTCATTAAAAAATGAATCAAGGTTTTTAGAGTAGAGTTTTTTGTTAGGTAGATTGTAGAGAGTAGTTATGAGCATAGTTCCTTATCTTGTGTCAAGCTTGTTTAAAAAATGAAACAAGGGTTTTGATGATAGTTCTTTTCCCGTGTCAACCTCACTAAAAAATGAAACAGTTCCCACGAGTCTTTCCAAGATTTCGAAAGTAAACCTTCATTTCATCCACCTAGTTGAATGCAATGAAGCTTGGGGGGCATGTACCTTGATTTGCATCATTATGTTGGGGGCATGCAAACTTATAACAAGCATAGTTTTTTGTTTCAAGCTTGTGTAAAAATGAAACCGAATCCGAGCATAGTTCTTTTCCTGTGTCAAGCTCGTTAAAAAATGAAACAAATCCTCCTCTAATTGAGTCGAGAGTTTGACTAGATCTCATAAATGTTAAGTTGTATATTTAGGGTAGTTATTTCAGTTTTTGGCATAATTTGCTTACAGTTTTAGGTCGAGTCTTTCAAATGATCTCGTGCATGAACCTTCATTCCATCCAGCTTGTACTTAGTTGAAAGAAATGAAGCTGGGGGGGCATGCGCTCTAGCAGTTACGCTTAGGGGGCATCAAGCACAGTTTTGTCTCTGTTTCAAGCTTGCGTCAAAATGAAACTACTTTGAAGCATAGTTTTTCCCTATTTCAAGCTTTTGTAAAAATGAAACCTATCTCGAGTCAATTTCAGTTATTTTCAAGACTCGTTAAACTCATGAAAATCTCGAGATTATTTTGCTATCTTTCATTCTCGTAAAACAAATGAAAATGCTGAGTTCTTTCCATCTTTTCTTGCTCCTAAATTAAATTGAAAGTCGGCCATATGAGTACATTTTTTATCATTTTTTCGAAGGAATTAAAACTTACGAAAAAATGAAAACCATGAGTACATTTTTATCCCTTTTTCAAACTCATTAAAACTTACGAAAAAGTGAAAGCTTAGAGTCATCTTTAAGCCCTTTTCTGACTCCTAAAACATGAAAAGATTGCCGAGCGTTTCTTTTACACTCGTTAAAACGGAATTAAAAGACGGTCTACTTACAGCTCTTTTTTGACCGTAAAAACATGAAAAGATTGCCGGATTTTTGTCGTTTCAAATTCGATACTGGAAATAAAACGACGTGTCCTTGATCGCTTTTTACTTTTCAGATCAGAGACACTAATCATGAAAGTACTCCTTGGTCGTAAAGATCAAGCGGTTCTCTCAAGTATTATTTTATACTTTTTCAGGCTTGGGAGACACAAATTTACGAAAAAGGTCAACCCTGGAGTCTTCTTAAGTTTTTTCAGACTCTCTAAAATTGAAAAACGTCGAGTTTCTCCTATACTGGACTCGTTAAAATTTCACAGTAAAGGACCTGTTCGATTACAAATAGGAACGGACCACTCCTTCTTAGGGTTCGAATCTAAACTAAGTTGGACTCATCCAAAGGATGAGCTTATAATCAAGCAAATGTTATCCTCCTCAAGCTTGTAAAAAATAAAGAGGTACTTGCCAGAAATGGTGGGGGAAAAGAGAGAAAAATGAGCCTATTTGTTATCCTTTTTCACAGAAAAACCTTATCACCACTCTTGAACATGACACTTTTCATTCACCTGGGTTGGGAAATCCTTTGCCTAATAGTTGATCAAACCACATTGAAAGTCTTTAGCCGGTTTCTGGGTATTAACTTTGGGTCACTTGTCACCAAGCCATCTGTTGTGTCGTTATGTGTTCAAGAAGTCACTGCAAATAAACCATTCATCTGCAAAATATCTTTCATCCATCTTGACCATCCCTGAGTCAGTCCTTACAGCTACATTTCTTCAACTTGAACTATGATTTCGTGTTGTGGGCTTGCCTATGACGGATCGCTTTCTATCGACATCAGCACATTATCTAGAAAGATGATCTAGAAATCGTCAATACCTTGAAATCTGCATGCATCAATGGCAGGTTTCTCGCCTTTGACGACGGTTTACATCATTGACTTTCGATCGAAGGATTCCGTGACATGTTCGAAATCAACACATTCATTCACGTCTCATGGATTGTACTGGGTACTTTGAGAGCCATTGACATCACTGGTGGTTTCTCTCACACTTGTTAACAGTTTACATCATTGACTGGTAATCAAGTGGTTTCTACCATGTTCGACATCAACTCATTTATTCGCATGGACAGAATCGTACTATTTCAGGAAGTAGAAATGAAGACCCTGGATCTAGTTTCCACCATCCAGGCTGCGAGGAGTTTTGTATTCATTATATAATAGACTGATTATAAACAGATGGCTGCGTCCATACTGTGTCTACATGAGTCTATGATTATGATGTACTGCGAAATCATTCCTATATCAGAGCAGTAGTTAGTTTGTTAGTTAAAGTTTTTTATCTGAGTATGGGAATGCCTACCTCAGCGATGATATGATCTCACATATGTATTTTGTGTTGAATATTTGCAGGTTCCGACTGGGCTCTCCACAAGATAATCCTTGAAATGATAAAGTGCTTCACCCTTCCTAGATGATATGAAACCCTAATCTACTACAAGCTTCGCACTTTAGGGGGAAATCTGTTACACTAAAATTTGTCACCATGACTATTGGTAGTCAGTATGGCTCCATCAATTGTCATACTGTCCTCCTTGGCAAGTCTTATACCTCTGCTCCTCATGTCAAACTCCAAGAAAGAGAGAAAGTCTTTAAAAAGTCAATATAACTCTGGTTACGCAGTTTCTCTTACCCTTACCTGCGTGTACGCACCTCAAGTTCATAATACCTACGTACTTGTATGGTTTGTTTGTAAAGGGGTGGGTGCGTACTCCTGTAAAGGTCAAAAGGCGCAAGTTTTACTTCAAAAAACTTACTTGTGGTCGATTCTAGAGCATTCTAGAAGATGGTTTGACGTGGATTAAGCACCTCCAGATGGTTCATGCATCCCAATGAAAGAGGAACTTATCCCATCAAGAGGGGAGCTATCCCATTGAAAGAGGGGCTTATCCCATTGATGGTGGACCTGATTAACTTCCTCCAAAGCATTATAAACACAGGCATTGGGCCAAAGGCAATGGAGGTTGAAAGTTGAACATTCCTAAGGGTAGATGTTGCTAAAATTAGGACTCCCTTATAGAGCTTGAGAGGAGAGATTCCAATCCTTTCTTAGCTTCATTTGGAAGTGGGTGAGCTGATCAAAGTAAAGGAGAACTCTTGTTGGACCTTGGGAGGGACCTACACAACACCAAGGCACTGGTTGTAATGGTTTCTTTTGTTTCCAATTAATACAATTAAGTTCATTTTTCTCAACAAGTTGTTATATATAATTTGTTTCATAAACTCCTTGGTCTTTATGATGAATATGTTTTATTATATGAGTTATTCAGGTGCTATGTAATCGTTTGCTTGTTAGTGAATGCAGGTTTCAAGGAGAAGGAGTTCATCTGGATCGGAGAGGCTTGGCTGCTACAAACAGCGTTGGACTAAAGGTATGCCTTAAACACCTGGTTGCTTTTATTTTAAATGCATATTTAGGGAAAGATAGTGCTTGATTGTTTTGTTTGTCACTAGAAAGCCTTAGCTTCTAGGGAGGTCGGTTTTGTCCGCAAAATTGACTCTTTCCGCATGACAGTGTAGGTGGAAAATTCCTCTGGAGCTTCAATGACTATATGAGAAATGGCCAACCAAAGCATCTAGAATCGTGAAGTGATATGATCAACTTGTTCCTGTAGTTGTTGACTATTTTGGTAGAGCTAGTCTCGTTGAGTCATAAGGGTAGAAATTTGTTGTCGTTGTTGCTCATGGTCAATGACAAGATCATTATGAATTTGGGTAGCCCTCTGCGTGGCTTGCTGTATATAACTAAACAACTGTGCTGACGACCAATTCTAGAGGTCATTCTACTACATACTGAATGGATTCAAGAATCAACTCTGCAAGGGCTACCCACTAGCAATGGATTTATCTGAATGACCATGGGGCAATGTGGCTTGCTGCAAAGGTTCTGCAAATTGAGGTGTTGTTGGTATAGAAAAAATATTTGGTATGATAGGGGATTTTAAAGAAAAGGGGGCCGCAAAGGGCTCAACAACTATAACCAATGGTTTTGAGGCAATGAGCATTACGTTCACTAGTGGGCCCAACTCTAATAGCAGGGATATCATGGAGGTGGTGACGATTTATCCACTGGGGATTGTTGCGGCAAACTGAAAAACGAAGTCAACCTCCATATCTTATGTGCCTAGCTGTGTTCGAGAGGGAATGGTATCTGACAGGGTTGTGGAAGTGGATGTGTTATGCGGGATCGGTCACACGAGTTCGGTGAAATGGTGGAGGTGGAGGGTGGAAGTTCTTCTACGATTAGGGAGGTTGCGACAGTTTGGGGTTCCTCAATGGTGAGGTCAATGATTGGCACTACATGATTTACCTTTTTATTATTTGTTGTAGTTGGTGGCTTGGTTCTTTTTATTTTACGAAGCTTCAGAATTGTCGGCTTGGACTGCGAATGAGGTCCTACAGGTGGTAAGGCAATAACAAGGGGGGTGGTGATGAAAGGCTTATGCTATGTAAAACCTTTCCATTCAACTGAGTTATGAACCAAACCTTATGAGTTGGTTATGATCACAATGTTTTTCTGGATCGAGCTCATTTGCTTCTTCATTTGAGTGAGGACCAGCCGCAACTCGTGATCCGTGATCCACTTCCTAGTGTCCATAATTGTTTCTCCTGGTAACGATGATGGTACCATCCCTTCAAATAAGTACAGGTACTTCCCTTCTCTAATCTCCCCTACAACCCTCGTCGATGACCCGGCCTCTACATGAAAAGTTTTTGCTGATAGCATAAATTTCTGGGCCCACATCTAGAAGGTGTGCGGGTGAATGTAATGCAACCTGATGAAGGTATTCTCGTGAGTAGCTACAACCCAAATTGATTTTGAATAGTCATCTAGTAGCGAATTGGGGATTCTTCAGCAGATCTGATGGCCTTGAGCATCTTGACATACCAACCTCCAAAGGAACCTTCCTTGATTTCCTTGTTGCTCGGGTCCCCTAAAGTCCTCCATGGTGTATATTTGAGGGCTGAGGGTTGGTCCTCTGAAATTGGTGCTAAGTCCCTTCCCTCTGGTGGGCACCACTTCCACATCACTAGAGCCATTACCAAATAGCCATACATGAAGTTGGTGCTCCTCTTGTAAACATCTTCACAGGCCTCAAACAACTCATTAAGTAGAAACGTGCACCAATTCAGTTGGGCGCCCTCTGTAGAATGATTTGCAACTGATATTGTGTCCAACGTGAACTCATTCTTTGAGAAATGGCACATCAAATTCCTAAAAAATGATACGAAAAGAAAACTTAATATTTTCCTTATTGATGAGGTTAATGTGTGCTCATTTTCCTCCCCACTTGGTGTTATACTTGGAATAGTAGTCGGCATCTCCCTCTTTCTTTTCTCTCTTCAAATTTGTCTGGAACATTGTTGAAACTAAATCCCCCATTGCTAATAGACTTGTGAGTCTCTGAATATTGACAGCGTGAATCGAGTACTGCTTGTCTCACAAGAGAAACCCGCCATGCATCCTTGTGATCAACAATTTAGTGCACTACATTGCTGCGAGAGTCATGCCAAACACAGGCAAACTCCTCAAATTTAACAATGTGAACCGCTGAAGGCCCCTGTAGTCATTCTTGACCCTAACTATTGTTTTTACATCCTTCTTCGTGTCTATCTCTATATATACTTCCCGCTTCAAGAACGAGATAATATGACAAATCATTTTCGACGAGTGTGGCCTTATCATATTTTCCTTAGAGCGTCTCTATAATTGAAATCCTTGCATCCAACTCAAATTCATGAATGGAAATAATGTTCTTCATCATGCTAAAGCATTGCTGATATACTACAATTACCAGTGGCTGATAGAAAATTCTAGGATGACAACACTGAGAACTCGATTGTGACTGGAGCGAATCTATCACCTTAGCTTCAAACTCTGTGAAATTTGGAATTTCCATGAAAAATAAGTAGACCAGCTCGACACGAAATTTCTAACGAAACTCACTAACAATTACTATGAAAAAATTCCCTATGTAGACTCAAACTTGTTGATCAGTAGTCGCTAATATGGACCTAACTTGGCTAACGCACTTCTGAAAAAGACAAGGTGGAGTTGATGGGTAATTATGCTAACGTAATGGGGCAATTTAGGAATTATTTTTTTATATAATGGGAAATATTTTATAGAAATCCAGACTGACACCAAAATTATTTCCTAATTATTACGGAAAGTGCTTCTAGCACGTGTGACCTACCCCCCACCCTCCTGACCACAAACAGTTGCAATGTGGTGACATTTAAGTTGCAAATGAATTGTTGCCCAGATTCGTATTGGAAGTATTTTGACAAATGATTAACTAACTGACTAAGTCTTGACTTAGTAAATGACGACCGACTAATTGACTCCTACTGACTTCTCCTAATCCTACCTATGATCCCCTTTCATAGATTCAATCAATTGTGAATGTCAATATTTGATGCGTGGAAGGGTTTCAGGTGTGCACCATTCACCCAACCTAGTAATAGTACTCCATCTAGTTGCATGAGATTGAAAGCTCTAGAATGTTGGAAATAATATTGAGAGTGGGGGTGAATCAGTATTTACAGTTCAATCATTTTTCATTTCCCAAACATATTTATATATGCTACTTCTGTGAATTGAAATTGTGTGTACACACTGCTATCATTAGAGAAACGAGTGTATACCCAAAGAACTTATAATTTAGTCAATTTATCATGTGTTTATCTTTAATCATTACATTAAGGTCGAAACCCAATGCGGGAGAAAAACCACCTGCTACTGTTGTCTCTATCTTCTTTTAATATTAAGAGAATCTATTTACAATCTTGTACTGGTGTAGACTCATACCATTATGTAGGCACCCACCTACAAAAGGGTACAACCTTCTCTTGTTTTCCAGCTTCTACTGGAAGGGAGCTACAACCCCTAGCTCTTGTACTAGCCAATGTATTCACTAGTACGTAGGCATTGGCATACAGAAGGCTATGACCTTCTCTCTTCCTCTAGGGGCCACATTTCATAAATTTTTAGAATGGATGCTCCTGGTACACAAAAATACAAATGAAGGCCTCATTTCATCAAATTTTCATACTAGACCCATCAAAACTTCGAAACTACATCAACCAATAATCAGTTAATCTGAACAGTCAGATCACTGTCACTAGAGCATTGTGCTGGAACTAGAAAACTGCATCATCATCTAGAACCACCTGTAACCTAAAAAATCATGCATCATAATGTATACGCTACTTTACTGAACCCAACCTGCGTATATAAGCTACTTCATTTAACCAAACTTGCGTATATACGCTACTTTCTTTAACGAAATTTGTGTATACCTTCAAAACTACTGAAACATAAAACTTATGAATCAAGTCTAAACCAACCAACAATATACTGAACATCTACTATCAATTTACAAAGCTTTACACAGGCAGTAGCAGAGATAACCCTTCTCACCTAGACAATCAATCAATCAGACACCAAACCCCTTATGCATTCAGTTTTACATTCAAATCTAAAAAGACATCATTGATAGATAATAGTAAAATAGTATAACTGATCAGATAGATCAGTGATTTCTAAAGAATAGGCTTTTCCTTTGTATACGCTACTTGGAAGAGTAGAACCTGCGTGTATACGTTCTTTTACAGAGGAAAACGAGTGTATAGATATGTAAATATTAATTCACAACTTTGCTGCTATTTCAAACTTTAGAAAAACCCAGATCATTACATTTAAAGAATAAAATAAGTGTACGCAATCAGATCTAGCCCAACCAATATCAGATCATTCAATGATAAGTCACTTTAGATCACATGATCTTGATCCAACATTGAATTCAAGGTGCACAAATATTTTAGATCAAATCACAAACATAGCCCCTGCAACATAAAATATACTTCAAATAGAAGTATTCTTGAGAAACCATTTCACTTGCACTCCATGGCATTTTGATCTTCTCCTCCTTATATAGTTTTTGGCCTTTCTCAATACCTCGGATCAAAACCACTTAGGACCTATGGTATTCTTGGATGGAATAAAATATTCATGTCTCCGCTCAATATTGTGGGCTAATACCATGGTATTGACCCCTCGTATTGTTTCCTCTTGAATTTCTTTGATTTTCCAACATATATGGGCTTTTATTCTTGTAAAAGTGCATGTATACGTATACGCTCTTTTTGTTCTGTGAACTAGCATGTATACGTTGTTTTGATTAAGTGGACCTTCGTATACATCTTAAACTACTTTACACCATCCTTTTCCTTTTGCTTCTGCTTCAGCCACATATTCCTGAGAAACCCTTTCACTTGCACATTGTGGCCTTTTAATCTTCTCCTCCTTATAGAGTTTTTGGCCTTTCTCAATACCTCGGATCAAAGCCACTTATGACCCATGGTATTCTTGGATGGGATCAAATAGTCGTTACTTCGCTCAATATTGTGGGCTAATACCATGGTATTGACCCCTTGTATTGTTTCCTCTTGAATTTCCTTGATTTTCCAACATATATGCTCTTTTCTTCTTGTAAAAGCATGTGTATACATATACGCTCTTTTTTTCTGTGAACCAGTGTGTATACATTGTTTTGACTAAGTATACCCACTTATACATACTAAAATTCTTTACACCGTCATTTTCCTTCAACTTCTTTATTCTGATCAATAGACCTTAGTTCCATCTTCCTGTTCTTCTGTACCAATGCCCTGTTACCTCTGAAATGATCTATTACACTGTGAGTTTCCTTTTATCAAAACTGAACTGACCTGTGAGTGAGTTTCCATCAAGGAAAACACTTGTATCATAATGCCAACAATATCCCCCTTTGGACTTGATAGAAACCATGTTGGTGTTGATTACTGCAAGCTGTAGAAACTATGAAAGATAACAAGAAATACCAAAATACTCTCCCCCTTTGACATCAAGGGCAAAGGGCACAACAAGATACTCTCTCCTTTTGATATACATTATGTTGTCCATGCTCCCCCTGAGTACATGCTGAGTCTGCAAAGATATGTTTCAAAATAATAACATGACTCTATAACTCAACTAAGTGAGTATGACCTCCCTAAGACCAATGACTCATACATACATCAATCACCCAACCAAGTGGGGATACACCACATTTGACTCATCCACCCAACCAAGTGGGGATATACCAATTGTTTATACATGACTGAAATACAACAATTATTACATCATCCATCCCATGCATAGTGGGGATACAAATTACATCATATGTCCAATAGGACTCATTCAAACATAGACTATGATAGAAGGAGACATATCACACCCTAGATCTTTACATGACTTATGCAACAAATGATATAAATATCTGAAACCATAGCTAAACTCAGCAACCATAATGCCAACAATGCAGAATGTCAGTGAAGGCCAATGCTCCCTTTGAACCTGTGCTACCTATGAATTGTCAACAAGTCATTCATCAAGGCATCTTTGTCGGTCGGATAAAAATCAATGAACAAAGCATATCGTCAGACTGTAATCATCAATATTAGACTGAGCACCCATATCAGAGCCTGACCCACTATTTTTCTGTCAAAAAAACATATACGCTTCTGCAGCCACATAAACCCACATATATACGTAACTATACTTCATGAAACTCGCATATATGAACCTTCCTCTAAAAAACTAGATTTAACAGTAGGATGATCCAACAACTAATCCCATATTTTGTCTGAGATATTCAAATTTTTCTCAGGGAAGCAGTTTGGTGAATATATCAGCAACTTGTTCTTTGGAGGGAACATACTCCAATTTAACCTTTTGTTCAAGCACTTGTTCTTGTAGAAATTCTACCTAATGGGTATGTGCTTGGTCTTGGAGTGCATGACTAGATTTTTTGAAATACTGATGGCACTTGTATTATCACATAGAATGGAGATGGGTGGAGTACATGTGATTTGAATTTCTTGCAATGTTTGTATCATCTAAAGTAGTTGTGTGCAGCAAGATGCAACAACCACATATTCTGCTTCAGTTGTAGATAAGGCAATTGAACTTTGTTTCTTGCTGAACCAAGACACCAACTGTCAACCCATATAGAATGCTCCTCCACTAGTGATCTTTCGATCATCAACATTTCCTACCCAATCTACATTTGTATATGCAGGAAGAGTAAGATATGTATCTTTAGGATACCATATTCCAAAATCTTGAGTTCCTTGAAGATATTTGAAATTTCTTTTAACTACCTGAAGATGTGATTCCTTTAGATTTGCTTGGAACCTTCCAAAAATTCCTACTACATCCATGATATCAGGTATGATACCTGTTAGATAAAGAAGACTTCCAAGCATAGATCTATAAGTTGGTTGGTTTACTGCTGGTGATTCACCGTTAGAACTGAGACTACATCTTGTTACCATTGGAGTACATACTCGTTTAAAATCTTCCATTCCATACTTCTTCAAGATCTGCTTGATATATTTGGTTTTTCAAAGAAAAATACCATCTTTTGTTTGTTGTACTTGTAGACCAAGAAAATAAGTAAGTTCACCAAGTAAGGACATTTCAAATTCTTGTTGCATTACTGAAGAAAAATTATGACTCATAGGTTCTTCATTGCTACCAAAGATGATATCATCAACATGAACAATAATAATTAGTTGTTTATCATTTTCAATCTTTGTGTATAAGTTTCTATCTTCATAACCTTTTTTCAAACCTTGTTGTTGTAGATATTTGTCAAGATGGTAATACTAAGCCCTTAGAGCCTGTTTCAGATCGTAAAGAGCCTTTTTGATCTTGCATATGAGTTTTTCATCATTTCTTAGAATGAATCCTTCTGGTTGCTCAATATAAACGTCTTCTTCTAAATCTCCATTAAGAAAAGCTGATTTTACATCCATTTGATATACTTTGAATTTTTGAAAACTAGAAAGAGAAAGAAACATTATTATGGCTTCAAGTCCAGCAACAGGTGCAAAAGTTTCTTCAAAATCTATACCTTCTTGTTGAGCATACCCTTTACAAACAAGTCTTGCCTTGTTTCTAATAGCTTCTCCATTTTCATTCAACTTATTCTTAAATATCCATTTTGTTCCTATAACATTTTTATTATGAGGTCCAGGAACTAATTCCCAAGTACGATTCTTTTCAATTTGGTAAAGTTCTTCATCCATGGCCTTAACCCAACATTCATCTTTGATAGCTTCATTTACATTTTGTGGTTCTATGGAAGATAGTAATTCTAGATAACTTGAGGTCCCTGTAAGAGTTCCTCTTGTCTGTACTTCAGACCCTTTTTCTCCTAGAATTTGAGATTTTGGATGATTCTTCTGAACATACCAAGATGGAGTCTTTTCCTTGTCTGCTGTATCTTCTTCTGGTGCTTCATTGGTTTCTTCTTATATATCATTTTGATTTGATATGGGAAAGCATTCCCCGTCTTCCTCATTGTCATATTCCTCTGTTGATTTCATTTGTTCCGGATTTCTGCATGCTTCATCAATTACAACATCAATGCATTCAATAATTTTTTGACGTCTTTTATTATAACATTTGTATCCTTTAATTTTGGATGAATAAAAAATAAGAATAGCTTCATCTGCTCTGGGTTCAAACCTACGAAGTTTTTCATCAGTCCTTTTGATGAAACATTTGCTTCCAAAAACTCTAAACTGTTTACAGTAGGAGGCTTACCATACCAAAGTTCATATGGAGTTTGATCGCTATTTACCCGAACATTCGCTTTGTTGAGAATAGTCATGGCAGCAAATGCAACTTCACCCCAGAAGGTTGCAGGAGTTCCAGATTCATAAAGCATCACTCAAGCCATTTGTTGAACTATTTTGTTCATTCTTTCCACCACGCCATTTTGTTGTGGAATTCTAGCGACGAAGAATTGCCTTTTTTTTCCAAGTTGTTCACAAAAGTCAAAGAATTCATTTGATATGAATTCTCCCCCTCGATCAAATTTGAGACATTTGATTTTTCAATCTGATTCATTTTCAACTAAATATTTGAAGGCTTTAAACTTTTCAAATGCTTCATATTTATGCTTTAGTAGACATGTCCAACACATCTTGTTGATCCTTCTTTTTCACTAAAATGAACTCTGGTTTGCTTACTGAATTGACATGGTTTGCATATGGTATTTTATGGGATGCTGATATCTGGAATATCACAGACCAGCTTGAGCTTGTTGGGTTGAGTTATATTTTTTGGACCCTATATTAGGTGGGGTGAACCTACCTATGGTTTTGTGCATGGCTTTTGCACATGGTTTTTGGCGCAATGGTTTTTGATCCATGGTATTGGATGCTCCAGCATGTATAAATATTTATTGTAACATTGAAAGGAACATAATGAAAAATCAAGCTGGTAGTCCCAGTTCTGGGATCCAGGGAAAATCTTTGTGTATATGTGTTTTATGTGTTATGCACTTGCATTGTTTATTTTTTGTTCTTAGAATTTGTATGCAGGTAATTTTTGTATGGGGTTAAACCTACATTTGGTATCAGAGTTGTTTTGGCTTCAAGGGGATTCCTTTGTTGCTGGGGGGTTTCTCTTGGGCCTGTGGTAGACCCTTTTCAGTGGGAGATCTATAGGATCGATTCTGGTGGTGAAAGAAGATGGCGAGTAGTGGAAAGATAGAGATAGAGAAATTTAAAGGTCAAAGTTTTGAGTTATGGAAACTCAAGATGGAGGATCTGTTGGTAGATAAAGTTCAGTTGATCACAGTAGATCTGAGTACTAAACCAACGAGAGTGTCCGATGAAGAATGGAAGAAGTTGGAAGGAAGGGCACTACAAAAGGGACTATAAATCTAAAGCTCCTGACAAAGGAAATGGATTTGATGATTCTCCTTCCGCAAAGGTGAAAACCACCTCAGAAGAAGGTCAGTATGTATACTTGGCTTCTTCAAGTACACATGTAGATCATGAGGCATGGTTGATTGACTCAATTGCATCCTTTCACTTCACTCCCCATAGACAGTGGTTCTGCAAGTATGAGAAATATGATGGTGGTGATGTCTTCTTAGGGGATGATAGGAAGGCTAGAATCATTGGTTGCAGAAAAGTAAAGTTGAAGTTACAAGGTGGAAGGGTTAGAACACTTTTGGGTGTTTTTCATATTCCTACATTGGCCAAAAATCTTATTTATGTAAGCAAACTGGATGATGTAGGTGTAAAAATAGTGTTCGAGAAAGATACCTGCAAGATGGTTCGAGGAGCACTGGTATTGATGCGGGGAGTTAGGATTGGAACTTTGTATAAGCTGCAAGGTAGCACTGTTATTGATGGGTGCAACAGTTTTGTGGTTCCTGAAAGTGGGACAGAAAATATAGTGGTCTCTGGAGAAAAGACCATTTTATGGCATCAAAGGCTTAGACATATTGGAGAGAAGGGCCTTCGAATACTTCATCTTAAAGGTATCATAGAAGGTATGACTAATAGCTCTCTTGATTTTGATTTCTATGAAAATTATGTATATGGGAAGCAGAATCAGGCGATTTTTCCCTCTGGTGGTAAGAGGGCAAAACAGATATGAGAACTTGGGCACAGTGATGTGTTTGGACCAGTGAAGGTTCCATCACTGGGTAAGTCTGTGCACTATGTATCATTTATAGATGACTTCTCAAGGAATACATGGATATATTTCCTCAAGAAGAAATCTAAAGTCCTTGATAGGTTTAAAGAATTTAAAGCTCTAGTGGAAAACCAAACAGAGAAGAAGATAAAGGTGTTGAGGACAGATAATGGTGGAGAGTTTTGCAACAAGGAATTTGAAGAATTATGTAAGAAGTGTGGTATAGCACGACAGAAGACTACTCCATACACAACTCAGCAAAATGGAGTTGCAGAAAGAATGAACAAGACATTGATGGAAAGGGAAAGAAGCATTCTCAGTGGTATCAGGTTAGGACAAGAATTTTGGGCAGAGGCAGTGGAGACAGCATGTTACCTAGTCAACAGATCGCCTTCATCAATGTTGGAGGATAAGACTCCACAAGAGGTATGGACTGGTAAGAAACCCTCTCTTTCACATCTGAGGGTATTTGGATGTGATGCATATGTACATGTTCCAAAGGAGAAAAGAACAAAGTTGGATAGTAAATCTGAAAAGTGCACCTTTATTGGGTATAAGGATGGTTTAAAGGGTTATAAGCTTTGGAACCCAGTAACAAGGAAGGTTGTGTATAGCCGAGATGTGGTGTTCAAAGAGGTAAAAAATGTTATTAAACATGAAGTCCCATCAAAGGAACCTAAGAAGACAGAGTTTGAGCTAAAGGAGGAAGAATCAAACTCTACAACAGAGAGGAATCAAAAGATGAAGAGCCACAAACTCCAGTTATGAGAAGATCAGTTCGAGAAAGAAGGAAGCTAGAAAGGTATAGTCCATCTAATTTTTGTTCAAATTTTGCTTTATCTGTTACCGATGATGATCCCAGAAATATGAAGGAAGCAGTAGATTCAGGGGATGGAAAACTCTGGAAAGAGGCCATGGTTGATGAAGTGGCATCTTTGCCCAAAACTAAGGCTTGGGATCTAGTGGAGTTGTTGACTGGAAGGAAACCTATTGGCAGCAAATGGGTGTTCAAGAAGAAGACAAATGCAAAAGGAAAGGTGTCACTTCACTCCCCATAGAGAGTGGTTTTGCGAGTATGAGAAATATGATGGTGGTGATGTCTTCTTAGGGGATGATAGAAGACAAAAAGTTGTTCCTGGTAAAGGTGGACACTTTGAAGAATACTGCAGATGAATTGACAAAATCTATGAGCTCTGAGAAGTTCTCTTGGTGTAGAGAAATAATGGGCATTGTAGGGCTAGATAAATGACTAAGCTCTCCTATGGCCCCCTGTGGAAAGAAAACAACAAGTGGGAGAATGTTGGGTTGTGTTATATTTTTTGGACCCTATATTAGGTGGGGAAAACCTACCTATGGTTTTGTGCATGGTTTTCGCACATGGTTTTGGGTGCGATGGTTTTCAGTCCATGGTATCGGATGCTTCGGCATGTATAAATATGTATTGTAACATTGAAAGGAACAAAATGAAAAATCAAGCTGGTAGTATTAGTTTTGGGATCTAGGGGAAAATCTATGTGTATATGTGTTTTATGTGTTATGCACTCACATTTTTTACATTATGTTCTTAGAATTTGTATGCATGTAATTTCTGTATGGGGTTAAAACCTAAAGAGCCTAAATGCTTTTCTTATTTGAGAAAAGATTAGATACCCCAACCTTCTGTGCCATAGCCAGTTTTCATCTATTTTTCTTAGATAGCATTATTTTTGTCCTCCTTTCAGTATGTATAATTTTTTTGGAGTTCTTGTACCTTTGATTACGATCTTTCTTGTATCAAACTCACAAACCACACATCCATCTTATCAAAACACGACTTCATTTCCTTGATCACACATTTGACTGACACTCAAAAAAGTTATGCTTTAAACCATCTACATACATGACATTTCCATCTTTAACCTTTTCTTTCAAGAAAATAGAACCTTTACCTTTAATGATAGCTGGTGTGTCATTTCCAAATGAGACATTATTTTCCTTTTCTAAAGCATTATATGAATGAAGTTTCTCTTTCTCACCTGTCATGTGTTTGAAGCATCCGTTTTTTATGTACCACTAATTCTCTTCTCCTTCTACATATAGAGCTATGCCACATATTTCTAATTGAGATTCCTTCTTTCTCCATATCCTAGAATTTGATGATGTTTTCTCTTTTTGAAGTGTTGGCCGAATTTTTCTCCCACATTCAGATTCTTCTTGATTCCTGTTACACTCCTTTGATTTTGTGCTTCTCTAGTCTTGATGGTTTTGTAATCAACACATTGAGCAACCTTATGCCCAAAGTTATGGCATGAAAAACATTGTCCATTAAAGAAGTTTTTGCGATCATGGAATATTTTGGCATTGTTTACCTGTTGGTTGAAGCTTCTACTGATATTCATCCTTGAAGTAAATTGAGCATGATTTACCTAATAAGTACTTTTAGGCCTTTGCTGACGATTGACATATTGTTCATTGGTCTTTGATGCATTAACATGGCTTTTGGTGGAGGCTGATGGCTTCTATGATTGAGATGATTCTTCAGTATATACAAGACCTGTCTTTATAGGAGGAGAACATTAAACTTTGACGATTTAATTTAAATTTTATGATCCTTTAGAAAATCTAAGATTAAGATATTTTGTCTTCTCCAGTTCTTTTCTTAGACCCACAATTTCACAATCTAGATTTTCATTGTGTTTTTCTCTTTTAGTGAGTTGACGTGTCAATGTATCTATGATCATATTCTTTTATTCTAAACAAATTTTGAGTTTGTGATTTCTTCAAGAAAGTATTCCTCTTCTAAGGCATCCAAAAAATCATCATTGCCATAAGCCATGAGTAGTCTATAATCTTGTTCAATTTCATCTTAATCACTATTAGATAAACCATCACTGTCTTCATGAGTATAGTAACTCCTTTTATGGACAACTTGTTTTCTATTGCCTTTTGCATATTCCTTTCCCCTTTCATGTTTATCTTTATGACGACATTTGGTAGCATAATGTCTGACTCTACCACAAGCAAAGCATTTGAATGGTAGCTTACCTCTGAATCTTCTGGAACCCCATTGAAGCTTATTGAAAAAATTTACCTCATCGTCTTATTCTGAAATGCATCATGGGTCATTGTGCTCTTCCTTTTATTTTCCCTTTGTTGAAGCTTTAAAACCGGCTTCTCTCATATCTAATGGACCTCCTTTCCTCATTTCAAAGGTAGTTAGAATTCCATGGAGTTGAATCACAGTAATAGTTTGAAGATCTTGTTTTTCTTCTATGGTAGATACTTTTGACTCAAATTTAGAAGACAAATATCTCAAAATTTTCTCAACTAAAGTAGCTTCCTTTATCTCTTCACCCAGATTTTTCATACAGTTAACAATCTCATCTACACTTAAAAAGTAAATAGAAATACTCTCATCACTATGCATATTAAGAGCTTCGTACTGAAATATGAGAGTTTGAAGCTTAGCACGTTTTACCTGGGAGTCTCCTTCATAACTTTTAATGATTTTGTCCCATATCTCTTTGGTTGTCTTGAGCTGCATGACTTTGACAAATTCTGATTCTGACAGACTTCCAAATAACATATTTACTGCTTTGGAATTGGTTTCATTTAACTTATTACCTATTGAATCTATAGGTATTGTTGCTGGAAATTGATATCCTCCTTCCAAAATTTCCCAAACATCTACTCCAAGCGACTGAAGGTAGGCCCTGGTTCTTATTTTCCAATATACCAAGTTGTTCCCATTGAAGATTGGTGGTCTGATAGATCCTGTTGTAACATGATTAGTTTTGATAATTTAAATTTTATGATATAATAGTTTTTAGTAATTTAGAAATAATAAATGGGTCTGCAAGAGTAAATGTGCCCTCAAAATGTAAATTTAATTTTCATTAGCTGGTTGATTTAGTTAATCATGCATTTAAACATGATTAAATGATGTAATAAAGTAAATGCAAACATGGTTTAAAAACATATGAGAACGAATTTTCAAAAAATGAAAGAGATTTTTGTTGATAACATCCTCATGTACAAAAACCTCTCTCAGTTTTCTAATAGCTATTATGGTTTGGGAGATGAAAATGCATATTTGAAGGCATGTTTTCCAGAAATTTCTTATTTTAGTCACCTTTTTACAGAAGATATTTTAACTACAAAAAGATGAATATTTAGAAACAGGAAGTGGTTTTGGTTCATATGATTCCAAAATACAAAAACCTATCTCACTTTTCAAATATATGTCAGGGGTTGGGAGATACACTCTCATCATGTTTAGCCTATTTTTCCGACTATGCAATGTCCTGTTTAAGGCACCTTTTTGAAGAACCTATTGTGGATATCAGAGATGCATCTTGGAAAACTGGAGGTGGTTTTTGTTCTTACGATACTATACTACAAAAACCTCTCTCATTTTTACACAGCTATCTCGGATTGAGATCTTCAAAGGGATGACTGGACCCTATTTTTCAGAAATTCAGGAGGAAAAAGATCAAGACAGTTAGTGACTTGGAGGCCACCTCATCAAATATGAGTTGCAATCAAATTATAATTTCTCTTCTTTATCAATAGAAATCCTCAAGGATAGTACAAGAACTCTTCAAATAGTTTTAGTTACCTTTACCTTTATTTTGTTCTATTTTTGTAATATAGTTTTCAGATATTTGTAATAGCTCTTGATATTTTTATCAACATATTATGTGAGGAAATTGTATAAATACTTCATCAATTGAAGTAATATGGGTGGGATTTTGATGCCAAAACTCTTAAATCTGTAATAAAGCTTTTGTTGTAGTTTTTCTAATGAAATCCTTACGGCTTTAGCTTTGACATAATTTTGTGCTTCAAGTATGTTTTTCAAGTTTTTCATATCTTATTTCTACACATGATAAAAGTGTTTATAGGAAGGTCTGTAAAATCATTATCTTTAGAAAGAGATTTGTTTATTGGACTGTTTGTTTGTCATAACTCCTCTTTAACTGGTTTTTGTTTTGTGCTTTCTGACAACCATTAAAAGATATTAGCTTATTAGGCTATTTGTATGAAATAGCTCCTCTTAGAATTGATTTTAGTTTGGCCATTTTGTTTCCCTTTAAATCTATTTTGTTGGGTTGTAGAAATCTTCTACATGCATCCAAATATTCCTAGTGGTTAAGTAATCAGTCTGGCTACTCAATTATTAGGAATCTCCCTACATTGTTTTGCCAAATTCTTATACAAATCAAGTCGTTCTATCAAGCTGGAAGCTGACACTTTCAAAAGAAACCCTGTGATAGAGCCTTTAAATCATGAGTAGGGATTATCATTGATCACGAACCACCCCCAATTAAAACCATAAATCTGGCCATTGTGCTTCAAAGGCTGTTGTTCAGTGACAGGTGAACAACATTAAACAAAGCCTCATAACAACTGAGGGAGCCCCCTCTAGTTCAAGGGCCATCTTGAACCTAAAGGCTAGTTGAGTTGGTTTCCTGGCATAGTTTCTGTAGCCAAGGACTACCTATGGGAAATAGGTACAGCAGATACCATGCCTTTGTGATTATTCATCATGAAAGATCTTCCTTCAAGAAATCAAGCTTCTTCTAAAGGACCTGCTTTGATACCAATTGTTGGAAATAATACTAAGAGGGGAGGTTGAATCATTATTTACAGTTCAATCATTTTTCATTTCCTAAACAGATTTATACATGCTACTTCTGTGAAGGGAACTTGCGTGTACACGCTACTGTGATTAAAAAAACCAGCGTATACCCAAAGAACTTATGATTTAGTTAATTTACCATGCGTTTATCTTTAATCAGTGCATTAGTAACTTGTTAAATAGTGCAGTAAAAACATAATAAACCATTACACATAAGAAATACACATGAACACCAAGATTTAAGGTGGAAACCCAATGAGGGAGAAAAACCACCTGCTAATGTCGTCTCTGTCTTCTTTTAATATTAAGAAAAAAAATTACAATATTGTACTGGTGCAGACTCATACCAGTACGCATGCACCCACCTACAAAAGTGTACAACCTTCTCTCATTTTCCAACTTCTACTGGAAGGGAGCTACAACCCCCTAGCTCTTGTACTAGCTAATGTGTTTACTAGTACCACAACGCTAGCCTACAAAAAGCCTCGTTTCATCAAATTTTCATACTAGACCCATCAAAACTTTCAAACTAGATCAACTAATAATCAGTTAATCTGAATAGTTAAATCACTATCACTAGAACATCGTGTTGAACCCAGAAACCTGCATCATCATTCAAAACCAGCTGTAACCTAAAAAAAAATGCATCCAAATGTATACACTACTTTATTGAACCCAACCTACATATATATGTTATTTCCTTCAACCAAACCTGCGTATACCTTCAAAACTACTGAAACATAAAACTTTTGAATCAAGTCTGAACCAACCAGCAATATACTAAACATCTACTATCAATTTACAGAGATTTACACAAGCAGTAGCAGAGATAACCCTTCTCACTTAAACAATCAATCAATCAGACACCAAACTCCTTATGCATTCAGTTTTACATTCAAATCTAAAAAGACTTCATTGGCAGACAACAATAAAATAGTAGAACTGATCAGATAGATTAGTCATTTCTAAAGAATAGGCTTTTCCTTTGTATATGCTACTTGGAAGAGTAGAATCTGCATGTATACGTGCTTTTACAGAGGTGAACGAGCGTATAGATCTGCAAATATTAACTCACAACTTTGCTGCTATTTCAGAATTTAGACAAACCCAGATCATGACATTTAAAGAATAAAATAAGTGTACGCAATCAGATCTAGCCCAACCAATATCAGATCATTCAATGATAAATCACTTCAGATCACATGATCTTGATCCAACATTGAATTCAAGGTGCACAAAATATTTCAGATCAAATAACAAACATAGCCCCTGCAACATAAAATATACTTCAGATAGAAGTATTCTTTAGAAACCCTTTCACTTTCACTCCAAGGAATTTTTATCTTCTCCTCCTTATATAGTTTTTGGCCTTTCTCAATACCTCGGATCAAAACCACTTAGGGCCCATGGTATTCTTGGATGGAATCAAATATTCATTACTCCGCTCAACATTGTGGGCTAATACCATGGTATTGACCCCTCGTATTGTTTCCTCTTGAATTTCTTTGATTTTCCAACATATATGCGCTTTTATTTTTGTAAAAGTGCATGTATACGTATACATTCTTTTTGTTCTATGAACCAGCATGTATACATTGTTTTGGCTAAGTGAACCTGCGTATACATCTTAAACTTCTTTACACCATCCTTTTCCTTCAACTTCTTTATTCTGATCAGTAGACCTTAGTTCCATCTTCTTGTTCTTCTTTACCAATGCCCTGTTACCTCTAAAATGATTTGTTACACTGTGAGTTGCCTTTTATCAAAACTTAACTGACCTGTGAGTGAGTTTCCATCAAGGATAACACTTTTATCATAATGCCAATGATCTCCCCCTTTGGACTTGATGGCAACCATGTTGGTGTTGATTACTGCAAGCTCTAGAAACTGCGAAAGATAAAAAGCAACACCAAAATACTCTCCCCCTTTGACATCAAGGGAAAAGGGTGGACCAAGATAATGTCCCATTTTGATATACATTATATTGTCCATGCTCCCTCTGAGTACATATTGATTCTACAGAGATATGTTTCAAAAAAATAACATGACTCTATAACTCAACTAAGTGAGTATGACCTCCCTAAGACCAATGACTCATACATAGATCAATCACCCAACCAAGTGGGGATATACCAATTGTTTATAAATGAATGAACTACAACAAGTATTACATCATCCATCCCATGCATAGTGGGGATACAAATTACATCATATGTCTAATTGGACTCATTCAAACATAGACTATGATAGAAGTAGACATATCACACCCTGGATCTTTACATGGATTATGCAACAAATGATATAAATACCTGAAACTATAGCTGAAATCAGCACCCATAATGCCAAAAATGTAGAATGTGAGTGAAGGCTAATGCTCCCCCTGAACCTGTGGTACCTATGAATTGTCAACAAGTCATTCATCAAGGCATCTTTGTCAACCAGATAAAAATCAATGAACAAATCATATCATCATATTATAATCATCAATGTCAAACTGAGAACCTGTATCAGAGTATAACCCACTGTTTTCAGTCAGAAAAACATATACGCTTCTGCAGCCACAAAAACCCGCGTATATACGTGACTATACTTCATGAAACTCACGTATATGAACCTTCCTCTAAAAAACTAGATTTAACAACAGGATGATGCAACAACTACTCCCATATTTTGTCTGATATGTTCAAATGTTTCTCTAGGAAGTGGTGTGGTGAACATATCAGCAACCTGTTCTTTGGAGGGAACATACTCCAATTTAACCTTTTGTTCAATCACTTGTTCTCGTAGAAAATGGTAATTAATGGGTATGTGCTTTGTCTTGGAGTGTATGACTGTATTTTTCAAAATACTGATGGCACTTGTATCATCACATAGAATGGATGTTAGGTCCCTATAATACTAGTGATTTCCCCATTACTATTATCGTTGTATCCCTTATTGTTATTGTTGTGCCCCTATTGTCCCCATATTGTTATTGTTGTGCCCCATAGAATCCCTCTATTGTTATTTTTGTGCCTTTATATTATTATTGTTAGGTCGACTTGGTTATATTGTGATCCCTTAGACTCCTATATATAGAAAGAAGGTTTTGTCATTTGAATCATCCAAGAATTGTTCATTTGTGTAATGTAAAGGAGGTTGCCCCCTCGAAGAGGCTGAATTATAAGGTGTTGATCTATCTTTTCTATCTTTTTGTGAGCTGGTTTCATAACATTTGGTATTAGAGCTTTAGATTCTAGGGTTTCGCTGCTTCAAATAGGTCATCGTGGAATTTTTTTCTATAACGTTTTTTTTGCAATGTTTCATAAGCTAAAAAAAAACATTTGAGACTAAATCTCATTGAACCTCAGGTCTAGATTTCAGATATTGTCTCGCTATATTTTCATAGATATGATCTAAGGAAGTTAGAGTTTTTGCAAGCTCTAGAACTTCATCTAAAATAGGTCATCGTGGAATGGCCGCTATAACTCTTTTGCTACAAAGTTTCAGAAGCTAAAAAAAAAACCCATTTGAGAAGAAATTGGTTTGAACCTTGGCTCCAAATTTCATATCATGTGTTGCTATATTTTCGGATATATAATCTGAGGAAGTTAAGGTTTTTTGCAGACCCCCGAATTACATTCCAAACAGGTCACCGTGGGAAAACATCATAACTTTCGCTCTGAGCATCAAATTGAATTTTCATAAGAAGTTACAAAAATAGTAAGGAATGTAGTTGTTTTGGGTATAATTTTCAGAACCTAAGGTTGAAACAGTGACCCGCGGTATGTCGTACAACTTCACTCTACTGAACTAGTCTATACTCACGTCATCGTGGGAGATTTGGCATAACTCTTCATTGAAGAATCCAATCTTGATTAGACTTGCTAGGTTAGAAAGATTACTCAGAGGGTTACTGCAGGAAGAAATTGTAGACCTGGGAGATCCAAAATTATAGAGATACATCAAATTCAATATTGAGCACCTACAAAGTGAAAAAAGGTGTGTAGTTTTTTTTAATTTTTGCATAAGCTTGGTTTGAAAAATTAGTTTAAAGGAATTCAAAGGGCATAGGGAAGCATTATTATCGGTCATTGATGCCCTGAAGAAAGAAAATGGAAACACTTAGTAAGAAACTTGAAATCTCTAGCATGACTCATGAAGAAGAGGAAGAAATGCAACATGATATATCAAAATTACGAGACCAAGTGCGACAAATTTCACTCGCACAAAAAGTAACAAAAAATAAGATGGATGGTTTAAAGAAAGATGTAGAAGCTAAGATGGATGGTTTAAAGAAAGGCGCTAAGATGAATGATGTGGAAGCTAAGATGGATGGCGTGGAAGCTAAGATGGACGGCATGGAAGCTAAGATAGATGATTTAAAGAAAGGCATGGAAGATTTGAAGACAGATTTGAAGACAAGTTTGACAAGGTTTCTACAAGAAATGCTTACTAATGGCGAAAGTGTAGTAAAGGAAACTCATGATGAGAACAAAATAAATGTTAATCATGATTTCATAGACTCTAATGTTGGATCGAAGAACCACCATATTCCAAAGATCGATATGAGGAAGTTTGATGGCAAGGATCTCAAAACATGGATACTACAGATGGAGCAATTTTTCAATCTCCATAATTTGCAAAATACAAAAGGTACACACTACAACTTTATATTTGGAACCAAATAAGTTTGTATGGTATCGATGGCTTTGCTCTCGTAAACAAATTGTAACTTGGGCTATTTTTATGGATGAAATGATAGCACATTATGAGCATACAAAAAGAAACATTTTTTTAGCCAATGATGGAGCACATTAAGGACTTCCAAAAATTGAATATAAGGGTAAAAGATATTCCAGAGGAGCATAGCATTGATGTGTTTATAGGGACTTTAAAAGATAACATCCAACATGAGGTTCACCTTTGGGAACCAGATTCATTGGAGAAGGCATTCAGGTTGGAAAGAAAAATGGAAAGAAAAATTATGGAAACAAGGAAGCCTACCACTCACAATCATAAATATGGAAGTGTTGTTGCCCCTAGCCATCCACCACCTACAAGTTTGACACCACAACAATTGGAAGAAAAAAGAGAAAAAGAGCTTTGTTACAGTTGTGATAGCAATTACACTAAAGGTCATAAGTGTGCCGAGAAGAAATTATTTTACATAGATTGTGAAGAGGAGGAAGAAAAGGAACAAGAAACATCAAAAGAAGAGAATATACACCATGAACAAACCTTGGAAAAAGAATAAATGAATCTAACCATATCTTGTAATGCATTGGCTGGAATTACCACTCCTCAAACTATCAAGATAGAAGGGCATATCAAGAAGAAAAAGGTAATAGTGTTGATTGATTCAGGAAGTACCCATAATTTTATTCATTGTAAGATAGCCAAGGAATTGAATTTCTTCCTACATCCAGCACCAAAGTGTCAAGTGATGGTTGCAAGTGGTGGAACCATAAATTGCTCAGGAAATTGCCATAATATCAAGCTATCCATGGGAGAATATGTATTGAATATCCCAATGCCTTCCATTCCAATGGGTGGTGTTGATGTTGTACTAGGAGTCCAATGGCTACAATCCTTATGTACAATAGCTTTTCATTTTCAAGAAATTTTCATGAAATTCTCTTCAAAAGGAAACGAAGTTGAATTAAGGGGCATCACAGGGAAATCGGGAAAGATAATCAACTCTAATGGAATGACAAAGCTTCTAAATAAAGAAAAATGAGGCATAATTGCACAATTATGTTCACTAGAGGTTCCCACATCGAAATCATTCATTTCTCGAGATCTCTAAAAAGCCTTGGACAATCATTCCAAGGTATTTGAGACTCCCAAAGGCCTCCCACCTATTCGTGATCATGATCATGCTATTAATTTGATTCCAGGAAGTGTTCCTCCAAACATTAGGTTTTACAGATATCCCTATGTCCAAAAGAGTGAAATTGAACTTATGGTTGCAGAAATGCTAGAGGCTGGTATAATTCAACCTAGTCAAAGTTCTTTCTCTACTCCAGTAATATTGGTTCAGAAGAAGGATGGATCAAGGTGCATGTGTCTAGATTATAGGGAGCTCAACAAGCTCACTATTAAAGATAAATTTGCCATTCCTGTCATTGATGAATTATTAGATGAATTGCATGGATCAATTTGCTTCACTAAGTTGGATCTTTGTTCAGGCTATCATCAAATCAAAATGAAGACTAAAGACATTCCAAAAATAGCATTTAGAACTCATGAGGGTCATTATGAATTTTTGGTCATGCCTTTTGGCCTTACTAATGCACCTTCTACATTTCAAGGTTTGATGAATTCCATATTCAAACCCTTCCTTAGAAAATTTGTGTTAGTATTTTTTGATGATATACTAATCTACAACAAGTCTTGGAAGGATCATGTCCAACAAGTTGATATGGTGCTCAAACTATTGGAGGAGAAACAATTATATATGCAAAAATCTCCAAATGTTTCTTTGGAGTACAAGAGGTGGAATATTTGGGTCATATTGTATCTCATGAAGGTGTTAAGGTAGACCCTAGCAAAATTAAAACCATTAAGGAATGGAAAATCCCCACATCCATAAAGCATCTATGATTATGTTCACTAGAGGTTCCCACATCGAAATCATCCATTTCTCCATATCTCCTCGTAGATGTTTTATGGATGTGGGGATTTCCATTCCTTAATCATTTTAATTACGTTCACTAGAGGTTCCCACATTGATGTACCATTGATTCTCTTATCCTTATACATATAGAGCTATGCCACATCTTTTTTATTGAGATTCCTTCTTTCTCCATATCTTGGAATTTGGTGATGTTTTCTCTTTTTGAAGTGTTGGCCAAAATTTTCTCCCACATTCAGATTCTTCATGACCAAAGTTGTTACAAATTGAACATTCTATTTCATCTTCAAGAGGAGAAAAGTAATTATATGAACTTTTCTTGATTCTTGTTACACTCCATTGATTTCGTGCTTCTCTAGTCATGATGGTTTTGCAATCAACACATTGAGCAGCCTTATGCCCAAAGTTATGGCATGAAAAACATTGTCCATTAAAGAAGTTTTTGCAATCATGGAATCTTTTGGCATTGTTTACCTGTTGGTTGAAGCTTCTACTGATATTCATCCTTGGATTAAATTGAGCACGATTTACCTGATGAGAACTTTTAGGCCTTTGCTTACAATTGACATATTGTTCATTAGTCTTTGATGCATTAAGATAGCTTCTGGTGGAGGCTGATGGCTTCTTTGATTGAGATGATTCTTCATTATATCCAAGACCTGTCTTTATAAGAGGAGAACGATGAACTTTGATGATTTCATTTAAAGTTTCTGATCCTTTAACAAATCTAAGATTAAGAGATTTTGTCTTCTCCAGTTCTTTTCTTAGACCCACAATTTCACATTCTAGATTTTCATTGTGTTTTTATCTTTCAATGAATTGATGTGTCAACGTATCTATGATCATATTCTTTTATTCTAAACAGATTTTGAGTTTTTTGATTTCTTCAAGAAAGTCTTCCTCTTCTAAGGCATCCAAAAAATCATCATTGTCATATGCCATGAGTAGTCTATAATCTTGTTCAGGTTCATCTTCATCACTATTAGATAAACCATCACTGTCTTCATGACTATAGTAACTCCTTTTATTGACAACATGTTTTCTATTTCCATTTTCATATTCCTTTCCCCTTTCATATTTATCTTTACGAGGACATTTGGCAGCATAATGGCTAACTCTACCACAAGCAAAGCATTTGAATGGTAGCTTACCTTTGAATCTTCAGGAACCCCATTGAAGCTTATTGAAAAAATTTATCTCATCTTCTTCTTCTAAAATTTATCCTAGTTCATTGTGCTCTTCCTTTTCTTTTCCCTTTGTTGAAGCTTTAAAAGCGACTTCTCTCATATCTGATGGACCTCCTTTCCTCATTTCAAAGGAAATTAGGATTCCATTGAGTTGAACCATAGTAATAGTTTGAAGGTCTTGTTTTTCTTCTATGGTAGATACTTTTGACTCAAATTTAGAAGACAAATATCTCAAAATTTTCTCAACTAAAGTAGCTTCCTTTATCTCTTCACCCAGATTCTTCATACAATTAACAATCTCATATACACTTAAAAAGTAACTAGAAATACTCTCATCACTATGCATCTTAAGAGTTTCATACTGAATTCTGAGAGTTTGGAGCTTAGAAAATTTTACCTGGGAGTCTCCTTCATAACTCTGAATGAGTTTGTCCCATATCTCTTTGGTTGTATTGAGCTGCATGACTTTGACGAATTCTGATTCTAACAGACTTCCCAATAACGTATTAACTGTTTTGGAATTGGTTTCGTATAACTTATTACCTATTGAATATGTAGGCATTGCTGCTGGAAATTGATATCCTCCTTCCATAATTTCCCAAACATCGGCTCCAAGCAACAGAAGATAGGTCCTAGTTCTTATTTTCCAATATACCAAGTTGTTCCCATTGAAGATTGGTGGTCTGATAAATCATGTTGTAACATGATTAGTTTTGATAATTTAAATTTTCTGATATAATAGGTTTTAGTAGTTTAGAAATAATAAATGGGTCTACAAGAGTAAATGTGTCCTCAAAATGTAAATTTAAGTTTCATTAGCTGGTTGATTTAGTTAAGCATGCATTTAAACATGATTAAATGATATAATAAAGTAAATTCAAACATGGTTTAAAAACCACTGAGAATGAATTTTCAAAAAATGAAAGTGGTTTTTGTTGATAACATCCTCATGTACAACAACCTCTCTCAGTTTTCTAACAACTATTATGGTTTAGGAGATGCAAATGCATATTTGAAAGCATGTTTTCCAAAAATTTCTTGTTTTAGTCACCTTTCTAGAGAGGATATTTTTACTAAAAAAGGATGAATATTTAGAAACTGGAAGAGGTTTTGGTTCATATTATTCCAAAATACAAAAACCTATCTCACTTTTAAAACAAGTGTGAGGGGTTGGGAGATACACTCTCATCATGTTTAGCCTATTTTTCCAACTGTGCAATGCCCTGTTTAAGGCACCTTTGTTCAGAACCTATTATGGATAATGAGAGATGAATATTGGAAAACTGGAGGAACTTTTTGTTCTTAAGATACTATACTACAAAAACCTCTCTCAGTTTCCACATAGCTAGCCCGGATTGAGATATTTGAAGGGACCCTATTTTTCAGAAATTCGGGAGGAAAAAGCTCAAGACAGTTAGTGACTTGGAGGCCACCTCATCAAATATGAGTTGCAATCAAATTAGAATTTCTCTTTTTTATCAACATAAATCCTCAAAGATAGTACAAGAACTCTTCAAATAGTTTTAGTTACCTTTATTTGTGTTTTATTTGTTTAAAATAACAACAAGAAATGCTAAATATAGAAGTGATAAAAATAGCACTGCCATAAATAGCATTTCGGGATACCTTCTTATTTTAGTTAGTCCCTGAACTAAAATAGAGAAGTAAAATTTGAATTTGATTTTAGTAGTTGTTTGATTAATAATTAATTAATTCATCTTGAGTTAATTAGTTGGAGAAATCAAACATGAAGTTTATGTGAAGACATGCAATAGTTATCCCATTGATTTAGGATTATCCCTTAGTTAAAGAGATAAGGATGAGTTGTAATTTGAGTTGTAATTAGTTAGCTTAATAAACTGAGTTAAGTCTAGTTATGTTAGTTCAAATAGTTTTTTGAACTAATTGTGAGTTCAGTTAGATAATGCATGCATGCATGTAACTGTTGCACTTCAGATAACTGAATATTCTCTCATAAATAACTCATGCATGTCAGTTCAGATAGAGACCCAGTTGAGATCAGATGATGGGACAATGTACTATCAGTTGCAATAATATTCCATGGAGGATATCTCTTGCATGTAGAAGGAATTCATTCCTTGGAGATTGCGCAGTTACTTTTGGGTTTGGTGAGTGTGTGATGAGGCCAATTCACACAGGTGGCAGCATTGGACCCCAAGGAAAACTATGCAAGGAAGTAGGAGGCTTGGAGGGCTGAGGGAAGGCATATCTTGTGTCTATTTAGTCTGTGAGTTGTATTGTTCGATTGCATAGAGAGAAGGATAGCTTGTGAGCTGATTATTTGTGTAATCTGAACATATTTCCACTTGTATGATAATACAAAGATTGCGGTTTCTAGTTGAGGCTTTCCCCAGATTCTTCTGTGTTCATGTGTGATTGATCTCTCTTCATCTATTATATGTGTTCTATTTGATCTTGCTCATAATCGATTAAGCTTCTGCAAGTTTGTTGTAGAAGTAGATCTTGTATTTTGCTTTAGTATATTGCATAATATGTTGATCTACAGTAGGAAATTCTATATGGTATCGGAGCAAAGGTGATCAAAGGAGAGAACATTATACAAGAAGGGAGAAGTTCAAAGTTTGAGGTTCCTGAATATAGAAATTGAGTTCTTATCACATCTCAATTTCACCAATGGCGTTCAGCAGTTTAAGACTCGAGTATGCCCTTGATGGCAGCTCGAATTATATATCATAAAAGGATCACATGGAAGTAGTATTATAGGACAACGGTTGAAAGGACTTCATTGATCAAGAAGTCCCCAAGTCGGTAGTAGCTAATGCTAGAGAATTGGAGGAATGGAAGAAATGTGTGGCTAGAGCAAGGAGAATCATCCTGGAGGGAGTTCGAGACCACATTGTCTCGAGCCTCCATGGGAAGGAGACATCATTTTCGATGTGGAAAACGTTGAAAGATCTATATCAGAACAACAACAATAAGAGGAAGTTGGCACTGAAAGACAAGCTTCAGAAAATTAAGTGTGAAAAGGGAAACATGATCTCTACATATCTGAACAAGCTCACCACCTGTAGGGATGAGCTTGGAAGTGTATGGATCACGACATCCAATGATGACATGGTGAGTCTTGCACTCCTTGATCTTCCTAAGAGCTAGCATAGCTACCAAGATTGGTTAATGGAAGATTGGGAATGACTTTGGTCGGATCTGATGCAGGAGGAGATAAGAAGAAGCACTAGAGATGGATCTTCATCAAAACCAGATGATGAAGAAAATCTAGCCTTAGCGAGTAAGGCGAGGAAAGGGAAAGGGAAGGCATCCCATTCGAAATCCAATTCTTCCCATGGTGGGAAGAAGTTTGACAAATCGAAAGTGTGATGCTTTCATTGTCATGAAGTGGGCCATTATTCTACGAATTGTCCACAGAAGAAATCCAAGAAGGGAGCCTCGAAGGGATCTGATGGTGAGGCACTAGCCTCACAGTTTGAGTTGGATTTCTCTCTTATCGCATGCATGGTTTCATCCATGGTGGGATGTGTGTGGTACCTAGATAGTGGAGCTTCATTCCACATGTCAGGTGACAAGAATCTTTTCAGTGCCTTGGAGGAGAAGGATCTCCAAAAGCGGATCGAGATGGGCGATGATGGAAAGTACTGTGTTTCAGGTGAAGGTACAGTTGTGTTTCAGAGGGAGCATGGAGCTCCTCTCACCCTGACTGATGTACCAAGTGTGAAGAAGAATCTTGTGTCCATTGCTATGCTAGAAGATAAAGGCTATGATGTAGTCTTTAGTAAAGGAATGGTATTCCTGAGGCATATCGGCACTGGACAGACCAAGCAAATTGGGATTCGAGTAAAGAATCTATACAAGTTGGAGGTAGATGATTGTGCTACATTGAGTTCCAAAACTAAGATGATGTAGAGCCAAGCTATTGGCGAGCTATGGCATATAAGATTGGGCCACTTGCACCATGGAGCCCTAAAGATCATGCAGGAGATTTCTATCGGACTTCCCAAGGGAAAACTGGAGCAGACGGATACATGCAAAGGTTGTACCTTGGGTAAGTATGCGAAATCTTCTTTTCCAAATCAAGACAGTAGAGCTAGAGCAATCCTATAGCAAGTTCACTCAGATGTTTGTGGACCATTCTCTACAGCCTCCACTGTTAAACAAAGGTAATATGTTATTTTTATTGATGATTTTTCTCATAGATGTTGGATCTACTTTATGCAAAAGAAGGATCAGACCTTCTTAAGGTTTTGTGAGTTTAAATCCTTGGTAGAGAAAGAATCTGGAAAGAAAGTAAAAGCCTTGTGTAGCAACAATGGTGGAGAGTATGTCTCCCAATAGTTTAAGGACTTCTTCACTGCAGAAGGAATTAAACAGGAGTTGACAGCACCCCATAACCCACAACAGAATGGGGTGGCTGAAAGGAAGAACAGATTGATTGTGGGAGTATCTCGAGCGATGTTGCGTGACCAAAGCTTACCACTGCATTTGTGGGTTGAGGCATGCAATACAGTAGTATAATTGCATAATAGAATCTCGCACCGTATACTGGGGATGAAGACACCTATGGAGGCCTTTTCTGGGAAGCGACTAGATGTGAGTCACTTCAGGATCTTTGGATCATTGATTTATTGCCATGTGACCAAAGATGCCTAGAGGAAGCTAGATCCAATAGCTGAGTTGGGGATACTTGTGGGGTACACTGATACACCCCACAACTATTGGGTGTACCTGCCTACCAGTCAAAGGACAGTGGTACACAGAGATCTGAAGTTTGATGAGCAGAAATCCATGCGAGTATTGCTTGAGAGGGAGCTCAAGTTGCATGCAGAGGAGGAACTTTCAGTTCCTAAGGAGGAGGAGCCTCAAATTGATGTGGAGCAACCACATGCAGAGGATATGGGAGTGGAGACATCCACTCATGTTGAGTCTTCCAGAGATGGGCGGAAACACTCAAGGGAAGCTGACAGGTTGATGCTAGATGCACATGAGAATGTGGGACAACCATCTTCTCAGCGCAGATAGAGGAGGTCACCCGAGTGGTACACTGGGTACATGGCCCTGGTTGGGGAGTGTGGAGAGTCCGAGCCTTCTTCATTCTAGGAGGCAATGTAGCAACTAGCCTAGGTTGATGCAATGGTGGAGGAGTACGACTCCATTGTTCAGAACTGTGTTTGGGATGTTGTCCCAAGACCTCAGGACAAGTCAGTGGTGAGTTCTAGATGTATTTATAAGGTAAAGCAAGCAGTTGATGGCAATGTTTAGAAACATAAGGCAAGGTTTGTTGCCCGTGGTTTCTCATAGGTCAAGGGGATCGACTACGATGAGACCTTTACTCCTGTAGAAAGGTACTCATCTATCAGATTGATGTTGGAACTAATAGCTCAAATGGGTTGGAGGATCCATCAAATGGATGTGAAGACCGCGTTCCTCAATGGGAATATTAAGGAAGAGGTGTACATTGAGCAGCCAGAAGGTTTCGAAAACTTCGATCATGAGTCGCATGTGTGGTGACTCAAGAGGGCTTTGTATGGGCTAAAGCAAGCAACCCGTGCTTAGTACACCATGATCGACAGCTATTTCACCAAGTTGGTGATCTGAAAATGAGATCTTAAATCAATAAGGTATTACAGACTCATGTGTAGGAATGCCTATATTACTTAGTGCAACAGATCGAAAAGATTACAAATAATATAGACAATGAGCAGTTAGAAAACATAACTGACACACACATCAACACAGCAAATACTTAAGGAGTTCACCAGACTTCTTGACTACGTCTCCTGGTCTAGCTTTCAGTGTCGACCTCTATATTAAGTCTTTAAGAACAAATTATTACAAGGGTGAGCTCAAAACAAAGTCTCAACCAATAGTGACATCAAAGAGGGATCTGCTTGAAAACCTTGAGTCCAAAAGAGTGCACAGACTCTCCCTTTGTCCTGTTCCTCTATTCAATCTACCCCAATCTGACTGACTGACTGCCTTTCTATGACTACGTTCCACGGACCTCCTTCTATGCTGCCATTGAATGGCTTTTAAGCCTATCAGCGCTGTCGGTTTGCATTCCTTTTCAAGCTCTCTAGCTCCCCGCGCTACCCCTTCATCTCCTTCCTGAGCATTTAAACAATCATTATGAAATGCTTGAATCATCAAGGCCACCTGTTTATAATGGAAAGGACCACTGGAGTGGGTGGAATCCCCGGGAATACACTCTTCTGTTTACATAGAGAAATACACAGAAAATACTCAGAAAATAGTGGAAAATCTGACCAAGCTGGACTTTAAAAGATATCGAGTCTGACCTATAATCCTATCGGGTTCGTGCTTGATCTCTATCACAAGTTTCAGTGCTATGGTCATAATCCCTTTGTATTTTTTCCATAACGAGAATATACAAAAATACATATAAAAACGCTTATCATCGGACTTCAAATTTTATACAACCACATATATAATTCCTTTCGGGTCTGCTCTGATCGCAATCACATATCGCATGTCAATGACCCCTTTGTATTTGGTTTCGATCCTATTCCACCGCTGATCATTGATTGCCGACCGATGCCATCAGCCCATCACAATCGCAATCAAATTACCTGCAACCTATCGGCATCACCCCTTTGCATTGTTGTGATGTGATATTGTGATGCGATAAGCCACAATTGCATATCATTGAGTCTCTGGGCCTGCAATAAGTCCTCCCTTTGGAAATCTGCAATGCAATATTGTAATATCTATTGTTGAACTACGTGCTCGATCAATGGTCCACATTATGTCACTGGGTAGCAGTCGTATTTCCCATAAGGCTGCCTTCGATACACTCTGCCAATGTGATATTGTCGAACCCTCCGATGCGATCCGCCGATTTGATCTGGACCATTGATTGGTCCGATCTAACAGCTCCTATGTAGTGGCAATTATACCTATTATTAGCTTTGTTTTCCACCATTCTTAGTGTTTTTCTTCTGCGATAATGTTTCTCGATAGTTTTAAAGACTTAGACTTAGAGGTTGTAGGTTCCATTTTGGATCATGCCTTCCCACTGAAAAGCTTTTGGACCACCAAAAGTTGGTTTTTAGGCATTGATCAAGTGAGGATACAACTCCCTCACTTGTTTAACTTCTATCCATCATTCTTTGCTTGGATTTGAACCTTTGAGCCCTACTCTCAGGTACTCAACATCCCCTCGACGCATAGTTATCACCTTCTTATCCAGAACTGTGTCTTCTTGTAACTCATTGAGATACTCCAGCAAAAGATCCTCAATAGAAGGTAACTGACTTTGCTCTTCAGGATCTTCAATCAATGAAGGTTCATACAATCTCAAGTTTTCTGCATTAACAACTGAATAGATCTGCATATAAGCTGGCAAATCAAGGTGAAAATCATTTTCACCAATTTTATCAAGTATCTTGAAAAGTCCATACCTTATTGGTTTTAGCTTCTTAACTTCACCTTGCATTCTATATTTGCTGATGTACAGCCAGACTTGACCACTAATTTGAAAACTATGCTTAACTCAATGCTTGTCATCTCTTCCCTTGTACTTGGCTTGACTTCTTTCTAGCTGTTCCTATACTGCTTGGTGAATTTCTTGGATTTTTTCAATGAACTTGGTTGCTTTATCCATCAACTACTATGTATTTACCAAAGACAAAATCCAAGGGAGACTTTGGTATAAAACCAAAACAAGTCTCAAAAGGAGATCTCTGAGTAGAAGAGTGCTTGGCACAGTTGTAAGCATGCTACACATAACAAAAATGCTCATCCCAAATCTTGGGATGCTTGCTGCAATAGCCTCTGAGCAACTGGATCACTGTTCCATTGACCACTTCTATCTGACCATCTATTTGTGGATGAAATGTTGTGCTCCTAGTGTCCATCAACTCCCCTAGGCTTGACCAAAACTTCCCAACAAATCGAGAATCTTGATCAGATACAATAGAAGTGGGTAAACCAAAATGAACCCATACATTCTAAAAGAACAACTTTGTTGTTTGTTCAGATGTAACTTGCTTGTTACATGGTATCAAAATACACATTTTACTGAACCTATCCACAACAACATACAAATAATCATGACCTTTCCTAGATTTTGGAAAAACCCAACAAAATCCATGGAAACACTTTCCCAAGGACGAGAAGGAATTGGAAGTGGAGTGTACAAGCCTAATTTTCTATTACTGGGCTTGCTTGTAGTAAACATAGTACACCCTTTGATATATCTAGAAACTGTCTCATGCATTATTGGCCAATAACAGAACCTTTGCAATTGTGCAACTGTTTTATTCACACCAAACTGACCTGATATTAGAGAAGTATGTGCTTCTCGAATTATGTTAACTCTTTCAGTTTTTGGAATGCATAACTTTCCCAAATGATATAAGAGTTGGTCCTTTACATAGTAATCCAATTCTTCTACTCGCTAGCCATGACTTAAAGTTGCATATACATCTTTAAAATCTACATCTTGAGCATATTTTTCAATGTAACTTTCATGCATTACTGAGTTATGCTTAAGTATAGTAGATGCATTTAGGATTGGTCTTGACAACATATCTACAACCTTATTGTGTATGCCCTTCTTATATCTGATGACAAGATGAAATTGTTGTAGAAAACCCATCCACCTATAATGTCTTGATTGCTGCAATTTAGTTTGTAAGTGAAAATATTGAAGTGGTTGACAATCTATATGTATGATTGTTTCTTTACCCATTAGCTAATGTTTCCACTTTTTCACACTTTGTACTAATGCATACAATTCTGTAGGTTTTAACCCCATACATAAATTACCTGCATACGAATTCTAAAACACATAAAATAAACAATGCGAGAGAATAACACATAAAACATATATACACAGAGATTTCCCTTGGATCCCAAAACCGGGACTACCAGCATGATTTTTCGTTATGTTCCTTTCAATGTTATAATACATATTTATACATGTCGAAGCATCCAATACCATGGACCAAAAACCATCAAGTCGAAAACTATGGACCAAAAACCATCGCGTCCAAAAACATTTGCGAAAATCATGCACAAAACCATAGGTTGGTCCGTCTAACCTAACTTAGGTTCCAAAACCAAAATTTTCCGGGGTGCTGCCCCAAACCCCATAGAGTGGGGTTACCTGCACCCCTCAAACCCCCCTATTTAACTACGTCAACTAGTCATCGAAAGAATATAACACAACCCAACATTCTCCCACTTGTTTTTTTCTTTCCATAGGGGGCCACAAGAGAGCCTAGTCATTTATCCAGCCATGCAATGCCCATTGTTTCTCTACACCAAGAGAACTTCTCAGAGCTCACAGATTTTGTCAATGCATCTGTAATATTCTTCAAAGTGTCCACCTTTACTAGCAACACCTTTTTGTCTTCTATCATATCCCTCACAAAGTGATACTGAACATCAATGTGCTTTGTCTTTGAATGGTAAGCAGGGTTCTTTGCCAAGAAAATTGCACTTTAGCTGTCACAGTCTATCCTTATAGCTCCCTGTACTAACCCCATACTTGAACGCAATCTATGCAACCAAACTGCTTGCTTGCATGAGTGGTTACCATGTATTCTACCTCTATAGTTGATAGTGCGACTACAAATTGTTTCTTACTCATCCAATTGACTGCACCTCCAAATAGGTTAAACACATACCTACTTGTCTATCTTCTCTGATCTAGATCTCCAGGCCAGTCCCATAAAAAAGTCCACAGATATCCAAAACTTTGTCCAATCCTGGTCTTCCTTGGTAGCACAAACCATAATCACTAGTGCCATGCAAATACCTAAAAACCCACTTCACCGTTGTCCAATGCTCCTTCCCTGGTTTTGACATAAACCTGCTCAATACTCCCACTGCATGTGCAATGTCTGGTCTAGTACATACCATCGCATACATCAAGCTACCGACTACACTTGCATATGGAACACGAGATGTATCCTCTTCCTCTTATTGTGTCTTGGGACACTATTCTGCAGATAACTTTACACCTACAGGAATAGGAACCTTCACCGACATACTATCCTACATGTTAAACCTCTATAGTATTGTCTCGATATACTTCCTCTGGTTTAACTAGAGCTTCCTCTTTGCCCGATCTCTTTTAATTTCCATGCCCAAAATATAGTTTGCAGCACCAAGATCTTTCATGTCGAATTTGGAGGACAATTGGGTCTTCAAATCCTGGATAGTTTCTTTGTCATTTCCAACTAGCAACATATCATCCACATACAAGACAATATAAATAACATGGTCACCAATTAATTTAAAATACACACGGTGATCTGCTTTGCTTCTGGTGAAGCCAGGTCCCCGTATAAATGTATCAAATTTCTTATACCACATTCTTGGTGATTGTTTTAACCCATACAAAGACTTCTTTAACTTGCATACCAATTCTTTCTTACCCTTCACCACAAAGCCTTCAAGTTGCTTCATGTAGATCCCCTCTTCCAGATCCCCATGAAGAAATGTTGTCTTCACATCCATCTGTTCTACCTCAAAATCAAAAGCAACGACAACAAATAAAAGTAATCAAATAGAAGCTACCTTGGCAACAAGAGAAAAAATATCACCAAAATCAATTCCCAACACTTGGGAATAACCTTTTGCTACCAACTGAGCTTTGTATTTCTCCACCTTTCCTTCTGCATTTGTCTTCTTCTTGAACACACATTTGTTGCCAATGTGTTTCCTTCCAGCCGACAACTCCACCAAATCCCAAGCCTCATTTTTGTGCAATGATGCCATTTCATCAACCATGGCCTCTTTCCAGAGTTTTCCATCCTCTAAATCTATTGCTTCCTTCACAGTTCTGGGATCATCAGTAGTAATAGATAAAGAAAAATTTGAATAGAAAGCAGATGGACTATACCTTTCTGGCTACCTTCTTTCTCGAATTGATCTTCTCACACTGGAGTTTATGGCTCTTCATCTTCTAATTCCTCCTCTGTTGTAGAGTCTAATTCTTCCTCCTTTAGCTCAAACTTTATCTTCTCAGGTTCCTTTGGTTGGACTTCATGTTTAATAACATCTTTCACCTCTCTGAACACCACATCTCAGTTGTACAAAACCTTCCTTGTTACTGGGTTCCAAAGCTTATAACCCTTTAAACCATCCTTATACCCAATAAAGATGCACTTTTCAGATTTACTATCCAACTTGGTTCGTTTCTCTTTTGTAACATGTACATATGCATCACATTCAAATACCCTCAGATGTGAAAGAGAGGGTTTCTTACCAGTCCATACCTCTTGTGGAGTTTTATCCTCCAACGCTGATGAAGGTGATCTGTTGACCAAGTAACATGCTTTCTCCACCACCTCTACCCAGAATTCATGTCCTAACCCTGCACCACTGAGCATGCTTCTTGCCCTTTCCATCAATATCTTGTTCATTCTTTCTACAACTCCATTTTGTTGAGGTGTATATGAAGTAGTCTTCTGCCATGCTATACCACACTTCTTACAGAATTCTTCAAATTCCTTACTGTAGAACTCTCCACCGTTATCTGTCCTCAGCACCTTTATCTTCTTCTCTGTCTGGTTTTCCACCAGAGCCTTAAATTCTTTAAACCTGTCAAAGACTTCAAATTTCTTCTTAAGGAAATATATCCATGTATTCCTTGAGAAGTCATCTATAAATGATACATAGTACATAGACTTACCCAGTGATGGAACCTTCACAGGTCCAAACACATCACTGTGCACAAGCTCTAATATTTGTTTCACCCTCTTACCACCAAGGGGTAAACTCACCTGATTCTGCTTTCCATATACACAATTTTCACATAAATCAGAATCCAGAGAGTTATTACTCATACCTTTACCATGAAGTATTCAAAGGCCCTTCTCTCCAATATGTCCAAGCCTTTGATGCCACATCATGGTCTTCTCTCCAAAGACCACTAGATTTTTTGCTCCACTTTCAAGAACCATAGAACTATTTCACCCATCAACAACAGTGTTACCTTGCAGCTTGTACAGAGTTCCAATCCAAACTCCCCACATCAATACCAGTGCTCCCTAAACCATCTTGCAGGATCCTTCTCAAACACTATTTTAACACCTGCATCATCCAGCTTGCTTATAGAAATTAGATTTCTGGCTAATGCAGGAATATGTAGAACACCCAGAAGTGTTCTAACCCTTCCACCTTGCAATTTCAACTTTACTTTTCTGCAACCAATGATTCTAGCCTTCCTATCACCCCCTAAGAAGAAATCACCACCATCGTATTTCTCATACTAGACGAACCACTCTCTATGGGGAGTGAAGTGAAAGGATGTACCTGAGTCAATCAACCATGCCTCATGATCTACATGTGTACTTAAAGAAGCTAAGTACACATCCCCACCTTCATCTGAGATGGTTTTCGCCTCTACAGAAAGAGTCTCATCAGATCCCTTTCCTTTGTCAGGAGCTTTAGATTTAGAGTCCCTTTTGTAGTGCCCTTCCTTTCCGCATTTCTAGGACACCACCTTTACAGGTTTTCCTGGAGATTTAGATATCCCTCTACATTTAGATCTCCCACTTGATGACTTTTTTTTTTCTGTTCTAGGACCATCCTCGTACAGACAAGGCATCACCATTCTGGATCTCCATATTTTTCTGTCTCATCTCCTCTGTCAACAAGGATGAGACTATTTTATCAAACTACAAGGAAGTTGCATTGCTACCTATTGCAATAACCAGACTATCCCACAAATCTGGTAGAGAACACAAAAAACTGATGGACTTATCTTCATCTGAAATTCTAATATCAATAGATGCTAACTGACTTACCACAATATTAAATGTGTTCAGATGCTCTATCACCGAGTCTCCATCTTTCATCCTCAAGTTATACAGCTTTTTCCACAAGAATAGCTTATTTGCCAGAGACTTGGATTGGTACAAAGTCCCTAACTTGTCCCACAAAGCCTTCGTCGTAGCTTCCCCTGATACATTCAACAATATTGAATCTGAGACACACAATCATATTGTGCTCTTTGCCTTCTGATCCAACTTCTTCCATTCTTCATAGGACACTCCCGTTGGTTTAGTACCTGGATCTACCGTGATCCATTGATCTTTATCCACCAACAGATCCTCCATCTTGAGTTTCCACAACTCAAAACTCTAACCATTAAATTTCTCGATCTCTATCTTTCCACTGCTCACCATCTTCTTTCACCACCAGAATCAATCTTGCAGATCTCCCACTGAACAGGGTCTACCACAGGCCCAAGCGAAACCCCTCAACAACAAAGGTGTCCCCTTGAAGCCAAAACAGCTCTGATATCAAATGTAGGTTTTAACCCCGCACATAAATTACCTGCATACAAATTCTAAAACACATAAAATAAACAATGCGAGAGCATAACACATAAAACACATATACATAGAGATTTTCCCCTGGATCCCAAAACCGGGACTACCAGCTTGATTTTTCATTATGTTCCTTTCAATTTTATAATACATATTTATACATGCCAAAGCATCCAATACCATGGACCGAAAGCCATCGCATCCAAAACCATGGACCAGAAACCATCGCGTCCAAAAACATGTGCGAAAATCATGCACAAAACCATAGGTGGGTCCGCCCAACCTAACATAGGTTCCATAACCAAAATTTTCCAAGGCGCTACCCTGGACCCCATAGAGTTGGGTTACCTACACCCCTCAAACCCCCCTGTTTAATTACATCGGCTAGTCGTGGAAAGAATATAACACAACCCAACAAATTATTTATCATATGTGGGATAATTAACTACTGCAGAAGTAAATGTCTCAGAATGATAGCATATGGGTTTTCTGTGTTGCATCAACACTGCTCCCATGGCATAGTCACTGGCATCAGTCTTAATCTCAAATGGATGTTGAAGATTTGGTATTGCTATTGCTAGTATTGTACTAATTTTCTCTTTTAAGGTGCTGAAGGCTTTCTGTTGTTTGCCTCCCCACTAAAACACCTATTTCAATCATGTTAAAGCATGTAATGGAGTTGCAATCAATGAAAAGTTAGCAATAAACTTTCTCCATTATTGTCCTGCCCCTAGGAAACTCCTAACCTCTGTAGAAGATTTTGGTTTAGGCCAGTTCACAATGACTTCAACCTTAGAGGGATCTATCTTCAATTCACTACCCCTTACAATATAACCCAAATAATTTAAAGATGTTATGCCAAATTCACATTTTGACAATTTTACATAGAGATTTTCTCTTTCTAAAACATCTAAAGTCTGCTTTACATGCTTTACATGGTCTTCACATGTCTTAATAAAAACAAGAATGTCATCTAAATAAACAATTATTACAAAATCATCAATAAAAGGTCTGAGTACATCATTCATAACTCTCATAAATGTAGCAGGAGCATTAGTTAAGCCAAAAGGCATAACCAACCATTCATAAAGTCCTTGCTTTGTCTTGAAAGCAGTCTTCCATGCATCCTGTTCTGCAACTCTGACCTGATGATAACAACTTCGCAAGTCTAACTTAGAAAAGTGAACTTCTTCTTTCAATTGATCTAATAAATCATCAATATGACGAAGAGGATAATGATTCTTGATCGTTATTTTATTTAGTGCTCTATAATCAATGCACATTCTCCACGAACCTTCTTTCTTTCTCACCAGCATGAATGGAGATCCACATGGTGATGTGCTTGGTTGTATAAACCCTTTATCAAGAAACTCCTGTACCTGCTTCTTTATCTCTACATTCTCTAAAGCTAATAACCTTTAATACCTGCGGCTGTAACTATTGTTTCATTGCCTGAATCTAATCCCAAGTCCTTTTGAACAGCAGTAGCATTATTTTTCTTCCTTCCACCGAAATTCTTAGGTCTCTATTCTGGATGAAAAAGCCAGCAATGTGCCTCATCATGTCCTTCTTTCTTGCAATTTGTGCATGAAGGTTTATACTTATTTACAGTGTTTCCTTTCCTCTCCTTCCATTTCAGTTTCTTCTTTTCCCTGTTCTTGCTTACAGAATATTTAGATGTTCCCCCAACCTATGGGTTTACATTCTTACCTCTAGCTTCTATATGCATGGCTTGAACTAATACATCATCTAAGCTAGTGGGATTAAACATGAGAATAGTATGCTTTAAATAGCTATGAAGACCACCTATATACTTTAATAAAGTCTCATGTGAATCTAATGATATACCTAGAGTTAAAGCTCTCTTTCTGAATTCCTGAGTATAAATTTGTACACTTTGACCCTTCAATTGATGAAGAGTTTGCCAACTCATCATTGCCTATTGCATGTAAGCTAAAGGATAGAATTGCTTTTTGATAGTAGAAATAAATTCATTCCAGGTAGAAATGATTTTACCATGTTTTTGCATATCATCTTGTGTCTTGCCTTCCCACCATACTAGTGCAGTTCCTCCAAGTTGAAGGCTAGCTAGCTAAATCTTCTTCCTTTTTGAATCAACGTTCTATACCCTGCAATATACATCAGTTTGTCTTATCCAATTATCTAGATTTTTTGCATTGAGTTATCCATCATAAATTGGCAAATCAAACTTCACATCTAATTTGATTAAGGAAGTTTTCTTCTTTTTCTTAGAAGAGCTAGAAGATGATGAGGATGATGAAGATGATGATGGAGGAGATGGTGGAGGAGGAATTTCCCATTTCCCTTTGCCTTCTGGAGGGGCAACTAGAAAAGGTTCCTCTACTCCTTTGTCTAGTTTGGGTGTTGAAGTGCTTTCACCTCAACCCTTCTTAAATTCAAGATACATCTCTTCCACCATAGCTCGGATTGTCATAAAACTCTCTATAAATTGAGATTCTGATCCCAATGGAGCTTCTTCTGCCATTTTCCTTTGAGAATAGACTCTTCCAATGTCTGGATTAGCCTCAACAAGTTCTCCTTATCCTAGTTTGAGCTTTAATCTAGTTAACATTCAAAATCCAGCACAAGCTTGTCTAACCTTAACAAAACCAAATTCTCTGATATCACTTGATCTAAAAATGAGATCTTAAATCAATATTAAGGTATTACAGACTCATGTGCAAGAATTCCTATATTACTTAGTGAAATGGATCGAAAAGATAGCGAATAATATAGATAATGAGCAGTTAGAAAACATATCAGACAAACACATCAACATAACAAATAATCAAGGAGTTCACTAGACTTTTTGGCTACGTCTCCTGGTCCAGCTTTCAGTGTCAACCTCTATATTAAGTCTTTAAGAATATATTATTACAAGGGTGAGCTCAAAACAGAGTCTCAACCAACAGTGACATCAAAGAGGGATCTGTTCGAAAACCTCGAGTCCAAAAGAGTGCACATACTCTCCCTCTGTCTTGTTCATCTATTCAATCTACCTCAATCTGACTAACTGGCTATCTTTCTTCTCTATCTTCCCCTTCTGTTCTGTCATTGGATGGATTTTAAGCCTATCAGCGTTGTCGATTTGAATTCCTTTTCGGGCTCTCTAGCTCTCGGCGCTACCCCTTCATCTCCTTCCTAAGCGTTTAAACAATCATTATGAAATGCTTGAATCATCAAGGCTACCTGTTTATAATCGAAAGGACAACTAGCACAGGTGGAATCCCTGAGAATACACTCTTTTGTTTACACAGAAAATACTCTGAAAACAATGGAAATTCCAACCATGCCGGACTTCAAAAGATATCATGTCTGACCTATAATCCTATCAGGTACACACTTTATCGCTATCGCAAGTCGCAACGCTATGGTCATAATCCCTTTGTATTTGGTCCATAGAGAGAATACATAGAAATACATAGAAAAAATCTTATCATCGGACTTCAAATTTTATACAGCCACATCTATAATTCGTTTTGGGTCCACCCTGATCACAATCATATATTGCATGTCAACGGCCCCTTTGTATTTGGTTCCGATCCTATTCCTCCGCCAATCGCCAATTGCCAACCGGCGCCATTGACCCATCGCAATTGCAATTGCATTGCCTGCGGCCTATCGGCATCACCCTTTTGCATTGTTGTGATGCAATATTGCTGAGTCTCTGGGCCTGCGATAAGTCCTCCCTTTGGAAATCTGCGATGCAATATTGTAATCTCAGCCATTGATCTGCAAGCTTGATCAATGATCCAGGTTGTGTTGCTAGGTCGCAGTCACATTTCCCATAAGGTTGCCTCTGATACACTCCACCAATGCGATATCACCGAACCCTTCAATGCGATCCACGGATTTGATCTGGACCGTTGATCGGTCCGATCCAATGGCTCCTATGCAATGGCAGTTAGACCTCCAATTAGCCCTGTTTTCCGCCATTCTTAATGTTTTTCTTCTGCGATAATGTTTCCTGATAGTTTTAAATACTTAGACTTAGAGGTTGTAGGATCCATTTTGGATCAGTTGCGCTTCACATAGAGTGAAGCAGATGCGAACCTTTACCACATCATGATAGAAGGTAAGCCATTGATCATGGTTCTTTATGTCGATGATCTTATTTTGACAGGTGATGATCAGGTGATCAAGTCTTGCAAGGAGGACCTTGCAAGAGAGTTCGAGATGAAAGACATGGGTCTTATGCCCTACTGTCTAGGCATGGAGGTGTGGTAGAAAGATGGGGAAGTATTTGTGTCTCAAGACAAGTATGCCAATGAGATACTCAGGTGGTTCCACATGGAGAAGTGCAAGCCCATGCACACTCCTCTAGCTGGGAACTGGAGGAAGGAGGATGCTACATCAGGTGAGGTAGTAGCTGCTATTGTTTATCGGTAGCTTGTGGGTTCACTTATGTATCTAGTGAACACACGAACAGACTTATGCTTTGCAATGAACCAACTGAGTCAAGCTATGGTTCAGCCTACCAAGATGTTTTGGAAGGCAGCGAAGCATGTGCTGAGATACCTCAAAGGCACATCTTAGTATGGATTGTGGTACAAACAGACAGAGGGAGTGAAGTTTCAAGGCTTCATAGATCTCAATTAGGCAAGGAGTCCATCAGACAAGAAGAGCACTTCTGGAGGAATCTTCAACCTTGGTTCATCTAAAGTTTCTTGGTACAACAAGAAACAGAAGTCAGTTGCACTTAGCTCAACAGAGCTGAATACATGGCTCCTAGTCAGGCTGCATGTGAGGCCATTTAGATGTGAAAGATTCTAGTGGGATTGTTTGGTTAGAGGATGGATCCAACTATGATCTACTGCGTTAATCAGAGTTGTATCAAACTCTCTGAGAATCTAGTTTTTCATGACAGGTCCAAGCACATTGATATCCGGTATCACCATCTTCGAGACTGTGTGGTCAAGAGGATCATGTTGTTGCGGTATGTTTCCACCAAGGAATAGGATGCAAATATTTTGACTAAGGCATTGTCAAAATGCAAGTTCGAGTTCCATAGAGATAAGATTGGGGTTACTGATAATCCCTTTCTTGTTGAGAGGGAGCATTGAAAATAGCAACAAGAAATGCTAAATATAGAAGTGCTAAAAATAGCACTGCCATAAATGACATTTCGTGATACCTTCCTATTTTAGTTAGTCCCTGAACTAAAATAGAGAAGTAAAATTCGAATTTGATTTTAGCAGCTATTTGATTAATAATTAATTAATTCATCTTGAGTTAATTAGTTGGAGAAAATAAAACATGAAGTCTATGTGAGTACATGCAACAATTATCCCATTGATTGAGGAATTTATCTCTTAGTTAAAGAGATAAGGATGAGTTGTAATTTGAGTTGTAATTAGTTAGCTCAGTTAACTGAGTTAAGTCCAGTTAGAGTAGTTCAACTAGTTTGTTGAACTAATTGTGAGTTCAGTTAGTTAATGCATGCATGCATGTAACTGTTTCACTTCATATAACTAAATATTCTCTCATAAATAACTCATGCATGTCAGTTTAGACAGAGACCCAGTTGAGATCAGATGATGGGACAGTATACTATCAGTTGAAGGAATATTCTATGGAGGATATCTCTTGCATGCAGAAGGAATTCATTCCTTGGAGATTGCGCAGTTACTTTTGGGTTTGGTGAGTGTGTGATGAGGCCAATTCACTATTAGACCCTAAGGAAAACTGCGCAAGGAAATGGGAGGTTTGGAGGCCTGAGGGAAGGCATATCTTGTGCCTATTCAATATGTGAGTTGTATTGTTCGATTGCAGAGAGAGCAGGATAGCTTGTGAGCTGATTCTTTGTGTAATCTAAACATATTTCCACTTGTATGATAATACAGAGATCGGGGTTTTTAGTTGACGGTTTCCCCAGAGTATTCTTCTGTGTTCATGTCTGATTGATTTCTCTTCATCTATTATATGTGTTCTATTTGATCTTTCTCATAATCGATTAAGCTTCGGAAAGTTTGTTGTAGAAGTAGATCTTGTATTTTTCTTTAGTATATTGCATAATCTGTTGATATACAGTGGGAAATTCTACACTATTTTTGTAATACAGATTTAAGATATTTGTAATAGCTCTTGATATTTTTATCAAGATATTTTGTGAGGAAATTGTATAAATAATTCATCAATTGAAGTAATATGGGTGGGCTTTTGATGCCAAAACTCTTAACTCTGTAATAAAGCTTATGTTGTATTTTTTCTAATGAAATCTTTACGGCTCTAGTTTTGACAAAATTTTGTGCTTCGATTATGTTTTTCTAGTTTTTCATATCTTTTTTCTACACATGATAAACGTGTTTATAGGAAGGACTAAAAAATCATTATCTTTAGAAAGAGATTTGTTTATTGGACTGTTTGTTCATCATAACTCCTCTTTAACTGGTTTTTGTTTTGTGAATTTTGATAGCCATTAAAATAGATTAGCTTATTATGTTATTTGTCTGAAATAGCTCCTCTTAGAATTGGTTTCAGTTTGGCCATTCTGTTTCCCTTTAAATTTGTTTTGTTGGGTTGTAGAAATCTTCTACATGCATCCAAATCTTCCTAGTGGTCAAGTAATCAGTCTGGCTACTCAATTATTAGGAATATCCCTACATTCTTCTGCCAAATTCTTATACAAATCAAGTCGTTTTATCAGGATGGAAGCTGACACTTTCAAAAGGAACCCTGTGAGAGAGCCTTTAAATCATGAGTATGGATTATCATTGATCGCCAACCACCCCCAATTAAAACCATAAATCTGGTCATTGTGCTTCAAAGGCTGTTGTTTAGTGACAGGTGAACAATGTTAAACAAAGCCTCGTAACAACTGAGGAAGCCCCCTCTGGTTCAAGGGCCAACTTGATCCTAAACGCTGGTTGAGTTGGTTTCCTGGCGCAATTTTTGCAGCCAAGGACTGCCTACAGGAAACAGGTACAATAGATCCCATGCCTTCGTGATTCTTCATCATGAAAGATCTTCCTTCAAGAAATCAAGCTTCTTCTAAAGGACCTGCACTGATACCAATTGTTGGAAACAATACTGAGAGGGGGGGTGAATCATTATTTACAGTTCAATAATTTTTCATTTCCTAAACAAATTTATATACGCTACTTCTGTGAAGTGAAATTGCGTGTACATGCTATTGTGATTAAAGAAACCATCATATACCCAAATAACTTATGATTTAGTCAATTTATCATGTGTTGATCTTTATCAGTACATCAGTAACTTGTTAAACAGTGCAGTAAAAACATAATAAACCATCACACATAAGCAATACACATGAACACCAAGATTTAAGGTGGAAACCCAATGCAAGAGAAAAACCACCTGCTGATGTTGTCTCTGTCTTCTTTTAATATTAAGAAAATTTATTTACAATCTTATACTAGTGCAGACTCATACCAGTATGCAGGCATCCACCTACAGAAGGGTACAACCTTCTCTTGTTTTCCAACTTCTACTCGAAGGGAGCTACAAACCCTTAGCTCTTGTACTAGCCAATGTGTTTACTAGTACCAAGGCGCTAGCCTATAGAAATCCTTGTGTCATCAAATTTTCATACTAGACCCATCAAAACTTTCAAACTAGATCAACCAATAATAAGTTAATCTGAATAGTCAAACCACTGTCACCAGAACATTGTGTTGAACCCAGAAACTTGCATCATCATTCAGAACCAGTTGTAACCTCAAAAAAAATGCATCAGAATGTATACACTACTTTACTAAACCCAACCTGTGTATATACGCTACTTCCTTTAACCAAACCTGCGTATATGTTCAAAACTACTGAAACATAAAACTTCTTAATCAAGTCTGAACCAACCAACAATATACTAAAAACCTACTGTCAATTTACAGAGATTTACATAGGTAGTAGTAGAGATAACCCTTCTCACTTAGATGATCAATCAATTAGACACCAAACTCCTTATGCATTTAGTTTTACATTCAAATATAAGAAGACTTCATTGACAGAATTGATCAGATAGATTAGTCACTTTTGAAGAATAGGCTTTTCATTTGTATACACTACTTGGAAGAGTAGAACCTGCATGTATATGCACTTTTACCGAGGTGAACGAGCGTATAGATCTACAAATATTAATTCACAACTTTGTTGCTATTTTAGAATTTAGACAAACCTAGATCATGACATTTAAAGAATAAAATAGGTGTACGCAATCAGATCTAGCCCAACCAATATCAGACCATTCAATGATAAGTCACTTCAAATCACATGATCTTGATCCAACATTGAATTCAAGGTGCACAAAATATTTCAGATCAAATCCCAAACATAGCCCCTGTAACATAAAATATAATTTAGATTGAAGTATTCCTGAGAAACCCTTTCACTTGCACTCCATGGCATTTTGATCTTCTCCTCCTTATATAGTTTTTGGCCTTTCTCAATACCTCGGATCAAAACCACTTAATACCCATGGTATTCTTGGATGGAATCAAATAGTCATTACTACACTCAATATTGTGGGCTAATACCATGGTATTGACCCCTACAATTGTTTCCTCTTGAATTTCCTTTATTTTCCAACATATACGCGCTTTTATTCTTGTAAAAGTGCATGTATACGTATTCGCTCTTTTTGTTCTGTGAACCATCATGTATACGTTGTTTTGACTAAGTGGACCTATGTATACATATTAAACTACTTTACACCATCCTTTTCCTTCAACTTCTTTATTTTGATCAGTAGACCTTAGTTCCATCTTCCTGTTCTTCTTTACCAATGCCCTGTTACCTCTAAAATGATCTGTTACACTGTGAGTTGCCTTTTATCAAAATTGAACTGATCTGTGAGTGAGTTTCCATCAAGGACAAAACTTGTATCATAATGCCAATGATCTTCCCCTTTGGACTTGATGGAAACCATGTTGGTGCTAATTATTGCAAGCTGTAGAAATTGTGAAAGATAACAAGCAACACCAAAATACTCTCCCCCTTTGACATCAAGGGAAAAGGGTGGACCAAGATATTGTCCCATTTTCATATACATTACACTGTCCATGCTCCCCTAAGTACATGTTGATTCTATAGAGATATGTTTCAAAAGAATAACATGACTCTATAACTCAACTAAGTGAGTATGACCTCCCTAAGACCAATGACTCATACATACAACAATCACCCAACCGAGTGGGGATACTCCACATTTGACTCATCCACCCAACCAAGTGGGGATATACCAATTGTTTATACATGAATGAACTACAGCAAGTACTACATCATCCATCCCATGCATAGTGGGGATACAAATTACATCATACGTCCAACTGGACTCATTCAAACATAGACTACGACAAAAGGAGACATATCACACCCTAGATCTTTACATGACTTATGCAACAAATGATATAAATATCTGAAACCATAGCTGAACTTAGCAACCATAATGCCAAAAATGCAGAATGTGAGTGAAGGCTAATGCTCCCCCTGAACCTGTGGTACCTGTGAATTGTCAACAAGTCATTCATCAAGGCATCTTTGTCAGTAAGATAAAAATCAATGAACAAATCATATCGTCAGATTGTAATCATCATTATCAGAATAAGCATGTTAGGTCCCTATAATACTAGTGATTACCCCATTACTATTTTAGTTGTATCCCTTATTAACATTGTTGTGCCCCTACTGTCCCCATATTGTTATTACTGTGCCCCATAGAATCCCTCTATTGTTATTTTTGTGCCTTTATATTATTATTGTTAGGTCGGCTGGGTTATATTGTGAATCCTTAAACTCCTATATATAGAAAGGAGGTTTTGTCATTTGAATCATCAAGGAATCATTCATTTGTGTAATGTAACGGAGGTTTCCCCCTCGAAGAGGCTGAATTCTAAGGCGTTGATCCATCTTTTCTATTTTTTTGTGAGCTGGTTTCATAACATTTGGTATCAGAGCTTTTGGATTCTAGGGTTTCGTTGATCCAAATAGGTCATAGTGGCATTTTCGCTATAACTTTTGTTTTTGTGACATTTCAGAAGCGAAAAAAAAAAAAAAACCCATTTGAGACGAAATCGCACTGAACCTCGGGTCCAAATTTCAGAGCTTTTCGCGCTATATTTGTGGAGATATGATCTGAGGAAGTTGGTCTTTTTGCAAATTCCTGAATTACATTCCAAACAGGTGACCTGGGGAAAATAGTCATAACTTTCTCTCTCAGCATCAGATTGAAATTTCATAAGAAGTTACAGAAAGAAGATAGATTGTAGTTTCTTGTATATATTTTTCAGAGCCAAAGGTCGAAATAAGGACACGTGGAACGTCATACAAGTTGGCTCTACCGAACTAGTCTATAATCAGGTCACTGTGGGAGATTTGGCATAACTCTTCCTTGGAGAATCCAATTTGGGTCAGATTGGTGGCATTGGAAAGAGGACACAGAGGGCTACTTCAGGTCGCAATTTCAAAACTGGATGATCCAAAATTACAGAGATACATCAAAGGCAATATCGTGCTCCTACAAAGTGAAAAAAGGTGTGTAGATTTTTTTAAATTCTTGCTTAAGCTTGGTTTGAAAAATTATTTTGAAGGAATTCAGAGGGCATAGTAGTGCATTATTATCAGTAACTGATGCCCCAAGGAAAGAAAATTAAAACACCTAGTAAACAACCTGAAACCTCTAGCATGACTCATGAAGAAGAGGAAGAAATGATACATGATATATCAAAATTACAAGACCAAGTGCAACAAATGTCACTCTCACAAAAGCTAACAGAAGCTAAGATAAATGGCATGGAAGTTAAGATGAATGGCATGGAAGCTAAGATGGACAATTTGAATATATATTTGAACACGAATTTGAAGACAGGCATGGCAGATTTGAAGATAGATTTGACAAATTTTCTACAAGAAATACTTACTAATGGTGAAAGGGTAGTAAAGGAAACTCATGATGTGAACAAAAGAAATGTTAATTATGATTTCATAGACTTTAATGTTGGACTGAAGACCCACCATATTCCAAAAATTGATATGAGGAAGTTTGATGGCAAGGATCCTGCAACATGGGTATTACAGATGGAGCAATTTTTCGATCTCAATAATGTGCAAAACACACAAAAGGTATGTATTGCAACTTTATATTTGGAACCAAATCAGTTTGTATGGTATCAATGGCTTTGCTCTCGTAAACAAATTATCACTTGGGAAATTTTTACGAAAGAATTGACAGCACATTATGAGGATACAAAAAGCAACAATTTTTTTAGCCAATTGATAAGTCTCAAACAAAAGGGTTCAATAATGGAGCACATTGAGGAGTTCCAAAAATTGAAAATAAGGGTAAAAAATATTCCAAAGGAGCATAGGATTGATGTGTTCATAGGAACTTTAAAGGATAATATCCAACATGATGTTCGCCTTTGGGAACCCGATTCATTAGAGCAGACATTCAGGTTAGCAAGAAAAATGGAAAGCAAAATTATGGCAACCAGGAAGCATACCACTCACAACTATAAAGATGGAATTGTTGTTGCCCCTAGTCTTCCACAACCTATAAGGTTGACACCACAACAATTGGAAGAAGAAAGAGCAAAAGGGCTTTGTTACAGTTGTGATAGCAAATACACTAAAGGTCATAAGTGTGCTAAGAAGAAATTATTCTACATAGATTGTGAAGAGGAAGAAGAAAAGGAGCAAGAAAAGTCAAAAGAAGAGGATATACTCCAGGAAAAAAGCCTAGATAAAGAAGAAATGAATCTAACCATATCTTGTAATGCACTGGCTAGAATTACCACTCCTCAAACCATCAAGATAAAAGGACAAATCAAGAAGAAAAAGGTAATAGTGTTGATTGATTCAGGAAGTACCCACAATTTTATTCATTGTAAGATAGCAAAAGAATTGAATTGCTTCCTATATCCAACACCAGAGTTTCAAGTGATGGTTGCAAATGGAGGAACGATAAATTGCTCTGGAAAGTGCCATAATATCAAGCTATCCATGGGAGAATATGTATTTACTAGCCCAATGCTTTCCATTCCAATGGGAGGTGCTGATGTTGTACTAGGAGTCCAATGGCTACAATTCTTGGGTACAATAGCTTTTAATTTTCAAGAACTTTTCATGATATTTTCTATGGAAGGAAAGGAAGTTGAATTAAGGGGTATTGCAGGGAAATCGGGAAAGATAATCAACTCTAACGGTATGAAAAAGCTTCTAAAAAAGGAACAAAGAGGTGTAATTGCACAATTATGTTCGCTAGATGTTTCCACATCAGAATCATCTATTTATCTATATCTCCAAAAATTCTTGGACAATCATTCCAAGGTATTTGAGACTCCCAAAGGTCTCCCACCTATTCGTGATCATGATCATGCTATTCATCTGATTCCAGGAAGTGTTCCTGCAAACATCAGGCCATACAGATATCCCTATGCCCAAAAGAGTGAAATTGAACATATGATTGCAGAAATGTTAGAGGCTGGTATAATTCAACCTAGTCAAAGTTCTTTCTCTGCTCCAGTAGTATTGGTACACAAGAAGGATGGATCATGGCACATGTGTCAGGATTATAGGGAGCTCAACAAGCTCACTATTAAAGATAAGTTTCCCATTCTGGTCATTGATGAATTACTGGATGAATTGCATGGATCAATTTACTTCACCAAGTTGGATCTTCGTTTAGGATATCATCAAATTAGAATGAAGACTAAAGACATTCCGAAAATAGCGTTTAGAACTCATGAAGGACATTATGAATTTTTGGTCATGCCTTTTGGCCTTACCAATGCACCTTCTACATTTCAAGGTTTGATGAATTCCATTTTCAAACCCTTTCTTAGAAAATTTGTGTTAGTATTTTTTGATGATATACTAATCTACAACAAGTCTTGGAAGGATCATGTTGAACATGTTGATAGGGTGTTACAACTATTGGAGGAGAAACAATTATATGCAAAAAGATCCAAATGTTTCTTTGGAGTACAAGAGGTGGAATATCTGGGTCATATTGTATCTCATGAAGGAGTTAAGGTAGACCCTAGCAAAATTAAATCCATTAAGGAATGGAAAATCCCCACATCCATAAAGCATCTACGAGAATTTCTCAGGTTGATAGGGTATTATAGAAAGTTTGTTAAGAATTATGGGAGAATAGCAGCACCTCTAACAACATTATTGAAGAAAGATGCAATTTCATGGACTCCAGAAGCAACAAAGGCCTTTAAACATCTTAAAGAGGCAATGTGCCAAGCACCGGTCGTAGCTACACTGGATTTCACAAAACCTTTATTGGGAAATGTGATGCTTCAGGAAATGGAATTGGTGCTATTTTAATGCAAGATGAAAGACCCATTGCTTCGTCAAATCAAGGGAAAGTTTTTACACAAAGCTATTTATGAGAAGGAAATGTTGGCAATACTACATGCACTTAAGAAATGGCAACCCTACCTAATGGGAGGACACTTCAAGGTAAAAACAGATCATGATAGCCTTAAATACTTTTTAGAACAAATATTATCCTCCGAAGAGCAACAAAAGTGGGTCACAAAGATGTTGGGTTATGACTTTGAAATCATCTACAAAAAAGGGAAGCAAAATTTGGTGGCAGATGCACTCTTAAGAAAAGATGAAGATGTGGAAGCATTGTTCTGTGCCATTTCTATTATCCAACTAGATTGGATAAACGAAGCAAGGGATGAATGGAATAATGATGAAGAAGTGTGGGCACGTATTCGAAAGTTACAACAAGATTCCAATACATCTGATACATTTAGCTGGAAAAATGATTTGTTATGGTACAAAGATCGTTTATACCTCTGTAAGAATTCCCAACTCAAGCAAAAGATTCTTATTACCACAGGGTTAAGAAGGATTTTTTTTGGGATGGCCCTAAATCGGATATTCAAAAGTTTGTGGTAGAATGTTTGGTTTGCCAACAAAATAAAGTTGAAACAATTAAGACCCCAGGTCTATTACAACCTTTATCCATTCCAAGCCAACGTTGGGAGGAGGTTTCAATGGATTTTATCACAGGTTTACCCAAGTCTGAGGGAAAGAGTGTAATCATGGTGGTAGTTGACAGACTTACCAAGTATGCACACTTTTGTGCATTATCACATCCATTTAAAGGTAGTATAGTTTCTACTGCATTTATGGAAACAATTCAAAAGCTATATGGAAACCCAAAGATTATTGTAAGTGACAAAGATCCCATTTTCACTGGAAATTTTGGACAGAATTATTTTCTTGTCTCGATACACAATTAGCTCATAGTCATCTTATCATCCTCAATCTAATGGGCAAACTAAGATAGTAAACAAATTTTTGGAAGGATACCTTCATTTCTTTGTATCTGATAAACAGACACAATGGGTCAAATGGTTGCCTTTGGCTGAATGGTGGTATAACACTTCCCTCCATACAGCAACAAAAGTGACCCCATTTATGGCACTTTATGGGTATCAGCCACCATCCATCACATCATATTTAAAAGAAAATTCTAAGGTTCAAGCAGTGGAACATCACATCAAGCATCAACAACAAGTCCTCCAACTCTTAAGGATAACCTCGTTTTGGCACAGAATAGAATGAAACAACAGGCAGATCAACATCGCAGCAAAAGAAGTTTTGATGTAGGTGATTGGGTATTCCTATGGCTACAACCATATAAACAAACTTCCCTCAAGCAAGCTAAGAAGGATAATAAATTATCACAAAAGTATTATGGTCCGTACAAGGTGTTGCAAAAGATTGGTACTATGGCATACAAATTGGAGCTTCCTGCAGCTTCTCGAGTGCACCCAGTTTTCCATGTTCCATGTTTAAAGAAGGTTATAGTCGACAAGCTCCCAGTTCAAACAATATTGCCAGAACTTGATGGGGAAGGAAAAATTATATTGGAACCGGAAGAAATCACAGAAACAAGAACTCGACAGCTACGAAATCGATCAATTTTGGAGTATCTCATCAAGTGGAAGAACTTATCCACTGAAGATTCCACATGGGAGAATGAGAATTTTATACAGAATTGTCTAGAACTACTAAAGCGTTGAGGACAACACTTTTTTGAAGGAGATGGGCATGTTAGGTCCCTATAATACTAGTGATTAACCCATTACTATTGTAGTTGTATCCCTTATTAATATTGTTGTGCCCCTATTGTCCCCATATTGTTATTATTGTGCCACATAGAATCCCTCTATTGTTATTTTTGTGCCTTTATATTATTATGGTTAGGTTGGTTGGGTTATATTGTGACTCCTTAGACTCCTATATATAGAAAGGAGGTTTTGTCATTTGAATCATCAAATAATCATTCATTTGTGTAATGTAAAGGAGGGTGCCCCCTCGAAGAGGTTGAATTCTAAGGCGTTGATCTATCTTTTCTATCTTTTTGTGAGTTGGTTTCATAACAGAGCACCCATACCAGAGTCTAACCCATTGTTTTTCTGTCAAAAAAACACATATGCTTCTGTAGCCACAGAAACCCACCTATATAGGTGAATATACTTCATGAAACTCACGTATATGAACCTTCCTCTAAAAAACTAGATTTAACAATAGGATGATGCAGCAACTACTCCCATCTTTTATCTGAGATATTCAAATGTTTATTTGGGAAGCGGTTTGGTGAATATATCAGCAACTTTTTCTTTGGAGGGAACATACTCCAATTTAACCTTTTGTTCAAGCACTTGTTCTCGTAGAAAATGGTACTTAATGGGTATGTGCTTGGTCTTGGAGTGCATGACTGTATTTTTCGAAATACTGATGGCACTTGGATCATCACATAGAATGGATGTTAGGTCCCTATAATACTAGTGATTTCCCCATTACTATTGTTGTTTTATCCCTTGTTGTTATTTTTGTGCCCCTATTGTCCCCATATTGTTATTGTTGTGCCCCATAGAATCCGTCTATTTTTTATTTTTGTGCCTTTATATTATTATTTTTAGGTCGGCTTGGTTATATTGTGACCCCTTAGACTCCTATATATAGAAAGGAGGTTTATTCATTTGAATCATCCAAGAATTTTTCGTTTGTGTAATGTAAGGGAGGTTGCCCCCTCGAAGAGGCTGAATTCTAAGGCGTTGATCTATCTTTTCTATCTTTTTGTGAGCTTGTTTCATAACATTTGGTATCAGAGCTTTGGATTCTAGAGTTTCGCTACTCCAAATAGGTCATCAAGGAATTTTCGCTATAAATTTTTTTCTGCAACATTTAAGAAGCTAAAAAAAACCCATTTGAGACTAAATCTCACTGAACCTTGGGTCCGAATTTCAGATTTTGTCTCACTATAGTTTCAGAGATATGATCTGAGGACATTAGGATTTTTGCAAGCTCTAGAATTTCATCTAAAACAGGTCATCATGGAATTTTCGCTATAACTCTTTTGCTACGAAGTTTCAAAAGCTAAAAGAAAAAACCAATTGAGAAGAAATTGGTTTGAACCTTGGCTCCAAATTTCAGATCCTGTATTGCTATAGTTTCAAAGATATAATCTGAGGAAGTTAGCGTTTTTGCAAACCCCCGAATTACATTCCAAACATGTCACCTTGGGAAAATCATCATATCTTTCACTTTGAGCATCAGATTGAATTTTTGTAAGAAGTTATAGAAAGAGAACAGACTGTAGCTATTTTGGGTATAATTTTCAAAAACTAAGGTTGAAATATTGACCCGCGGAATGTCGTAAAAGTTTGCTTCACTGAACCATTCTATACTCAGGTCATTGTGGGAGATTTGGCATAACTCTTCATTGGAGAATCCAATCTTGATCAGACTTGTTGGGTTAGAAATATTGCTTAGAGGGTTACCGCAGGAAGAAATTGTAGACCTGGGAGATCCAAAATTACAAATATACATCAGATTCAATATCGATCTCCTACAAAGTGAAAAAATGTGTGTAGTTTTTTTTTTTTTAATTTTTGCATAAGCTTGGTTTAAAACATTAGTTTGAAGGAATTCAAAGGGCATAGGGAAGCATTATTATCTATAATTGATGCCCTGATAAAGGAAAATGGAAACACCTAGTAAGAAACCTGAAAACTCTAGCATGACTCATGAAGAAGAGGAAGAAATGCAACATGATATATCAAAATTATGAGATCAAGTGCAACAAATTTCACTCACACAAAAAGTAACAGAAAATAAGATGGATGGTTTAAAGAAGGACGTAGAAGCTAAGATGGATGGTTTAAAGAAAGGCATGGAAGCTAAGATGGATGGTTTAAATAAAGGCGTAGAAGCTAAGATGAATGACGTGGAAGCTAAGATGGACGGCATGGAAGCTAATATGGACGGCGTGGAAGATAAGATGGATGGCTTGGAAGCTAAGATGGATGATTTAAAGAAAGGCATGGAAGATTTGAAGATAGATTTGACAAGGTTTATACAAGAAATGCTTACTAATGGCGAAAGGGTAGTAAAGGAAACTCATGATGAGAACAAAATAAATGTTAATCATGATTTCATATACTCTAACTTTGGATCGAAGAACCACCATGTTACAAAGATCGATATGAGGAAGTTTGATGGCAAGGATCCTAGAACATGGATACTACAGATGGAGTAATTTTTCGATCTCCACAATGTGCAAAACACACAAAAGGTAAGCATTTCAACTTTATATTTGGAACCAAATCAGTTTGTATGGTATCAATGGCTTTGCTCTTATAAAAAAATTGTCACTTGGGATATTTTTATGAATGAAATGATAGCACATTACAAGGACACAAAAATCAACACTTTTTTTAGCCAATTGATAAATCTCAAACAGAAGGGTTCAATGATGGAGCACATTGAGGACATCCAAAAATTGAATATAAGGGTAAAAGATATTCTAGAGGAGCATAGGATTGATGTGTTTATAGGGCCTTGAAAAGATAACATCCAACATGAGGTTCGCCTTTGGGAACTAGATTCATTGGAGAAGGCATTCAGGTTGGCAAGAAAAATGGAAAGCAAAATTATGGCAACAAGGAAGCCTACCACTCACAATCATAAAGATGGAAGTGTTGCTACCCCTAGCCATCCACAACCTACAAGGTTGACACCACAACAATTGGAAGAAAAAAGAGCAAAAGGGCTTTGTTACAGTTGTGATAGCAAATACACTAAAGGTCATAAGCGTGCCCAATTATTTTACATAGATTGTGAAGAGGAGGTAGAAAAGGAACAAGAAACATCAAAAGAAGAGGATATACACCATGAACAAACCTTAGAAAAAGAAGAAATCAATCTGACCATATCTTGTAATGCATTGGCTGGAATTGCCACTCCTCAAACTATCAAGATAGAAGGTCATATCAAGAAGAAAAAGGTAATAGTGTTGATTGATTCAGGAAGTACCCATAATTTTATTCATTGTAAGATAGCCAAGGAATTGAATTGCTTCCTATATCCAGCACCAGAGTGTCAAGTGATGATTGCAAGTGGAGGAACCATAAATTGCTCAAGAAAGAACAATGAGGCATAATTGAACAATTATGTTCACTAGAGGTTCCCATGTCAAAATCATCCAATTCTCCAGATCTCCAAAAATTATTGGAAAATCATTCCAAGTTATTTGAGACTCCTAAAGGCCTCCCATCTATTCGTGATCATGATCATGCTATTAATTTGATTCCAGGAAATGTTCCTCCAAATATCAGGCCTTACAGATATCCTTATGTCCAAAAGAGTGAAATTGAACATATGGTTGCAGAAATGCTAGAGGCTGGTATAATTCAACCTAGTCAAAGTTATTTCTCTGCTCCAATAGTATTGATTCACAAGAAGGATGGGTCATGGTGCATGTGTCTAGATTATTGGGCACTCAACAAGCTCACTATTAAAGATAAATTTCCCATTCCTGACATTGAATTATTGGATGAATTGCATGGATCAATTTACTTCACCAAGTTGGATATTCGTTCAAGATATCATCAAATCAGAATGAAGATTGAAGACATTCCAAAAATAGCATTTAGAACTCATGAGGGTCATTATGAATTTTTGGTCATGCCTTTTGGCCTTACTAATGCACCTTCTACATTTCAAGGTTTGATGAATTCCATTTTCAAACCCTTCCTTAGAAAATTTGTGTTAGTATTTTTTGATGATATACTAATCTACAATAAGTCTTGGAAGGATCATGTCCAACATGTTGACATGGTGCTCAAACTATTGGAGGAGAAATAATTATATGAAAAAATATCCAAATGTTTCTTTGGATTACAAGAGGAGGAATATCTGGGTCATATTTTATCTCATGAAGGTGTTAAGGTAGACCCTAGAAAAGTTAAAACCATTAAGGAATGGAAAATCCCCACATCCATAAAGCATCTACAAGGATTTCTCCAATTTGTTTGGAGGGAACATACTCCAATTTAACCTTTTGTTCAAGCACTTGTTCTTGTAGAAAATGGTACTTAATGGGTATTTGCTTGGTCTTGGAGTGCATGACTGGATTTTTCGAAATATTGATGGCACTTGTATTATCACATAGAATGGACATGGGTGGAGTACATGTGATTTGAATGTATTGCAATGTTTTCATCATCCAAAGTAGTTGTGTGTAGCAATATGAAACAACGATGTATTGTACTTAAGTTGTAGATAAGGCAATCGAACTTTGTTTCTTTCTGAACGAAGACACCAACCGTGAACCCATATAGAATGCTCCTCCACTAGTGCTCTTTCGATTATCAACATTTCATGCCCAATCTACATCTGTATATTCATGAAGAGTAAGATATGTATCTTTAGGATACCATATTCCAAAGTCTTTAGTTCCTTGAAGATATTTGAAATTTCTTTTAACTACCTGAAGATGTGATTCCTTTGGATTTTCTTGGAACCTTCCAACAATTCCTACTACATGCATGATATTAGGGATGCTACCTATTAGATAAAGAAGACTTCCAAGCATAGATCTGTAAGTTGGTTGGTTTAATGATGGTGATTCATTGTTATCACTGAGACTACATCCCATTACCATTGGAGTACATACTCGTTTAGAATCTTCCATTCCTTACTTCTTCAATATCTTCTTGAGATATTTGGTTTGTCAAAGAAAAATACCATCTTTTGTTTGTTGTACTTGTAGACCAAGAAAATAAGTAGGTTCACCAAGTAAGGACATTTCAAATTCTTGCTGCATTGCCGAAGAAAAAGTCTGACTCATATATTCTTCATTGCTACCAAAGATGATATCATCAACATAAACAACAATAATTAACAATTTATCATTTTCAATCTTTGTGTATAAGTTTCTATCTGTAGAAACTTTTGTGAAACCTTTTTGTTGTAGATATTTGTCAAGATGGTAATACCAAGTCCTTGGAGCCTATTTTAGACCATAAAGAGCCTTTTTGAGCTTGCATACGAGTTTTTCATCATTTCATAGAATGAATACTTCTGGTTGCTCAATATAGACTTCTTCTTCTAAATCTCCATTAAGAAAAGCTAATTTTACATCCATTTGATATACTTGAATTTTTGAAAAATAGAAAGAGAAAGAAACATTATTAAGGCTTCAATTCTGGCAACTACTACAAACATTTCTTCAAAATATATACCTTCTTGTTGAGCATACCCTTTACAAACAAGTCTTGCCATGTTTCTAGTAACTTCTCAATTTTCATTTATCTTATTGTTAAATATCCATTTTGTTCCTATAACATTTTTATCATGAGGTCTAGGAACAAATCCCCAAGTATCATTATTATCAATTTGGTCAAGTTCTTCATCCATGGCCTTAACCCAACATTCATCTTTTCTAGCTTCATTTACATTCTATGGTTCTATGGAGGATAGTAATGCTAGATAACTTGAGGTCCATATAAGAGTTCTTCTTGTCCGTACTCCAGACCCTTTTTCTCCTAAAATTTGAGATTCTGGATGATTATTCTGAACATAACTAGATGGAGTCTTTTCCTTGTCTGTTGTATCTTCTTTTGGTGCTTCATTGGTTTCTTCTTCTATATCATTTTGATTTGATATGGGAAAGCATTCCCCGTCTTCCTCACTGTCATATTCCTCTGTTGATTCATTTGTTCTGGATTTCTACATGCTTCATCAATTACAACATCAATGCATTCAACAATTTTCCGAAGTCTTTTATTATAACATTTGTATCCTTTAATTTTGGATGAATAACCAAGAAGAATTCCTTCATCTACTCTGGGTTCAAACTTACCAAGTTTTTCATCATTCTTTTTTATGAAACATTTGCTTCCAAAAACTCTAAAGTGATTTACAGTAGGAGGCTTACCATACCAACGTTCATATGGATTTTGATCGCTATTTACACGAACATTCGCTTCGTTGAGAATAGTCATGACAACAAATGCAACTTCACCCGAGAAGGTTGCAAGAGTTCTAGATTCATCAAGCATCACTCAAGCCATTTGTTGAACTGTTATTTTCATTCTTTCTACCACGCCATTTTGTTGAGCAGTTATGGCGACGGATAATTGCCTTTTTATTCCATGTTGTTTGTAAAAGTCAAAGAATTCATTTGATATGAATTCTCCCACTTGATCAAATCTGAGACATTTGATTTTTCGATCTGATTCATTTTCAACTAAATATTTTAAGGCTTTAAACTTTTCAAATGCTTCATCTTTATGCTTTAGTAGACCTATCCAACACATCTTGTTGATACTTCTTTTTCACTGAAATGAACTCTGGTTTGCTTACTGACTTGACATGGTTTGCATATGGTTGTTGGAAGTAATACTGAGAGGGGGGGTGAATAAGTATTATCAGATCAAAAATTTAATTTTCAAAACTAATTTTTATACACTACTAACATATGGACCATCATTTCCATCATGTCCATTGCATCATGACCATCATTTCCATTGCATGTAGACCAACAACGGTCAGATCTGATCATTGCATATGTTAGTAAGAGATATCAAAGCATCATCATCAATTAGATATACATCAAGTTATCAACAACTTTATGAGAACCAATATATTTCCACATGTTATCAGTAGAGTGAAACCACCATTAAACAGAGCAGATAATTGATAGAACCATGGCAAACCCCTTTTTCCTGAGTCTGGCCCACTCCTTTCCTCCAAACCAACATATACGCGATTGTTCCCATAGAAACTTGCATATGCACATGACTATGCTTTATGAAACTTGCATATAACCACCTTTATTTGAAGAAAATAGCATTTAATAGCAAGATGATGCAGCAACTACTCCCATCTTTTTTCTGAGATATTCAAATGTCTCTCTGGGCAGTGATTTAGTGAATATTTCAACAACCTGTTCTTTGGAGGGAACATATTCCAATTTGACTTTTTGTTCAAGCACTTGTTCATGTAGATGGTGATATTTGATGGGTATGTGCTTGGTCTTGGAGTGCATGACTGGATTCTTTGAAATACCGATGGCACTTGTATTATCAAATAGAATGGAGATAGGTGGAGTACATGTGATCTGAATGTCTTGCAAGGTTTGTATCATCCAAAGTAGTTGTGTGCAGCAAGATGCAACAGCCACTTATTCTACTTCAGTTGTAGATAATGCAATTGAACTTTGTTTCTTGGTAAACCAAGACACTAACTTGGAACCCATATAGAATGCACCACCACTAGTGCTTTTTCTGTCATCAACACTTCCTGCCCAAGCATCTGTATATGCATGAAGTGTAAGATCGGCATCTTTAGGATACCATAAACCAAAGTTTTGTGTTCCTTGAAGATATTTGAGAATCCTTTTGACTACCTAAAGGTGTCTTTCCTTAGGGTTTGCTTGGAATCTTCCAACTATTCCCACTGCATGCATGATGTCCAGTTGGATACCTGTTAGATAAAGCAAACTGCCAATCATGGATATGTAAGTTGGTTGTTGTACTGTTGTTGATTCATCATTTGAGCTAAGACTTCATCTTGTTACCATTGGGGTACATACTGGTTTAGAATCTTCCATGTCGTACTTTTTCAGGATCTGTTTGAGACATTTGGCTTGTGAGAGAAAAATACCATCTTTATTCTGCTGAACTTGTAGACCAAGAAAGTAGGTGAGCTCACCAAGCAAGGACATTTCAAATTCTTGTTGCATTAATGAGGCAAAATTTTGACTCATGGATTCTTCATTGCTACCAAAAATGATATCATCAACATACACAACAATTATTAGCAGTTTATCAGTGTCCATCTTTGTATATAGATTGTTATCTGCTGACCCCTTTGAAAAAACTTGTTGGTGGAGATATTTGTCAAGGAGGTAATACCATGCTTTTGGAGCCTGTTTTAGACCATAGAGAGATTTTATGAGTTTGCATGCTTCATCAACTACAACATCAATACTTTCAATAATTTTCCCAAGTCTTTTGTTGAGAAAGGTAAACTTCAAGGCAACATCAAACCACTTAGCCTCGTAGCTAGCCCTACGGGGTAGGAGAGGGCTCTCTCCAGTCTATCTCAGTAAAGATCTTCAATGGGCGAGATGAACAATAGGAAAACACTGATTTTAGGCTAGTAAACTGATCAAGAGGTTTAAATTTGGGATTTTTAAAGTTTTGGTGGAAAATTGGGGAATGGCAATTTTGGGTGCGGGGATTGGACACATTTTTCGCAGGGAGTTCTTTGGGGCGAGGTAGGAAAAAGTATTGATGCCTTTGATAGAGATGGATGGATGAGAATGACTGGTGAGGAGTTAAGGAGAGCAATAAATAACCTTGAATTCCCCTTAAACAGTTGAAAACATTGATATTAAGCAAACTTAAAAGCAGAGCATGACAGTCATGAATTCTACTTTAACACTTCATTTGCCTAATTTGCAGAAGGAAAAGTAAGGAAATGATTCACATAACACACTTACAAGTACAAAGAGAAACACACCATCAATACATGTGACCACAAGAATCCCAAAAAGGACTGCAAAACCCTGGTCTTCCTTTGCCAAAAATTGCAGAGATACAGTGAATAATACAATAAGAGCTTCTCCCTCAAGAGTCCAACCATGAAAATGAGCAAGAGTGTACATAATATAGATCATCTAACATATTTCCATGCCTCTAGGGGTCGAGCTCACTATCCTAGGAGCTGTTTCAACCAATTCTAAACTAAGCACTGAAAACTAGGCAGTCAAAACAACTTGCCTCTATAAGCTAGGAAACCAATTCATTCATTTAATTTTCACCTATCTCATGAATGAATCTTCTAGAATAGATAAATAAGTGTAAAAGTGTCATAAAATTACATCATTTACAACAAGGAGGATAAAAATCAACTCCAAAAAGTCAAACATAGTCAAAACTGCGTTTTGCTGAGCTGTAGGATGAAATCTTGAGCAATTTGCCTGATGGGTCGCGCGCCATTCCTGAACGGGTCGCGCGCCTTTGAGAGCACTTTTGGGGCACTTCCAGGTGTCCAAATGGGGCAAGCGTAGGCTTGTTAGAAAGGTCGGGAAGTCTACGTTCCAACACAAGTGGAATTTCTAAATTTGGTGGTCATTTACCCCTCCAAAATTGCAATCTCCCAAGACTGCTTTCTGTGTGTCAAAAATGTGGCAGAAAGTCATTGTTTGCTTGTTTTTTGACTTTCTGGAGGCCCAAAACTTCATAAAATCTCTTGGCAATGGGTGAGCATGTGTAACATTTCATGAAAAATCCAGAAATGCTGAGTTTTCCCGGAACGGAGTAGCCAAATGAAAGGGTCGCGCGGGGGGTGAGACCCATTGAGGGGAAAAAACCTGCTTTTTGCCTGAAAAAACAAAAAATGACCCAAAATGCTCAAAATTTCTTGGAATTTGTGCTGGGGCTAAGCTATTTAGTGCCATGCTCCTTCAAGGAAGCCTCGACCAAGATGTGGAGGGGGTCGGACCTTTTTCTTCGTTTTTGTGCTTTGGCCAACCGCCTTTGGAGCACTTTCATCTTCGCCTTGCACACGTGCATCCGTGCCCAATAATGATTCTTCATGTTTCTAAGCAATTTCTTATCTTGGTTGGCCTTGGCCAACAACCTCTCCAAATGAGCATTGAGCTGGATAAGCATAGACTCTCGTTCAACGGGTACTAAATCACTGGGTCTTCTTCGATTCAAGTTGCAATCACTACGAATCCTCCACAACTCATCAAGAGTTTGCTCATCCTCCAACTGCTTTTTGCGCTGCTCTAAATAGGTGATCCTCCACTATGCCATCTCTAACTTCTGCTGCAACAAGCGGTTCTCGGCCTCCTTTTGCTGAATGACCTCATGAAGCTCCGTGGTAGGAGAGCGGGTATCAAGATCAATGATATCAATGTCGGGATCACCAATCATTCCCTCCTCGATCATGGGCTGATTGCCCCTCTGTGCTGCCTGTGTTGCTGAAGAAGGCGAGGCCCCGTCCACCTGATGTGGAGATAGCACTCGCTGAGCTGATGAAGAAGGCGAGACCCCTTCCACCTGCTGTGGAGAAAATACTCGCCAAGCTGCTGCAAATAAGGCCCTTTGGCCTCTCTGATAAGCGACCAATGGAGAAGAGCTGACATATCTAGTCACGGGGGTGTCATGCTGTTGTGATGGTCCTCCCTCCTCATGAACAACCTCAGGATGTGGTGGTGGTGGTGCTGTGAAAAGCTCACGAGAGATAAACTCCTCCCATGGGATGCCCTGCTGAGCCAACTGATGTATGACCACAAGCTGAATCAAACCATAATGATAGAGGCTCCTATACTACTGTGCTGGGCTCTTCCTCTGCATCAAGGGCACCATCCTCTCAATGTTCCAGCACAAGAAAACAGGGATGTTCATCATTCGTACCCGTGTGAAATGCATCAACAGGCGAATATGGTATGAATATACCTGTGAAAATCTGCCCTCACAGGTCAAATAGAGCATGATAAGCCTCATCATGGGGGCATACTCACTCCTCAGAAATCTGAAGGGAAATACACCCGTCAAGTGTCTCATGAATGCAGGTCTAATGAAAGGCTCATACTGAACACTGTCCAACATCTTGCACTTATTCCACACCTCTCCGACATTAGGTATCCCTGTGGCTTGAGCAATCATCTCGGGTGTCAATGTAAAATCCACCCCGGCAAGGTTCACATGTCCATCATGCAAATGCAAAACAAATAAGCGAGCCAACTCCCTGTGATGTTGAATCCGAGAGATCCTCTCGCAAAACTCATAGCAAGACATATAACGGAAGCATGATACTGCCATTGGACAAGCTTGCAAATCGGTCAAAGAGGTGGGCTCCTCTCTCCTATGATGACCGCCCTTTCACCCTTGTGAGGCCTCCTCTATACCTCAAACTCTGAAGCTGACGCATGGTCATCACTTTGCGCATAATTGGTTTCGGTTTCTGACATTGTTTTAGGAGCAAAGTGGCTGAAATATACTGTTGTTTCTGCTTTGTAAACTGCTGATTAGAATGTTGTTTCAAGGGGACAAGGAGCACGAGGGAAATGTTAGGGGAGGGATACTTTAAAGGGAAAACGGGAATAATAATAAAACAGGGAGTTTAGGGGAAGAATTATTGCATATACATCATTATACAATTTGATTTACAAGGATATTATGAGAGGTAGGGTTAGGGTGTAATTTTTTGATTTCTTGGGAAGAGGGGTAGGGTTTAAGGCTTTTCACATATTTGGAAGGGAAATTTACATAGAATGATAAGGAATATGAAATGGGAGAGGGAAAAAAAAATGACAACAATGGGATACCTCAAAACAGCATATAAAACCCTAGCAATTTGACAACTTCAAACCAAAAGCATAATGGAGACTTTCGCTTGCAAATGGAGACTTTTACAAATACAATCATGACCTTCTTGAACTGTAGCAAGCAATAATTTTTTATGATGGAGGGCCTACCTTGCAAAATTTGGTAATTTGTGGTTCCTTGGCAAGTTTGCTGGCGGTTTTGGCAGAGAGAGTGCTGATGGGTCGCGTGCCTCACCCAACGGGTCGCGTGCGTTATAACTTAACACTGGCACAGGGCGCCTGATGGGTCGCGCGCCTCCAACGGGTCGCGCGCCTTCCCAACTCACACAATTCGCTCAAACTCTCTTGGAAACAATTGCTCTATCACTTGAATGCACAATGAGGCTTGATGGAGGGAGATTAGGGCTTTTATAGCCTTGTTTGAATTAATTTCATGTCATAACCCACTTTATAATGTTTTTTCATGACACTTTATAAACTTGACTTTTTTGGTTTCCTTTTGTCCTGAAATTGATTGATTTGATGCTTTTCTTTGATAATTTTTGCAGGGATAGCATCTGAGGGATCTTGACAAGGGAGCTAGGGTTACATGCTGTCCTTTGAATCATTTTGAATTTTTACAATTTTTACAAAATTTTGAGAAATGACCTTGGCTTTAAAAACAGGGTTTTTAAATCCAAGGTGAAAAATAACTGTACAAGATGAAATTTTTCGAAGAAACACTTTGAAACTCATCCCTCTGGCTTGCTGGGCACTTATTGACCTTCAGAGACATGACCTTGAAGACAAATTTGACCTCAACCCTAGACCTAAAAATTTTGACCTAAAGACAAAGACAAGTACCTTGAACAGTTTAATGACTGAAACAACTTGATCCAGCAGTGCAAAGAGGGGGACAAAGACACCAGCTCCTCCATCATGGTTATGGCATGCCTAATGGAATGCAAAGAATGACACTGATGAGACACCTATTTATGCAAATGCAAAGAGCTTTGATCGCTGATGGAGGGCTACTAGACCGACTCTAACATTGGCTCCAATGGGGATGGTAGCTCCTTGGAGGTACCAAGAACCTTAGACCTCTGGGAGAGCAGACCAGTGCTTTATCATCATTGGGCAATGGAGTCATTATTTACACATGTGACCCAAATTTGGACAACTTTATTGACTTTGACAATTGACTGAAATTTGAACTAACTTTGACACAAACCGACTCACTTTGTGCAGAAAATGGACTGATTAAAACAAGCTGAAAAACTCACACCAACTAATCTCCATCTTCAAAATTATAGCCTTCACCGCGGGCCCCAGACTAAATATGGAAGATCAGTTCACACTTGCTGCAGAATGAAAGTAAAATGGTAATTACAATGAGAGTGATTAGAGCAGAAATTGCTCAAGCATGATACCTTTTGAGCAGCCGGCCATTCACTGACCCACTGAGACATTCATCACCGTTCATTTCTTTGAGAAGAAAGGCATTTGGACCACGGTATGCTGCAATTTTGTAGGGACCTTTCCACAAGTTGTCGAATTTTCCATGTTTCCCTTTATCTTCATTTTGGGCATCCCATCTCAAAACAACATCATCTATCTGAAAATCATCCGGTTTGGCTTTTTTGTCATAGATTTTCTTTATGCGCTCTTGCAACTTAAGGGAATTTTGAAGAACTTCCTCTCGTGTCTGCTGTAAATGAATCATTTGACTAATCCGCCGTTGCATAGGATCCTCCTCACCATCAGCTTCTTGAAGCAACTTTGCTACCGGAATACTAAGAGAAGTAGGAAACACTGCATCTGTCCCGTAAACCAGTTCAAAGGGTGACATACCAATTGACTTCTTTTGACTTACCCGATCAGCCCATAATGCATTTACTAACTTTTTGTGCCAGCTCTTCTTATTGATTTCCAGCAATTTCTTTATGATGTTTACTAGAGATTTATTCGAAGATTCGGCCAGCCCATTTCCTTGCGGATGGTAGGCAGTCGAATGCCCCAAGCTGATGTTATATTTGTAACAAAAATCAACCATCTTCTTTGATTTAAACGCTGCTGCATTATCTGTAATCAACTTATGTGGACAGCCGAAACGTGACAATATGTTATTCTCAAGGAAAGAAATAATTACCGAGTCTGTGGCCTGCCGGGTGGGAATGGCTTCAATCCACTTCGTGAAGTAATCAGTGGCGGTCAATATCCATCGATGCTGCCCGGAAGATGCTGGGTGGATTTCGCCAATAAAATCCAAGCCCCATTGCTGAAATGGTGCACTGATTTCAATGGGCTTGAGTGGTAACGGCTGTAATTTCTGCTTTCCTTGAAAAATTTGACATTCATGACAACTCTTAACTGCTTTATAGACATCAGAAAACAATGAAGGCCAATAGAAACCTGCTCTTAGGATTTTATTAGCCGTGGTCTTCCAAAACAAGTGGCCCCCACAGTCACCTTTGTGAAAATCCTCAACAGCTCTCTTAGCTTCTTCCTCGACTAAACAATTCAGCAATATACCACCGGGGTCTTTCCAATAAAGTGCAGATTTGATGATGCAAAATTTGGCAGCTTTTAATTTCAATGTCCTAGCTTTGTTTCGAGGCATCCCAGGGGGTGAAGATAAATTTTGAAGCACATATACAATATCAGCATACCAAGGAGAGGAAACAAAGATATCAGATACCTGTAGAGCTGAATTTTCTTCATCTTCATCGGATAAGGCAGCAATCAAATTGATGTCAAGGACATGGAGATTTGTTTCAGCCATCAACTTAGCAAGACCTTGACCCTTGATCAACTTAGTAGGCTTAATTTCCACATCATACTCTAATAGTGCAGCGATCCACTTACCCCTCTTTCCTTCCGGTTCCGCTTGTACCAAAACATCTTTAACAGCCGCATTAGGAACATAAGCTAAAATATGAGAATTTAATATGTACACACGGAAGTCTTTCAAAGCTTTTACCAACGCCAATGCTTGTTTTTCAATGATATTGTACTTCAGCGCTCCATCCCTTATAATATGGCTGAAAAAAGCTATGGGCTTCTCAACTCTATCTCTCTTTTGCATTAGCACAGCTGCCAATGTATGCTCCAAAGCAAATGAAAATAAAATAAAATCTTGTGTATAATTCGGGCTGATTAGAGTTGGGGCTGAAGATAAAATTAACTTTACCAAATTGAAAGACTTTACCGCCTCTTCGGTCCATTTAAGCTGGCTGTCCTTTTTGAGCATGTTGGTTATTTCTCTAATATGTTCGGCAAGATTGGGAATAAAGCGACACAGAAAATTCAATTTTCCATTGAAAGACTGAATCTCCTTCTTGCTTCGGGGCTACTCTAATTGCTGAATTGCTTCCACCCGTGTAGGATCTATACGAATGCCATCTTTAGAAATAATATGGCCCAGTAGCTTGCCTTCGCTCATAGCGAAAAGGCTCTTCTTCGGATTCAACGAGATACCATACTTTCTGCACTTTTGAAACACCTTAGTCAAATGAAACAAATGCTCTTCATCAGATTTAGAAAACACAGTTAAATCATCAAGATAAACGACCAAAAAGACATCTTTCTCATTAGCAAAGGCCATGTCCATTGCCCGTTGAAATGTGGCGCCTGCGTTCTTCAATCCAAACGGCATCTTGGCATAATGAAATGTCCCCCATGGAGTAGTGAATGCTGTCTTGTCACGGTCATCTTCATGTACCAAAATCTGATTATACCCGGAATAACCATCAAGTAACGACATCCTCGATGCCCCAACTACCCGCTGCAATATATGATCCATCTTGGGCAGCGGATAATTGTCCTTTAGCGACACCTTGTTCAGATTTCTAAAGTCTATACACAAGCGGATCTCGCCGGTCTTCTTTCTCACGGGCACCAAGTTGGAAATCCAGTCGGAAAATCTGATTGGCACTATGATTCCAGACTTATACAACCTGTTGACTTCCTTCTCAATCAATGGCAGCAACTTAGGATTAATTCTTCTCAACTTTTGTCGGAAAGGCTTTTGATTTGGCTTTATGGGAATGGTGTGCTGAATGATACTTGTATCATAAGTTTTCAAATCTGAATAGTCCCATGCAAAAACATTAGAAAACGAAGACAACAATCTGATATATTCTTTCTTTACCTTAGGTGACAATGCTCTCGATAGCTTCACCATCTTTGGATTCTCAGCTGTCCCGAGATTCACCTCTTCAACACCTCCTTCCGTGGGCCTTAAGGTGGGTTTGCGGGCCACGTCATCTTGATCAAACAACTCTTCCAAAGGAATCAAGCCCTTAGGAATAAAATTGTCCTTAAGCTGCAACACATCCATCTGATTTACTCCTTCAGCTTCCGTGTCTATGGAGATGTCTTTGAAATCACCTTCAACTTGCAGAAAATCCTTGATTTCTTCGTCATCTTGGAAAACTTGCCAACACCTTTGATTATCTGGAACTGTAGGCCGATGCTTCACATAAATCTCAAACTTATTGCTGGAATTCATGGGGATTTTTAGATTGCTTGCTGCTTTAGCCAATGCATCCGCAACACCATTTTGAATCCGAGGCACACATGTCAAAGTATGTTCAGAAAACAGTTTCAAGATATCTAGGACAGCATTTCGATATGCCCGCATACGAGGATGTTTGGCCTGAAATTCACCTTTCACTTGCTTTATAACCAACTCGGAGTCGCCATATACCGCTATCTTCTTTGCCTTCAACTTCCGGAGGATCTTCAGACCAGCAATGAGAGCCTCATATTCTGCCTCATTATTTGAACAATCAAATGCCAATTTGTATGAACATACCCGTACCTTGCTTGGGACTTTGTTTCGGACAGAAAATGGACTTCGAATCCACACACCTATACCAGCACCATCGCTGCCCACAGCACCATCAAAATCCATGGTCCAAAGACCATCCTCATCATCTTCTAAATGCTGAAAATGTGATGTCTCTGCATTTTCTGTTTGCTGCCCATTGATCTCAGCTGTTGGCTTCATGACAGCGGACCTTTCTTCACTTTCCTTTCTCAAAATTTCTCTGAAATTTTCTGAAATGTCTGGTATATCTTCTGCTTGAACTAACTGGCTATCTATCTCATTAAAATCCTCCGCAAACAAAACAAATGACTCTAAATCTGTATGTACATAATTTACAGGATGATTAACTGGCTTTTCCTTACTAGTGATCATGTATTTCATCTTTTGTTCCCGATATAACTTCCTCATCTGACCAAAAACTGGAATTGTAGCATAGGAAAAATCAAGCTGAAGTGTACCTTTGAGCTTGGCTCCCCAAGATCTCGAAAGCAACATGCCGAACCGCGGAGGAATATCCGCCACCACCACATCCATCAAAACATTCTTCGCTGGAATTTGATCTAGACTCACCACCAAGTCTTTGATCAAACCAATACATTTCACCCGGCTGGAATCGAATGAATACAAATCATGATATTTCCTTGTGATGTCTAGTCCCAGCTTTTCCATAATTGCTTTCGGCATCAAATTATGTGAAGCTCCCGAGTCAAACATGGCATTGTGCAACACATACTCATGCAATCGCAAACTGATATAGAATGGAGGAACATCACTTTCGGGAGACTCACCATTTAAAGCGGGTCCAAAAATCAATTCCGGCTGATCATCTTCTACATTCACCGTGTCTAGAATTGGATCAAAATTCAGCATCTTGGAAATTTGGCCTCAGTAAGCGCTGTTCTTCATGATTTCCGTCAAAGGAATGGACACTTTCAACTTCGAAATTTCATTCTCCAAACTGAAAACTGAAACCTTCTCAATTTCTTTGACCAGATTGTCTCTTTTTTCAACTTTATCTCTTGGTGTATTTGATGGCTGATCTATCTTGCTTGCTGATGATGATTGACTTGTTGAAGGATCAATTATGTCTTTTCCTTTTGTGTGTAGGGAAACTGAATCATTCTTTGCTGAAGTATCTTTCCTTTTCTGAATGGGATTTATGGGAGCAGCTCGGTTTCTTAATTGTCTCTGCTGAGCGGATAAAGCATTTAGGTACCCTCTTTGATACTCTTTTGTTTCTTCTTCAAGTGTTGCATCATTTGACAAGATATAATGTTCATCCTGAGGGATGATGGAGTGACTTATCAACTCTTCTTCTTCTGTAACATAGGTGGGCAGATCATCAGGAGTGAAGAAGTGATTTTCCTCTCCCACCGTATCACCTTCATCCTCTGATTCTTGGCTAACAAAATTCTGCTGAAAAGGAGGTTTAATTTGCTGCTGAATTGTTGCCTCTTGTGCCTTTGTTTCACGCTGCTTGATTCTATATTGTGGCTGTTGTGCACCTCGGAAATTAGGATTACGAATCTGAGGCTCCGGCTTATCAATACGAACATTTTCAAGTGCCCTTTTAATCTTTTCAACTTCACGAAGAAGCTGATCTGATGTGGATGCTTCCTCTTTGATTGTGACTCGCTTTTCCGCCTTCATCCTTGCTCTTTTATCATTCAGATTCGCTTCAACACTAACAGCAATTTTCTGCATATCCTCCAAGGTAGGAGGATCTCTATCTCTCAATGAGTAAGCCATCTCCGGATCAAAACCATCCGGGAATTTAAGAAGAGCTGACTTTCTTGATGGCCTCAAATCATCTGGAATAGCATTGTAAACTGTATTAAATCTGATAATGTAGTCTTTGACCGACTCACCATGATTATGCTTGAGGTTGTTGTATTTGGCATTAATCTGAAGCGGATCCTTTCTGATTTCCCATCGATCTAGAAACTAGTTCTGAAATGCTTCCAAGGTGGGAATGCTTCTAGCTGTCAATCCTCTGAACCACTTTCTAACTTCTCCTCCAAATGTTTGCACGAACAATCGCATGGTAACATCTTCTTCATCTATCTCATATAGATCGAAGAAAGTTGTCATTTTGTGAATATGTTGCTGAGCAGAGATACTTTGTGGAGTGCCATCAAACATAGGGATTTTACTTTGATAGTCAGCTGGCATATCATGCAAATTTTGAGGAAGAGCAAGTGGGGCAAACCGGGCAGCCATTGCTTTAGGTAGATTGGGTCTAGGAGTAGCGGGTGGAGTGAGTGTAGCTGTAGTATGAGGAGTATGAGGAGGAGAAGTGGTATGGGATGTAGAGGGTGAACCAACTGTAGATTCCGGATAAGTGACTATAGGAGAAATAGAAATAAAAGGAGGACTGGACTGCTCATGCGCCGTGATAGTAGATCCAATATGACCAGATATAGTTTCAACGAACTCAGCAAGATTTGTAGCGTGAATATCTGACTGAAGAGATCTTAAGATGAAATTGTCAACCAATTTATTGTGTCTTTCAATTTCAAGAGCAGCTGCGAAATCAAGGTTAGGAACTAAAGAATCAAGTGCACTTTCAGATTTAGTTTTGAACAAGGACAACTCGAAACTCTCGTCAAAATCAATGTCTTCAAGATACTCAAAAACAGCTGGACATGAATGAGATTTGAATATACGACCAGAACTGGAAGCCAGTTTGGAAATCAAGGAACAAATAACCAATCAGCCTGTGAAAACTCTTAACTAATCATCCAAGTTCAGAGTTTACAAATATACTGGGGTAAAATGCAATTGAAGTGCTGTATTCACAAGCTCACGGAGATTGACTGAAGCAGCGTTTATCTACTTCCGCTTATGCAAAGCAAAAGTGTTTCGAAGGCTACCTGGCGTAACTTCAGGCTCCGTCTAAGACTTATGAAGCAAACACATCAATCAATAGACAAGTTGTTCTCCCTAGTATGGTCGCCAATATGTTAACGCTTGAAATTTCACCTTAGGCTGAGAAAGGTAAACTTCAAGGCAACATCAAACCACTTAGCCTCGTAGCTAGCCCTACGGGGCAGGAGAGGGCTCTCTCCGGTCTATCTCAGTAAAGATCTTCAATGGGCGAGATGACCAATAGGAAAACACTGATTTTAGGCTAGTAAACTGATCAAGAGGTTTAAATTTGGGATTTTTAAAGTTTTGGTAGAAAATTGGGGAATGGCAATTTCGGGTGCGGGGATTGGACACAGTTTTCGCAGGGAGTTCTTTGGGGCGAGGTAGGAAACAATATTGGTGCCTTTGATAGAGATGGATGGATGAGAATGACTGGTGAGGAGTTAAGGAGAGCAAGCAATAACCTTGAATTCCCCTTAAACAGTTGAAAACATTGATATTAAGAAAACTTAAAAGCAGAGCATGACAGTCATGAATTCTACTTTAACACTTCATTTGCCTAATTTGCAGAAGGAAAAGTAAGGAAATGATTCACATAACACACTTACAAGTACAAAGAGAAACACACCATCAATACATGTGACCACAAGAATCCCAAAAAGGACTGCAAAACCCTGGTCTTCCTTTGCCAAAAATTGCAGAGATACAGTGAATAATACAATAAGAGCTTCTCCCTCAAGAGTCCAACCATGAAAATGAGAAAGAGTGTACATAATATAGATCATCTAACATCTTTCCCTGCCTCTAGGGGTCGAGCTCACTATCCTAGGAGCTGTTTCAACCAATTCTAAACTAAGCACTGAAAACTAGGCAGTCAAAACAACTTGCCTCTATAAGCTAGGAAACCAATTCATTCATTTAATTTTCACCTATCTCATAAATGAATCTTCTAGAAGAGATACATAAGTGTAAAAGTGTCATAAAATTACATCATTTACAACAAGGAGGATAAAAATCAACTCCAAAAAGTCAAACATAGTCAAAACTGCGTTTTGCTGAGCTGTAGGTTGAAATCCTGAGCAATTTGCCTGATGGGTCGCGCGCCATTCCTGAACGGGTTGCGCGCCTTTGAGAGCACTTTTGGGGCACTTCCAGGTGTCCAAATGGGGCAAGAGTAGGCTTGCTGGAAAGGTCTAGATGTCTACTTTCCAACCCAAGTGGAATTTCTGAATTTGGTGGTCATGTACCCCTCCAAAATTGCAATCGCCCAAGACTGCTTTATGTGTGTCCAAAATGTGGCAGAAAGTCATTTTTTGCTTGTTTTTTGACTTTCTGGAGGCCCAAAACTTCATAAAATCTCTTGGCAATGGGTGAGCATGTGTAAATTTTCATGAAAAATCCAGAAATGCTGAGTTTTCCCGGAACGGAGTAGCCAAATGAAAGGGTCGCGTGGGGGGTGAGACTCGTTGAGGGGACAAAACCTGTTTTTTGCCTGAAAAAACCAAAAATGAACCAAAATGCTCAAAATTTCTTGGAATTTGTGCTGGGGCTGAGCTATTTAGTGCCATGCTCCTTCAAGGAAGCCTCGGCCAAGATGTGGAGGGGGTCGGACCTTTTTCTTCGTTTTTGTGCTTTGGCCAACCGCCTTTGGAGCACTTTCATCTTCGCCTTGCACACGTGCATCCGTGCCCAATAATGATTCTTCATGTTTCTAAGAAATTTATTATCTTGGTTGGCCTTGGCCAACAGCCTCTCCAAATGAGCATTGAGCCGGATAAGCATAGACTCTCGCTCAACGGGTACTAAATCACCGGGTCTTCTTCGATTCAAGTTGCGGTCACTACGAATCCTCCACAACTCATCAAGAGTTTGCTCATCCTCTAACTGCTTATTGCGCTGCTCTAAATAGGTGATCCTCCACTGTGCCATATCTAACTTCTGCTGCAACAAGCGGTTCTCGGCCTCCTTTTGCTGAATGACCTCATGAAGCTCCGTGGTAGGAGAGCGGGTATCAAGATCAATGATATCAATCTCGGGATCACCAGTCATTCCCTCCTCAATCATGGGATGATTACCCCTCTGTGCTGCCTGTGCTACTGAAGAAGGCGAGGCCCCATCCACCTGATGTGGAGATAGCACTCGCTGAGTTGATGAAGAAGGCGAGACCCCTTCCACCTGTTGTGGAGAAAATACTCGCCGAGCTGCTGCAAATAAGGCCCTTTGGCCTCTCTGATAAGTGACCAATGGAGAAGAGCTGACATATCTAGTCACGGGGGTGTCATGCTGCTGTGATGGTCCTCCCTCCTTGTGAACAACCTCAGGATGTGGTGGTGGTGGTGCTGTGAAAAGCTCACGAGAGATAAACTCCTCCCATGGGATGCCCTGCTGAGCCAACTGATGTATGACCACAAGCTGAATCAAACCATAATGATAGAGGCTCCTATACTGCTGTGCTGGGCTCTTCCTCTGCATCAAGGGCACCATCCTCTCAATGTTCTGGCACAAGAAAATAGGGATGTTCATCATCCGTACCCGTGTGAAATGCATCAACAGGCGAATATGGTACGAATATACCTGTGAAAATCTGCCCTCACAGGTGAAATAGAGCATGATAAGCCTCATCATGGGGGCATACTCACTCCTCATAAATCTGAAGGGAAATACACCCGTCAAGTGTCTCATGAATGCAGGTCTAATGAAAGGTTCATACTGAACATTGTCCAACATCTTGCGCTTATTCCACACCTCTCCGACATTAGGTATCCATGTGGCTTGAGCAATCATCTCGGGTGTCAATGTAAAATCCACCCCGGCAAGGTTCACATGTGCATCATGCAAATGCAAAACAAATAAGCGAGCCAACTCCCTGTGATGCTGAATCCGAGAGATCCTCTCGCAAAACTCATAGCAAGACATATAACGGAAGCATGATACTGCCATTGGACAAGCCTGCAAATCGGTCAAAGAGGTGGGCTCCTCTCTCCTATGATGACCGCCCTTTCCACCCTTGTGAGGCCTCCTCTGTACCTCAAACTCTGAAGCTGACGCATGGTCATCACTTTGCGCATAATTGGTTTCGGTTTCTGACATTGTTTTAGGAGCAAAGTGGCTGAAATATACTGTTGTTTCTGCTTTGCAAACTGCTGATTAGAATGTTGTTTCAAGGGGACAAGGAGCACGAGGGAAATGTTAGGGGAGGGATAACGGGAATAATAATAAAACAGGGAGTTTAGGGGAAGAATTATTGCATATACATCATTATACAATTTGATTTACAAGGATATTATGAGAGGTAGGGTTAGGGTGTAATTTTTTGATTTCTTGGGAAGAGGGGTAGGGTTTAAGGCTCTTCACATATTTGGAAGGGAAATTTACATAGAATGATAAGGAATATGAAATGGGAGAGGGAAAAAAAAAATGAGAACAATGGGATACCTCAAAACAGCATATAAAACCCTAGCAATTTGACAACTTCAAACCAAAAGCATAATGGAGACTTTCGCTTGCAAATGGATACTTTTACAAATACAATCATGACCTTCTTGAACTGTAGCAAGCAATAATTTTTTATGATGGAGGGCCTACCTTGCAAAATTTGGCAATTTGTGGTTCCTTGGCAAGTTCGCTGGCGGTTTTGGCAGAGAGAGTGCTAATGGGTCGCGTGCCTCACCCAACAGGTCGCGCGCCTTCAACGGGTCGCGCGCGTTATAACTTAACACTGGCACAGGGCGCCTGACGGGTCGCGCGCCTGGTTCAACGGGTCGCGCGCCTTCCCAACTCACACAATTCGCTCAAACTCTCTTGGAAACAATTGCTCTATCACTTGAATGCACAATGAGGCTTGATGGAGGGAGATTAGGGCTTTTATAGCCTTGTTTGAATTAATTTCATGTCATAACCCACTTTATAATGTTTTTTCATGACACTTTATAAACTTGACTTTTTTGGTTTCCTTTTGTCCTGAAATTGATTGATTTGATGCTTTTCTTTGATAATTTTTGCAGGGATAGCATCTGAGGGATCTTGACAAGGGAGCCAGGGTTACATGCTGTCCTTTGAATCATTTTGAATTTTTACAATTTTTACAAAATTTTGAGAAATGACCTTGGCTTTAAAAACAAGGTTTTTAAATCCAAGGTGAAAATTAACTGTACAAGATGAAATTTTTCGAAGAAACACTTTGAAACTCATCCCTCTGGCTTGCTGGGCACTTATTGAGCTTCAGAGACATGACCTTGAAGACAAATTTGACCTCAACCCTAGACCTAAAAATTTTGACCTAAAGACAAAGACAAGTACCTTGAACAGTTTAATGACTGAAACAACTTGATCCAGCGGTGCCAAGAGGGGGACAAAGACACTAGCTCCTCCATCATGGTTATGGCATGCCTAACGTAATGCAAAGAATGACACTGATGAGACACCTATTTATGCAAATGCAAAGAGCTTTGATCGCTGATGGAGGGCTACTAGACCGACTCTAACAAACAATATAAAGTATTCTTCTCCACAAGGTGACTTTTTCCTTGATGGTCCACATAAATCAGTATGAACAAGTTCAAGAGGCTTACTAGCTGATCCTTCCTTTTCGATGAATTGAGATCTGGTTTGCTTACCGAATTGACATGATTTTCATATAGTATTTTTAGGAATGTTGATATATGGAATATCTCGAACAACCTGGAATCTACAACTTTTCTTATTTGAGAAAAGCTTATATGTCCCAATCTTCTGTGTCATAGCCAGTTTTCATCATTTTTACTTAGATAACACTGTTGTTGTCCTCCCTTGAGTATGTATAGGTTGTTTGGAGTTCTTGTACCTGTAATAACAGTTTCTCCTATATCAAGCTCACGAACAACACATCCATTTGATCGAAACACTACTTCATTTCCTTGATCACACATTTGAATCACACTCAACAGGTTATGGTTTAAGCCATCAACATACATGACATTTTCATCTTTAACTTTTTCTTTCAAGAAAACAAAGCCTTTACCTTTTATGACAGCAAGAGTTTCATTTCCAAATGAGACACTCTTTTCCTTTTCTAAGGCATTATATGAGTGTAAGTTTTCTCTGTCACCTGTCATGTGTTTTGAGCAGCCACTGTCAATGTAACACTAGTTTTCTTGTCCTTCTGCATACAAGGCTATACCACATATTTCTGTTTTTTATTCTTTCTTTCTCCATATTTTGGGATTTAATGGAGTTTTCTCCTTTTGAGATATTTGCCAAAATTTGCTCCTGCATTCAGATTCTTCATGGCCAAAGTTGTTACAGATTGAGTATTCTATTTCATTTTCAAGCAGAGAAAAGTTATTATAGGAACTTTTCTTGATCCCTGTCACATTCCTTTGATTTCGTGCTTCTCTAGTCATGACAGTTTTGTAAGCAACACATTGAGTAGCTTTGTGTCCAAAATTATGACATGAGAAACATTGACCATTAAAGAAGTTCCTGCGATTATCGAATCTACTGACCGGTGATTGTAGTTTCTATTGATATTCATCTTTGAGGCAGATTGAGTATGATTTACCTGAAGTTGGTTATGGCTTCTGTTCATCCTTGAAGTAAATTGAGCTTGATTTACCTAGTGATCTGCTTTATGCCTTTGCTGACGATTGTCAAACTGTTCACTTCTTTTTGTTGCATCAAGATAGCTTTTAGTGGGGGTTGAGGGCTTCTATGATTGAGATGCTTCTTCAGTATATCCAAGACTTGTCTTTATCAGAGGAGTACGCTACACTTTGATAATCTCAATTAAGGTTTCTGATCCTTTAGCAAATCTAAGATTGAGAGCTTTTGTTTTCTCAAGATCCTTTCTTAGACCCACAATTTTACATTCTAGTTTTTCATTATGTTTTTCTCTTTCTGCAAGTTGGTATGTCAAGGTATCTATAACCATATTCTTTTCTTCTAAATAGATTTTGAGTTTAGAGATTTCTTCATAAAGGTCATCTTCATCTAAAGCATCCAAAAAATCATCATCTTCATAAGCAATCAAAAGTCTATAGTCATTACCATTTTCATCTTCATCACTATTTGATAAACCATTGCTATCTTCATGAGTATAGTAGCTCTTTTTACTTACACTTTGTTTTCTATTCCATTTTGCAGATTCCTTCCCTTTATCATATTTATCTTTATGAGGACATTTGGCAGCATAATGACCAACTCTACCACAGGCAAAACATTTGAAAGGTAGTTTACCTCTGAATCTTCCAAAACCTCGTTGAAGGTTCTTGACGAAGTTTGCTTCTTCTTCTTCTTCTTCTTCTTCTTCTTAAATATGTCCTGATTCATTGAGATCTTCTTTTCCTTTTGTTGAAGCTTTAAATTCGGCTTCTCTCATATCTGATGAACCTCCTTTTTATCATCTCAAAGGCAGTTAAGATTCCATGAAGCTGTGTCATAGTAATAGTCTGTAGATCCTGCTTTTCTTCTATGGCAAATACTTTTGATTCAAATTTAGCATACAAGGATCTTAAAACATTTTCAACTAAAGTAATTTCCTTTATCTCTTCACCCAGATTCTTCATGCAATAAACAACTTCATCTATACGTAAGAAGTAACTAGCTATACTTTCATCATTGTGCATCTTGAGAGTTTCGTATTGAATTCTGAGAGTTTGCATTTTAGCATGTTTTACCTGAGAGTCTCCTTCGTAGCTTAGAACGATTTTGTCCCATATTTCTTTGGCGGATTTGAGCTACATAACTTTGACAAACTATGATTGTGACAGACTTCCCAATAATGTATTAAAAACCTTGGCATTGGTTTCATATTTCTTTTTACCTGTTGTATCTGTAGGAATTTCTGATGGAAATGTATATCCTCCTTCCACAATTTCCCAGATATATGTTCCAAGTGATTGAATATAGGTTGTGGTTCTTACCTTCCAATAAACAAAGTTGCTCCCATAAAAGATTGGCGGTCTGATGGATCCCCCGCTTTCTTGATTACTCATGATGATGGATCTTCCTTCAAGCAATCAAGCTTCTTCTAAAGGACTTGCTTTGATACCAATTTTTGGAAATAATACTGAGAGGGGGGGTGAATCAGTATTATCAGATCAATAATTTAATTTTAAAAACTGATTTGTATATGCTACTTTAGTTCAGTGAACTAGCGTGTATACACAACTGTACTTAATGCAACCAACGTATATGCAGAGATCTTTTGATTTGCCCAAATTATCATGTATTGAACTTTAACCAGTATATCAGGAATTCATTAGATAGTGCAGTAAATACAAATTAAAGCATCACACATAAGCAACACACATGAACACCAAGATATAAGGTGGAAACCCAATGTGGGTGAAAACCACCTGCTGCAATCATATCTGTCTTCTTTTAATAAGAAAATTATGTTTACAGTTTTTGTATTGGTGCAGTCTTATACCAGTACACAGGCTTCTACCACAGAAGGATACAACCTTCTCTTGTTCTCCAGCTTCTACTGGAAGGGAGCTACAACACCCTAGCTCTTGTACTAGCCAATGTGTTTACTAGTACGTAGGCACCAACCTACAAAAGGCTACGACCTTCTCCTTTTTCTTCCAGGGACCACGTTTCATAAATTTTCAAACGGGATCCATTAACAACATCATATCAAATATATCTGCATCAACCAATCACCTTTTGAACCAACCACAACCGAATCAATCAATCACTTTGAGAACCCATCAATCTAATCATTCAGAGTACTGTCACCAATATACAGTAACTAGAACTCAAGCCAGAACCTAGAACATTGCAATAGCAAATAGAAGCAACTAAAACACATTTTATAAGGTATACGCTACTTCCAGTGTTGAACCTGCGTCCATACGTGCTTTCCTCAAAGTGAACTAACGTATAGATCTTCAAATCAAATTTATGATGTATACGTTGATTTGATATGCAGAACCAGCGTGTATACACTCCTTTTCTAAAGTGAACCTAGGTACAGATCTGTAAATGATGATTTAAACATTACAACTATTCCAGACTTCATTCATACCTAGATCGTCATATTTACAGACTACAACATGCATCAGTTATTCAGATACATGATCAAATCACATAAAGATAATTCACTTCAAGCCTTGAGATCCTGATGCATCATTAAATCTTATCTTTCATCAAATGCTAAGGTTTCTCCTTGGTTCAGATCCAGCAATGCACCATAACCCAATAACCTGCATACTAGATCTCACACTTCATCATATATTCAATACTTGTGTGTTCTAGCCTAATGATCTTCTCCTCCTTTTATAGTTTTAGGCCTTTCTCAATACCATGGACCAAAACCACTTAGGACCAATACCTTGGATCAAATACCTAGGGTCAATACCTTAGATCAAATAGCATGGACCAATACCATGATCAAAATACCATGGACCAAATATTTCGGACCAAAACTTAGTTTTCCAAGGTATACGCGCTTTCCTTTCTGTGAAAGTGCATGTGTACGTTATACGCTCTTTTTATTTTGTTAACTTGCATGTATACGCGGCTTGGTCAATGGTGAACTTGCATATACTATGATCTTTCATCTGAGTGAGTTGCCTTCTGAACTGATTCCTTGAAGCTGCCCTGCATTTCATCACATATATAAACACTACTGTCATGCATTCTGTCACATATGATATCTCTTCTGTAGATTCATCTAGTTACCATATACAAGTGAGTTGTTTTGCTATAAGAGGGTTTCCATCAAGTACAACACATACATCATAATGCCAACAATGGTATTTTCTGGGATGCTCATATCTCGAAGATCATGGACCGCCTTGAGCCTACATGCTTTTCTTATTTGATAAAATCTTAGATGCCCCAATCTTCTGTGCCATAACCATTTTTCATCTATTTTGCTTAGATAGCATTGTTGTTATCCTCCTTTGAGTATGTATAAATTGTTTGGAGTTCTTTTACCTTTAATTATGGTCTTTCCTATATCAAGCTCATGAACCACACACTCGTTTGATCGAAACACGACTTCATTTCCTTGATCACACATTTGACTAAAACTCAACAAGTTATGCTTTAAACCATATACATACATGACATTTCCATCTTTAACATTTTCTTTCAAGAAAACAGAAGCTTTACCTTTAATAACCACTGGTGTGTCATTTACAAATGAGACATTCTTTTCCTTTTCTAAAGAATTATATGAATGAAGTTTCTCTTTGTCACCTGTCATGTGTTTGGAGCATCCACTGTCGATGTACCACTGATTCTCTTATCCTTCTGCATACAGAGCTATGCCACATATTTCTAATTGAGATTATTTCTTTCTCCATATCTTGGAATTTGATGATGTTTGCTCATTTTGAAGTGTTGGCCGAAATTTGCTCCCACATTCAGATTCTTCATGACCAAAGTTCTTACAAATCGAACATTCTATTTCATCTTCAAGAGGAGAAAAGTTATTATAGGAACTTTTCTTGATCCCTATTACACTCCTTTGATTTCGTGCTTCTCTGGTCATAATGGTTTTGTAAGAAACACATTGAGCAACCTTATGCCCAAAGTTATGGCATGAAAAACATTGTCCATTAAAGAATTTTCTGTGATCATGGAATCTTTTGGCACTGTTTACCTGTCGGTTGAAGATTCTACTGATATTCATCCTTGGAGTAAATTGAGCATGATTTTACCTGATGAGTAGATTTATGCCTTTGCTATCGATTGACATATTGTTCACTGGTTTTTGCTGCATTAGGATAGCTTATGGTGGAGGCTGATAGCTTCTATGATTGAGATGATTCTTCAGTATATCCAAGACCTGTCTTTATAATAGGAGAATGCTAAACTTTGATGATTTCATTTAAAGTTTTTGATCCTATAGAAAATCTAATATTAAGAGATTGTGTCTTCTCCAATTCTTTTCTTAGATCCACAATTTCACATTCTAGATTTTCATTGTGTTTTTCTCTTTCAGTGAGTTGATGTGTCAACATATCTATGATCATATTCTTTTTTTTCCTAACAGATTTTGAGTTTTGTGATTTCTTTAAGTCTTCCTCTTCTAAGGCATCCAAAAAATCATCATTGTCATAAGCCATGAGTAGTCTATAATCTTGTTTAGTTTCATCTTCATCACTATTAGATAAACCATCACTATCTTCATGAGTATAGTAACTCCTTTTATTGACAAATTGTTTTCTATTGCCTTTTGCATATTCCTTTCCCTTTTCATATTTATCTTTATGAGGACATTTGGCAGCATACTGGCCGACTCTACCACAAGCAAAGCATTTGAATGGTAGATTACCTCTGAATCTTCTGGAACCTCGTTGAAGCTTCTTGACAAAATTTACCTCATCTTCTTCTTCTGAAATCTATCCTAATTCATTGTTCTCTTCCTTTTCTTTTCCCTTTGCTGAAGCTTTAAAAGTGGCTTCTCTCATATCTTATGGACCGCATTTCCTCATTTCAAAGGCAATTAGGATTCCATGGAATTAAGCCACCATAATAGTTTTAAGATTCTATTTTTCTTCTATGGCGGATACTTTTAACTCAAATTTAGAAGAAAAAGATCTAAAAATTTTCTCAACTAAAGTAGCTTCCTTTATCTCTTCACCTAGATTCTTCATACAATTAAAAATATCATCTACACGTAAAAGTAACTAACAATACTCTCATCACTATGCATCTTAAGAGTTTCAGACTGAATTCTGAGAGTTTGGAGCTTAGCACGTTTTACCTGGGAGTCTCCTTCATAGCTCTAAATGATTTTGTCCCAATAACGAATTATGCTTCTGACAGACTTCCCAATAACGTATTTACTGCTTTCGCATTGGTTTCATATAACTTCTTACCTGCTGAATCTGTAGGTATTGCTACTGGAAATTGATATCCTCCTTCCACAATTTCCCAAACATTGGCTCTAAGCAACTGAAGATAGCCCCTGGTTTTTATTTTCCAATATACCAAGTTGCTCCCATTGAATATTGGTGGTCTAATAGATCCCATGCCTTCGTGATTGTTCATCATGAAAGATATTCCTTCAAGTGATCAAGCTTCTTTTGAAGGACCTGCTCTGATACCAATTATTGGAAACAATACTGAGAGGGGCAGTGAATCAGTATTTACATTTTAATAATTTTTCATTTCCCAAACAGATTTATATATGCTACTTTTGTGAAGTGAACTTGCTTGTACATGCTACTGTAATTAGAGAAACCAATGTAGAACCAAAAAACTTATGATTTAGTCAATTTATCATGTGTTGATCTTTAATCAGTGCAACAGTAACTTGTTAAACAGTGTAATAAAAACATAATAAACCATCACACATAAGCAACACACATGAACACCAAGATTTAAGGTTGACACCCAATGTGGGAGAAAAACCACCTGTTGTTGTCATCTCCGCCTTCTTTTAATATTAAGAAAATCATTTTACAATATTGTATTGGTGCAGACTCATACCACTATGTAGACACCCACCTGCAAAAGGGTACAACCTTCTCTCGTTTTCCAACTTCTACTGGGAGAGAGATACAACCCCCTAGCTCTTGTACTATCCAATGTGTTTACTAGTATGTAGGCGCTAGCCTATAGAAGGCTATGACCTTCTCTCTTCCTCCAGGGACCACGTTTCATAAATTTTTAGACAGAATTCTCCTAGTACACAAAAATACAAATGAAGGCCTCATTTCATCAAATTTTCATACTGGACCCATCAAAACTTTCAAACTGCATCAACCAATAATCAGTTAATTTGAACAATCAGATCACTGTCACCAAAACATTGTGTTGAACCCAGAAACCTACATCATCATTCAGATTCAGCTGTAACCTGAAAAATCATGCATCAAAATGTATACACTACTTTACTAAACTCAACCTGCGTATATACGCTACTTCCTTTAACCAAACCCTTGTATACTTTCAAAGCTAATGAAACATAAAACTTTTTGATCAAGTCTGGACCAACCAACAATAAACTGAACATCTACTGTCAATTTATAGAGCTTTACATAGGCAGTGGCAGAGATAACCCTTCTCACTTAGACAATCAATCAATCAGACACCAAATTCCTTATGAATTTAGTTTTACATTTATATCTAAGAAGAATTCATTGACAAATAGCAGTAAAATGGTAGAACTGATTAGATAGATCAGTCATTTCTGAAGAATAGGGTTTTCCTTTGTATATGCTACTTGGAAGAGTAGAAATTGCATGTATGTGCACTTTTACCGAGGTGAACTGGCGTATAGATCTAAAAATATTAACTCACAACTTTGTTGCTATTTTAGACATTAGACAAACCCAAATCATGACATTTAAATAATAAAATAGGTGTATGCAATCAGATCTATCCCAACCAATATCAGATCATTCAATGATAAGTCATTTTAGGTCTCATGATCTTGATCCAACATTGAATTCAAGGTGCACAAAATATTTCAAATCAAATCACAAACATAGCCCGTACAACATAAATATACTTCAGATAGAAGTATTCCTGAGAAACCCTTTCACTTGCACTCTGTGGCCTTTTGATCTTATCCTCCTTATATAGTTTTTGGCCTTTCTCAATACCTCGAATCAAAACCACTTAGGACCCGTGATATTCTTAGATGGGATAAAAAAGTGGTTACTCCGCTCAATATTATGGGCTAATACCATGGTATTGACCCCTAGTATTTTTTCCTCTTGAATTTCCTTGATTTTCCAACATATGCGCCCTTTTATTCTTGTAAAAGTGTGTGTATACATATACACTCTTTTTGTTCTGTGAACCAACATGTATACGTTGTTTTGACAAAGTGGACCTGTGTATACATATTAAACTACTTTACACCATCATTTTCCTTCAACTTCTTTATTCTGATCAGTAGACTTTAGTTCCATCTTCCTGTTCTTGTTTACCAATGCCCCGTTACCTCTGAAATGATCTGTTACACTGTGAGTTGCCTTTTATCATAATTCCAACATAGACTCACTGATTTCCACAACTATGAACAACCCTAGCCAATGCATTTGTAGTTTTCCCATAAACTTTTGGAACTTCTTGTGATATAATATAACATGGCCCCTGACTATAAGGGCTTTCTTCTTTATGTGTTTGTCATGCCATTATTTATTCCTTCTCTGCTGAAATGACTGGTGAAACTTTTCCAAGGACCTTGCTTCATCCAGCTCCAATATCTCCTCCAATCTCTTTTGAAATGATGCCTCCTCTGTCATTTTTGTGGTTGAGGTGATAAAGATGCTTGGGATTGCGAACTTTGCTAGCACCATGACTTCTCATCCATACAACAGTTGGAATGGTGTCTATTTGTGTAGTCTTTTTACTGTAGTGTGGTATGCCCATAACGTTGTTGGCACCCTTTCTTCCCATTCATCTCTATTTGCTGAACACACCTTAGTTAATCCCTTTTCCATTATTTTGTTGAATGATTCTACAATTCCATTGGCATGCAGGTGATATGTGATGCTCTTGTGATGTTGTATCAAGAATTTTTGCAATAGAGAAGCAATTGTTTCATTTATGAAATGAGTTCCTTGGTCGTTCGTGACGTTCCTGGGGCACATAAACCATGAGATAATATTTTTAAATATAAACCTTAAAGTTGTGTCTATTTTGTAGTCCTTCACCAGTGTTGCCTTGGCCCATCTTCTGAGATATTCTATCGATATGATTATGTACCTAGCCTCAGTGTGACGCACCAATGGATTGATCAGCCCTATGAAATCAACTGCCTATTTTTCAAATATCTATAAGGAAAGTACCGACAGTAATGATAGCTCGTCGCGATGTGATGGTTTCCTGACTCTCTGGCACACATCACATCCCTTAGCATACTCTTTGGAATCTTTATAGACTGTTTTCCACCATAACCCTATCTGCGACACCTTCCTCACAGTGGCTTTCCCTCCTTTGTGGCCACCTGCAACTTCTGAGTGGCACTTCCATAACACATCATGTCACTTGTGGTGAAGGACACACCACCACAACACCTGATCTAAGCCTAATTTGTATAGGTTCCCTACAATTAGCTGGTAATTGGTTGCTCACATCACTTTTCATAGTTGTGTACTCATCCAGACATTTCCTTGTAGCTAGGAAAGTTACGGTTTCTTCTAGGTAATCTGATATTTCTTCTACTCTAAACAAACCAACATCGGGTAGTTTGTCATCTAGAGAACCTCCACTTTCTCCAGACTCCAGCCTTGAAAGGTGATTAGGTCTGAAGTTCAACCAACATGGTTTGATGATTACTTCGAAAATAAATTCCCGAAATAGTAACAACCATCTGCAGATTCTCCCCTCGAATACAAGATTGTTTACCAAGTATTTCAATGTGGAGTGGTCAGTAAAGAACTTAAATGGACCCCAAAGAAAGTAGTGTCTAAAATTTTGAAGAGAGTAGACCATAGATAGTGCTTCTCTCCAAGTGGTGGTGTAATTATTTTGTATAGTAGATAACTTCCTACTGGAAAAGTAGATCGGATGGTCAAGGCTCCCTTCCCTCGGCTAGGCCAACACTACCCCTAAAGAAATACCAGATGCATCAATATGAACATGGGATTTCTTATTCAAGTCGAGGTAGAATAGAATCGATACACTTACCAGCCTCTCCTTCAATATGTTCAACGTAGCTTGGCACTCTTCCGACCACGCAAATGATTTCGCCTTCCTTAATAACTTCTCCATTGGTGTAGTGATGGAGGTGTAGTTGCATATGAGTCTTCGGTAGTATCTAGTGTTCCCTAATGTCGATTTGAGCTGCTTGACTTTGGCAGGTGGGTCCATGTTGACTATTGCTGCAACCTTGGCAGGATCTATGCATACCCTATGTTTGCACACAATGTGGCCCAAAATTGTTCCAAATGGGACCGTAAATATGCATTTATTCAGGTTCAAGGATATATGTAGTTGTTTACAGTTATCAAACATTATCCTGGGGAGGCTTGAGTGTTTCTTCAGTAGGTTTTATATTGTCTAGTCATCCATTTATACCTCCAAGAACCTATGGTTGTAGTCCCTAAAGGCAGGAATCACGATCCTTGAGAATATTACAGGCACATTCTTAAGACTAAATGGAATCACATGGTAGGCATACGACCCCCATTATGTAGTAAATATGGTCTTCTTCTTGCCTTCTTCAGTGATTCTGACATGATGGTAGCCCAAGAACCCATCTGTGAAGGAATATTCCTCATTCCCTACTACATTGTCGAGCACCTCATCACTAAAAAGTGTTGGGAATGGGTCGTGTACACAAGTATTGTTAAGGCTATGATAGTCCATGCAAACTCTTATCTCCATAGAATCATTTTTTTTCTTTATCACTATCATATTAACCCATTCTGCCTCATCCACTGGAAAAATAAGTCTTGCCTCTAACATCTTGTCTATTTATTTCTTTACCTTCTCTTTGACCCTTGGGTTCAACCTGTATGGCATGTGCTTCATTGGCTTTGCATCAAGCTTCAGTACAATTTTCATTTCTCCTATGTCTCCCTTAATCCATTTTAGCTCCACAACTAATGAGGGGAATAAATCCTTATACTCTCTTAGGAGATCAAAAATTTCCTTTGTCATTTGTTCATCCAAGTAATCTCCAATCGATGCTAGCTTAGGTTTATCATCCATGCCAATGTTGTGCTTTCGTAGATTCATTGGGAGTAATTGTGGAGCGTCAGTTACAGGTCCCTCCTATATATCTCTCTCCCCTACGGTCTCATGAATGTTAGGTGTTGTAACCCTTCTGGGTCTTCCTTGTCTGGTTCTTTTTCCACCTTCCCATAGGCCATTTCCTTTCAGTATCCTGACTCATAGAAGTACTATAAGGTTCTATGGTCTTTGCATCCATCCCAAAGCTGGCCTGTTGTGAAAAGTATGCATTTGATAGTGCATAATGCTCAGTAAAACTTCTATCATTGTCCCTAAAAGAGAAACTACTAATAAATTGTTAGGCCAGAGTGTCCCAATCTCCCATATGCCTCCTTATTTCTTCTTGTACATACCTGACTTTAGGAAATGTGCCCAATGTCTGTATGAACCCATGCACCGATAGTTCTTTTAGAACCCCCTCTTGTTTCCATCTGTCCTTACATCTTTCTAATTTTTGTCAGGGATCTGAGTCCCCCATGTACTTTGCAACCTCCTACAAGTATTCCCCCGCCCATTTGAATCTTTCCTTCATTTCCCTTTTGGTTATTTCCCAGTCCTGGAGGTAGTTGTGGTGGACCCCCCACCATCATGCTGGGGTCACTTGAGTGTAACGTTTAATAATGGTATTCTATATTCCTCTCTTATAGTTACATAAACCTTGTTGAGAAATAAATCTATTGATTCTATACCATTGAAGATGGGAAAGTCTCTTACCTTTGTTCTGATCCAATTGATGTGACATAATGTAGCACATCATTTGGTGTTGATTTCATATCTGCCTTGCTGGAAATCATCCCATGCAGCTTCTGAACCCACCTGAGAGCTCTGGATACTCCTCCAGCTAACTGATCCTTTAGTTGTTGGGTTTATGTAATCTTCTCTCTTACTCGTTTTTAATCTATAGAGTTCGTCTAACATATCTGGTTCTTCTCTATCATCTATGGGTTATGTGTATCGGGGTCCTTGTTATGGTTCTAACACCTGAATGACTCTTACTCCCTCTAATTCAAAGATCATTAGCTCCTTATTTATATCTATGATGGCATAATTTTCGTAGGCATAGCCAATACCTAATAGTGTCAGGTAAGGATATTTGTCTCCCATAATATCGATTACTTCAAAATCCGTGTGTGTCTTTACCCCTGCTACATCTAGCTCTATATCCTCCAATCTCCCAATTGGAAGTATACAATACTAATTGGTCATTCATAACTGGACTGGTGAGAATGTTAGTTGAGGTTTCCCTAGTTCTTCCCATGTATTTCTTCATAGTATGTTGACATTAGAGCCCAGATCTAACATAGTGTCCTTGATCAAAAATCCTGTAATCTGAGCATTGATTCTTAATTCCCTGTCTATCTTTTTCTTATTTCTCTATACTGTTCTGGTGTGCCTTTTGGGCAAGTTGGAAAATATCTCCCCTCCTTTAGCTTCTTCCTCTGGTATAGTTGCTCTCAGGCTTCTCCTTTGTTGCCCCAGCATTTGATCATCATTAACAATAAACAAGAACATCTTGAACCATTCCTCAATAGGTTCGACAATGGTGGATTTTGGAAGGTATGAAGTCTTGTCTTTACGAGAATCTGTCTGCCCTTTTGATAAATTTTTTCCTTTAGTCAAATTGTCAAATAATTTTTTTGCCTCTTTGTAGTACTATATCTATTGCTCAGAGTTATATGGCCTCTTTTGGGAGGCTACCCAGATGATTATGGATTGGTTTGGAGTTCCCTGGTCAACTCTAGCCTTCTTGTTGCCTCATGTAACTACGTTAATATTGGATAGTGGGGATGCCTCGGTAATCCTGGGCTTTGCATTGATCAAATGTGCCCCCTGTTGTCTAATCCACTCATCCCATATTGCGGTTAACTCTAGAAAATCCTCCATCGCATGGCCATTGACCTTGCACTGAGAGAACCAGGGTATTTTTGGAAGAGGGAAATCCTGCACGACATGTCCCTCCTGGTTGCATTTGTAGCAATGAACAAGTCCCCTATCCCCTACTCTTCCTCCTCTCCTTCCTCCTCCCCCTCGCCCGCATCGAGCAATGTCATTGACCCGAAAGGTTGAGTGTTCTAATTGATCCGCTAGCACATCTAGTGCCCTACGCTGGTCAGTGTGGTTAGTGGTGGATGCAAAAAACTCACAATATTTGTCATTCAGGACATTAGAATACTTCTACAATATCGAGCACAAGTGAGGAGGGTGTCTGTATCCCCTACACACTTCACAGTACTCTGGTTGGTTACAACCAGGATATGGTCGTCACGATCCTACCACCATGACTCTTGCTATAAGTGGGGCCCTGGTGGTCCCCTAGGGGCTGACGCAGCACCCGGGCCTCTCAACCTCAGGCAATCCATGGAAATGTGACACTACACTAGGTAGTTGGTACACCACACATTCAGTCTTACTGGGCGGGCTAGTTGTAGATATTTCAGCTTCTCTGTTATACTTTCAATTTGGTGTTGAAGACCCAAGATAGAGGGGTCGTACAAAGTAGATACCTCTTGATATTCATGCGGATACCTCGCCATAGGCTCTATTCAGGTTGCTTGCTCTAGGGCATCCTGCAGTGTTTTGATCTTCTGTTGTGTTATTGACATCCGGGTTAGGGGTAACAGAGCTTTGATGAACTAATCCCTCTAGTGATTTTGATCTATGGTATAACTAAGCTTACCAATTGTGTCTTTAAACCTTTGCATTAGTTCCCAGGTGGTTTCTCCCTCCCATTGCTTTATTTCCCACGGCTCCAACAACCCTTGTTGATCCGTCAAGGGAAGTTTTAATTCTTGTACAAACTCTTTTTTAATCTCATCCACCATTGGGTTCTAATGTAACTCCGATCATTTTATAAACCACCTCAGGGCCCTTTCCTTGAGAGCGATCTAGAATTCTGTCAGCTTCACATTTTTAGGTGTCTCGCGAGCCCTCTAGATATCCTCACATAAGTACCAATGTTTCTCTATGTCTTCATTTCCTCTACTGGAGAATTTCGGATGTATTTTAAATGATCCCACCATTATAGACTGTGTTCATGCTAAAAGAACGAAACCTTTTGATGTAGGTTGTTGAGATCCTTGCAACCCAAAACTACTATTACTACTATTTCCACCACTAATAGTACCAACCTTATAGTTAACACGGACACTATCCACTCTTTTCATCTTAAGTAAGTTAGAAATAAATTTGTTAGGGTTGTTGTAGAGTACCAGGGGAAGGTTGGGGAAGGCGCTACTTGAGCCTTGGGGGGTTGGATCCTTGAGTTTTCCTGACGTATCATATTCCACGAACAATCTCCACATAACAAAGTACATCTCATTCTCTAAGTCTTCCTCTTAGCTAACACAACCAGTTCCATTCAACCCCTCCTCCATGATCGATGAGGGAGGGATCCTATTGCCTTCTGAGCTTCCATCTTTTCTATCTGTCTCTATCCCTTTCTTCAATTTATCCTCCATCCTGCCTTCCTCTTCTGGGTTCTTAAACACTGCTCCTGCTTGGTGTACTTACTCCAGCTGACTTTTAATCACCTGCATGGAATTTTCCTACCATTTCTCCGCTATCCACGCTCTCCTTTGCGCTCTCACTTCCCTGGCCCTCCATGAATCTTCTGTATCCATCCTTCTGATAACCTCATGATCCCCCACTAGGTAGCATTCCTCCCCTTAGATCCTCCCCCCAATACTAGGAGTTTAAACTACCATGCTTGGAGCTTGGAACAAAAGCAAGCCTTCTTCCACCATTAAGACCTTAATCCAGAGGGTTACTTCTTTCAGCAGCTTCCCCCTCAACCTCGCTCAAAACATAGCATCGGATTTTGAAAAGGATTGGTGTCCTTCTACCACGAACTCAATGACGTACCCTTCTAGTGTATTTTTCACCCAGAAATATACTGCTCTCATAAGATCCGTCTCAACATGGTAGAGTACCGCGAGATCCGTCGGAGTCTAGTCACAATGAGACAATTTGTCCTCCTGACTTACCCTTCACCTGCAATCTCTACAACCAGTTGTACAGTTATTTTGAGAACTTACACTGGAATATATCATACTGATCACTTGCATCCTTCGAGTATAGAATTCTGCCTTTCAATTTTGCAATAGCTTGGTGGTGAAGTAGAGCTTGCTCAGAGAAAAACCGATCCACTTGCTCATCCCACCAATTTTGTGTTTCCTTCTTAAAAATCCTTGATACCATATTCCAAACCCTCCTTTTGAATTTCATGTCCTGGGAACGGAACCATTTGTTGGCATGAAAATGATAGCAGGGTTGAGACCCTAGGTGCGGGCACAAGGGGCCAACAAGGCTCTGATGTAGTCTAGAGCAACATCAAAATTTTCACCTTACCTAGAGAGGGTAAGGAGTCTCACCTGAGGCGTGCCGTCACTAAAGTTAGATGAGGGTGGAATTAGGTACCAGGGGAGTCATATCAAATAAAAGAGACCAAAATATAATATCCTAGCAGCCAACTAACCTGATCAAAACTATCTACTCATGTTATATCAAGAAACTATCAACCAGTTGCATTCATTAAAAATTTTAAAGAGTCAACACAATGCTTAAAGACACAAGGTGGTTCTAAACAATATTCTCCATTAACACAACATAAATTAGTACATAAGGATCAAGGCCTGATCATTAACAACAGAAATAGAAAAGCCAACATAAACTGATATAGACAGGACCATGGAGTCGTTCACATTACTCCGCAACATAGGAAGACTCTAACTATCATAAGCTAGATTGAATGACTAACAACAACCCTCCTTCACTCTTTTTTATCCCCTACCATCTGCCCAGACTGCCAGTTTAATTTTCCTTTTTCTTGACTACCTTCATTCTTGGCTACCTCTGCTCTTTCCTCACTCAACTATCATTGCTTCTTCCTGCTACCTTTCCATGACTTCCAGACATCTTTTAGTTTCTATTCTTCCCTCGATTGTCAACTCCGCAACTACAACGATCATCTTTGCCACTTGTCGTCGACTTCTTTCTCCACAAAATCTTAAAATTAAGGTCCCAAAATTTCAAGCTAAAAACATCATGAAGTATAAAATTAAAAAAATCTCCAAAGGTCTCAAGTACAAAATTTACCCGCGCGACCAGTCCAAATACATAAATTATCGATCACGCAAATTTTCATTTGATAGTCGCATGGTTAAGAGATTTTGGGTGTGTATCCTAATTATCTCCTTTATTGTTTAGATGCTTTTTGTTTCAGTTTTGTTTGATCCTTGTTCCTAATGGGTCAGAAACACCGCTTGTTTAATTCCCATTGGGGGGGTCTAGGGGCGGCGATGACGATTTTTATGAGCCCCCCTAGTAGGGGTTCAGGGGAAGCGCCCCTATAGCTAAAAATAGATGAAATTTTCCTTTTAAAATATGGTAATTTCATATTCAATCTGATTATTTCATTAGGCATATGATCTGATGGTAGAAGTTATGTTAATTTAGGGTTTTTCCCCTAGAAGACAACCCTTAGTTTTTATGAGGGAATTGTATTGCAATTGTGTATTATTATTCTGAGTGAGAAAGAGAGAGGAGGTTGTGTATGAGAGAAGAGATTATTACATCAGATCTATTATAGGTTGTATCTCTTCATTTTGCTAGATAATATAAAAGGAAGGAATGGTTGTTTCTCCGTGGATGGAGCCCAAATTGGGTGAACCACGTATATCTGTGTCTCTCTTGTTTTATATGTTTCTGTATTTTTTTTTCCATAATTTTTTTGTATTTCATTTCTATGTTAATTAATTTATACAAACTAATATCAAAGTTGAAGGTGTATTTGGCTGACAAACTCATAGGAGAGAAGGGTTCCTGGTTCGAGTGGGAGGAATGGTAGAAGATGGTAGGTTTAAAGTCGAGAAATTTAACAGCCAAAACTACCAGCTATGGAATATGCAGATGGATGATTATCTGTATTAGAAATATCTGTACCTACCATTTAATGGAAATACAAACAATCCGATGAGTATGACAAATGCAAAATGGAAGATTCTAGACAGAAAGGCACTAAGAACAATATGGTTGCGTCTGATAGCATCAGTGACATTCAACATTTCAAAGAAAGCAACAACGAAAGGTTTAATGATGGAATTGTCCAAACTATATGAAAAACATTCAGCCCCTAATAAGGTATTTCTTATGAAGTTTCTATTTAATATGAATATGTTAGAAGATGGATCTATTACTAATCATTTAAATGAATTTAACACGGTTACTAGTCAGTTAAGTTTTGTAGGGGTAAATTTTGATGATGAAGTTAGGGATCTGTTATTTCTCTTCTCATTTCTAGAAAGTTGGAATGGCTTAGTTATGGCTATTAGTAACTCTGTCTCTTGATCTATTAATTTAAAGTTTAATGATGTTGTTTTTGTCATCCTTAGTGAGGAAATGCGACAAAAAATCTCCGATGAGACATCCGGTAATGCTTTGAATGTAGAGACTTGGGGAAGAAAAATGGAAAGATGAAGGAGCCTAGGAAATCATAGTAATTCAAGAAAAGGTAGATCCAAATATAGATCAGGGATAGTATGCTAGAAATGTGGGAAGAAACAACACCTAAAGAAATACTATAAATATGAAAAAGGGAAAAGAAGGATATGGACAACAAGAGAACAATCATGAAGCGAATATGATAGGTGATGTGTTGCAAGATGATTTTATTCTTTCATTAGAGAATATTTTTTATTACTGGGTGGTATATTCAAGGGCCTCATTCCATGCCACACCTGATAGGAAACATTTTCATGACTATGTTCAAGGAGATTTTAGATAGGTTCATCTGGATGATGATAAACCCTGTAAAATCATCAAAATGGGTAAGGTTTTTATAAAGCAATAGAATGGAAACCAGTGGCTATTGAAGGAGGTAAGGAATTTTCTATATATGAAGAAAAATCTGATTTCAACAGGGCAGTTGGGAGGTGAAGGTTGTGTAACTACTTTTGCAAACAAAACCTGGAGTTCATTAAAGGAGCCCTAGCAATAGAAAAAGGAGAAAATTTTGGAACATTGTATTTATGCAATATTATTTATAATTTTGTTAATGATTTAACCTCCATAGGAGTAGATACAAAAATATGTCATCTCAGGTACATGAGTGACAAGGGGATGCAAATTATTCACTGAAGAAATTTGTTGTCAGGTTTGAAGCATGTTGGTTTAGATTTCTATAAAAAGTGTGTTTATGGAAAACATAAGAGAGTCAAATTTATCAGAGTTGGGTAGGAAAGAAACAAAAATTAGAGCTTGTGCATACCAATGTATGGGGACCTACTCAGGTATCATATCTTTATGGCTCTTGATATTATGTTTCTTCTGTTGATGATGCAACTAGGAAAACCTAGATTTATTGTATTCGAAATAAATCTGATCTATTTGATACTTTTAAGAAATGAAAAGCTTTGGTTGAGAATGAGACATGAAAGATGTTGAAGTGTCTCAGATCATATAATAGAGGTGAATACTGCAGTAAAGAGTTTGATAACTACTATTCAGAGCATGGAATTCGTAGAGAGAAGACAGTTCTAGGAACACCACAGGAAAATGGTGTGTCCGGAAAGGATGAACGGGACAATCATGGAGCATGCAAGGTGCATGAGATTGCATGCATGATTACCCTTACAATTTTGGGTAGATATTATAGATATTGTTTTTTATCTAATAAACAAAGGGGCTTCAAGTTACTTGGATTGTGGTATTCTAGGGGAGGCATGGACAGGTGAAAAGGTAAACTACTCATTTTTAAATACTTTCGGTTGTGAAGCCTTTGTCTACATAAATAAAGAAAATAGAACAAAGCTTGAGGAAAAATCATAGAAATGTACCTTTATTGGATATGGTGTAAAATACTTTGGTTATTGCTTATATGATTATGACAATCACAAAATCATTAGGATCAGAGATGTCATATTCAATGAAAAGGTATTCTATAAGGATCAGATGCAAGGAAAGAAATAGGAAAAGGAAAACAAAGAATACATTGTGCTTGATGAGATCATAGAAAAATTAAAGGTGCCTCAAAATCAGAATGATCAACAACCACAACAACAACAGGCACCTCAAGCACCTGAAACCGGTCTTAGAATATCTACCGAGATAAGTAGACCCCCTGAACAATACTCTCCTTCATTATATTATGTATTGTTTATTGATTTTGGTGAACCGGAAAGATATGAAGAAGCAATGCAAGTAGAAAATAGGAAGAGGTGGGAGAAATCCATGGAAGAAGAGATGGACTCCTTGATGCATAAACAAAATTTGGACTTAGTCAAGTTTCCTGCAGGTAAAACAACATTGCAGAATGAATCAGTTTACAGGTTGAAGGAAGAAGATGGAGGTAAATAGAGGTATAAGGCTAGACTTGTGGTGAAAGGGTTTGCACAAAAGGAAGGTATAGACTTTGATGAAATTTTTTCTCGTATTGTTAAAATGACTTCAACCATAACTATTTTATGTCTAGCGGCAACAAAAGATTTGCATATTTAGTAGTTAGATGTAAATATAGCCTTTCTCCATGGGGATTTGGAGCAAGAAATATAAATGCAACAATCACAAAGTTATAAGGTCAAAGGGAAGGAGAAATTAGTGTTCAAATTGAGGAATAACTTGTATGGCTTAGAACAGACTCCAAGGCAGTGGTATCTAAAATTTGACAGGTTTATGTCTGAACAAGGTTATACTAGATGCCACTTTGACCATTGGGTTTATCTTAAAAATCAAAATGATGGCAGCTATATTATATTGTTATCATATGTAGATGAAATGCTTGTTGGAGGGTCTAACATGCAGGAAATAAATGTGCTCAAACGAAAATGGGAAAATTCATTTGCAATGAAGGATTTGGGTGTTGTAAAACAAATCCTTGGTATGAGAATAAATAGAGTTAGGAAAAATTGTAAATAAACAATGTCTTAGAGTGAGTACATAGAAAAGGTGTTGGAAAGATTTAATATGCAAAATGAAAAACCAGTTAGTACACCTTTGGCTAGCCATTTAAAACTAAGTAAGGACATGTGTCCCAAGACTCAAAAGAGATGGATTATATGTGTAAAGTTCCATATGCATCAACATTTGGAAGCTTAATTCATGCAATGGTCTGCACAAGGCCTGATATTGCACATGCAGTGGGAGTTCTAAGCAAGTATATGAGCAATCTAGGAAAAGAGAATTAGATGCCCATGAAATGGATTCAAGGGTATTCGAGAGGTACCACAAATCAAGCATTTATATGCTTTGGTGGTTAAAACATTGCTCTATAAGGATATGTTGATGCAGATATGGCAGGTGATAGAGATCATAGGAGGAGCACCACAGGGTATGTGTTTATTGTAGGTGGAACAACTTTTAGTTGGGTTTCAAAATTACAAAACATTGTTGCACTTTCAATAACAAGAAAAAATTATGTTTCTATTAAAGAGGCTAGTAAAGAAATGATTTGGTTACAAAGGTTTATGGATGAATTGGTCAAGAAACAAGAGATGGGTAGGTTATACAATGACATCGAGAGTTCCATTAATCTCGCAAAGAACTCAAAATTACATTCCAAGACTAAACATACATAGCTCAAGTACCATTTCATACGGTCAGTGCTGGAAGATGAACAGTTGAAGCTAAAAGATGCACACTAGCCAAAATATTGCAGATATGTTAACAAAAGTTGTAACCAGAGAGAAACTAAGATTCTGCTTACTTTCGATTGGTCCTCAATTATGATGGTGAAGATGAGAAACATCCAAGTCCAAGTGGAGTCATTGTCCAACAAGTGAAGCAATGATGGAGCTTATATAATTAGGCTCCAAGTGGGAGATTGTTGGGTGTGGAGACTGATTATTTCCCCGATTGTTCAAAGTTTTTTTGTTTCAGCCATGTTGGATCCATGTTCCTAATAGGGTGAAAACGTCTCCTATTTAATCCTTGTCAAGGGGGTCCATGGGGGGAAACAATGATTTTTATGAGCCCCCCCCTAGCGGGGGTTTTTCCTTGTAAAGTATTCTAATTTCATAGAGAGAATTGTATGAAGCAAGCTCCCCAATCTTAATATGTCTGCATTAATAGTTATTTGGTGAAGTCAGGATGGTGTGTTGATCAAAACCTATACTTCAGAAGTATTCCAAGGTATAAATTTCATTTTGATTTTGGTTTTATGCTAATGGATACCTCTTGATAGAAAATGAGCCTCTAATGACCTAAGTAAGAGGGATATGGCTTTTGAAACTCGAAATAATGAATTATGGCATGATGAATCGATTTCTAAAGTTGGGAAAATAAAATTTGTATTTTGAAGCTATTGAAGAAGTATTGGGAAGTGGAAATGAAAATCCTTGGAAACTTTGATTGAATTTTAAGAAGTTGTGAATCATTGATGTCTTGTTTTGAACATCCATCTGTATATATACATGATGTGCATAAAACTTGAGTCTATTAATGATTGAGTCACTTCATTCACATTGAGTTTTTACCTAGCATCCTTAAAATTACTTGTATGAGACGATCCTCCTGTGATATGTGACCACTTGGGTGTACTGGTTATGATTAGGATCGTTATTAATGAGAGAAGCACATTTGGATGTTGCCTTAGAATGAGATAGTCCATGATATCTTAGATGAGAGGTCCATAGCATGACTGAGATTGAGTATGATATTGCAAGCATGATTACCGTGAGGCAGGATGAAGAAGCTCCTTAGAGAGTTGTCTGAGAAATATCTGGATAATACATGGACACATTATGATGACAAGGAGTGGGAACCAATTGATAGAGAATCTCACATATAGTTGGGATTGAGTTACCTTCATATATTGATGCACTGCTACTCTACGAAACAAGCTCAAGATTGTGGTTGGCACCTCCTTGAGAGTGAGGATGACTATGGTATCATTTTTGTGATATATATGATTATTTATGTTCTAATATTATATTTGATTTGATGACCTGCATGAACATGAGATAACTTCTATTGAGACATGATGATTACCATATATGAACACAATGATATGTTTCTAATCTATAGAGAGCGATATTGATCGAGAACACTGAGCCAACTCTTCCTCCCATGTGTGACCTCACAGGGTGTCGAATTGAGATAGAGGACTCTTGAGGTTGAGGGAACTCTGGAAAATAGGGTATCACCCCTATCTATTACCCATAGGGTTGGAGTATTATCTCACCCTCTCTTGGTCTTTGCAGAGTATACCCTAGTTATCATCATACCCATAAGCAACGTTTGTTGGAATTTTCCCTCCCCATCTGGCCAACAGGTTGAGGAGGCTTGGAGGCGTGTGATCCCTACCTCTTGGTAAGTTGGGCATCTCATCCAAGCTCAGATTATGATGCAGGTGTTCTACCACATGACTATTAGCTCCCCTATATCACCTATTTCTTGATATGGGGTCACTGTAGTAGCTCCCCAATGATATTCTAGGTTGAGTAGTAGCTCCCCGATGTGGTTCTAGGTTGAGATGTGCTCCCTAGTGATATGCTCTCTGATGATGATGTGTTTCATATATCTAACTCCCCACCTATCTTCCCAAGTAGTAGCCCACTAGCAGAGATTCTGGGTAGTAGCCTGCTGATAGATATTTTGGGTAGTATCCCAATGAATAGAGAGTGGTAGCTTAGGCTTCCCTCTAATGACAATTTTTTCTTCTAGATTCGAGAATGTTTAGCATATGAGCATGGAAAATCAAGAGATAGGAAGGAATAAGAGATGAATTGAGATGATTAGTGATGGTATGAGATGATGAGATACTTGAGATTGGATATGATTTGAGGACAGGATACACATGACATGATGCAAGTGGAATTATCCCTAGTTGAGATGGAGTGTTAAAAATATGAAACTTAGGTAAAATTCTACTTTGGATAGCTCACCTAATATAGATAATGATTGCATTAAATTCCTCTTTTCGAGAGGACAAAAATTGACCTAAAGATAACTCAAATTGGATAAGGGAAAGTGTACTTATGAATAAAATCCCACATGTGCACATTTGATAAGGTCAACACTAAAGAAAAGTGGACCACCATGAAAGCATATAAATACAAGTGCCCTATACCTCATTTGGACACAATGACGATTCTCTCTTATATTTTTTTTAGCTCACATAGGTCTGAGGCTCATTCGTGGAGGATCAGGTTCGCTTTGAGGTGAAATTGCAGGGTCCAAAGCTCGAATCTCTCATTTAGGTCTTTAGGCACAAGAAATGAATGATTTGATTGTAGTAGCATGCACAACATCTCATCCATTTTACTGGAGCCTTCAATTTGCATTGAAAACTATCCATCCATGCAACTGGGACAATAGGATTTCTGCAGTCCAGATCTGACCTCTATCGCTCACATCCCAAGCTTAAGGGAGCGACTAAATCAACTATAGTCACTTGCATGTCACCTCCTAAATGTGACCAGGACCTAAAATATGAATCTCAACCTTCTGAATATTTCTCTCAATGACCGCAGGGTTTGACAACTGATTACAAACAGTGACAGTTTAATACAAGCTTCATAATCATATTTTGAGTATATACATTTTTGGGTTCATTTCATGGATGTTGTAGTTGTTTTGATGGTTAGTTGCATAGATGAAGATATGTATCCTTTTACTCTCTTTTTCTGAATCATTTGATGACAATCTAAGAAGAATAATTTGCAAGGGTTTTCCCCATAGTGGGTTTTACCCTGGTCTCCGACCAATCTTGGTGTTTGTATGTGTGCATGCTTTTCTTCTATTGTCCCTCTATGTTCCGCTGCATTGATGATGATGATGATATTTTTCTTTCTACATAGTTGCATATGTTGTTGAATAATGATCTAAATATGAATAAGGTTATGATGTTATAGGGTGAACTTAATGTTTTAATGAACAAAATGCCATTATAAAGGAAAATAACAATATATCCCTATAAAAAAGTAACATGAACCACATATATTTGTGTCTCTCTTGTTTTATGTGTTTCTATATTTTTTTTTCCACAATATTTTATGTATTTCATGGCTATATTAATTAATTTATAACAAGAGAAAGTCTAACTCAGAAGTATAATACCACTTCACACACTTGGAAGCTGGGATTCCTTGACATGTACCAATCAAGGACAACTGATTTCGAGTCAACTTGGAGATATGTAGCCCCCAAGGGATCCTCTTGTCCTACTCATAAGTCATTTACTCATTAATGGACTAAGAGGGGGAAGAGGAATTCAAAATTATATATAAACATACCATTGAAAGACCAAAAATAAGGCAATGTTATGCTGGAAAAATTGCTCCCAAGAAATCCTACACTCCATTGCTAAGGAAGAAGTATAGCACAATTATGTTGGATAAATTTATCCTTAGCAATCCAACATTCTAGTGGAAGAGTATTTCACCATTGAGAGAGTCTTCATACTTCTTTGAGAGATAAGAGAATATTGCAAAGAGATTGAGGAAAGGAGTGTCCTTGTTGAGGAATTTTGAGCACCATTGTTCAAAGAATTCTCTCCAAGTGTTTAGCATTCATCAATGGTATCTCTTCTACATTCAACAGTTAATAAAGGTAGCCTTTTTCTATTACTCTCTTGACTTTTTGCTTCATCAAGCATTGTTTATGTGTTTATATTATAGTTTTAGTTTATGTTTATGTATGCATTGTTTTCACCATTTACAATGCTTTGTTTAGTCATGTTTGTCCGCTAAAAACAACCAACTATTTGTGTTCTCTATGTAGCGAAAAACCAATTGCTACCCCATAACAACACAAACACTACCACAAGGTGCATTAAAACCTCAACCATAAGAACCATAGATATTTCTTTGAGTTGCTTTAAAAATATATTTTCACAACAAACTTGGACTTCTCATCATGGTAGGTAACGTCAATTCTACTATTCAGTCCATAAGAATTATTTTCAATTTGTCTTGTAACTATGTCTTTGTATGGTCTTCTAGAGGTCCGGATATCAACCTTCAAATATACTTCTTTTTGCAAACTTCAAACTTCAAATCGAGTGATTTTATCTTGTAAATACTTTACATAGAAGTTATATGAGTTACTCATGTTGATTTTCCATAGTTTTCTATGTTGTTATAATCATTTTAAACATTTTTGCCAATTTCAATCACCCCAATAAAAGATAAGAAATTATGATAGAACAATAAACAATAAATTCACACTAGAAGATAGCGAAGCACAATGAGACATAGAGATTTGGTCAAAGACCTAAGAAAAACCCCACAAGGGATAAAACCCTTTGATCAATTCTTCTTCTTCTATTAGTCAATCAATGTTGAACATGAGATACATAGTCCAAACAGTACAACCCACAACTAGTCAAAGTGAAAGCCTTCACTTGCCAAATCAACCAATCCAATATAAGACAACAATAAGAGATAAAGTCAAATTTGGTAAAAGGTACCAATATGAAAATTTTGGCCCTCTGAAAGTACAATAAACTATAATCAACAATCTACTCTAACCATTCAAAGTAAATGGTCCAACTTCTCAAAAAACTTAGTCAAACCAACAATGAATTCGATCTTCCTTCTTCTGTAAAATATAGTCAAAATAGTAGCAAAATCTTGGTCAAAGGAAAGAGAAAAACTTAGTTTAGACATGCATTCAACCTAAGTCAACATTCCTAGAAAATATTGGTCAAATCCTTAAACAATGTAGCCTCCCCAAGAAAAAACAATTCAATCAAACCAAGTCAAATCAACCCAAAGTCGAACAGACTCAACACTAGACAATGCAGTCCCAAAACAAAAATTTAACTCAGCCAAAAAAAATTCATTTTGCTCCTTCATATGTGTGAAGTCAACCTACAATTTCAGGGATGTATGAACCACTTTTGATGTGATGTGTGATGGGATGGGATGGTCTCGAAGTGAGGTCAGTGATGGTTTATTTATATAGTGATTTATATGAGTGTTAGGAAGACTAATTACTCAAGGTAGGGTTGACTTACCTTCTTCACTAGGCCGACTTGTCAAACTCAAAGAAGAAATTTTCCTTTGACCATTTTTAAAATTTCTTAAAAGAATATAAGTCCCTCCATGGGGTTGTCAGGCTTCTCGTTGGGGAAATTCATCCCATAGCTACCAATTTTCAGCACTCCTTCTTATCTAGGGAGGAATTTCCAGCTACATCACAAGTCTCATCTCAGATGTACATGTCTCAACATAGAAGAAGCTTATCTCATCTCATATCGGAAGAATGATCCACAAATGATGATAGGGGGAGATCAATTTAACACAACCAATTCCATCATAGTCGCATTTGACCTTGGTAAACATCACACACACCCTACTGATCTCAAATTATATCTCATATTAGCTAAACAATGATGACTTGATCCGTAGAAGATGAAGAATAATGATCCACATGAAAATAGGGGTGATCAATTTAATAAAACCAAGTCCATGGTAGTCATAAATGACCTTGGTAAATATCACACACACCATATGTCCACTAATTGACCCTCACCCAACTTGGTCCACATCAATCAAGTGATAGAACACTTGCATATAATACTTATGGAGATCAATTTACCATAACCAGAGCTATGGTAGGTGTTTTCACCATTAGGTAAATATCACATGCACCTAAGTCCCCTCACCCACTATCCAAATGGGTGGCAATCCTAGAAATCTTAACCACCTTAGCATGGCCCTTGGTCAATGAAGACATGGAGGTGACTTGTGGGTAGGATGTATACTGGGGCATGTACCCCACCAAGCCCATGGCTTCAAGGAGTACCCTCACACACAGGAGTTACTCAATTCCCTCTTCACCTAGTCATAAATATGGGGGAAGAGCATACACTCAATGTTCTCGATTAGTAGTGTTACCTCTCGACAAAGGATACATTCTCCTGCAATCCAAGTTTTTCTCTAAAGAATAAGAACCTCACTTTTGGAAATGGCTTGGTGAGAATGTCTGCAACTTTCTCAACTGTCAAGATGTGTTGGAGGCTCACTGCTCCTATTAGTACCATGCTTCTGATGAAGTGGTACTTGATCTCAATGTGCTTCGATATATCATGGAATAATGTATTCTCTGAAAGTTTGATCCCACTTTATTGTCACATTATATCACGGTCATATCAAGTACTTTCTAGAAAACCTCTAAAAATATCTTCCACAATCACATTGCCTCGAAATAGCCATATTAGCTATAATGTACTCTACCTCAACTGTACTAAGAGTGACATATTTATGCATCTTTCCCATCTAGGAAACCATGGTAGATCTGAAACTAAAGCGGCATCCTTATGTTCTCTTCCTCTCAATAATTCTCCCATCCCAATCTTCATCAGTATATCCATGCAATATCAACTCATCACCATAGGTGTGTCTCAATCCATAGTTGATCGTCCCATGTAGATATCTCAGCACATGTTCTGCAACCACCCAATGAGCATGTAAAGGTTTCACCATGAATTGGATGAAGGTTTTAGCAACAAAACATATGACTAGTATTATGTTGAACATGAACATTAAATCCCTAATTAACTATCGGTACAAGGAAGGATCTACTAGATTAGGTCTCTTAGCTTCACCACACAAATTTTTGAAGTTTTCCTCTAATTGTGTGGCAATGGATTTGAAATCCACCATCCCAAATCTCTTCAAGAGTTTGAAAAAATATTTCCCTTGGCTAAGTAAAATCTCTCTGGGTATCTACCACACCTCTAAGCTGAAAATTAATGCATCAACCCAAGATATTTGATCTTAAAATCAGAGGCAAGCTCCCTCTTATAGTGGAGGATCAAAGGCGCTGCTCCTATCAAGAATAATTCATCAACATATAAAACCAAAATAAAAGGCATGCCTTGGAAAACCTCAAAGTAAAAGTTCAAATCAAAACTGCTTCTAGTAGATCCCAACTTCATCAGGTATCCATCTATCCGAGCATACAAAGCCCTGAGGGCTTAGTTCAATCCATAAAGGAAATTATTCAATATTCAAACATGGGTGTCCCTGTTATGTTCTTCAAATATCTGAGGTTGTTACACGTACACCTATTCCTTCAATATTCCATGAAGAAATGTTTCCTTTACATCCATTTGGTGAAGGCTCCAACCCTAGTTAGCATTCAGAGCAATGATGGACCAAATGGTAGTGTATTGGGAAACAAGTGCAAGTATATCATCATAATATTATCCCTCTTTTTGGGAGAATCCTCTAGCCATGAGACCTGACTTGAACTTCTCAATGCCACCATTAGCTACATGTTTGATTTTGTACAACCAATTGGAAGTCAACATAGACTTTCCCTCAGGTCTCAAAACCACCTCCCATATATCAATTTTCATGATGGACTCATACACCTCACCCATGGCATATCTCTAAACATGTTTCTTCACTACTTATTCATAACTACAAGGTTCAGTTTGTATAATGTTACTCATCAAAGTTGCATATCCTTGATATCTGTGAGGCTTCTTTCTTTCTCTAAAAATGCCTCTCAGGGATAAGTGTCTCTCAGCATCCTGTAATATATCATGAAGCGATAGAGGTCTATTCCTCGTGGGAGGATCCAAAGGATATATGGGTGCCATAGGCTCATCTACAGGGTCAAGCCTTCAATATCTACATCCATTACAACATCCCATCTCTCAGTGTTTCCAGGGATAGGAAAATCCTTGCTTTCCTAAGGGAAACATCCTCAGCAAATGTTACATTATATATATAATAAATGTTTCTTTGTCCTGGAATATATATCCTAAAAGATTTAGAATTTTCATAATAACCAACAAACATACATTTCTTTCCTAAACCTTATAGTTTGGACCTCTTCTCCTTAGGCACTTGAAAGTAGATAGGGTAGGCAAATATTCTCAAGTGTCCAACTTTCTGTTTCTCACCTATAATGACTTCTTCAGGAGTCTTGTTTCCCAATTCATTACGAGGCCTCCTATTTTGGACATATACAATATTATTTGTATCTTCTCCCCACATAAACATAGGAAGATTTTCATCATGGTTCATGGCTTTGTAAACTTCCAATATAGTCATATTCTTTATATCAACAACTCCATTTTGTTGAGGGTTGTATGGAACAATGACCTCCTTCTTTATCCTGTCTTCTCTATAGAAGTATTCAAAATCATTTGAAGTATATTCTCCTCCATTATATTTCCTAAAGATCTTGATCTTCTTTCTTGTTTGATTTTCCACAAGATCCTTGAAATATCTGAATACATCAAAAACATGATCCTTGGTCTTCAAGTAGAAGATCCAAGTTTTACCCTCATTAATAAAGATAGTATAGTATAAATACCCTCCAAGATATTTCACCAGCATGGGCCCACAAAGATCGGAATGAATAAGATGAAGGATCTCCTTAGATTTGCTACTTCTATAAGGAAATGGTGCAGTTGTCAATTTTTCTTTCAGCTCTTCAAAAAAAAAATTACAAGGGTTTGTCTAACAACAAATTGAGTCTTTTCTCAGTAAATCGAACAAAGGTGAAGCAATTTTATTGAAATTGTTAATAAATATCCTATAGTATCCAGTTAGTCCTAAAAATATCCGAACATATTTTATCTTTATGGGATAGGAACCCTTATAACAATTTCAACATTATTAGGATCAACCTGAAATCCCTCTTTAGAGATGAAGGGACCTAGAAAAACTCCTGCATTCATAAAATATTAGCACTTTTTTGGGCTTAAAGATAGATTCATTTCAATGCATACTTTTAAAAATTTTCACAAGTTTGAGAGGGATTCTAGGAAATCGTGTCCATATGGTGTTAATTCATCCATATAAATCTCAACAGAGTCATGTACAAGATCATAAAAAATACTTAATACCTCCCTTTGGAAGGTGGCAAGGGAATTACACAATCCGAATGGAAGTACCTTATAGGCGAAGGTCCCCCATGGGAAGTGAAAGTATTATTATCCTGGACTTCAACACTCATTTGGATATGATTATACCCATTGAACCCACTTAGAAATGAAAATAACTTATTTTCTGCAAGAGCATCCAAAATTTTGTCAATAAAAGGTAAAGGAAAGCAACATTTCTTAGTAGGTTTATGAAGCTCTTTTTGATCAATTCAAGCTCTCCATTTCCCATTTCTCTTGACCAAAATTACTAAGGTGACACCCACTCTTTATTTTAAATAAGATAGATAAAGCCTACATCTAACAGTTTATGCAATTCCTCTTTTACAATGTCCTTTAGTGCAAGGTTAATCCTTTTGTTAGGTTGGCGAACAAGTTTATGGCCTTATTTGATGTATATATGATGAGTATAAAAAAAGGGGGACTCCTTTCATCTCTTTGTAATTCAAAGTAAAAGCATCAAGGTTATGCCTTAAAACAGTGAGCAATTGTTCCTCTTGATTAGTTGAAAGGAAAGGGATGATTTTTAGAGTTTTAGAGGGGCTTATTTCTACAATTTTTACATTGTTTTGATTAGAACCAATAGTGATTAACTCTACCCATGGGCTATATTTAGGTTTTCCTAAAGGTTCTATTGTCGCTACTACAACACCCTCCAATTTTTGTCTTATATTCAAACTTTGGAGCCTCCCTTTGATCATCTGAACTATTCTTTATAGTTGTTAGATTCATGTTATACGTGTTATCTAAATTTTCAAGTCCCTTTCTAAAGAAATTCAAAGTGTATTATTTTCTTAAGGAAATTGTCATTCTTTATGAAAGGACATTATGGCACATATTTAAGAGGAACCTCCAGTGCATTCTCTTGCATCAATGAATTCTATCTATCATGGGACACACATTAGACTCATTCACAAGGTATTGCACACTTTCTCTTTGTAGTCGACACTTGTGTTGAAAGGTATATCTTAATTGTCACACTTGGAGGTAAGTGATGTCTTGTTTTCATTTCAAGGAATACATGTTGATTTCAGGTAATAAGTATCTAATTTTCATGTGTTTTTTGTTTAGGAGTGTGTGATCATGTTCAAGTCTTGTTACATGCTATTACTCTCACCTTTTTGTCACATGGATCCCACAATCAGTTTTGGAGTTTTCTTGGTTCTCTCAACTTGCATAATTCATCACTGATCCCTTGTCCTTCTTCAAACGCGAACTATACATTCCTAATCCATAGAGGTGAAGATCTTTCCCCCTATAAGTTCGCACTGTGTGGTCATAGAGGAAAACCTTCTTCAAATTTGTAGTCATTGAGGACATCCTCCTTCAACTGCACATTGCGCAATCCAACAGCTCAGTCACTCCATTCTATTGACTACACTTTCCCAATGCACAATATGTGACCAACCTTGCCCATTTTTGTTCACTTTTCACTTCTATTGGACATTCGATTCATTCCCATGCTCAACTACACAATCCATAGGTCCTCTCTCTAATCAACTACAAACTGTGCAATCACATTGCCCAAACATGTCACTCTTTCCTCCTATATTTTCCCAATGTGAAATCCCTCACTTGCCTGTCTTTTTCAACTTCACATTACACAATCAAAGTTCCTAGTCCCTCACTCCTTGCCTCCTTATCCTACGCATTGTGCTCAAGAAGGCATCTCTCCTTGGCCTTACGCATTGTCCCAAATATATCAGCATGTTGCATGAGAAACAAGATAGACTAGAATATTTTGAGACTAATATTGTCTTGTCATGAGTGAAATTAATTTGTAAGAGTTACTATATTGACATGGTTGGATTATTCTCAAGGAGGACATCAAGGAGATGTTGCAAGATGACAATTGTGATGTTGAGACACAAAGAGATCATCAAGAAAAGAGATAAAGGGAAAATAGACTACAACAATAGAATGAAGATCTAGATCACATGGAAGACTCTATATCATAACCATCCCTTTGGAGGATGAAGATGAAGTACAAGCAAGACCTATCATGGAGATGTGGTGACATAGCAATAAGGAGAAAATATTGTCATTGATACGCTACAATGAAGTTCTATGTCACCATTTCCAAGTCATGGATTCTCAAAATGTCACCACAAAAGTCATATGTTGTCAATGTATTTTACCAAAAACTTGTCAAGTGTAATATTATATTTTAGAAAATGAGAAAATGTAAAATGTTTTGAAGCCCAATGGTCACACATAGAATGTGAAAAGTCATATAAATCTCTAGAGTCGTGTAGAAGCTCAAAGATGACATATGAATTCAAAAAGTCACATGGGAGCTCAAGAGTCATGAGGGAGATCAAGAGTCACAAGGGAGGGGGAGAGTCACCTCATTTGTTATAAATACACCCTCATAGCTCAAGAAAAAGGAATTTTCATCGTGGCTTCTTAAGTTAGGTTTAGGAGAGAAGATTAGTATTTTGAGCAAGTAGTGGCTTAATGCTCCACTATTAGAAATAGCGTTGTATCATTGTCATGGAGTATCTTTGGAATTTCACTTAATAATTTGAAGCTCTTGGAACTAGCGCACTTTCATGCATATGTTTTGAATGATTGTAATAATATTTTCTCATTGTTTGTGGTGTATGTTTATGTTTCTACATACTTATGAAAATGAATTATTTCAATGGATTTAGTATGCATCTTTGAATTGTGTGTCTCTTGCTTTCATGATCGTTATTTCTTTGTGAACTATTTCACAATATAATTAACGATTATTTTAGATATATGTGTGTGTATCTATTAGGGTAGTACTGATACTTTTCTCTTAAAGACTCACTTTCTCTTACCTTCCATGAAAGAACCTTTATACACTTTTCAATAGAATACTTCAAAAGGATAGCTTACTTGTTTACCTCAATAGTATATGCATTCTCTCTTGCGTTGTTTATTGCAACCAAGGAAAATAATTAAGAATATGGTAGTCAAACCTATTTCTCGGATGGGGATCCTACGCTAAATGGTGTGAGGTCTAATTGGGACTTCATACGAGGGACACCCCCTGATTGTTAGCAACATTCAACACTATCAATAATTCTGGTGATAGAAGGAGGGAAACATTTTTATGGATAATAATTCAACAAATTCACATAAAGAACCTTTTGTTGAAGGTAGCAATTATTCGATCCCAAATCCAACTCATATATCTAAGAAAGAATAGTCATCTCACCAAGTTTTAGACCATGCTTATGAATTCACTTATAAGAAACTCCGGATGATTCATCCTGTAACTCGTTAGTTTTCTAGAGCTCTTGGATTACTTCCTATCACATATATTCTTCTTCCTAAGAAATCAAAAAAGAGACAACCCATTGTGGTGTGTTAGTTTCTTCAGTGGAAGAATTGGTTACTGTAACTTGTGCAGATTTAGATATCTTAGTTGAAGAATATATTTATTAAGGGGATCTTCCACCACCTATTGGGTAAAATCTGGAGGGAGACATGGATTTCAATAATGAACAAATGAGTAATAACGAAAATTTGAATGCTGAAGGAGAAGATTATTCATAATGAAAGAGTGAAGAGGAGGAGGATAACAAAGACATGGTTGATGACCAATTGGATTGGATTGGCCCAAGGACCTCTTTCTCTTTCGACCAATCTTCATCGCTTTCCAAAGCACCCAAAAATCTGTTTACAAAGTATGATCTATACAAGAAAGTGAAGGCTAAAGATCACATTGATGACTTCTAATTGCATCTATGGATGTTAGAGGTATGTTTTGACAATGTTGGTTATAGATTATTTATGTACACACTAGAGGGTAGAGTGTTAGTTTGGTATCATAGCCTTCCACCAAATTCAATCCATGATTGGAGGGAGTTTAAACAGTTATTCCTAGATAAAATTGTTGATGATAAAACTCCTTCCATGTTACTTAAAGAACTCGAAAAAATTAAGATGGGGGATAAAGAAAATGTTAAGAATTTTAATCAAGGATTTACACATATTTTGAATAAGTTCCCGACTGATGTGAAACCCCACAATTCAATTACTAAGGATTATTATATTGTTTCCTTACCCACTAACATTTCCATTTTTGTGAAGTGAGATACGAAGGAAACTTTGGCTCTTAATTTTTCAGAAGAAATAACAGTTGAAAAGGACTTAAGGTCTATCAGGGTCATTTCCAATCAGAAATATTCAAAGGACTCCAAAGACATCGGTAAAATGTCCCAAGCCTCTTCTACTAAAACTAAAGAGAAAGATCCATTTGACATGAAAATATTGACTAAATCCTTGAAGTTGTTAACAAATGAAGTATTTAAACTTAAAAATAATTCAAGTGAGGCTTCTACTAATAATAAGTCTTTGAAGCCATACTTTAATAAGAACATCAATCAACTGACCAAGTCTACACAAACATCTAATATTGTATTTAATGTTTGGAATTTGGTCATGGATAACTACTATACATTTCAGCAAGAAGCACCTTCAAAAAAAACAAACCCTCAATGGAAACATAATATGAATGTTGACACTCTGTTATGGAAAAAAAAAAAATGGCGCTCGCTCCTGCTAGGGTTTCGCACTCCTTCCCCCGGCAGCTCGGCTCCATCGCCTGGGCTCCTTCCTCTGTCTCGGCCTTTGGCGGCCGGGGATTCCTGGGCTTCGAATTCTCATCTAAGAACAGCTGTCGTTGAGGCCTCAGAACGAGCTCCCTGACGGAAGGATTTTTGGATATAGGGCATTCGGCTTCGAGTTTTTCTCCTGAAGGAGGGGAGCGTCTGGATGAACCCTGTTTTGCGGCCTGTCAAAAATCCGAGAAGGGCTTTTGTGCTTCTGCTCAAAGATGCGAGCCAATAATTGTGAAAGGTCTTTTTCATCTGCTGTTGGGGGCGACGAACGATGAAGCCGCAGATGCGTGGGTAACCTTCCTTCCGCGTTTTGTCCTTTGTCGTTGTCTATTTTTTAGATTTCCCCGAATGTGTCTGCTCTTAGCAGTGGGACAATACGAAGTTTTCTTCCTTCTGCAGCATACTCGTGGGGTTTTTTCTCACTTAGATGCGTTTTCAAGTTTTGTTTTGGGGAGGGAAAATCGATCTGGTGTTCTCCGGCATTTTTTCAAGAGAAAGACCGGTATTCAAGGTTGGGGCATGGGCTATGCTTTGTGGTTCTTGTGTTACGCTGCTCCCCTGTTCTCATCCAAACAGATGCGTGAGCAAGTTCCCCAGGTGGAGAAGACTTCCAGGTTATGGGTCATCCCCACCAAAAGCGATTCATGTCCAGAGAACAGGAGTCCCCTGTTACGCACAGGACTTGTGGATTTTTTTCTTGAATACAGGAGAAATAGCCTTGAGGATCCTGCCCCCCCTTTTCGCATCTGTGATCCATACAGCTATTGTTTCAGGGGGAAAATCATCTAAGCCAGCCCTCAAGGACCCAGAATAGGATCGAATGCAAATTTTCATCAGAACTTTGTCAGGGAAATCTATCTGCAAGCAAATCTGGACAGGAACAGAGATAAAAAACATAAAGGATGAAATTCAAGCAGATATAGGCATCCCATCATATCTGCTAAGCTTGATACATGCAGGTAAAATCCTGCAGGATAATCTCACAGTCCAGCACTATGACATTGGTCGAGACTTAACTATTATTGTAAGCACAAGGCTGAGAGGAGGAAGCCCTGGCCCAGGCCCAAAAGGCATTGGCTCTTTTAAAGATGCTGTCAAAGGGAAGGGGGAAGTCAAAAACAAGCCAACAACAGCTCCAGATCTGCCTGGTCCCTACATTGTGGAGCAAAGACCACAGAATCCTGTTCTGCAAATCGACTTGCCTGAGGTAAAAAAATTTCATTCTGATCTTTCTTCAATGGCTGTCATATGCAGATTCAACGGGTTTTGGCCAAAAACAGATGCCTTAAGACAATGGATCTTCTCCACATGGACCACAAACTGTGACATCCATTTGTGCTCCAAAGGTTTTTTTATTGTAAAATTCGACTCGGAAAAGGAAAAAGATTTTGCCCTCCATGAGGGGCCATGGTTCTGGGGCAATGCTGGTCTCTTCATGACCCCCTGGTTCCCGGGTTTTGACCCTTCCACAATGGTGGTTTCCAAAATGTCGGTTTGGGTCAGGCTCCACAACCTTCCATTACATTTCTGGTTTCCTAATGTTTTTGCAGCAATAGGAAATGCCATAGGTACATTCATCAAGCAAGATGTGGAAAGAATCGAAAGATGCATTCATACCTTTGCCAGAATCTGTGTGGAGGTTGATCTTAGCCAAGGACTTCCGGATAACATAATTCTGATCCATAACAATTCTCAGTGGAAGCAGCCTCTTGATTATGAAAACACGGCCTTCAGATGTCGAGGCTGTCAACAAATAGGACATCTTCACAACAATTGTCCGCAAAACAAAAGAGAAAACAGAAGGAACAAGAAACAAGTTCATAAACCAAGAGGCTGGCAATGCACAGTGAATCCAGAAGAAGAAATAGAGGATGAGGGGGAGCTTAACTCCACACATGAACAACAGGATGATCCTTTTGGGGAAAATTATCCTAATGAGGAGAATGCCGCGGCTGCCACACCCACGGCAATCAATCAGGAACATTTGTCCACAGTTTCTGGTAAATTTACTGCACCAACAAACAAGAACTCAAAGATTCAGCAAAATCAGGCAGAGATGACCAGCGTGGATCCAAGCATGGGAGGCATCAAACGGCATCACCTCTCTGATACTTCAGACTCAGACAAAGAAACAGGTCCACAGAACACAGATTCACAGTTAGTCATAGCTTCGATCGAGCCCACTCAAGGAGAGTGGCGCAAGGTTGAAAAGAAAAAGGGGAGAAAAACTTGATTTGCCCTTTCTTTCTCTCTCCCCTCTTTTCTCTTTTCTTATTCTTTGTGCACGTTAGTCTTCTAACATTGCGTGGGGTGCGAAAGCACTCGTGCCCATGTGGCTGCTTACTCGGCAGTAAAGGAATGCTCCGCATTTTCCCTCACTGCAACTGAATGCTTTGCATCTGCTTGTAACTTTTTATCTATTTTATATATAAAAAGTTCGCTTTTTTCTCCGGAAAAAACATAATATGAATGTTGTGGATGTCAATGTCTTAGAAATTTTTCCAATAGAAGAGAATTTAGAGCAGACTCAAGAGATTGATGAACCAACCTCGACAGAGGAAAAGACAAGTTCAGGTGTTTCAGTTTTAACATGTGATCTTATCCTAAATCATGATAAAAAAAAAAGGTGTTGTTGAACCCCCATCAAGTGAAGATCCTCTTCAAAAAGCAACCAAGAAATATAACTTGAGGAGAAAAGGACTGGTTCTCGAGAAAGAGGTGAGGAAAATATTGTTGAGAAAAAACATACCTCCTATTCATCATGCTCAGTACACTCAGAACAAACCTGGGAGTGCTCAACCTCAGAAGAATGCTTCCAGAAATAATAAGAACAATTATGTCACTCGTGAGGTATCGATCAAAGTTTCACCACCTACCACTTCAAAACACCCTACCAAATATGAGGACATTGAGTATAACATCATTGAGAATATGAAGAAGGCTTGTGTTGATATGTCAATCCATGTGCTAGAAAAATTGGAAGGGAAATGTGAGTTGATCATCTATACATTTGCATCGTAGCCTTCGTCGAATAAGACAATTTTTTATTCTCAAGCCTATTCTAGTAAGTCTCCCATTAATCTCAAATCGATAGTTAATGTTGATAATGTAACTTATAAATCCACTTGCACCCCCTTTGTTTTAATGTTTGATATTTTCAATTACAATCTCCATAATTTCCTTACTAATTCTAATGCATTTGTGAATTTCATGCCTTTGTATGTGTTAGTTTCAGTGTTTGTAGCCTTCCTCTAGTGATCAAACATGCTCTTACAAAGTGATTTTAAGGTGTCAAGGTCAAATTTTGTCATTTCAGAGCATCTTCAAGTAACATTTGGTCACTAGCTATTAGGTCTAGGGTTTATTTTCACTCCTTTCAAAGTTGTCCAAATGTTGGTCCATGTCACCATTCAGCCAAGCGTACCATCATTCAAAGGTTTTCATCATCATGCCAGGTTCCAATGGGTCATTTTACACCTTGTTCATGCTTCAATTGTGCCTAGGTAAGGTCATTTCCCTCTCCTAGGGTTTTGAAGGAAATTTCTCTTGGATGGTCAAATCATCAGAAAAACTTGTATCCTGATGTTCATACACCTTCCCCTATCATTAATATACCCTATTAAACACTTCCCATCACTAAGATCCCCTGAATTCCTCATTTTTCTACAAACCCTAGTTTCTTGCTACAACTTGGCAATTTTCTAGGTTAGACTTGTGTTTTGCCCTTTTGGACCCCTTCCCCTCACTCAATTTCTAAGATTCCACTTTCCCCTACTTCCTAACATCCCTCCCTACTTCCCAAAATTTCCTCAAGAATTTATAAGCCCCTTGTCTCCTTCATTTCCCTTCATTTCGACAAATCCCCTATTCCACACATTGGGGTAGGTTTTACTCAAATGATGTTTCTAAGCAAGAAAAGATGAATTTTGGAAAACTGAGAAAGGTTTTTGTCCAAAATAGTCCAAGGAAGAAAAACCTCCTTCACGTTTTACACAGGTATCATGGTTTAGGAGAAATGTCAAAAATACGGTTGCCTTAGGAGAATTGATGCACCTCTGAAGTGACCTTGGGAAAATAACTTTTTGTCCTAGATAGATTGGACCAATGACTTTCTCGATGAGTCAAATGATAAATAGACACAAATATCTTTCCAATGAGCTATCATGAGCTCAATTTGGAGTTGGGAAAGACCTTCAAAAGTTGACTGCAACAACACTCTGCCTTGAGGTAGCCTCATTTGGCACATTTTGACCAGTCTTGGGATATTTGATTTTTTATAGGGAAAATGAACTCCAAATTGAAAAATTCTAGTTGAGTTGGAAATTATACTCAAATACCTTTCCAACTAGCTATCCCGCGCCCAATTTTGACACCGGGAAGGCCTCCAAAAGCCTTCTTGAAAAAGCACTATGCACTGGGCAAGTAGCGCGGCGCACATAACTGGTGCGGTGCATTGGGCTCCGATTTCCAGTGTAAAATAACAAGGGCGCGTCGCATTGGTGAGGCACGGTGCATTGGGCAGGCTGCACGGCGCATAGAGCCAGAACTCAAATTTTGTTCATTTGTTTCAAAAAAACTCCAATCCGCTTGGTTCTTCTCGCTCCAAGAAGTTTATGAAATTGTCATTAACATGTTTGATGCTCATTGAAGTGGATTATGAGAGTTTTTGATGTCAAATTACAAACCTTATTACTTTGTTTAAAGCTGCACCTTAGGGTTTTGTTTTGGTGTCTTGGTGCCAAAGACTCCTTTCCCCTTCACTGTGTTGATTCTTCTCCTCACGTTAAACCCATCATCCCTATTAAATCCCCTGTTCCTCTACATCCCAAAATCACTTATTTCTAAAGTCCTATTTTCCTATCCCTAAACCCTACCATACCCTATTACCCTCTTTTTCCCATATCATTCGCAAAATTCCTAAATCCCCAAACCTCGCATTCCTAAAACACAATCAAGTGATTGTCCTCACATTGCAAACTTCACTTGATTGAACCATACTGTTTCCCTCACTCCATTATACCCACTGTTCCATATTTCTCACAGTCCCTCATTTCCCTTTGGCATATTTGGCACTTGGAGACAAAGACATCAAGTCTTAATTTCTCATTTTCAACCAATCAAACATACACTTGTCATACACATTGCAACACCATGACAGACACAGATTCATCATATGAACAAGATAGTAATTGCACCACTGAACTGCATGCACCAGGAGGGTATTGAGGAGGCGCAAAATGCATGATCAGCTCCAAATATTGGCCAAAGCCTCTTTGGCTGAGCATGGTACTTGATTGGGGACCTACACCCCAAATTTCAAGAAATTTGGAGCAATTTTTGCATTTTGAAAATTTTTTGCACTAAAAAACAGGGTTTTCCTCCCTATGCGCCACGCCACCTGGCGCTCGCTTTTTCTAGAGGCCTCCAAATCTCAAAAACTCAACATTTTTCGACTTTTCATGAAAAATTACACTTGTCTACCTATGGCCAAGAAATGTGGGCAGGTTTTGAGCACTCAAAAAGGTCAAAAATCACCCAAAAAATGACCTCACTACCCCTATTTTGACACACAGGAAGCAGTCTTGGGAGCTTTGACATTTGGAGGAGAAAATGGAAACCAAATACATAAATTCCACTTGGGTTGGAAATCAAACAGGAAGGGCATTCCAACGAGCTATCATCAGCTCAATTTGGAATTTTGGAAGTGCCTCAAAATCAGCTCCAAAGTGGCGCGATGCATAGAGAATTTGGGCACAGCGCATAGAGAAATTTGGCCTCATTTTCACTCTTCAGCTCAGAAATTAGCACAGTTTTGACTAGTTTTACTTTTTGATGTAACTATTGATCTACCATGATGTAATTTGATGAACATGATGTAATATTGGCACATTTTCACTTGTTCTAGAAGATTCATTCACTAAAAAGTGAAAATTAAATGAATGAATCAGTTTCCTAGCATATAGAGGCAAGTTGTTTGATTGCCTAGATTTCAGTTCGTTGTTTAGAATTGGTTGAAATAGCTCCTAGAATGATGAGCTCGACCCCTAGAGGCATGGGAAGGAGTTAGGCTTGTCTATATCATGTAATTTCTCAGTCATTTTCAGGGTTGGATACTTGGGATTTCTTGGCACTCCATTGTATATTTCATTTCTGCAATTTAGGCAAAGGAAAGACCAGGCTCTTTTCTTCTGAAATTAAACAAATGAGTGATTTAGGTAGAATTCATTGGACTGTTATGCTCTGCCTTGAAATTTTGTTTAATTTTGCATGTTTTCATCTGTTTGAGGAGGACTCTTGACACCTTCTTGCCCTCCTTAGCCCCTCACCAGTCTGATTCATCCATTCATTCAATCCAAATCATCAAAACGATTGCCTTCCTTGCCCTAATCAGAATTCTGCAAAAACTAGGCCTCATCCCCAGACCCAAATTTTCCTTTCCCTTTTTCCAACAAAAAACCCCCAAAACAATCAAATCAAATCAAATCCTTGCACTTCATACCTAGCCTAAGATTAGTTGTTAAATCATTCATCTCAAGCTCCATCCGATTATCTTTTGCTAAGATTGATCCGGAGAGAGCCCGCTCCTGTCCTCGTAGGGCTAGCTACGAGGCTGAGCGTGGTTTGATTTGGACCTAGAAGCTTACCTTTTCAGCTTGAGGTAAATCTAGGCTCTAACAATATTTTGTAAAGAGAATCAATGTGAAATGGGTAAATAATAACGCCAAGAAATTGGTGAGCTAAACAATGTTATAATTCATTTATCTTCAGATCATAGAGTTAACCAATGTATTGATATTTTCATTGTGTACATTCTCAAACCCTATGGATTTCTTTTAAGTAGGTATTGGTCTATGAAGTTGCAAGGATACTTCTCTACAGACGGTCGCATTTGTGGCTTCCTTATAAGGGCAAGAATAATTATATTCGAGTAGAGAGTGAACCTTTCATGAAGCATAATGTCACGACACCTGAAGCCCCTAATAAGTCAATTAGTTTTGCACAAGTAACATTAGGAAATTGTTTTTAGAAGTTGATCATGGATGTTATCTTGTGCAGTCGTCCCCTATACCACCAGATGTACAGTTGGAACTTGTTCCTTGCAATCCAACCGATGCAAATGACTTTTGTAATAAAATGGTTGTTACAAATCAAATTTTGACGCTTATGCAAGTGATGCTAAATTTGGCTCTTTTGCGATATGATGAACTATGGTCATAAGTCCCATTGAAAAATGAAGAAATACCTTTCAATGATGTATAAGAATCCTAGATTAAATATGTAAAAAACCCTAATTTTTTAGGACATCATGGGTCATCATTTAACAACCAACTATGATTCATGTTGCACAATAAATTAAGAGTGATGTCATCGTGTTCTATCTGTGTTTGGGTTGCGATGATCTTCTTACAGAGGTAAAAAATAAAAAGTGAAGGAAGATTCCTCTTCTATAGGCGTCATAGTGGGTATCTAACCTAAATTAGTTTAGATTGATCTCAATCTCACCATATCCTGGGCCTCCTTCCTCCTTTAGTGGAACCATCCCACTCATTGCAGATCTCTCTTCTCCTTTCATGGATCTCTCAATTTCCATTCCTTCCTATAAGTGCAATGCATCTAAAGAGAGTGACATTGTCATTTTAGACTTATGAACATTCTTAAATGCTGCTAAAATATCCCTTGGAGTTAATTTTATTTCAAAGGCTTGGGTGTTGTTGCATCGAGTGTGGTGGGGGGGGGTGTGGCTGTTTGGAGGTTTGAGGGGCGGTAACCCCCCTCTACGAGGTCTGGGGTAGCACCCCGGGGAATTTTTCTTTTTGGACCCTATATTAGGTGGGCGGACCTACCTATGGTTTTGTGCATGGGTTTTCTGCCCATGGTATCTTGTAGATCCAGTCAAGGGAACTACGGTTATGCTATAATCCAAGGTTAATGGATTGGGTTTTATAGATGCTTCAGCATGTATATATATGTATTGTAACATTGAAAGGAATATAATGAAAAATCAATCTGGTAGTCCCGATTTTGGGATCTGGGGGGAAATATCTATGTATATCTATTTTATGTTTTATGCACTCACTATTGTTTATTTTCTATTTTTAGAATTCGTATGCAGGTAATTTTTTTACGGGGTTAAAACCTACAACTTCGTGTGAAATTTTCCATTGTTACATTGTTTTGATTTGGTTGCTTCATTGACCTAGTGAAGGAAATATTCATTGTTGTATATGATTAGGTATGTTGCATTTTTCTTTCTTTTTCTGTGGTAATCATTTTCTGAATCGTATTACTTTTGTTTTGGAAAAAGTTTTTATTAGATTATATGAAATTCTTATTTTCACAAAAGGAATAAAAATTGTGCTTGGATTGATTTGCAATGATTGTATTAGAGAGTTTCTTTTATTTTCTTTTATGGATTCATTATTTCATTACAAAAGTGTATGGTTTATCTTGAAAAAGTGGTTTTGGAATTGTTTTGTTTTTGGTAAAAAAAGAAAATGTTGAAGATAAGATCTTTGCATTTGTTGAAAAGTGAAATAAGTTTTCTCCTTCCCATAAATAAGAGTTCATTGCATCAAGAGTTTGAATTTTCATATTCATTGCATTAGCTTTTGGTTTGTTGAAATATCATTAGTTTCATCTTCATCGTCATTTTGAGGGAAAACAACCTAACAAAATGCTAATAAAATAAATTAGAGTTTTTATATTTCTAGGGCTCATTACACCTAGATTAGATAAAATAAAATTTTAAGGCTTTGGAACAAGAGAGTGAGTTAAATTTCCAAAGATGCAAACCAACATTAGTATCTTGTGGTAGGAATAAATCCATTTATTATAGTTTGGCTCTAGAAATCTCCTCTAACAAGGGAGTTAAGCATGATATCATATCAGACCCAATGAGGTAATCGAACCTGCATCATTGGTTACAACAACACGATTTGCACGCATTACAAATGATACTGAAAGGTACATGGGAATCACTTAAAATGTGTACCTCCTTACTATGAATCTTTCAAGAGGATTTAGTTTTGTTACTTTTCCCTTGTGTGTACATCCAATCTACAACTTCCACCCCTAGGTCAATTTTTTGTAGGTGGTAACCTTAGAGACCATATTCATAGGGATTTTACCCAAGGTGATGGTAGGGGGGAATTCTTCATTGTGCTTGGAACAAATATTAGATAGACTCACTTGGGCTTTCTTGGAGGGTACTTCACACGAGATGGTATATGTGAAGTTACTTTCACTAGGTCATGACCATTAAGTAGTTTGTTAGCATAATTGGTTCGACCCAGTCTATCTTTAAGCACTCTTCAAATTGACCTATACAACATTGGGTTTCATCTCCAACTAGCGAGTTTGATATGAAAAGGTTGTTTGCATGGTTTTGACTCCTTATATTTGTTAGCGTGCAATATAAATATATATATATATATCTATTTAGCGAGACCATAGGTGTAAATTTTAAATAGTGAATTTGATTAATTAATATTGTTAAATTCTTAATTAAAATTCACTGCAACAAATCCACCTCAATGTTCTCACATGATGCGGGGTTTAGCCTCTCAAATTACACCTAAATCATCCATTATAGTGAGACCTATGGTTACAGAACCCAAAGTAACAAAATCTAAGACAATTCAAACATAAACAGTAGAACCTGAAGTAAACGAAACCTTACAACCAAAAGTCATTCAAGTTGAACATGAAGTAACTAAAACTTTAGAACTTGAGACTGAAGTAACTGAGTTTGAAATTTCAGAACCTCATATACTTGAAGAGTGGTTCATCAAACTAGTAACCTCAGAAATTCACGTTTCACCTTCACTTTGTCTAGCTTCTACTCCTCTACCAATTACGTCTCAAGAATATATAACATCAAGTGATTTACCACCTGGTCTATTAAGCATTGAAGAAATTACTAAACCACAAATTCATTAAAATCCTTCTCTTTCTACAAGGGAACTTGTAGTTGTTCAAATTCTATCCCCTTTTTGACTGGACTCTTGGTATACAATTCTTTTATCTTTTGTACCTAGGGGAACTCCTCGATTACACACTCCTGTATATTTCTTACCTAGACAAAACATGATGAAATCCTCAACTGTAAGTCAAAATTCATCTGCTCTTGGGAGTAGACCTAACAAAATAAGTATGAATTTTATGTTTACATGACCTCTAGAATAATTTATATATGGTGTACCCTCTATACCTGTTGGGTATCAGTCATTCAATGAAACATTTTCAGGAGCTACAACTAATCATCCTTCTCATATTTCAACTTGGTCTTCTGAAATCCCATCTATTTTATTGTCATTTAATGTAGAATCTACTGCGCAAACCATGGTTTTTTCACAAACTTCCATTCCTAAAGTGTCATCAACATTTGACTAGCATTTAAACTTATTATCTAGTGGTACAAGTATCCTTCAACAAAACCTAGCTGGAGCTTACTTTCTAGCTAGGGGGGAACCATCCTATGGCCCATATGTTATCCTCCATATGTGGTACCATTTGTTGGTGGAACTTATCCAATCATGGTCAAATACCTCAAGTAGGCCCGAGTCAACCTTGTGTAACTCAATTCTTGATTTGTCCTATATTCCCAAGAATGTGAGGTACCATTTTGAACCCTATTTTTGGCAGTATATCCCAGTTACCCTTTGGTTAAACTATTCGGACTACTCCTCAAGTTCCTTCTTATCAACTTGTCCAAACCACTAGTCAGAATACACCTTAGGCACCTGTTCAACAACATGTTCCAAGCACACGTCAAACACTTTTTCAACAACCCGTTCCAAGTGCACATCAAACACTTGTTCAAATTACACAAAAAACAACTATCCAAACTATACCACAAATACTGGTTCAACAACCTATGCAATCCATACCTCAAGCACCTATTTATCAACCTATTCATATTGTACCTAAAATCCCTATAGGTCTGACATTCCAGACTATCTCGCAAATGCCTTTTGGTCAACCTATTCTAGGTGTACCCTAAATTCCATATCAAGGTCAACCTTATCAGCATCAACCTTTTCAAAGTTAGCCTTTTCAACCTTTCCAAGGATAACCTTTTCAAGGATTTCTATTTACAACTCAACCTGGTGTGGGTTACCCTTGTTATCTTGGTGGAATGCAAGTTTTAATGGCTCGACCTATTCAAGGATATCTTGGATATCCTACCTATAGAAATTCGTTGTAGATTCAAACTGCTAATTGTAATTTACTAAAACAATATACTTGAATCTACTCTACTCATCAACGGAAACAATTAAATGATTGCGAATTCATGAAGAATACAAGAGAAAGAATTCAATTAACACATTACACAATGATTTCATGGGGAAATCCACAACTAAAAACCCATGCTATCTATATATTTCATTAGTAAAAAAATATGAGAAGACAACAATGCTTTTCTCAAGCCCAAGCAACCTTTGCATTATCTTTATCTGTCTCAAAACTTCCTAGACAAGCCCAAACCAATACTTAACGAAATTTTGGCTTACCCAAGTCCCTATTTCATTGTGATGTTTCCTTGGGAATTGGCCCCCTATTAATTAGGTAATTCTTCAATATGAATTGTGTAATCCTCATAGGCCTTCCTCTGACAACATGCACCACTTGTACAATTCAGATGATTATACAACTGATAGTACACTCCCCTTGAACTCAAATATCAACTGGGTAACTCTCAGATCTCACATGAATGAGTTATTTATGAGTGAATCATCAGTTAACTAGTTGAACACATTAACCAACACCCCACTATTTGACCTCCTACTAGTTCCTCCATTAGTTGGAACTAGGTTAGCTGAAGTTAACTCAGTTAAACTAAATTAATTAATTACAACTCAAAATAAACTCAATCGGGGCTCCTATAATGTAGGAGACACTCTAGATGACTCAAGTTAGACCTTCAACTCGAATTAAAAAATCCAACTAAGTCAATTTAACTTATTTAACTCATACAAGTTGACTTGTGATGTGGAATTACAATTTTATTCCTAATTTAGTTCAAGGACAAAATTAAATTAGGATTTTCTTGTTGCATTTACAACACTCCCTCTCAAAAAAAAAGGGATTATCAGATACCCCAATCCTTCATCTATGGAACTTGAACTTTCATCTTGACAGTACCTTTGTCAATGTGTTTGCATCTTGTTCCTCTGTAGGAATTTCCTCCAACAACATGATTCTCCTCTACACACAATATCGTAGATGGTGATATCGGATGTCGATATGCTTGGACCGATCATGAAAAACTAGATTCTCAAAGAGTTTCATACAACTTTTATTATCACAGTAAATCACTATAGGATCCATCTACTGACCAAATAACCCAACAAGGATCTTCCTCATCAAGATAGCCTCACAAGCTTCTTAACTAGCATCCATGTACTTTTCTTCTGTCGGGCTGAGTGTAACTGATCTCTATTTCCTGTTGTACCAAGAAACTATTGTTGACCCAATACTAAATATTCTCCCTGATGTTCTCTTCTTGTCAAATGGACTCCCTACCCAATCTACATCTATGAAGCCTTGTAGCTTCACTCCCTTTGTACGACGTTTGTACCAAAGACCAAACTAAGTGGTGCCTCTGAGGTATCTCAACACATGTTTAGCTTCTTTATAATAGAGTTTGGGTTGCTTAACCATTGATTGACTAAGTTGGTTAACTACAAAACATATGTCTGGTTGTGTGTTCACCAAATACATAAGTGAACCCACAAGCTACCTGTAAATAGTAGCCTCCACTACTTCACCTGAAGTAGCATCTTCATTCCTCCAATTCCTTGCTAGAGGAGTCTCCATGGGTTTGTTTCTCTCCATGTGGAACTTCTTCAATATCTCGTTGGCATACTTGCCTTCAGAGACAAAGCAGACCCTCATCTCCTTGCCATAATTCCATACCAAGGAAATAATGCATGAGCCTCAGGTCCTTCATCTTGAATTCTCTTGCAATATCCTCTTTGCAAGATTTGACTAGATTCTCATCACCTGTTAGAATTAAATCATCGAGATATAATTTTATAATCAATAATTCAACTTCAACCACAATATGGTAAGGGTTTACATCTGATTCATTTTTGGTGAAGCCCAACTTGGAGAAATAGTTTTCAATCTGGTGTACCAAGCATGGGGTGCTTGTTTCAATCCATACAACTCTTGCTTGAGTCTGCACAGATGTGACTCTCTATTGAAGGTCTTAAATCCTTCTGACTTCTCAATGTACACCTCTTCCTCACTCACTCTATTGAGGAATGTTGTCTTCAAATCCATATGATTTATCTTCCATCCAATCTGGGTTAGAATTACTAAAATAGATTTGTTTGAAGAGTACCTTGCTACTGGAGCAAAAGTATCCTTGTAATTAATTATTTCCTCCTAAGAGAACCTTTTGGCCATAAACTTAGCCTTTTGTTTCTTGACACTCCCATATGTTTCTTGCTTTACCTTGTAAAGCCAATTGGAACTCACCACTGACTTGTTTTCTAGTCTTGGGACCACTTCCCAAACACTGCTTTTGATCATGGATTCATACTCCTCTACCATAGCATCAATCCATACTAGTTTCTTCACTACTTCCTCGAATGAGGATGGCTCAATCTCTACACTCTTGATCATTAGAGCCATGTAGCTTGTGTACCAATCTGATGACCTCCTCTGCTTGTGTTGTGATGTAGGTGTTCCCACATTCTCTCTAGCATCATGCATCAATGTTTTAGCTTCTCTGGTTCACTTCCTTCCATATTTGGAAGTCTCAACATGAGTATGTAGTTGCATCCACTCTATTCTCCTCTGCATGTGGCTGCTCCACATCATCCTGAGGTTCTTCCTTTGGAGCTAAAATATCCTCATCTACATGCAACTAAAGCTCCCTCTGAAGGGAACATCTCATGGCCTTCTCTTCATCGAACTTCACATCTCTACAAACCATTGTCATCTTGTGAGATGGCAGGGATACCCAATACTTATGCGGTGTATCAGTGTACCCCACAAATATGCCCAACTCAATTGTTGGTTCTAGATTTTTCCTTGCATCCTTGATAACATGAAAGTAAAATGATGAACCAAATATTTTGAAGTGTGCCACATTTGGTTTCTTACCTAAAAAATCTTCTTTTGGTGTACTCATCCAAATAATTTGATGAGGACTCTTATTATGCACATCTACAACTATGTTGCATGCTTCAACCCAAAAGTGCAATGGTAGGCCATGATCATGTAACATTGCCCATGCAGCTCCAACAATACTTTTGTTCTTCCTTTCGGCCACCCCATTCTATTATGGGTTATCGGGTGCTATTAACTCTTGCCGAATTCCTTCTGATGCACATAAGTACTTGAATTCATTTGACACATACTCTCCAATTTTATCACTCCTAAGATCCTTCACTTTCATGCCAATGTCTTTCTCAACAAGTGCTTTAAATTCGCAAAATTTAAAGAACATCTAATCTTTCTTCTACATGAAGAAAATCCAACACTTACGTGAGAAATCATCTGCAAATATTACATAATACTTGTGCTTGGTCATGGAGGCTGTCAAGAATAGTCCGCACACATCTGAATGAACACTTTGAAGGATTGCTTGTGCTCGACTATCCTTACCAAGAAAGGTGTTTTTAGTGTACTTCCCTAATGTACACCCTTTGCATGTATCTCTCTGCTCTAGTGCACCCTTGGAAAGTCTTGTAGAAATATGTCACATGATCTTCAAAGCTCCATGGTGAAGATGGCCCAATCTTCTATGCCATAATTCATCGATGTCTCAACTATGCACCTTCTTTACTTTTATGCTCAAAGAAGCACAATCTTCTACATCCAATTTGTAGAGGTTCTTCACCCAAACCTTGATCCACTTCACTTGTCCTAAGGCTATGTGACAAAGGAAATCCTTTCCTTTGTTAAATATCATATCGTAGCCATGGTCCTCAAACATAACAACTAAAACCCAATTCTTCTTTAGACCGAGAACATACATGAAATCTTTTAATGTGAGAGGACAATCATAATCCCTCTGAAAAGTAATAGTACCAATGTCGATTTCACTATACCTTCCATCATCTCCCATTTCAATGTGCATCCGGAGGTCCTTATCCTCCAAGTCACTAAAGAATTCTTTGTTATCGATCACATGGAATAAGGCTCCACTATCTGGATACCACACACTACCCATCATCGATGTCACCATGCAAGAAATGAGGGAAAAATCCAACTCGAATTGTGTAGTAAGAGCTTCTATTTCCCCTCATATTGAGGGTTTCTTGTTGGCCTCGTTGTGTAGATACTTCATGGCATGGTGTCCCATCATGTGACAGTGAAAACATTTAATCCTTGACAAGTCCTTCTTCTTTCCTGACTGCCTGGAATCTGACTTGGAATGGGATGACTTCCCTTTCCTTTTCTTTTCTTTTCCATCCAAGGCACAACTCTCCTCATCATCATGCTTGGATGAGGATCCATATTTGGTGTTCCCCTTAATCCCTTCTTGCACCAAGTCAGACCATAAATTCTCCCTCTCTGGTAGATTCTCCCTCTCATTTATCGAATCCTGGTAGTTGTGCTAGCTCATGGGAAGGCCTAGTAGTGCTAGGTTGACCAGATCATCTTCAACAATTGTAACACCAACACTTCCAATCTCATTCCGAAATTTGGTGAACTTGGTCAAGTACTTTGGTATTGTGTTGCCCTTCTCCATCTTGATTTTCCTGAGCTTTTCCTTCAATGTTAGCTTCATGTGGTCATTTTTATTCTGAAACGGGTTTTTTAAGGCCTTCCACATTTCATATGGAGTCTCCTTTCATGGAGGTTCGATACAATATAATCTTGAACTCCTTCTAGTATGGTCCCTCTCACCTTTGCAACATATTTCCTCCACTCTGCCACATAGTGAGCATCAGTTGTTGGAGGCTTAGGAATATCTTTGTCTATGAATTCCTTTAGCCTGTTATCTTCCAAAACTACCCCCATCTTGTCCTTCTAAGCAATATAGTTCAAATTACCCTCAAGGGAATATTCAAGTCTCAATCTGTAGAATGACATCCTGCAAGATCTAAAGAATGATACTGCAAATTTGATTTCACCTGCAAAATACAAACTCATATTCTCCTCTTCTAGAGTGATTTCTGATCTGATACCATGTAGAAATTCCTTGCAGATTCAAACTGTTAATCATAACTTACTAAAACAATAGACTTGAATATAATCTACTCATTAGCGGAAACAATTAAACAATCAAAAAATCATGAAGCATATAAGAGAAATAATTCAATCAACACATTACATAATGATTTCCTAGGGAAAGGCACAACTAAAAACCCCTACTATCTATATATTGCATTAGTTAGAAAACATGAGAAGATTAAAATTCTTTGCTCAAGCCCAAGAAACCTATGCACTATCTCTATCAGCCTCATGGATTCCTAGACAAGCCTAGGCCAATACTTAACCAAATTTTGGCTTGCCCAAGTCCCTATTTCCTTGCGTTATTTCCTTGGGAATTAGCCCCCTATTAATTAGGTAAATTCCTCAATATGAATTGTGTAATCCTCATAGGCCTTCCTCTGACTGCATGCACACCTATACAATAGATGATTATACAACTGATAGTACACTGCCCTTGAACTCCAATATAAACTAGGTAACTCTTAGATCTGATATGCATGAATTATTTATGTTTTAACACATGAAGCAACACTCCACTGCCTAACCTCCTACTAGTTTCGCCATCAGTTGGAACTAGTTTAATTGACTTTAACTCGGTTAAACTGAATTAATCAATTACAAATCAAAATAAACTCAACTAGGGCTCCTATCATTTAGGAGACACTCTACATGAGTCAAGTGACACCTTCAACTTGAATTAACTGAGCCAATTAAGTCAATTTAACTTAGTTAACTCGTACAAGCTATCTTGTGATGTGGAATTACAATTTTATTCCTAATTTAATTCAAGGACAAAATTAAATTAGGATTTTCTTGTTGCATTTTCAACACTACCCTAACAATTGGAATTTATCCTCAAGGTTATCAATATCATCAATATGATTTTAACATGCATTTACCCTTCATTACAAATTTAGATTTACCATACTTGTCTTGGATTACTAATGACTTGATCTATCATTATCCTTTTTGGTTGTCTATTCCTGCAAAGTTACCAAGCGACATAGGAAATATACCAGTCAAATCATGTCATGACTTATCATTTATGGTGTTCGTCAAAATCCCTAAATGATGATTCCATTCAGTTATGTATTTTCCAGTGGACTTTAACTAGTGCTACAACTAAATGGTACATTGAGTATCCATGTGCTTCCAGGCTTCCATAACTTCAACACCTTAACAAAAACATTTTTGAAATACATTACCTATTCGCCATGAAATTGGTACCATGCTTTTGAATTCTTAAAATCAGTTAGATTCTACCCACATCTATGATCATATACATGAGTGGAGAAATTGTCGTCATTTAGTGAAAGCTTATATTCCATATCAATTGTTAGCTAAAAGACTTGTTAAATCATTACTTCATAATATAACTGAATATTTTGCAAAAGGAGTGTTATGGGAGAGTAGGTTATTGCTCGTGCCTTGTAATTAGACCTCATCTATTCGAAATATGGCATGTTGTACCAAAAAATCTAAAATTATCCTCGAACATCAAACATAACTCCATTAGCCTCTACAGGATCTCATGTTGTGGATGGTGTGATTGGTTTTGTTAGTCAACAGTCTACAAGTAAACCCTCCAGTCATTCTAATCCCAAGTCTACTCCTACTATTGTTATCCAAAGTTCACCTCCTATTACTTCTTCTCTTGTTAATACTTTTGAGTTTAACACAATTCAATCATCAACTGGTAAACCTAAAAAATATAGATATAAAAAGAAGGGAAAAGGAAACCATGATATCCTTGTATTATTTGCAATGAAGATCATCATACAAAGGAATTTCTGCATTGTATAGAGGTTAATTAATTTCTTAAAAGTTCCTCTACACGTATTGTCTTAACATACCTTTTTCCCTCTCAAGAGACCAAAATGGTTGCCCAAAATCCATCTTCCTCTTCCCAAAAATTTGCAGACATCATGATGATGTCTACTTAGTATTATCAAGTTATGGTAGTTACAATTATATAAAGATTATGGTTCCCAAAATCCTTCGAATGGAAGCACTACAGATCAACCTTCCACATCAGTCCCACCTCCTTTTAATCCTCTACAATTCAAGCGATCAACTTCTAAAATAATCATTCACCCTCCTCCTAAAGTTGTTATTCAAAAGTCATATTTTAGTCTGCATGCTAGAGTGGCTCAAAATTATAATATTGTTGAAGACTTGGCTCAAGCTCCTTCAACAATTTTCGCTCTTGAAGTGCTTCAAAATTACCCAACACAACGAAAATCATTTTTATCATCCATTGGTGGAATTGATCCATAGGATTTAAACCTTATATTATTTGATCTTGAGAATCATGTATTTAGACTCCCACATCAACTTGCATTCCAAATTCAAGTTGTTGTACGTGGCATAAATGTTTTTCTCACTATGATAGACGAGGAAGATTCTACATGTATCATGTCTATATCTTGTTCGAAATTCTTAGGCTCTCCATCAATTTACTAGTCACCTACCTCTCTAAAAGCATTTGACGGAAGAGGATTCAAACCCTATGGAATTTTAAATGCACTACCCATGGAATTAAAAGGAAAAATAGTTATGATCGAAGTGGAAGTCGTCAATTCACAATTAGACTATAACCTTTTTCTAGGTCAAAGTTGGACTTACGCCATATTTTTCATGGTACCTTCACTCTTTTGTTTGAAATTTTTTCCTCATCAAGGTAAAATAGTTACAGTAGACCAGTTAGTTGTTTACGCTTCTAATTCACGAACCAATGGTAGTGTATGCTTTTTAGGTAAAACCACTATTTCTTATGAAAGTGTTGGTGTGAGTCTACTTAAATATTCATCATTTATGGGAACCTTTATGCTCCCTCCACCCAACATTTCTCATACGGTTTCTTAAATAAATATCATTTCATTAAGCGCTTTAGAATTCCATGAATCATATGACCCTTGGATAGTGCCTACTCAATCAAAATTGAAAACTTACACTAAATGAATTCCACTGATCCCAATTGAATTAGCTTACAAAGCTATCAAATTAGCCTCTAAACCCCTTTTTGAACCAAACGACTAAGTGAATGTAGTCATAGATGAGTAATCTTAATCATCCTGGTCGGAATTTATATCATCCCTTGATCCTTTCGATAATTTGTTTCCTATATACACGAGAATTATGGAGGTTATGATGTTTTACGAAATTCCTTGGGACGATTATCATCATCATTCCTTCTTTCTTCCCAACCTTGAAATGATTGAGAACAAATTCACTGCTATGTTTTCACCTGATATTGTTGATAACATTGAATTCATTATATCGATTTATGAATATAAATCTGAAAATAATTTATGGAGCATATCTATGATTGCTCCAATCGATATCTTAGTGAAACCTGGAATGATGAAAAATGTTCATATAGGTACCTCATGTTCCCTTGACAAAATTCAAACTTACAAGGCCCTATTCTAAGAATTTAGATACATAGTTTCACGGTCATACAAATAAATTTATGTAACTGATCTAAGTATTATTGTTCATGAAATCAAGACCTACCCTAATGCTAATCCTATTAGGCTAAGACTACGTTCGATGCATCCTAAGAAATTTGTCGCCATCAAGGCTTGAGTAGAACCAATTTTGAAGGCTATTTTTATCTATCGTGTTCAACTAATTGGGTTTCTAACACCTTTCCATTTACCAAGAAGCAAGGAGCTATTATAGTATGAATATATTACAAGGATATTAATAGGGCTTGCCCAAAAGATAACTATTTGACTCCTTACATTAACCAAATAGTTGATGATTGTGCCAGGAATGAAATCTTTTCATTCATGGATTGATTCTTTGGCAATAATCAAATTAACATGCTCACTTCGGATCAGCATAAAACTACTTTCATTTTTCCATGGGGAGATTTTTCCTATCAGAAGCTTCCATTTGGACTCAAGAATGTTAGCGTCACTTTTCATAGAGTTATTTCTTATGTTTTTTTATCATATTAAGAATATTGTATAGTCGTATATTAATGATATACATGAACATTCGATTAAACGTCAAGATCATCCAATACATCTATGAGCAATCTTTCCCCAATGCCGACACTACAATATCCATTTAAACCCAGATAAATGTTTGTTTTCTGTGGAATCTAGTCATTTACTGGGATTTGTTGTGTCCAAACAAGGCATTAGTGTCTATCCACTCAAGGTAGAAGTTGTACTGAATTTTCCTCCTCCTCATTTATGCTAATTCAATAGTTTTCTAGGGAAATAAAACTTTTTACTTTGTTTCAATCCAAATTACACTGAACTTACTAAGGGATTTACTCGACTTTTGAGGAAATGGATCCCTTTCATCTATGATAATATTTCTCAAAATATTTCAATGCATTAAAACATGTGTTGTCTCATACACTGTTATTGCATCCCCCTAATTATCACCAGGATTACTACTTGTACTTAGTTGCATTATACAATACCATTTCCATGGCACTGGTTCAACATGATGATTTAGACAATGAAGATGTGATATACTATTTGAGTAGGAACCTTACCACCTCTTAAATTAAAAACTTGCATGTGGAAAAGTTGGCATTGGCATTTGTTCAAGTTGTCCAAAGATTTGTTCACTATATTTTATTACACAAAACCACAATAGTTTTTATTGTAACCCCATGATCTATATTCTCATGCAACAATTTCTTGGGAGAAAAGTATTCCAAATGGATTATCATCCTACAATAAGTTTATTTGGAATTCATTAAATCCAAGTCCAAGAAATCACTCATGTTTGTTGAAATTATATGTGACCTCCCTATACTGAGACAAAAATTGTGGTAGAGGATTCTTTTCCAGTTGAATCACTCTTTCTTATCAATTCACTAGATCCCTACTATGGAAAATTATTATTTATCTCTAGACTCAAACTCTTAGGCCTGGGTTATCTCGTACTAAATTTAGTCGTATTCGGTACCAATTCCAACAATACAACATTATTGGCAATACACTTTATCATTGTGGTGACAATTAAGTTTTTTTCAATTTTTAATGCATGAGGAAGACATAAAAGGCTTGAATGACTTTCCTAAGAGGGATTCTCAAGGGGCTACTACTATACCAAGTGACAAAAATGGGACGAGGACCCATTATCACCTTAGTCATTGTCCCTCACTCTTTACATACTTTCACTAATGGGAGAAGTCATGGTATAAAGGAAACCACAAGGAAGATAAGGTCAATAACAATGTATCATGTGATTTCCAAATCCCATTCACAGGAGAGGCTCCAATAATGGCTTTCTTCCTTCAAAATCAAGGTAAGGGGCTCTCAAAGAAAGGCTTATAGGGAGGGAGGCCTAGACCTAGGTGAAGAGGATGTTCAACACAAAGGATGTACCTAGATCAAGTATTCCCAAGGAAATAGAAGGAGCTATCTTAGGGTTTTGTGAGATGGTTATCATATGATTATTGGGGCCACAAGAGAGACCTAGGGGATCCAATCAAGGTCTATGGTTTAGGATGATCACCAACAATATGACTAGGTCAAGCCAGGATGAGAGGAAATTTCCTTTGAGAGATGCAATTCCTTTGAGTTTTTGAGTGAAAAAGACCCTTTGAAAGCTGCTAAATAAAGCCACCTAGGAATGAAAATGACGTTGGAGCTACAAATTAGGTTTTCTCTAGATTTAAATGTGGAAAATGTTTAAAATTTTGTGGACACCTAGAGGACACCACAACAAAGTTCTAGACCAACTCTCTCTTGATTTGGTCTATCATAATACATTTCACACTAGGCCATAGGAAGCTATTAGGTTTAGGGAAGAGAAATGAAATAAAAGGGTTTTTTATAAGGTGATCAACTAGGATTTGGATTTAGTTCCTATTCCTTGATATGGATGGAGTCAAAATTATTTTGATGAGACAAATTCGATGTTTCAAGGAGGCTTATAGGGATTTTGATATCCTATTGAAAGAAAATAACAAAGGACCCTTAAGAACTTTATACTTTAAAGCAAGATAAAGTAGAGTTTCAAGAAATTAATTGCACATTATTTCCCTTGGGAACATTCATTCTTCAATGCCTTTCAATGAGTAACACATGCAAAAGCTCACCAAATTTTCAATGCTCCAAGTAAATTCGCATAAATTTCTTTTACAAGAGAAATATTCCATGCATTAGACATACATTATAACCAAAAACAACATCATAATACACTTACAAGACAAAGAGAGTATATCCATCCACCATGGAAATTCCATAGAAGCTCCAAGAAAGAAGTTGAAATTTATCAAAAAATGAAAATGCATTCAAAAGCTCCAAATTCCATCCATGATTGCAAGTCTGAATTCTTTTTCACAAGAGAAATCTAATCCAAATGATGATGAATGATAAATTATGATATCATGTATTTATATGATCCCTAGGGGTTTGAATTATGTCTAATTAGACTAATAATGCCCCTAAAATAAAATAATGTGCAAAATAACACTACTTTGGTGACAATCCCACCAAATAGCTCCAGAAGATGAACAATAAGTCTCTCAAGAGGGATGGAATGATAGAAAAATAGCTAATAGGGCCATTGGAAGGCCAAATCAAGCCCTTCATGTGCCATAATGAATAGGAGGGCTCTAATAACAATGATAAAATGGGTGACCCATTAATCTCCAAGAAAATAACTTGTGGTTCTTCCAAGTGGTTGTGGGGGAACAAAGAATGACCTCAGGGGTCTCCAACTGAATCAAGTCAACTCTTGCTCTATTTATAAGGGCTAAAATTATGATCCAAGCCCTCCCATGTCTCCCTAGGTGAGACAAAACATCATTTGGGCCTTGGATCAACTACCAAGTGTGTGGTGCAAAGTGTACAGTCGGATGGGAAATGCGGTCCAAGTGCATCATCTTCATCATAAAAATGTTGACACGAGAAAGAAATAGGTGGTGCTAAAGGATAAAATGGTGTGGTTATATTCTGTTTGTTGTGATGGAGGCCCATGGCTCTCAATTCTCACCCTACAAGTGCCATCATGACCATCTGGAGGGGTTTCATCCTGTATAGGGAGACCAAACCCCAGGATGAATACCCACTTGCAATCCCATATAAGATCCAAAGAATCTACTCACTTTACACTACAACAATTCATTTGTGCAATTGAGAAAATCACCTTACAAATCATGGAACCAAGTGGGCACTTCATAGTGGCATGTACTTCCATAATGGGCTTTATAATATACAGGTGTCTCCAGGATCAAGGCGGAGGTTAATAGAGGACCATATTAGGTAGTTTCAACATCTAATGGAATGACAGGTCCATGGTACATCCGTTAGATGACAAGTGTCATATTTAATGATGATGGAACGAAGTGGGGAAACAGGGAATGCTTCAAGTCACATGCCATGGTAGAAGGGTAGTTATAATGAGGGAAGCCCACAAATGAATTTATAGATGTAGGAGGGAGAAATCATGGTACATGAGTTACCTTGACAATTATTTTTCGACACTTCTTCGCATGCCTTTTTTTCCTTTGATTTATTTTTCTTTCATTTAACTACTCAGGGCTCCAGGGAATGAGAGTATTATGTGAATGATATGCAGTGGATACCACCTTAAGGTTGGGTAGTGCATCACCCACCAGGGGTTGGGACAATAATGGGTCCCTTAATGATGCATGGGGCACACATAAGGGGCCTTACGAACCAGGGTGATGGTCATAATGATAAGGGTAGAGATCATGTTCAAATTTTTCCCACGTGATAATTTTTTATGTCCTGGGCATGTTTTTCATTTATGGTACATTTCCTATTATAAGTGGAAAAATTATGCTTTTAAATTTATTTTTAGTTGCATCAACCTCTGGGGCATCATTCCAGGACCAACCCATATTATGGACAAGGGGAGGGGAAGGCTAACTCCTTGTGGCCCAATAGAAAAATGTTCCCCTAGATGGGAAATATGTGGAAAGGGGTTATAACGAGTGGAGGGGAGTGATGTATGCAGTGTCGGGAAGCTGGACCATGCAACCCAAATTAGGGTTTCCCATGTAGTGTCATTTCTAAAGCTAGTAGTCAATAAAGGAGATCCCATAGGAATAGGATACAAGACTAAACACAAAGTTGGACAAGGGGACAAGAGTAAAAACCAAACCCATTCTTTTCACTAAATCCCTACACTAATCCATGTCCATATGTATCCATGATAATTAAGAAAAAATACCCAATTTCATAATGAAATTCATACTTCCAGGGTTGGAAGGTCCACCTTCAAGCATACAATCATAACAAATGGGTGAGGATACATAATGGTTGGCTCAGATGGTGAAGATGGTGGTGAGGGGGTTGTTGGCTATTAGCTGAAGACAATTTAAAATAAAAATTTCTCTTATGGGTGTCACCCACTGATCATGGGTAACAAAGTTCATATGTTAGGCTATGCCATTGCCTAAAAAATTGCATGTTAGATATTTTTGGCCTTCAATGTTCAAATATTATATTCGTGAGGTCTAGAAATGTTGTCTTTTTCAAATTTACAATTGAAATATGTGCACCCCTCCCCAATATTTACCATCAACCCCTTTGCAAAATGGGGCATAAATTTCATGACATGTAACCCTAACTTAGATCGGGGGCATGGGTATATTATCCTTCCAGTGGATTATTTTTCAAAATGGGTTGAGGTGATGCCTACATATAAGAAAAATGGTGAAATTAATGCCTTATTTGTATTTGATCATGTAATTTATAGATTCATTGTTCCACAAGCCATTGTCCCTAACCATGGCACCCACTTTCGAAACTTTGTGATGTCAAAATTTACTACCAAGTTGGGTCTACATCACGATAGCTCAACTCCCTATTATTTGCAGGTCAATGGGAAAATGGAAGTCATGAACAAAGTCTTAACTGTTATGCTTCAAAAAATGATAATAATTCATAAGAGGGCTTGGCATCTTATGCTTTTATTGGCATTATGGGCATATCGTACCTCAGAAAAAACAATGACCAGATTTACACCCATTTCAACTTCTATATGGTCTGGAAGTTGTGTTACCGATTGAGTGTGTAATCTAATCTCTTAAACTAAATATCAAACTCCTCCCTACTACTTCTATAGAGGAAAAGTGTCTTTTATACCTGGCATGTCTATATGAGACTTGGTGAGATGCCACACTGGATAGCAAGGCTGATAAGAAATGTATCAAAGTACAATTTGACAAAAGAGGTAACCCTAGTGTATTTTTAGAAGGTGACTTGGTCTTGTCATATGATTAAGAAAAAAATAAGCTAGGAGTTGGAAAATTCAAGCCCATGTGGCATGATCCTTACGTAAAACATGCACCTGCAAAAGGCATCTATGAGTTGGTTGATTATGACAGGGTTCCCTTATCTGAGCCTAGAAATGGGCTTTATCTAAAAAAGTACTATCCTTAGATTTTTGCATGGATACTTTGTGCATATTTGTACTTCTAGTTTTCAGGTTGTTGCGTGTTCTTTTGTGAATAGTTTTTCATCTCTACTGCTTATCTTGTGTTGCATTTGGTTTGCAGATGTCAATGAACTCTTCACCTTATATTGGCTTCACTGATGGTGCTAGTTGTGGTACTCGTAACCTTTCATCTACTACTTGAGTAATTTTCACACCTAACGATGAGTTAGTGATTCTGCATGGGATATGTTTGGGTCATACAACTACGAATATCACAAATTATAGTGTAGTAACAAAGCTATTATCTAATGTCATTAATTTTGGTATTTGTAGGTTAGTTGTTAGACTTGACTCTCAAATCATAGTTCTACAGCTAATTAGGGTTTATTTCGTCAGAAGTCCATCAATATTTTGATGGTGTTGGAAATCCATCAACCAAGGGGGTTTACCCGATGTGAAGTCCCAATTAGACCTCACACCATTTGGAGTAGGAGCCCCATTCGGACTATTGTCCTAATTACCATGTATCCTTGTAGATTTTCCTTGCCTACAAAGTTCAACAAAAGAGTCTAATACACAGGTATATTTGGATCAGCAAGTGAGTATGCCTTGTGAAATGTTCAACTGCAGAAAGTATCAAGGTCCTTCTATTGAAAGGGAAGATAAAATTGGGCCCTTTAAAGATAACTAATAGTACTAATCTAGAAAAGGCGCATGCTCATATACATATGAATGAACAGTTGATCAACTAGCAAAATAGTTCACAAGGAAGCAACAATTATTGAAGAAAATACAGTAGACCTTCAACAAGATAAGTACCAAAGCCACCAAAATAGTTCAATTTCCTTAGTACATATGAAAACAACATACATCACAAACATTCAAAGAATAGTCTTGCAATATGCATGACATATGAATGAAAGCGTGTTGGCTCAACGAGCTTTTGAATTAAGTAAAATTTCCAAGATACATCAAGATAGTGAACACCATTTTCCCCAATAGTGGAGCACTAAGCAGTCACTCACTCCTCCAAAAAAACTATCTTCCTCTCCAATTCCTAGTAGGAGGAACCAAGGTGAAAATTTATTTACACGAGAAATGAGGGTGTATATATAACAAATGGGTTGATCCTTCACCTCCCTTATGACTCTTGGACTACCCTCTTGATTGTTTGACTTCTCATGACCTTTCGACTTCCTACATGACTTTTTACATTACATAAATGAATCTTGGACTTCCACTTTACATTATGTTTTCCAATATAGAATTACATAATCCACAAATGATGTGGCACGTGATGACACATGACATGAAATGACATGACACTAATGACATGGACTACATGATGACATGGCAATGTTAAGTCACTCTTTGCTGCTACTTTTTTTGCGTCTTCTTGAAATATGGTAGTGTTGAATGTGGTATTGATCTTCCATCTTCTGTTGTAATCTGGTGTTCCTTCGTCTTCTCACCTGATAATCATCTGGTATTCTTCAGCTCCAAAGGTGTCTTCTAGCATGGTCTCCTTCTCCTTTTAATCCATCATCATCCTATCATGATAAGATAACATACCTATGACTAAAAATGATTCATGACAAGACAACATCAGTTAGAAAACCCCTAATCTAACATGTTGCATTAAATCACTTGTTAGGGTTGGAACTAGTGATTGGTTGAGTGAGTGACTCAAGAATTGTGCAGTTCTAGAGGTTAAGGTCTCGGACATAGGCTTGAGACTACACAATGCATAGTTCAAGATGGCCCGAGTCAAAGGATTGTGAAATTGAGGGTCTTAAGAGCTCAGGGCGGAGGCTTGAGGCTTGAGGTTGCCCAATGTGTAGTTTTGGAAGAACAAGGCAGTTGACTATGTAGTTAAGGAGCTCAAGAGCTCAAGGTTGAGGCTTGAGGCTTGGAGTTTCCCAATGCATAATTTTGGCAAGGAAAAGCTAGTAGATCACACATTTGAGAGGTTCAAGGGCTCAAGTTGAGGACTTGAGCACTAAGCTTTTTTGTTGTGCAATGCTGGAAGAATAAGAGCCCAGGCTATTAGGCAGTTGCATAGTGGAGGAGTTCAAGTGCTCAAGTTGAGGGCTTGATCACTGGGTTTTCTCCTACACAGTGCTGGAAGGATAGGAGCCTAGATGATTAGGATGTTGCACAATTCAAGATCTTAAGGTTGATTCTTGAGTACTAAGACTGCACAATGCGCAAATTAGGCTAGGCTATAGACAAAGATTATAGAGTTCAAGGGCTCAGGGGCTAGGCTTGAGCACGGAGATTGCGCAGTGTACGGTTCTGGGAGGAAAAGACTACACATTGCACAGATCCAAGAGGCAAGGTTTCCTATTGAGGACTAAGATTGTGCAATGTGTATTTTAGAAGGGCTGAATGAGGCTAAGTGGCCCAGTCAAGGAGTTTTCCTAGTTTTAACTAAATGTTGGATTAGTGAGATGAATTTGAACAAAAACAAGACTTGAACATGATCACGCACTTAGTTAACCTAACAATACAACATGGAACATTCAGAACACATGAACAACATACTTTCCTCAATGCGACGATATTGTGACGACTCACTCCAAGTGTGAGAGTAAAGATACACTTTGTGATGACAATGACAACACTTGTCCAACGATGATTAAAAAATTTCAAATGAGTGTGAAACATATCTATATGATAAGGAAAAATCATTAACACAAATATTACCCCTTGCGACTAACCAAAAATACCTTTATACAATGTGTGACACTTCTCATGTTAAAAGATGACACTTGCAATATGAAATAAAAGTGTGAACAACACTTGTGATATGTGAACGACAATGAAAGTGACATATGGCAAAGTGAAAATAACATGAAAATGAAACTAATTAAAGTGAAAGCAAGAAAAAGTGATCATAGTCAAAGAAATGAAATGACACTAGTGAAAGCGAAGGTGTGCAAAAGAAACATTTGAAAAAATCGTTGAAATAAAAGTACAAACACAACTAGAAGTGAGAGACTGTCAATGAAAGAGCACACTAACTATCAACATAAGTAGATCATTGCACAAGAATAGTCTTTATGTATTGTGCTATGCTTGTTCAAAGCTTGCATAAAATAATGCGCTTATCAACTTGTTGCGGACTGAGCATTTGTGAGCAAGTGACTTCGACACTTACAATCCACGAAGAGAACTCAAATAATTAACAAAGAATCAACTAACCAAGAAGCAACTGTGGAATGACTGATCAAAATATCCACAGTAGGCTCCAAAATTCAAGTGTAAGAAAAATTCGAGAGGGTGTTTGTCACAACGACAACATTTAGTGACACACTGGTACAACTCCAACTTCTATGCCTTATTAAATTCTTTGTGTAGGGTCTAGTCCTTTAGGAAGTATTGATTCATCATTCAAATTACTCCATCTTCCCCACTTACTTCATAAGTAAACACAATCCCTTGCATTCCTTCTCAATTGAACACAAGCATATGACCAATTATATCACAACATTTCAAGACAGGATAAGGGTAATGTAGCACATGAGCTTTAGATTTTCAGAGTATAGTTTTTCATCTCGATTTTTTCTCCACAACTAGCAGGCCTAGACAATACCCTAGCAGAGTCACTTTAGGAACACAAACATTTCTCTGTTGCTAGTGAGACTGGAAAATACCCTTGTGGCATTTCTTGCTTCACCTCCCTGTGCGGGAATCCTTTCTCTCCTTTAACCCTTTATTTATTTATTTTATATAAAATTGTGCATTAACACTTATTTATTTCATGGACGAAAGAGGGTTCCCAACCTATTGAGAGCATAAGAGGATGTTCCTTCAAAGAAGCATATGTAAGACCTTTAATATTGGTTTTCTCATTTATATTTTCCCCTTGTCCTTCTCTACTTGATTGGACCAACATGGAAAACACTGTCACATAAAGAACCTATTAGTTTTTGTAGCACCATATGTGTTCTAGCCACAAAATTTAGCGAAGAGGCTATAATACATGTATTCTCCAAAACCCAGAAATCGTTTCGGGGAATTCCACCTAGAAATGACTTAATTAAAATAATTAATCATTTTGTAATGGTTCCTAAGTCTAAACTTAGGGATTATGATTAATTAAAGGGTTTTAATTAATTCATGGTGAGAATATTCTAGAAAAAGACATGGATCGAGTTCTAGTTAATATTATCCATCGATTATTTTTTAATATTAGTCGTTGATGTCTCAACGAGAGATTATACTGAGAAGAAACTCGATGGGACTTAGAGAAAACACACCAATAGCTACTGAGTTGCCTAGGAAGATTGATTTTCTCAGTGGCTGAAGTTCAACAGAGGAGATAGAGCCAGAGGGTGAGTTGTAGGGGAGAGAGAGAGGGTATCATCAGTAACTAGTGAAGTTTAGAACAAGTTCTAGAAGAGACAACTTGAGGAGAGATGAAATCCACTAGAGTTCTGCATAGTTACTGCGCAGAGGGTGACGTAGAGGCTTAGCATATGGACAGAGAGTTCATCTAGGGGTCAGGGAGTCACTTTGGAGAGTGAGAAATTTATCACTAAATTTCTCTCAGTGTTTTTCCTCTGTTTAGATGTCCAAATTCTTGTACTTGAATTTTTTCTGAAGAATTAATAAAGAAATCCTCATCTGCTACACCAGTTTTTTCAAGTTGGGTTTTTCTCTAATTTCTCTAATTTTCCAGCATTTATTTTTCCATAGTATTTATTTTGTGAAGGTTGTAGCGTATATGTTTCAATATTTTCCATAGGAAACTACAAATAGTTTGTTTAAATTAATTTAACAAATGGAAGACAGATTATGAGTTGTTGCAGTAGGATTCCTAGTTTCAGAATTTTCACATGGTATTAGAGCTTAGCTTGAAAGTCAAAGAGCTCAGTGGAAGAAGGGAAGAGTAATTTCGAAACTCTGCATAGGCAGCATTTTGAAACTCAATATATTGATGATCATTCCATGAATACTTGAATCTATTTCTTAAAGGCCAAAGATGAGGTCTTTGATCGGTTCAGAGAGTTCAAGGCTCTTGTAGAAAACACAACAAGGAAAAAGATCAAGGTGCTACGTTTAGATAATGGTGGAGAATACATAGATAGAGACTTCACACACTTCTACACAAAGGAAGGCATCAAAAGAAAATGGCCAATTCCATATAATCCTCAACGGGATGGAGTAGTGGAGAAAAATAAAAAAAACAATAGTTGGGGCTACAAAGGCTATGATGTATTACCGAGGTTTTCCTAGATTTTTATGGGCAGAGGCATGCAACACAATGGTGTACATTCAAAACAGAACACCTCATAGATCATTGGGGAATAAAACGTTAGAGGGGGTCTTCACAGGAAAGAAGCCTAAAGTAAGTCATTTGAGGATACTCGAGAGTGTGGCTTATTGCCACATACCAGATGAAAAGTGCGGTAAATTGGATCAGACTACAGAGAAGGGATTCCTCGTAGGGTATAGTGAGACCTTAAAGGCATACAAGATCTACATTCCTAGTAGTAGGAATATTGTAATGAGACAAGATGTAAATTTCATGGAAGGGAGAGCTTTTAGAAGATCTCAAGAAATGCTTTTAGGTGATCAGTCATCAAAAGTTCTGTTAGTCCAACAACATGGACAACAAGTGGGACAAGCAGGAGGACAGTCAAAAGGGTTGAGTACAGTGACTTGTACTAGTATCTCCTTGGGGGTAGGAGATCTTGGTAGTTCTTAGTAGGAACAGGAGGAGGAACTATTTGAACCTCCCACCACCATTGGGAGAGCCAGTAGGGAAGTGCGTCAGGCCTTAAGGGATGTAAAGGAGTTTGTCGGAGCTCCTAGGATAGACAAGAGATAGTGCATGTAGCATGATAGATATCAATATTTAGTAGATCAGGTTATAGAACCCTCCAAATTTCAGGAAGCCATAGTTATACAAGAAAATGACCTCCTCATCATCTTAGAGGAGAAAGGCAGTTTGACTGAAATATCAACCAAGTTCACAGTCCTGTTTTCCAAGGTAACACTCCCCAGGAACTAGCAAGAAGTTGTATAATGCTCCTCATCCATGAACCAGGGGCGTTAGTCCCTAGGGTAACTCTATGTGTTTCCTTAGGGACAACGTTAGTCAGCTTTGGTGAGTTTTCAGAGGTCAAAGGAGCGGGTTGACTGAATAATATCCCACTATTTACTCGTATGACAGCCCAAAAAGCATGGAAACATCCCATCTTTTGTAAAAGGGAACTCATGAAAGGGTTGGCAAGGATTAGCCTCTTATTCTATATATTTGAGGCTTGGGGCATTGTGAAAGAGGGTGAAACAATTGAAAGGATTGCCTATTTATTGTCAAAGCTTTGCATGAGACATTGGTTCACCAAAAGGTTAGAGAGAGAGAGAGAGAGAGAGAGAGAGAGAGAGAGAGAGGAGCTGGAGGAGTAAGGGAAGCTTGATGCAACTGATGGTTGTAATCACTCTTTCCTATCATTAATATAGACTTGCAGTTGTGTTTTCTACTCCATGGTGTTGATGTTATGATACATTTACATGTTTATGCAATACCATTGATTATGAGTAGCTTAGATATGTGTAGTTAGATATCCTTATGTATTCTTGTTTTGATTATCAAGGTTATATGTTGTAGTATTACTTCTCGTCTTATCTATGTGCAGGTATTGATTTAGGAGATAGTTGAGAGGTCTTCCACTCTGCTACACTGGGTTTTCTAGCAACTCTGCACCAAGACCCGAGGTAAAACTCTTCTCTCCTTCTTTTATTATCATTTCATTGATATGGATATGTACATGTCTCTTTGTTCCAACTGTAGCTAATCTGATCTGTCTGCTAAGGATCTCGAGATGATTCTTGAGGGTATTTCCACCCGTGCACTAATACCTATAACAGAATTGGTGACTCCATTGGGGACTATACTTAGTTCCCAGTTTTATCCTACCAAGTTCCTGGATTTCTCTTTATTCCAAGCCTTCCTGTACTTCTTGGTTCCCTTTCTAGCCACTCAGGACTATTCAGCACCCTCCTCACGGTGCTCAACCTTTGATATGATCCCAAAAGACTTATTTTAGAGCTTCTTCCTCCCTAACACACCATCAGTGTAACCAAAGCTTTATAATGCTTTGTTGGCTTGTAGACAGAGCGTTAGTGCAGTCACTAACTCTTTATGTCCTCTTCTTAAGTGCGTTATCCAGCCAAATCTTGATAAACAACTTGTTCTGTGAACTCCTGGGTTGGGGAAGTTGCTTGTAGTCTGATCAAGGATCTACAGTTGTGCATGTTTGTTTGGTTTCCTGTTTCCTAAGCATTTTTAATTTTTAGGAAAATACTGCTTATGTTTTTCAAAAAAAGGAAAATACAGTTTTTTATAGTTTTTCTGCTTAATTGGTTAGATTCTGCATTTATTTCGTTTTAAAATGTGTTAGAGAACATTACATGTCTATAATTTGTTCTTGTGTTTTACTGTACTGGATGCGTGGTACATATTTATGTATAAATGATCCTCTCCTTGTAGAAATAAGGCATTCATCAAAGTGAAATTAAAAGCATTTTCTGCATGGTTTGTGTCAGAGTCCCACAAAACTCCATACATCAACACCCCTCCTGAAGACCTTAACAAAGTAAATTTAACATTTATCTCGTAATAAAATCAATCAACAACTCTTTTTTGAGTAAACACACATATTAGTCTAGGGTAGGATCTTGAGTTAGGCAGTTGTGAGTTAACTACCCAAGATCGTAAAATTGAGACTAGTGTCGTTAAAGAGGGAAAATATTGTTGCACTCATCCTATCCCAGACCACAATAGTGAAAGTGGAGATAAATGAGAGACAACAATGGAATGTGAAAGAACGTAGCCTGCCTTCGATTACATCTCCTTTGGGTACTATGTGTATTGGGGATCCCTTTGGGGATATCAGAGCTAAGATGCGGACTCAGGTATCCTGCCCACACAACATACTGTATGTAACCAAATCCCCCCCCGCCCGATAGTGTCTATGATTTTAGGTAACCATAGTGGCCATAATTTATAGGGACGAACACAAGGTGACTGGGGCAAGCTGCCTTGGTACCTAAAAAGATGAACCTACTTTGTCTTTGGTTTTTGGGAGGGTGCTCATATTCACGAAAGTACTTGGCCCCTTAATCTGAGGTTTGGGTGAAGCTAAAGAGTAATCATAACTGTACATTTGGCCATTTCTCTCTTTTATCCATTATGATACTAGGTTTCATCTCCAGCAAACGGTGGTTATCAAAAGAATTCATATCCCCTGCTTGTTGATTGACTTTTTAGAGCATTTTTTATTTTTTAGGTGCTAGTTTGTTATCACTGAGACTATAATCAATACCACTATAATTTTTTTTATAAAATATATCAGTCAGCATGGCTACATATTGCCCTCGTCATCAATCTAGGTGAAAACAAGGTCTTCCTCCGCTGACTGTGGGGGATTCGCCGAACCTTGGTGAGCCGGATTACCCATCTTCAGGTAATCAGTCTCTAGTATCTAACACTGAATCAGTCAATACATCCCAAGACTCAATATTGCTGGAAGATTTCTTCACTGAAGGTTTTGTACCTCCTTATAATCCTCCTATCACTGATCCATTGGGACCGCTATTGATTCAAGTTGCACCTATACCTACCATGTCTTCCACTGTACCTACACCCACCATTCCATCGATGACTAACGGGTCATAGGATTTCATGAACAATTTTGGTCCACCTCCACTTCCCCAGTCGACAGTCAATACTACATCGATGACCATGAACCTTGCTATCCAGACTGTGCCAAGTCCGAGCAACTTAGTTACACCCAACATGAGAAGAACCGAGTACATACCGATTTTTTCCCCTTTTGTGTCAGCTCCTAGACCTTTGGCAAGCGCTCCAAATAGTTTTGTTAGCACGAGTCCCTTCAACAACCCCTTTGGTTAGAATCCTTTGTCTATTTCAAACCCCTAGGTTCAAATGCCTGGGGGCACCGTTCCCAACATGCACATACCGGTAGGGGCATTACAGTTCCCCCTTCGTTTATAGGACAAATAGATAGTCATTGATTGACATGAATCCTCCTTATCTCAGTCAAATGTCGATGACGAACTATGTGGCTGGTGGGATCCCTCAACCCGGTCTCGCTCAATCCATTTGGGCACCCCATTCTCAACCCCAATTGAGTCAAGGAGGCAATTATTATACTGGGGGAAATCAAGCTTATATCCTCCAACCTAACAACCCATATGGACAGCATCAATATATGACTTTTCCTCAAAGAAACTATTATTCAACAAACCCTATGTATAATGTTGGGAACAATATGATGGGTGGACCACAAGGACCCTTAAGTCATTTTTCATCACCCTGGTCGGAATTAGGGGCACGAAATTCTTTTCCTTTTTTGGCAACACTTGATATCCTCGACCTGTACAAACTGACCAATCACCCGATCTACCATAACTTACATTGGCCTCCAATCCCACACAAAATTCCTACCGACATCCCAAAGTTTGAAGGAAAACAAGGGGAGGATCCAAGTACACATATCACCACCTATCGTCTACGGTGCGTATTAAACTCCATGGTGGATGATAGTATCCGGCTTCGACTCTTCCCCTACACCCTTACTAGCAATGCCTCCAAGTGGTACATTGAGTTACCACATGTGTCAGTTAATACATTTGGTGCCTTGGTGATGGAATTTTTAAAGGACTTTCAGTTACACATCCACTATGAAATCGGGGCAGAAATCCTTACTACTTTATGCCAAGACACCTCCACCCACATCTTCAATCACATTCATGAATGGAGACATAGGTGAAGGCTAGTCAAAGCGCCCCTTCTGGATGATCTATTAGCAGATTGGTTCTGTAAATCTCTTCTTCCCCAAATCACCAAGGATGTTACCTTAGGTGGTGTGGTCACTGAAGACCATTCCATTCATCATGCCTATTAGCGCTTGAAATTTCACCTCAGGCTGAGAAAGGTAAACCTCAAGGCAACATCAAACCACTTAGCCTCGTAGCTAGCCCTATGGGGCAGGAGAGGGCTCTCTCCAGTCTATCTCAATAAATATCTTCAATGGGCGAGATAACCAATAGGGTAACACTGATTTTAGGCTAGTAAACTGATCAAAAGGGTTGATTTGGGATTTTTAGGGTTTTTGGTGGAAAATTGGGGAAATGGCAATTTTAGGTGCGGGGATTGGACACAGTTTTCGCAGGGGGTTCTTTGGGGCGAGGTAGGAAACAGTATTGATGCCTTTAATAGAGATGGATGGATGAGAATGACCGGTGAGGAGTTAAAGAGAGCAAGCAATAACCTTGAATTCCCTTTAAACAGTCGAAAACATTGATATTAAGCAAACTTAAAAGCAGAGTATGACAATCATGAGTTCTACTTTAACACTTCATTTGCCTAATGTGCAGAAGGAAAAGTAAGGAAATGATTCACATAACACACTTACAAGTACAAAGAGAAACACACCATCAATACATGTGACCACAAGAATCCCAAAAAGGACTGCGAAACCCTGGTCTTCCTTTGCCAAAAATTGCAGAGATACAGTGAGTAATACAATAAGAGCTTCTCCCTCAAGAGTCCAACCATAAAAATGAGCAAGAGAGTACATAATATAGATCATCTAACATCTTTCCCTGCCTCTATGGGTCGAGCTCACTATCCTAGGAGCTGTTTCAACCAATTCTAAACTAAGCACTGAAAACTAGGCAGTCAAAACAACTTGCCTCTATAAACTAGGAAACCAATTCATTCATTTAATTTTCACCTATCTCATGAATGAATCTTCCAGAAGAGATACATAAGTGTAAAAGTGTCATAAATTTACATCATTTACAACAAGAAGGATAAAAATCAACTCCAAAAAGTCAAACACAGTCAAAACTGCGTTTTGCTAAGCTGTAGGCTGAAATCCTGAGCAATTTGCCTGACGGGTCGCGCGCCAAATCCTGACGGGTCGCGCGCCTTTGAGAGAACTTTTGGGTCACTTTCAGGTGTCCAAATAAGGCAAGAGTAGGCTTGTTGGAAAGGTCTATGAGTCTACTTTCCAACCCAATTGGAATTTCTGAATTTTGTTGTCATTTTCCCCTCCAAAGTTGCAATCTCCCAAGACTGCTTTCTGTGTGTCAAAAATGTGGCAGAAAGTCATTTTTTGCTTGTTTTTTGACATTCAGGAGGCCCAAAACTTCATAAAATCTCTTGGCAATGGGTGAGCATGTGTAAATTTTCATGCCAAATCCAGAAATGCTGAGTTTTTTGAAAATAGAGTTGCCAAGTGAAAGGGTCGCACGGGGGGTGAGACCCGTCAAGCGGAAAAACCTGTTTTTTGCCTTAAAAACCAAAAATCACCCAAAATGCTCAAAATTTCTTGGAATTTGTGCTGGGGCTGAGCTATTTAGTGCCATACTCTTTCAAGGAAGCCTCGGCCAAGATGTGGAGGGGATCGGGCCTTTTTCTCCGTTTTTGTGCTTTGACCAACCGCCTTTGGAGCACCTTCATCTTTGCCTTGCACACATGCATCTGTGCCCAATAATGATTCTTCATGTTTCTCAGCAATTTCTTATCTTGGTTGGCCTTAGCCAACAGCCTCTCTAAATGAGAATTGATCCGGATAAGCATAGCCTCTCGCTCAACTGGCACTAAATCACCGGGTCTTCTTCGATTCAAGTTGCGGTCACTACGAATCCTCCACAACTCATCAAGAGTTTGCTCATCCTCCAACTGCTTGTTGCGCTGTTCTAGATATGAGATTGTCCATTGTGCCCCTTCTAATCTATTCTGCAATGCATCATTTTCAGCTCTAAGGTGCTGAATGATCTCCTTTGACTCTAGGCTAGGAGAACTGACATCAAGATCAACAAGCTCTATATCTGGAACACCTGATGGCCCCTCATCAATCCTGGGCTGTTTGCCCCTCTCTGATACCCTTGCTGCTGTCGGAGACGAGGCCCCTTCCACCTGGTGTGGAGATAACACTCGTGGTGCTGATGAAGAAGGCGAGACCCCTTCCACCTGGTGTGGAGATAACACTCGTGGTGCTGATGAAGAAGGCGAGACCCCTTCCACCTGGTGTGGAGAAAATACTCGCCTAGCTGCTGCAAATAAGGCCCTGTGGCCTCTCTGATAAGTGACCAATGGAGAAGAGCTGACATGGCTAGTCTTGGGGATATCATGCTGCTGTGATGGTCCTCCCTCCTCATGAACAATCTCCGGATGTGGTGGTGGTGCTGTCAAGAACTCACGAGAGATGAACTCCTCCCATGTGATGCCCTGCCGAGCCAACTAATGTCTGACCACAAGCTGAATCAAACCGTAATGATAGAGGCTCCTATACTGCTGTGCTGGGCTCTTCCTCTGCATCAAGGGCACCATCCTCTCAATGTTCTGGCACATGAAAACAGGGATGTTCATCATCCGTACCCGTGTGAAATGCATCATCAGGCGAATATGGTACAAATATATCTGTGAAAATCTGCCCTCACAAGTGAAAAAGAGCATGATAACCCTCATCATGGGAGCATACTCACTCCTCAAAAATCTGAAGGGAAATACACCCATCAAATGTCTCATGAATGCAGGTCTAATGAAAGGTTCAAACTGAACACTGTCCAACATCCTGCGCTTGTTCCACACCTCTCCGACATTCGATATCCCTGTGGCTTGAGCAATCATCTCGGGTGTCAATGTAAAATCCACCCCAGCAAGGTTCACATGTCCATCATGCAAATGCAAAACAAATAAGCGAGCCAACTCCCTGTGATGCTGAATCCGAGAGATCCTCTCGCAAAACTCATAACAAGACATATAACGGAAACATGATACTGCCATTGGACAAGCCTGCAAATCGGTCAAAGAGGTGGGCTCCTCTCTCCTATGATGACCGCCCTTTCCACCCTTGTGAGGCCTCCTCTGTTCCTCAAACTCTGAAGTTGATGCATGGTCATCACTTTGCTCATAATTGGTTTCGGTTTCTGACATTGTTTTAGGAGCAAAGTGGCTGAAATGTACTACTGTTTCTGCTTTGCAAACTGCTGATTAAAATGCTGTTTCAAGGGGACAAGGAGCACAAGGGAAATGTTAGGGAAGGGATATTTTAAAGGGAAACTGGGAATAATAATGAAACAGGGAGTTTAGGGAAAGGATTATTGCATATACATTATTTTCCAAATTTATTTACAATAATGATATGGGAGGAAGGGCTAGGGTTTAATTTTTCTTTTGATTTCTTGGGAAGAAGGGTAGGGTTTAGGGCTCTTTAACAAATTTGGAAGGGAAATTTACATAAAATGATAAGGAAAATGTAATGGGAGGTGGAAAAAATGAGAACAATGGGATACCTCAAAACAGCATAATAAACCCTAGCAATTTTTACAACTTCAAGCCAAAGCATAATAGAGACTTCTACTTGCAAATGGAGACCTTTACAAATATAATCATGACCTTCTTGAATTGTAACAAGCAATAATTTTTTATGATGGAGGGCCTACCCTCACAATTTAGCAATTTGTGGCTCCTTGGCAAATTTGCTGGCGGTTTTGCAGAGAGAGCGCTGATGGGTCGCGCGCCTCACCCAACGGGTCGCGCACCTCTGACGGGTCGCGCGCGTTGTGAGTTAACACTGGCGGAGGGTGCCTGACGGGTCGCGCGCCTGGTTTGACGGGTCGCGCGCCTTCCCAACTCACAAACTTCACTCAAACTCTCTTGCAATCAGTTGCTCTATCACTTGGATGCATAATGAGGCTTGATAGAGGGAGATTAGGGCTTTTATAGCCTTGTTTGAATTAATTTCATATCATAACCCAATTTATAATGTTTTTCCATGACACTTTATAAACTTGACTTTTTGGTTTCCTTTTGTCCTGAAACTGATTGATTTGATGCTTTTCTTTGATAATTTTTGCAGGGATAGGTTCTGAGGGATCTTGGCAAGGGAGCCAGGGTTATATGCTGTCCTTTGAATCATTTTGAATTTTTTACAATTTTCACAAAATTTTTGAGAAATGACTTTGGCTTTAAAAACAGGGTTTTTAAATCCAAGGTGAAAATTAACTGTACAAGATAGAATCTTTTGAAAAAACAATTTAAAAATCATCCCTCTGGCTTGCTGGGTACTTATTGACCTTCAGAGGCATGAGCTTGAAGACAAACTTGACCAAAAACCCTAGACCTAAAAATTTGATCTCAAGACAATAGACAAGTAACCTTGACAAAGTTTAATGACTGAAACAAGCTGATCCAACAGTGCCCAGAGGGGGACAAAGACACCAGCTCCTCCATCAGGGTTATGGCATGCCTAACGGAATGCAAAGAATGACACTGATGAGACACCTACCTATGCAAATGCAAAGAGCTTTGATCGCTGATGGAGGGCTACTAGACCGACTCTAACAATGCCCAACACTTAGATTTGATTTATTCGTAGTCTGGCACATTATACGACATAACACCCGATGCCCCCAGAAATTCCAATGCTCCCGCTACTCAGCAACCTGATGGGCACGCTAATGGTATTATCACCGCTACCTCTAGGTCTACTGTAAAATAACTTAGCAAACACATTTCCCAATTTTATGTTGATCCTACTACCCAATCGGTTTCTTTTCCTACTGTTGTAATAAACTCTTTGCAGTCTACACAAAAACCCAGTGGTAAGAATAAGAAGAATAAGAAAAAGACTGCTACTTCTGTAGAGCAGCCAACCAAGCAATCTAACCCAAAGCTTAAAGTTTTTGGGCACCTGACAGTGGAAAGGACAAAGTTGTCGAGTTCCCTTGCAAAATCTATGCAGAAGACCATATGGCACATCATTTTCTGCACCTCCAAGAATGCACAGATTTTCTTTCCAAAAAGGACACTGGCAGGACCCCCGTGGTCCTAAACAACCCTTTCCCTACTCAGTAGCAACTGCATCTTATTGTGAACTTGCCTCAACCCCCACAAGGGAGAAATGACGGTTCACATCATCCTTCCTCTTGTGAAGGACCATCCACAGTTTACACTTTTGAAACGATTGATCTTCAAACGTGAGCCAAAACTTATGGAGCTCCAGTCTCTAATGCTCAGGATGCTACCTCGAGTTCAAACGCACCATCACCTAATGATCTTCATATTGAAAGGCTAGTTTTTTATCTTGTAATTCACCCCCCAAAAGGGGCACTTCGTCACACAACACATAATTCATCTGTACGTGCTTCCTAGAACTACATTATTGTAGAAGATTTAGCGCAAGCACCATCAGCTATGTCTGCACTTGAAGTATTGCAAACTTGTCCAGCACAAAGGAAAGCTCTGCTTTCGTCTATTGGCGTAGTTGACCCTTAGGATTCCATGCAAGCAATATTATACATGGAGAAATGTAAACCTCCCCTTTTACACCAGCTTGCATTTCAGGTGAATTTTTTTCGAAAGGACGAGGGGTACATAGAAATTTCATTGATGAAGGTGCTTCGACTTGTGTCATGTCTACCTCATGTTGGCTCGCCTTGGGTTCTCCAACCCTCTCTCCATTGTCAAATTCCCTTATAGATTTTGACGGACACACTTTCATCCCAAAAGGTTACCTTACCAGCTACACCATCCCTTTCAGTGTGAAAATGGTAATGGTGGACATTGAAGTCATGGATCAAAAACTCGACTATAATCTACGTTTGGGTCGCAGTTGGAATTATGCCATGACTGCCATCGTTTCTATTTTCTTTCGCATCATCCTATTTTAATTGGATGGAAGGATAGTCACGGCTGACTAGCTATCCTTTTGCACCCAGGATTACTCCCCGTTACCTAGTGGCACTATACCTTTAGTGGGTGGCGTACCTGACTCTTATGTCAATATCAATACTAGTCTTTTGAAGGGTTCTTCCCTGATGGGTTTTTTTCCTCTCCTGTTGCCTGTGGTTCCACATATGTTTTCTATGGTCTCATCTATTCCTCATGACCCAATTGATCCCTGGATCATCCCGACCCCTTCAGAAATTAACTCTTATGGATAAAAAATGCCACTGTTACCAGTCAAATTAGCCTACCAAGCCATTCAATCTGCATCTTATTCTTCGGTCTCTTTGGTCACAGCCAATGGTACCACCTCCTCTCTCACAACTACTCCCTCTAATGATCTCCTCAATAAACTCCTACTTTAGACGAAGCTATTCAAGAGATCATGTGTTTAAAGGAGCAACCTTGGGAGAACTCTCATCGTCGCGTTTTGATAAATAATTCGAATGCAACACTTATACAAATCTTGTCCTTTGAAACACCTCATATCGTTCCCTCGAGTTATACAACCATCCAAACTTTGGATTCAGAAGGTAACATGGGCAATATTTCAAAGACATTGCTCATTGATATTTCAGTCAAGTTAGGCATCATGGAAAACATATAGATTGGAGCCAATTGAAATCCTAAGGAAATTGCAAGCTTCACCCGCCTTTTCAAGGAATTACATGAAGTATTCACTTGGTCTTACAAGGAAATTCTGGACATAGATCCATCTATTGTCAAGCATGAGATCGAGGCTTATGACAATGCCAGGCATGTCTGCCAAAGACTTCAACCAGTCCACCCCTACAAAAATGCAGCCATCAAGACTGAGGTGGAAAAATTGTTACGTGCTAGTTTCGTTTACCTCATTCCCTTAATGGAATGGGTTTCCAATATGGTTCCTATAGATAAAAAAACAAGGTACCATCCACGTTTGTGTCTAATACTGGGATTTGAACACTACGTGTCCAAAAGATAATTATCTGACACCATTCATCGACCAAATAATCAATGATTGCACTAGTTGTGAATCATTCTCATTTCTGGATGGGTTCTCAAGCTATAACTAGATCGCCATAAAACCCGCAAACCAACACAAAACCGCCTTCAATTGCCCTTGGGGAATATTTTCATATAGAAAACTTCCATTCGGTCTAAAGAATGTTGGAGCAACATTTCAATGGGCCATGGACTACGCATTCCATGATATCGGACACATTGTTTAAGCTTACTTGGATGACCTTCCAACCCATTCCAAAAAGCGAACCCAACACCTAGTTCATCTACAAGCAATTTTTCTTAGGTGCAAGTTCTATAACATACGTCTAAATCCACACAAATGCATTTTCTTTGTTGAGTCTGGATGCCTACTTCATTTCATTGTATCCAAACACGAGATTAGGGTTGATCTCGATAAGGTAAAGACAATTACTCAATTTCCTGAACCACAATCCATTTTACAGCTCCAACGTTTTCAAGGGAAAGAAAACTTCTTACAACGATTCATCGTAAACTATGTCAAGCTGATGAAAGGCTTCATGCACCTATTGAATAAGGGATTACTATACTTATGGTATGATCAATCCAAACAATCATTTGATGCCTTGAAAGAGGCACTTATATCTGCCCCACTGCTTAGTGCTCCCAACTATTCGCGTGACTTTCTCCTCTATCCGGAAACCTTGCCATCCTCTATTGGAATGGTATTATTTCAAACTCATGATGATCTCAGTGATCATGTGACCTATTATCTCTTGAAAGGCTTGGTTGGGCCCGAACACTGATATTCCAATATGGAAAAGTTGTCCTTGGAAGTTGGCTTTACTATCAATCGCTTCTAACACTATATACTACTGCAACAGTCTACTGTCATCGCTTTGGAGAATCCCATGAGACAAATTTTGTCTCATCAAGTCATCGGAAGAAAATATTCCAAATGTATTGTTATCCTCCAACATTTTGATTTGGTTTTCACCACTGCGAAGGAGAAAATATACTTATTCTTCACAGAACTATTGTCAAGTCTTCCCATAGTCGATACAAATGAGGTAGCCCATGATCCTCTTCTAAATTAATTTTTCTATTTGATCAACTCAACTAACCCTTGGTATGGTGACATTCTAGTCTACCTCCAAGCGCAATGATTTTGTCCTGAACAATCGTCAAGTGACCTTCGTCGCATCTGCCACCAAGCTCGACACTATTTAGTGTTGAACGATACTTTATATCATCATGGAGCTGATACAATTCTTCGACATTGCCTCACTCATGAAGAGGTAGAACACGTTTTAAATGACTATCATGCTGGGGCATGTGGCATTCATCTTTCTTGCATGTCTACTACCAAGAAAATTCTACGCGTAGGATACTACTGGCCAACGTTGTTCAAAGATTGTATCAAGGCAATCCAACAGTGTCACCCTTGTCAAATATTTACAAAACAAATGTGCACACCCTCGGCCCCCTACACTCGGTTATCTCTATTGACCCCTTTTCCAAATGGCGTATTGACGTCACCACATCCAACCCCACTTCCACTAATGGACATAACTACATTATTGTCACCGTGGACTACTTTACAAAATGGGCTGAAGCCATTCCCACTTTCCAGGTCGATGGAGAAACTGTGGCGCTGTTCTTGTTCAATCAAGTGATCTGTCATTTCGGTGTTCCCCACATGATCATTACAGACCATGGTTATCACTTTTAGAATCACATGATGTCTGACTTAACATAGTTTCTCAATTTTCAGTAGGAACAGTATTCCTCCTACTACCCCCAAGCTAATGGCCAAGTGGAAGTTGCTAATGGCATCCTAAAAACCATGATCCGCTGGTTAGTAGGTAAACTACCAAAATTTAATCAAAACTACTACAAGCTTTACACCATTTCAACTCATCTATGGCCTGGAAGTGGTATAACCTATCAAGTCTCAGATTCCTTTACTAAAACTCGTTGTTGAACTCTTGCTCGACACCACTGCCAAAGAAGAGCACTTGCTATATCTCAATCAACTAGATGAGACCTGTCGAGATGCCACACTAGCACTTGAAGCCCATAAGCGTCGTGTCAAAGCCCAATATGACAAAAATTTCAAGCCTCATTCTTACCAAGAGGGTGATCTTGTTTTACTGTATGATAAAAAACATGACCTCTTGGGAGTAGGAATTCTTCAACCATTATGGATCATTCCATATGTCGTCACTAAGGCCCTCTCAAAATGCGCCTATGAACTTTAGGATTGTGAAAGAGTCCCACTCGTGGAGCCCCGAAATGGGCTCTATCTGAAAAAGTATTATTCCTAGTATTACACTAGGCATGTTCTTCATAAGTTTATGTATTTATAAGTTTTTATTATTTTTACTGTGACTAGATTTTTGGAATTTTTTGAGTATTTTTATCATACATGTTTCTCGTTGCGTATATTTCTTCATCACCCTTACCATACGTAGGATACGCAAATGGTGCGAGTCGTCACACATGGCACATTGCATCAGCTACTTGGATCATTTACACACTTGATTCAGAACTACTTTGTTCTAGGGGAGTCTTTGTTGGCACTACCACCAACAATATTGTTGAGTATATGTCTATAATTTCACTTCTCACTAAAGCATCATCTCGAGACATCTGCAATCTGGTGGTCAGGTTACAATCTCAACTTGTCATTATGTAATTGACAAATCACTATCACATTCAAAATTCAATCTTGTTACATCATTATTTAAGGGTATGACTCTTGGAACATCAATTTGAGTTTATTACATATGAACACATTCCTTGAGAATTTAATGTAGTTGTTGATTCATTAGAAAACTATGTATTAGATTGGGATTGATCTCATTTATTATAGATACATGCATGAAAGTAAATATTTACACAATTAAAAATTTACAAAAAATCAAATGATAACCATCTCACAAAACCCTAAGATAGGTCCTTCTATTTCCTTCGAAATCCTTGATCTACATCCTTAGTGTTGAACATCCTCTTCACCTAGGTCTAGGCCTCCCTCCCTATAATCCTTTCTTTGAGAACCCCTTACCTTGATTTTGAAGGAAGAAATACATTATTGGAGCCTCTCCTGTGAATTGGATTTGGAAATCACATGATACATTGTTATTGACCTTATCTTCCATGTGGTTTCCTTTATACCATGACTTCTCCCATTAGTGAAAGTATGTAAAGAGTGAGGGACAATGACTAAGGTGATAGTGGGTCCTTGTCCCATTTTTGTCACTTGGTATAGTAGTAGGCCCTTGAGAATCCCTCCTAGGAAAGTCATTCAAACCTTGTGTGTCTTCCTCATGCGTTAAAAATTGAAAAAAACTTAATTGTCAGCACAATGATAAAGTGTATTGCCAATAATGTTGTATTGTTGGCATTGGTACCGAATATGACTAAATTTTGTATGAGATAACCCAGGCCTAAAAGTTTGAGTCTAGAGATAAATAATAATTTTCCATAGTAGGGATCTAGTGAATTGATAAGAAAGAGTGATTCAACTAGAAGAGAATCCTCTGCCACAATTTTTTTCTCAGTATAGGGAGGTCACATATAATTTCAACAAACATGAGTGATTTCTTGGACAATTCCAAATAAACTTATTGTAGGAGGATTATCCATTTGGAATACTTTTCTCCCAAGAAATTGTTGCATGAGAATATAGATCATGGGGTTACAATAAAAACCCATTGTGGTTTTGTGTAATAAAATATAGTGAAAAAATCTTTGGACAACTTGAACAAATGCCAACACCAACTTTTCCACATGCAAGTTTTTAATTTAAGAAGTGGTAAGGTTCCTACTCAAATAGTATATCACATCTTCATTGTCTAAATCATCCTCTTGAACCAGTGCCATGGTAATGGTATTGTCTAATGAAACTAAATACAAGTAGTAATCCTGGTGATAATTAGGGGGATGAACTAACGGTGTATGAGACAACACATGTTTTAATGCATTGAAATGTTTTGAGCAATATTATCCTAGATGAAAGGGATCCATTTTCTCAAAAGTCGAGTAATTCCCTTAGTAAGTTCGGTGTAATTTGGATTGAAACAAAGTAAAAAGTTTTATTTCCCTAGAAAGCTATTGAATTGGCATAAATAAGGAGGAGGAAAATTCAGTACAACTTCTACCTTGAGTGGATCGACACTAATGCCTTGTTTGGACACAACAAATCCCAGTAAATGACTAGATTCCACACAAAACAAACATTTATGTGGATTTAAATGGATATTGTAGTATCGACATTGGGGAAAGATTTATCATAGATGTATTGGATGATCTTGAAATTTCATCGAATGTTCATTTATATCATTAATATATGGCTATACAATATTCTTAATATGATAAAAGACATAAGAAATAACTCTCTGAAAAGTGATGCTAACATTCTTGAGTCCAAATGGAAGCTTCTGATAAGAAAAGTCTCCCCATGGAAAAATGAAAGTAGTTTTTTGTTGATCCGAAGTGAGCATGTTAATTTTATTATTGCCAAAGAATCAATCCATGAATGAAAAGATTTCATTCCTGGCACAATCATCACTATTTGGTTAATATAAGGAGTCAAATAGTTATCTTTTGGGCAAGCCCCATTAATATCCTTGTAATCTATTCATACTATAATAGCTCCTTGCTTCTTGGTAAATGGAAAGGTGTTAGAAACCCAATCAGTCGAACATGATAGATAAAAATAGCCTTCAAAATTTGTTCTACTCAAGCCTTGATGGCGACAAATTTCCTAGGATGCATCGAACGTAGTCTCTGCCTAATAGGATTAGCATCAGGGTAGGTCTTGATTTCATGAAAAATAATACTTAGATCAATTACATAAATTTCTTTGTATCACCAAGAAACTATGTATCTAAATTCTTGGAATAGGGCCTTGTAAGTTTGAATTTTTCAAGGGAACATGAGGCACCTATATGAACATTTTTCTTGATTCCAGGTTTCACTAATATATTGATTGGAACAATCATAGATATGCTCCCTAAATTATTTTTAGATTTATATTCATAAATTGATATAATGAATTCAATGTTATCAACAATATCAGGTGAAAACATAGCAGTGAATTTGTTTTCAATCATTTCGAGGTTGGGAAGAAAGAAGGAATGATGATGATAACTGTCCCAAGGAATTTCGTAAAACAGCATAACCTCCATAATTCTCTTGTATGTAGGAAACAAATTATTGAAAGGATCAAGGGATGATATAAATTCCAACCAGGATGATTGAGAGCACTCGTATATGACTACGTTCACTCAGTTGTTTGGTTCAAAAAGGGGTTTAGAGGCTAATTTGATAGCTTTGTAAGCTAATTCAATTGGGATCAGTGGAATTTATTTGTTGTAAGTTTTCAATTCTGAATGAGTAGGCACTATCCAAGGAACATATGATTCATGGAATTCTAAAGCGCTTAATGAAATGATATTTATTCAAGAAACCATATGAGAAACGTTGGGTGGAGGGAGCATAAAGGTTCCCATAAATGATGAATATTTAAGCAAACTCACACCAACACTTTCATAAGAAATAGTGGTTTTACCTAAAAAGCGCACACTACCATTGGTTCGTGAATTGGAAGCGTAAATGACTAGCTAGTCTACTGTAACTATTTTGCCTTGATGAGGAAAAAATTTCACACAAAAGAGTGAAGGTACCATGAAAAAGATGGCGTAAATCCAAATTTGACCTATAAAAAGGTTATAGTCTAATTGTGAATTGACGACTTCCACTTCGATCATAACTATTTTTCATTTTAATTCCACGGGTAGTGCATTTAAAATTCCATAGGGTTTGAATCCTCTTCCGTCAAATGCTTTTAGAGTGGTAGGTTACTAGTAAATTGATGGAGAGCCTAAGAATTTCCAACAAGATACAGACATGATACATGTAGAATCTTCCTCGTCTATCACAGTGAGAAAAACATTTATGCCATGTACAACAACTTGAATTTGGAATGCAAGTTGATGTGGGAGTCTAAATACATGATTCTCAAGATCAAATAATATAAGGTTTAAATCCTATGGATCAATTCCACCAATGGATGATAAAAATTATTTTCGTTGTGTTGGGCAACTTTGAAGCACTTCAAGAGCCAAAATTGTTGAAGGAGCTTGAGCCAAGTCTTCAACAATATTATAATTTTGAGCCACTCTAGCATGCAGACTAAAATACGACTTTTGAATAACAACTTTAGGAGGAGGGTGAATCATTATTTGAGAAGTTGACCACTTGACTTGTAGAGGATTAAAAGGAGGTGGACTGATGTGGAAGGTTGATCTGTAGTGCTTCCATTCGAAGGATTTTGGAACCATAATCTTTATATAATTATAACTACCATAACTTGAGAATACTAAGTAGACATCATCATGATGTCCACAAAGTTTTGGGAAGAGGAAGATGGATTTTGGGCAACCATTTTAGTCTCTTGAGAGGGAAAAAGGTCTATTAAGAAAATAGGTGTAGAGGAACTTTTAAGAAATTAATTAACCTCTGTACAATGTAGAAAATCCTTTATATAATGATCTTCATTGCAAATAAGACAAGGATATGACAATTTCCTTTTCCCTTCTTTTTACCTTTATATTTTTGAGGTTTACCAGTTGATGATTGAATTGCGTTAAACTCAAAAGTATTAACAAGAGAAGAAGTAATAGGAGGTGAACTTTGGACAACAATAGTAGGACTAGACTTGGGATTAGAATGACTAGATGGTTTACTTGTAGAATATTGACTAATAGAACCAATCACACCATCAACAACATGAGATCCTGTAGAGGCTAATGGAGTTATGTTTGATGTTCGAGGATAATTTGGGATTTTTTGGTACAACATGCCATATTTTGAATAGATGAGGTCTAATTACTAGGCACGAGCAATAACCTACTCTCCCACAACCACTCCTTTTGCAACATATTTAGTTATATTATGAAGTAATGATTTAACAAGTCATTTAGCTAACAATTGTTCTGGAATATAAGCTTTCACTAAATGACGACGATTTCTCCACTCATGTATATGATCAAAGATGTGGGTAGAATCTGACTGATTTTAAGAATTCAAAAGCTTGGTACCAATTTCATACTGAATAGGTAATGGAAAGTATGTCAAAAATGTTTTTGTTAAGGCGTTGAAGTTATGGAAGGAAGCACATGGATACTCAATGTACCATTTAGTTGTAGTATCAGTTAAAGTCCACTAGAAAATACATAACTAAATGGAATCATCATTTAGGGATTTTGACGAACACCATAAATGATAAGTCATGACATGATTTGACTGGTATATTTCTATCGAATTTTTGTATGTCGCTTGGTAACTTTGTAGGAATAGACAGCCAAAAACGATAATGATAGATCAGGTCATTAGTAATCCAACACAAGTATAGTAAATCTAAATTTGTAATGAATGGTAACTGCATGTTAAAATCATTTTGATGATATTGAGAACCTTGAGGATAAATTCCAATTGTTAGGGTAGTGTTGAAAATGCAACAAGAAAATCCTAATTTAATTTTGTCCTTGAATTAAATTAGGAATAAAATTGTAATTCCACATCACAAGAGAGCTTGTACAAGTTAATTAAGTTAAATTGACTTAATTGGCTCAGTTAATTCAAGTTGAAGGTGTAACTTGACTCATGTAGAGTGTCTCCTAAATGATAGGAGCCCTAGTTGATTTTATTTTGATTTGTAATTGATTAATTCAGTTTAACCGAGTTAAAGTCAGTTATACTAGTTCCAACTGATGGAGGAACTAGTAGGAGGTCAGACAGTGGAGTGTTGCTTCATGTGTTCAACCATAAATAGCTCATGCATATCAGATCTAAGAGTTACCCAGTTTATATTGGAGTTCAAGGGTAGTGTACTATCAGTTGTATAATCATATAAATTGTATAGGTGGTGCATGTAGTTGTTGGGCCGTTAATATGCCATTATTATTATCAATTTTGAACACTTATTCCACCCATTTCTATTATTCTTCATCATGTCATTTATTATAATTTATTATATAAATCCATTTTATGATGATTTATGCTTCTATGGATGAATATTATTTATTCTCCTTTATTTCTAATAAATTGATGATTATGCATGATTTTATCAATGATAGTTTTAATAAATTAGTTGTAACATTATTCACCATTTTTAGCCTCCAAGATAATTTCCAGATTGAAGATTTGATCATTAAAAGTGCCAACTCAGAAATTCGCTGGAATAAGAAGTGACAATTTTGCGGTTGATATTCTGAGCAAATGAAGCAGATCTGGAAAATCCGAAACATGGGTTTTGTCTAGAACGGACCCAATTAACTTTGTTAAAGAACGGTTTGCCAAAATTCGGCTTGTACTGAGCGAAACGCAAGGTTATTTGAGCACGATTTTCTCAGATTTGTTGTTGCGGCCGTCCTCCAAATCTCAGCTGCAAAGCCAAATTCGTCTTGCTCTTGTTAAAAGCTGGATGGAAATATATCTTCTTGTTGATCAATTGGTTAGAAGCAAACCAATTTTGCAATAGAAATCATGTTGTACTTATCTTTATTGTAACTGCTCTCTGATCTCTCTTTATTTAAATCAGAACAGAGATCAGAGATGGGATGATTTGGGGGAGATGAAAAATGATGGAAAAATGATGAAGAATGATGGTGGATTATTCATGATAGGATAGGGATTGTTGCATGCTGTAATTCTCAAGCTTTTGCTGTTGTAATGATTCCACAATTGGCTGATTAAGAAATGATTTGGGAGTTGTTGTTCATTCTTCTCATTCTGAAGTAACCTAGCAGCATCCGCTGGCGGCTAAGGGCCCAGCCTCTGGTGGAGTACGCTGCTGCTGTGTATCATATCTTTACAATTGCTTTCGTGTGATGGTTTGATTTCCTTTTCATTTCTTTAAATTGTTTGTTCAGTAATCTTTTGTTTATGAACATTTCGTTGAAATCATAATTGGATTGTGTCAGTGATAGAATTATTAATTATAACTTGAAATGTCCTGCTGATAATTTTGATCTAATGCTGCGCTATCTAATTAAGACTATGGTTCATTTAATTGTTGCTCATTTATAATTGCAATGGCTGTTCAATTAAGTTACTATTCAATTATAACTACGATTGTTGTTGCTTCAATAACTGCGATTAATGTTCATGCTGATAGGTTGCTGATTCAATTACATTTATAGTTGCTGTGTCTTTCTAATTACTTAGTTTTGCTGTTCAGTTTCATTTAAGATTGCTGTTTAATTCTAGTATTTTAGCATTGCTATTCCATTTCAATTGCTATTCTATTTCAAGATTGTTGATTTGTTGTTTCATTTACTTGCCATTTCTTAAGGACAGACTCAGGCTGTAGTGAGTGTCAGCTTCTGCTATTTGGCTCCTAGACCTCTGATCTGCTCCCATCAGTTATGAAAGGGATAGGTTATTGCCACCAAACCCTTGGCTGATGTGTTGTTCTATTTCATCGTTATTTCCTTTACTTGCCGTTTCATTTATATTCATCAAGGACGATCTCAGGCTATAGTGAGCCCCAGCATCTGCTACCTAGCTCCCAGACCTCGGATTTGTTCTCATCAGTTATGAAAAGGATGGGTTATTGCTACCGAACCTTCGATTGATGCAATGCTTGGTGTGATTTAGCCTTTTGAAGTAGTTAAGTTATAGACATGCAGCCATTTACTTTTGTAGCTTTTAAGCACTATACTACAAAACATTACTCTTGAGTAAATAGCCGCCTCAGACTGAGTACACTCTTGAAATAAAAAGTTGTCCATGGGTTGATAATTAATGTGAAGGTAATTAGGAGTTAAAAAGACACCTTTTTATCGCTCCACATTTTGGCGCCGTTGTCGGGGAGAGTGTAGCCATTTTTAAAGAGTAGTGTGCATCTGATGAGTGCCTGTTAGGGAAGAGTTGGATCTTAAAAACGGAAGGTAAGAACCTGCGTGCGGAGCATGTAAAAGCTCTGCTCCACTGTCCGCTTTCCTAACAGATTTGTTGTTGCTTTGTTGGGTAGAAATAGATGTTTGAATTTTTGTGTGAATGAATTAAAAGAAAAAAATAGAAATTTTGAAAAACAAATCTCATGATTTCACTCAAGTGGTGATGTAAGCACCACCCATTTCACTAACTAATTGACAGGAACATTGGAAGAAAGAGCTTTGAAGGAACACATGAAGAATATCTTCTGTTATGGTAAGAAATGGCTCATGTTTCTACTTTTGAATTTCTTATCAAAGATCTAGGAGGAGTGACACAAATGCACATAATTCCCCCATCTTTACCAAATTTTCATGGTTTAGCAAATGAAGATCCAGATACATTCTTATTTGAGTTCAAAATACTTTGTAGAGGATATGATTATTGTACTAATGATCAAAGATTGAAAGTGTTTCCTCTTACTCTAAAAGGAGCAGCTCTCCGTTGGTTCATGAGCCTAGGTGGGAATTGCATCCAATCATGGGAGGACATGAAGAACATATTCTTGAAGAAGTACCAAGACTATTGCAAATCCAATGAAGATATTTTCGATATGATACAAGGGGAAGATGAAAGTTTGGAGGACTACGTAGATCGATTTCAATACAACCTTCAAAAATCAAAATATAAGCATTTGAAAAAAGAGATCTTAAAAACACTCCTTCTTAAAGGAATCAAAGATAAATTTTTAGAACTCTTAACTCTGATAGGAAAAGGTGATGTTTTTCAGTTGTCATATGATGATGTTTGTGAATTGTGCATAAGGTATTCAAGAGGAATCTTCAAGGCTGGTAAGAATTCTAGAGATGTTTGTTCTTTCTTTTCCAAATCTGCTACAAGAATAGGAGACATGAGAGCTGAAATCAATGATTTACTTGAACATTTTAAAGTTGATTTTATTACCTCTCTAAGCTCAAAATTGGATGCTTTGCAGGTTCATAAAAATGAAGAATTTGATGAAGTGTTTTCCACTCATGACCGAAAGGAGCAGTTCATAGATAGTTGTTCTTCCTTATCTAGGATGGAAGTAGCATATCAAAGAGATGAGGAAGATGCAACAAAGTCAAAACCATGGAAATCATGGCCTACAGGTATGGTTAAAAACACTTCCTTTTCATTCTCTTACTTGCATAATCCATTATGGAATACTAATGTGTTAGGGCAGCCATATCAATTTCAATATAACCACCAATCTTGTTTACAAGTTGGGCATGGTTCATCTTATGATGGCATGACTACTCTCCCTCATCTTGTAGCACAAACATATTCTCCATATTTTTCACCAGCTCTTCCACAACATTCTGCTTGCATACCAAATTCATTCACTCAACCCAATCAACCACATCATCACAATGCTCCATTCCTTACACATTTTCCTGCTCAACTAATTCCACACCCTCACCATAATAAACCAGTACAACATGCTTACAATGTTGAACTGCCAAATTTACCCACCCATTCTATCTCACATGCGCCATTAGAGAAAACTTATAATGAGATTCAGAATGTTTCAAATTCAAAAATTGTAGAAGCTATGGAAGAAAATGAGGTTTCTTGTAGGTTGCACCAACAGACCATTTTAAAAGCTCAAGAACTTCATGGTATGATGGGACATCAAGAAAGTAACAGATATATTAAAGATTGGTTTCACTCCATCACGTGTTTGCATCATCACTCCATACTTCAACAATTTTTGATACCATCTTTTGAAGGGAAGTTGGCTTCTCATACCCTAATATCCATTAACATGCATTTTTCAAATTTGGGTATGTGCATACATGAAGCCCTATTTCGAAATTGGTTCCATTGGAAATACTCCTATACGCAGTCATATTCATTTTTCAAATCAAAATAGGTTAGTGTAGAAAATAAAATAAATAAGGGAATAAATAAATGCATTTTGTTTTTTTTGTAAAACTAGTTGTTCTTTTGTTGCAACATGCTACTGAAATCAACATCGATGATAAATGTTTCAATTCATTTGTGTATGTATATGATTTATAATAGAAATAAAAATTATACAAACACTTATATTCATCTTTATCATCAATATGAAAAAATGGTTGAATATCATTTTTTTGGCTTGCGGGTTTGATGAGATTTCTGGAAAAACAGTCGGGACAGTCATGTTTTGAGGGACCAAAAGTGAATATTTTTAAAACCTGTTTCTACCCTAAGTATCCCTTGATGTCTACTTTCTAACCCAATTTGAATCACTCAATTTGGATTTGAAACGAAAACGTTAGAACCAAAACATTGACCGGATGTCTAGCGGGCAGCTCAGGAACAGAGTAGGGACAGTCAGTTTTTGGAGACCTAAATGAATGAATTTTTAAAACCTGTTTCTATGGTAGATTCCCCTATGAATCTAGTTTACAATTCAATTGGAATCACTCATTTTTGATATCATATGGGGGAGTTATGATCAAAATACTGACTGCTTATTGTAAATCAGCACCCTTAAAACTATGTCTTTTCGGTTGTTCCTTACAATATTTTACCTATCAATTATTCTTGTCTTAAAAACCTGTTTCTATTGGAAATAAATAAATGAATATACTTTCATTTCCAATTTTAATCATTTGAATCTGACATCAAACGAAAAAATTATGCTTGAAATATCAACTGTTGGTCTAAGCCGAGTAATCGACAATGACTCTATTATGCAGGTTGTTCTAACTAAAATTGACATATCATATCATTGAATCTTTAAAACCTGTTTCTACTGGAGATAAAACTTTGAATTAGCTCTCATTTGCCTTTGGAATCACTCAATTTTGATGAAAAACAAAGAAGTTGTGATTAAAACACCGCTGGTTAGTATGGTCGACCACTGCTCTCCTGCAGGTGACAAATAAATTTTACTTTGTTATTTTCTCTGTGGATTTGTTATATAGAGTAACTACTTGTTAGTTTTTTGGCATAATTCTTGGATTAGGGGAGCCCGCGCACCTCTCTTTCTCCATGATTTAATGTTTTATTGCAGGTAGATACTTGTTTTTTGCAGGTCTTGGGAAAATAAAGAAGGTCAATTTATGGACGAGTGATTTTAGAAAGAAATTTTAAATGAAACAAAAGAATTTCATCCAACTCATTACCCAACGGATTCATAATAGAAGAAATGAAGAATTGATTTCCATTTGAAGATTCGTGTCTTGTCACTGTTGCCAAAACATTTTTCAAAGAGATCATTTTTTTTACATAACATCATAGCTGTTGTAACTTAATTTACTTATTTACATACTGTTTTTCTAAATAAAATATTGTTTCCTTTCTGATTTCTCTTATATTTTGTGTTTCAGGTGTTGCTTCATTCAAACTGTGACCCATCCTCAGCATCAATACAGTGAACAGCTAATTCATTCTTTGTGTGCTTGCATTTCATGCTTGTGCATTTTGCCGTTCCTTTTCCACTGTTCATTTTGCTGTTCCTTTTTCACGGTTCTTTTTGTTTCTCCTTTTCCATGGTTCATTTTGCCGTTCCTTTTCCACGGTTCATTTTGCCGTTCCTTTTTCACGGTTCATTTTGTTGCTCCTTTTCCATGGTTCATTTTGCCGTTCCTTTTCCACGGTTCATTTTGCCATTCCTTTTCCATGGTTCATTGTTGTTGTTCCTTTCCAAATGGAACAGCGCATTTACACTTTCATGTTTTGTTGTTCCTTTCCGAATGGAACAGCACTTCTGCATTTTCGCTTTTCGCTGTTCCTTTCCAAATGGAACAGCACTTTCACGTTTTGTTGTTCCTTTCCGAATGGAACAACACTTTTGCACTTTCACGTTTTGCTGTTCCTTTCTGAATGGAACAACACTTTTGCACTTTCACGTTTTGCTGTTTCTTTCTGAATGGAACAACACTTCTGCACTTTCATGTTTTGTTGTTCCTTTCCGAATGGAACATCACTTCTGCACTTTCACTTTTTGTTGTTCCTTTCCAAATGGAACAACACTTTCACGTTTTGTTGTTCCTTTCCGAATGGAACAACACTTTTGCACTTTCACGTTTTGTTGTTCCTTTCTGAATGGAATAGCACTTCTGCACTTTCACGTTTTGCTGTTCCTTTCTGAATGGAACAACACTTTTGCACTTTCACGTTCTGTTGTTCCTTTCTGAATGGAACAACACTTTTGCACTTTCACGTTTCGCTGTTCCTTTTCGAATGGAACAGCACTTCGGCACTTTTCATTTTTGTTGTTCCTTTTCCAAAGGAACGACACTTTTCATTTTTGTTGTTCCTTTTCCAAAGAAACGGCACTTGTGTTTTTGCTGTTCCTTTTCCAAAGGAACGGCACTTTTCATTTTTGCTGTTCCTTTTCCAAAGGAACGACACTTGTGTTTTTGTTGTTCCTTTTCCAAAGGAACGACACTTTTCATTTTTGCTGTTCCTTTTCCAAAGGAGCGGCACTTGTGTTTTTGTTGTTCCTTTTCCAAAGGAACGACACTTTTCATTTTTGCTGTTCCTTTTCCAAAGAAATAGCACTTGCGTTTTTGATGTTCCTTTTCTAAAGGAACAACACTTTTAGTTTTTGCTGTTCCTTTTCCAAAGGAACGACACTTTTCATTTTTGTTGTTCCTTTTTTTTGCTGTTCATTTTCCAAAGGAACGGCACTTTTCATTTTTGTTGTTCCTTTTCCAAAGGAACGGCACTTGTGTTTTTGTTGTTCCTTTTCCAAAGGAACGGCACTTTTCATTTTTGCTGTTCCTTTTCCAAAGGAACGGCACTTGTGTTTTTGCTGTTCCTTTTCCAAAGGAACGACACTTTTCATTTTTGCTGTTCCTTTTACAAAGAAACAGCACTTGCGTTTTTGTTGTTCATTTTCTAAAGGAACAACACTTTTAGTTTTTGCCGTTCCTTTTCCAAAGGAACGACACTTTTCATTTTTGCTGTTCCTTTTTTTAGCTGTTCCTTTTCCAAAGGAACGACACTTTTAGTTTTTGTTGTTCATTTTTCCAAAGGAATGACATTTGCATTTTCACACTTTTTTTTTGTGTGTATTTTTGTTTTTTTTTGTGCATTTCCTTTGTTGTTCCCTACAAGGAACACCACTTTTTGAGTGTTTTTGTTGTTCATTCAAAAGAGCAATGCTTTGGGATTATTTTCGAGAGCAACCCTTCCTTCCTCTTGTGGGATTATTCCTAATTCATCTCAACCACATTTTAACTGACTCCCTTTCATGGCATGAAGTACACTACTTTTATAAGGACAAGAATTATGGATTCTATTGAAGCGAGTTAATATCATTCACGTTATGATCTTTAACAGGACAACTCCTTGATGATAGGTTATTTTCAAAAGGGACACAATTATTTATATACTACTTTACTACATTGTTTTCTGTTGAATATGATATTGATTGATCATCTTAATACCATGCTGGTTCCACCCTTCCTGGTTATAATCTTCTCTGTCTGTAATAAATGAGATTATGGGTATATTTTTCTATTGACATGTTCAACTTCTTCCACCATCTCTACTCTTAAGGAGTACTGAGCCTCCCTCATTTTATCATAAAAATATGTAATAACAACAAAATTTTGTTCGCAGATGGAGGATAGGGGGTCTCATTACGAGCCAGCCTACCATGTTCATAAGGTTGTAACAAAGTGACATTCCCATTATGGCCACCATACCAGGGTTATGATCCATTGGATAGCCAAATTATCCTTGGAACAGGAGGTCTCATCACGAGCCGGCCTGATCACTTTTGCTACATCCCAGTGAATGGCAGTGTGATTATCTGGTTACCACGCCAGCACACTGATCTCTTCTGTAGAACAGCACTGTAACTCTCCATTTATAAATTGAGGATCCTGGCTCATATGGGTTAAAAAGCAACCCTGTCGAGGCTATAGACGCTTGCTGGCAGCAGCGGCTCTGCTTATGGTATTGAAGTTATATCTTATCGTCAATTATTATTATAATACCCTTTTCTTATTTTTTTTCTTTTATCAGAGAAGTTATTTCCTTAACTTTTTCCCTGTTTTGAACCTTTATGCACAAGAAACTGTTTTATGATCAATCACATCATTTTCAGCTAGAATACCGTCAGCAACGCATCTTTTTAGCATATTGTTGTCCTTTTTCGTTTTCCATAAACTATCATCAATCCAAAGCGTCCTATCTCTTATTCATAACTATCTTTACATACTCTGCTCTCATTATAACCATAACTCTCGCTGTCCTATCATTGATAAGTGTACTCTGCTTCATTTACTGATATATTGTTCATTCCATTGCCTTGCCGTCAGCACCACCCCTTTCATATGCTTTATGGTTATGGAACCCATTTTCCAATTGGAGGGGGGAATGTATGCATTATGGGAGTGCATGCGATATGATTACTACACTTTGCCATACCTTGTTGATTTGACAACATATTAGTATTGCATGTATACATAAGTTTTTCTAATTGAAATTTTGCATGCATCTTATCTGTTGCTATTCAAAGCTAACACTATGGATTCAAGAACATTGTATGCAAAATAGTGCTTTGTTTACAGGAGAACAACAAGTATGGGCAGAATTCTATTCGTAGCATGACCACACTATTGCACTTAACAGAAGAGGCTCGAGCAACTCGTGCACGTGAACAATTCTTCAGACATGATGTGCTTACCTGGATTCCATCTTTTGTATCACTTTCAGCACCAACTCTGCCTACATCAGCTTCAACACATGCCAGTCCATATACGTCATTCCACATTTTCGGAGGTAAAACTTGAGGTAAAATCGCATAATTTTCTGATCTATTACAAATTTAGGAGAATTTCATAGAAATCCATTTTGAACATTATTTATCATCCTTCATTCCACATCTTTACCACTTCCCCTTTTTCAACGACATATCATCTTTCAGTTTGGGGGAGTGTTGCTTTCATTCATTTCTTTCTTATGACCATGCCATTCATATTCTTTATCATCCATTGCTATTCTTATTCATTCTCAACACCTCCCTTATTCCATGTTGTTTTACACCAAGCATAGAATTCAACAGATAGTAGCAACCACCTCTATTTGTTTTCTAGCATCGCATTAGGGCATGCTAATTTTTCAAAGAGGGGGAGGAATTGCTACGCATGATGGGTATTTTCTATTTTCTTTCTCATGTAAGGCATACAATTTCAGTGTAGAAATTGATTTCCATAATATTTTTAAAACTATGAACTCAATTCTTGTGATTTTTGGAAAACACAGACGTATCATTAATAAAACCCAGACAATTTCAAGATAAATTGGTTCATAAAATTTCGGAAATCATGCACTCTCACCTACAGCCATTTTGTTTATATCTCATGATCCGTGCATCAAAACAGTCCGATTTTTGGATCATAAAGACATTCATATATTATAAATCTACTTGCCAAATTTCAACAAAAGCTGGTTTGTAGTTTTTGAGAGAATGGTTAATGAAGTTTGTTGTTACTTATATCATATTTTGTTGCAACTTCATATATACATATAGTTGAATGTCAATGTAAAAATTGTTATGCCTTCATCAAGTTTACTAAAAGTGAATATTCATTAATTAAGGAAGAATTCATTTGTTCTATCCATTTCATGAGCTGAGATGAACATATTTTTTATTGCTTGGTTAACACATGGGTTTTTGTCTTTGGGTTGCATGAGGACATGCAATATATTCAGTTTTCGTTGCATGAGGACATGCAACATATTGAGTGTGGGGGTATGTTGGGCCGTTAATATGCCATTATTATTATCACTTTTGAACACTTATTCCACCCATTTCTATTATTCTTCATCATGTCATTTATTATAATTTATTATATAAATCCATTTTATGATGATTTATGCTTCTATGGATGAATATTATTTATTCTCCTTTATTTCTAATAAATTGATGATTATGCATGATTTTATCAATGATAGTTTTAATAAATTAGTTGTAACATTATTCACCATTTTTAGCCTCCAAGATAATATCCAGATTGAAGATTTGATCATTAAAAGTGCCAACTCAGAAATTCGCTGGAATAAGAAGTGACGACTTTGCGGTTGAGATTCTGAGCAAATGAAGTAGAATCTGGAAAATCTGGAACATGGGTTTTGTCCAGAACAGACCCAATTAACTTATTCAAAGAACGGTTTGCCCAAATTCGGCTTGTACTGAGAGAAACGCAGGGTTCTTTGAGCACGATTTTCTCAGATTTGTTGTTGCGGCCGTCCTCCAAATCTCAGCTGCAAAGCCAAATTCGTCTTGCTCTTGTTAAAAGCTGGATGGAAATATATCTTCTTGTTGATCAATTGGTTAGAAGCAAACCAATTTTGTAATAGAAATCATGTTGTACTTATTTTTATTGTAACTGCTCTCTGATCTCTCTTTATTTAAATCAGAACAGAGATCAGAGATGGGATGATTTGGGGGAGATGAAAAATGATGGAAAAATGATGAAGAATGATGGTGGATTATTCATGATAGGATAGGGATTGTTGCATGCTGTAGTTCTCAAGCTTTTGCTATTGTAATGATTCCACAATTGGCTGATTAATAAATGATTTGGGAGTTGTTGTTCATTCTTCTCATTCTGAAGTAACCCAGCAGCATCCGCTGGCGGCTAAGGGCCCAGCCTCTGGTGGAGTACGTTGCTGCTGTGTATCATATCTTTACAATTTCTTTCGTGTGATGGTTTGATTTCCTTTTCATTTCTTTAAATTTTTTGTTCAGTAATCTTTTGTTTATGAACATTTCGTTGAAATCATAATTGGATTGTGTCAGTGATAGAATTATTAATTATAACTTGAAATGTCTTGCTGATAATTCTGATCTAATGATGCGCTATCTAATTAAGACTATGGTTCATTTAATTGTTGCTCATTTATAATTGCAATGGCTGTTCAATTAAGTTACTATTCAATTATAACTATGATTGTTGTTGCTTCAATAACTGCGATTAATGTTCATGCTGATAGGTTGCTGATTCAATTACATTTATAGTTGATGTGTCTTTCTAATTACTTAGTTTTGTTGTTCAGTTCCATTTAAGATTGCTGTTTAATTCTAGTATTTTAGCATTGCTATTCCATTTCAATTGCTGGTCTATTTCAAGATTGTTGATTTGTTGTTTCATTTACTTTCCATTTCTTAAGGACAGACTCGGGCTGTAGTGAGTGTCAGCTTCTGCTATTTGGCTCCCAGACCTCTGATCTACTCCCATCAGTTATGAAAGGGATAGGTTATTGCCACCAAACCGTTGGCTGATGTGCTGTTCTATTTCATCGTTATTTCCTTTACTTGTCGTTTCATTTATATTCATCAAGGACGGTCTCATGCTATAGTGAGCCCCAGCATCTGCTACCTAGCTCCCAGACCTCGGATTTGTTCTCATCAGTTATGAAAAGGATGGGTTATTGCTACCGAACCTTCGACTGATGCAATGCTTGGTGTGATTTAGCCTTTTGAAGTAGTTAAGTTATAGACATGCAGCCATTTATTTTTGTAGCTTTTAAGCACTATACTACAAAACATTACTCTTGAGTAAATAGCCGCCTCAGACTGAGTACACTCTTGAAATAAAAAGTTGTCCCTGGGTTGATAATTAATGTGAAGGTAATTAGGAGTTAAAAAGACACCTTTTTATCGCTCCACAGTAGTCAGAGGGAGGCCTATGAGGATTGCACAATTCATATTGAGGAATTTCCCTAATTAATAGGGGGCTATTTCCCAAGGAAATAACGCAAGGAAATAGGGACTTAGGCAAGCCAAAATTTGGTTAAGTATTGGCCCAGGCTTGTCTAGGAATCCATGAGACAGATAGAGATAGTGCATAGGTTTCTCGGGCTTGAGAAAATCATTTTAATCTTCTCATATTTTCTAACTAATTCAATATATAGATAGTAGGGGTTTTTAGTTATGCCTTTCCCTAGGAAATCATTATGTAATGTGTTGATTGAATTATTTCTCTTATATTCTTCATGATTTTTTTATTGTTTAATTGTTTCCGCTAATGAGTAGAGTAGTTTCAAGTCTATTGTTTTAGTAAATTACAATTAATAGCTTGAATCTGCAAGGAATTTCTACATGGTATCAGATCAGAAATCACTCTAGAAGAGGAGAATACGAGTTTGTATTTTGCAAGTGAAATCAAATTTACAGTATGATTATTTAGATCCTGCAGGATGTCATTCTACAGATTGAGACTTGAATATGCCCTTGAGGGTAATTCGAGCTATATTGCTTGGAAGGACAAGATGGGGGTAGTGTTGGAAGACAATGGGCTAAAGGAATTCATAGACAAAGATAATCCTAAGCCTCCAACAACTGATGGTCAATATGTGGCAGAGTGGAGGAAATATGTTGCAAAGGTGAGAGGGATCATACTAGAAGGAGTTCAAGATTATATTGTATCAAACCTCCAAGGAAGGAGACTCCATATGCAATGTGGAAGGCCTTAAAAAACCTGTTTCAGAATAAAAGTCACCACATGAAGCTGACATTGAAGGAAAAGCTCCGGAAAATCAAGATGGAGAAGGGCAACACAATACCAAAGTACTTGACCAAGTTCACCCAATGTCGGAATGAGATTGGAAGTGTTGGTGTTACAATTGCTGAAGATGATCTGGTCAACCTAGCACTACTAGGCCTTCCCAAGAGCTAGCACAACTACCAAGATTCAGTAAATGGGAGGGAGAATCTACTAGAGTTGGATCATTTATGGTCTAACTTGGTGCAAGAAGGGATTCAGCGGAACACTGGATATGGATCCTCAACCAAGCATGATGATGAGGAAAGTTGTGCCTTGGATGGAAAAGCAAAGAAAAGGAAAGGGAATTCATCCCATTCCAAGTCAAATTCCAAACAAACAAGAAAGAAGAAATACTTGTCAAAGATTAAATGTTTTCACTGTCACATGATGGGACACCATGCCATGAAGTGTCTACACAATAAGGCCAACAAGAAGCCCTTAGGAGGAGGGGCAATAGAAGCTCTTACTTCGTAATTCGAGTTGGATTTCGCCCTCATTTCTTGCATGGTGACATCGATGATGGGTAGTGTGTGGTATCTAAATAGTGGAGCCTTATTCCATGTGATCGATAACAAAGAATTCTTTAGTGACTTGGAGGAAAAGGACCTCCATATGCACATCGAAATGGGAGATGATGGAAGGTATAGTGAAATCGACATTGGTACTATTACTTTTCAAAGGGATTATGATTTTCCTCTCACATCAAAAGATTTCATGTATGTTCCAGGTCTAAAGAAGAAATGGGTTTTAGTTGTTATGTTTGAGGACCGTGGCTACAGTGTGATATTTAACAAAGGAAAGGATTTCCTTCATCACATATCCTTAGGACAAGTGATGTGGAACAAGATTCGGGTGAAGAAACTCTACAAATTGGATGTACAAGATTGTGCTTCTTTGAGCATAATAGTAAAGAAGGTGCATAGTTGAGACATCGATGAATTATGGCATAGAAGATTGGACCATCTTCACCATGGAGCTTTGAAGATCATGTGATGGATTTCTACAGGACTTCCCAAGGGTGCACTAGAGCAGAGAGATACATGAAAAGGGTGTACATTAGGGAAGTACACTAAAACCACCTTTCTTGATAAGGATAGTCGAGCACAAGCGATCCTTAAAAGAGTTCACTCAGATGTGTGTGGATTGTTCTCGACAGCCTCCATGACCAAGCACAAGTATTATATAATATTTGTAGATGATTTCTCACGTAAGTGTTTGATTTTCTTCATGTAGAAGAAAGACTAGATGTTCTCTAAATTTTGTGAATTTAAAGCACTTGTTGAGAAAGACATTGGCATGAAAGTGAAGGATCTTAGGAGTGATAACGGTGGAGAATATGTGTCAAATGAATTCAAGAACTTATGTGCATCAGAAGGAATTCAGTGAGAGTTAATAGAACCCCATAACACATAATAGAATGGGGTGGCCGAAAGGAAGAACAAAAGTATTGTTGGAGCTGCATGGGCAATGTTACATGATCAAGGCCTACCGTTGCACTTTTGGGTTGAAGCATGCAACATAGTTGTATGTGTGCATCATAAGAGTCCTCATCAAATTATCTGGAAGAGTACGCCGCAAGAAGCATTTTTAGGTAAGAAACCAAATGTGGCACACTTGAAAATATTTCATTCATCATTTTACTTTCATGTTACCAAGGATGCAAGGAAAAATCTAGAACCAACAGCTGAGTTGGGCATATTTGTGGGGTACACTGATACACTGCATAAGTATTGGGTATACCTGCCATCTCATAATATGAAAATGGTTTGTAGAGATGTGAAGTTCGATGAAGAGAAGGCCGTGAGATGTTCCCTTCAGAGGGAGCTTCAGTTGCATGTAGATGAGGATATTTTAGCTCCAAAGGAAGAACCTAAAGATGATGTGGAGTAGCCACATGCAGAGGAGAATAGAGTGGATGCAACTACATACTCATGCTAAGAATTCTAGATATGGAAGGAAGTGAACCAGAGAAGCTAAAATATTCATGCATGATGTTAGAGAGAATGTGGGAGCACCTACATCAAAACGCAAGCAGAGGAGGTCATCAGATCGGTACACTAGCTACATGGCTCTAATGTTTGAGAGTGTATAGATTGAACCATCCTCATTCGAGGAAGTAGTGTAGAAACCAGTATGGGTTGATGCTATGGTAGAGGAGTATGAATCCATGATCAAAAACAGTGTTTGGGAAGTAGTCCCAAGACTAGCAAACAAGTCAGTGGTGAGTTCCAATTGGATTTACAAGGTAAAGAAAGAAACATATGGGAGTGTCGAGAAACAAAAGGCCAAATTTATGGCCAAAGGGTTCTCTTAGGAGGAAATAATTAATTATGAGGAGACTTTTTCTCCAGTAGAAAGGTGCTCTTCAAACAGATCTATTCTAGTAATTCCAGCCCAGATGGGATGGAAGATAAATCATATGGATTTGAAGACAACATTCCTCAATAGAGTGATTGAGGAAGAGGTGTACATTGAGCAGCCAGAAGGATTTAAGACCTTCAATAGAGAGTCACATGTGTGCAAACTCAAGCGAGAGTTGTATGGATTGAAACAAGCACCCCATGCGTGGTACACCAAATTGAAAACTATTCCTCCAGGTTGGGCTTCACCAAAAGTGAATCAGATGTATACCCTTACCATATTGTGGTTGAAGTTGAATTATTTATTATAAAATCATATCTTGATGATTTAATTCTAACAGGTGATGAGAATCTGGTCAAATCTTGCAAAGAGGATATTGCAAGAGAATTCAAGATGAAGGACCTGAGGCTTATGCATTATTTCCTTGGTATGGAATTATGGCAAGGAGATGAAGGTTTGCTTTGTCTCTCAATGCAAGGATGCCAACAAGATATTGAAGAATTTCCACATGGAGAGAAACAAACCCATGGAGACTCCTCTAGCAAGGAACTAGAGGAATGAAGATGCTACTTCAGGTGAAGTAGTGGAGGCTACTATTTACAGGTAGCTTGTGGGTTCACTTACGTATTTGGTGAACACACAACCAAACATATGATTTGTAGTTAACCAACTTAGTCAAGCAATGGTTAAGCAACCCAAAATCTATTAGGGGGAAGCTAAACATGTGTTGAGACACCTCAGAGGCACCACTTAGTTTGGTCTTTGGTAAAAATGTCGTACAAATGGAGTGAAGCTACAAGGCTTCATAGATGTAGATTGGGCAAGAAGTCCATCTGACAAGAAGAGAACATCAGGGAGAATATTTAGTATTGGGTCAACAATAGTTTCTTCATACAATAGGAAGCAAAGATCAATTACACTCAGCCCGACAGAAGAAAAATATATGGATGCTAGTCAAGAAGCTTGTGAGGCTATCTGGATGAGGAAGATCTTTGTTGGGTTATTTGGTCAACAGATGGATCCTACAGTGATTTACTGTGATAATAAAAGTTGTATCAAACTCTCTGAGAATCTAGTTTTTCATGATCGGTCCAAGAATATCGACATCCGGTATCACCATCTACGATATTGTGTGTAGAGGAGAATCATGTTGTTGGAGGACATTCCTACAGAGGAACAAGATGCAAACATATTGACAAAGGTACTATCAAGATGAAAATTCGAGTTCCATAGATGAACGATTGGGGTATCTGATAATCCATTTTTTGTTGAGAGGGAGTGTTGTAAATGCAACAAGAAAATCCTAATTTAATTTAATTTTTGTTGAGAGGGAGTGTTGTAAATGAAAAAATTCCCAAAACTTGGGTGTTTTAAGTACAAAATTGCTCTACTACTCCTCGCTATGACACCCGTTGGCTACACCATGCTACTGCTAAGAGGATATTACTCATGAAAAATCAGAACAACTCTAGCTAAACTCCTAAGAGGAACCATAAATCACTCAGGCACACCAACTGTGTGTCATTGCATATGGGAGGGAATATCCCTCATGGGAAGAGGAGGAAAACCCATGCTTAGGACTTCGAGGTTCCTCAATACCTTGCGGAGACTCTGCGCATCATCTCCATCTTCAACAACTACCACACCCATACTAGCTCCAGGGAGCTGGTCCCCCTGCCTCACATAGTGGGGCATGCTCACAGGTCGCATCGGTGCCACAGTTGTGTCAAGCAAACACTTCATGTTAGTACTTGTTCATCCGTAAAATCAAAAACATTACATAAACATTCAAAAGTTAAAAAATACTTAATTATTCTAAAAAACCTTCTTACCTTGAGGCCCCCAATGAGTTCCAAGTGGCACCATAAAATACGGATCTCCTATAAAGTTTATGCCTTCATAAGCATAGTCATTAATCATCAGAATTTGGCCACTAAGCCACTCGAAGAATTCTTCTTCAAAGAAGTGTCAGATTGGTCCCCCTCAAGTACAAGGATCCATTGAAGCCCATCACCCTTGCTTAGGCTCCCTGTTATCAACCTGACCCAAGGTCATCGATGGCCTCATCACGGGCACTCTCTCAAGTATGAAGGACACAATGAGAGTACCATAACCAAATTCCCTTTGGGTACGAGTCTTACAGGCTATCAACTCTGCCTTCAACTGGTGAAGAATTACCTCATACTAGTTGAGTATTTGAGGTTGTAAGTAGTCAATAGAAAGTAATAGTTGAGCCTTCATCGCTACATGAGGAATATTGGAACCCTCCAAGCGCACGATCATCCACAAAACGGCCCTCATGGGCCTTGTCCCGAACCACTCATTAGGGACCCTGTTGCTCACTAAGCCACTTCTAGGTTTGTAGTGAGTCCGGACCAACTCGAGGGTGGTCCATGGATTTATCCTTCCCCCAGTCAAGTTCACTCGTGTACCTCTGCACGACAAACCTGTCATAAAGTATATATCATCTCTGTCGATCAAGAGCTCATGATCCACGATCTGGAACATGTTGGGAATAATACTGAGGGGGGCGAGGGGTGAATCAGTATTTACAAACCAATAACTTTTTCATTTCCATAATTAGATTTATATACGCTACTTCAGTGAAGGGAACTCGCATGTGCACGCAAATGTTCGTAAGGCAACCAACGTATATCTAGTGAACTTATGATTCAGTTAATTCATCATATGTTGATCATTAATCAATGCATCAGTACTTTATTAAACATTAAACAATATCTATGTGCAGTAATAATAGAATAAACCATCACACATAAGCAACAGAAATGAACACCAAGATTTAAGGTGGAAACCTAATGCAGGAGAAAAACCACCTGCTGTTGTCGTTTCTGTCTTCTTTTAATATAAGAAAAACCTGTTTACAATCTTGTATTAGTGCAGACTCATACCAGTACACAGGAACCCACCTGCAGAAGGCTACAACCTTGTCTCATTCTCTAGCTTCTACTGGAAGGGAGTGAAAAACCCCTAGCTCTTATACTAGCCAATTTATGTTTACTAGTACGTAGGTGTCGACCTACAAAAGGATCCAACCTTCACTCGTTATCCAACTGCTACTAGAAGGGAGCTCCAACTCCCTCGCTCTTGTAAGTGCTAATATGTTTACCAATATGTAGGCATCGCCTACAGAAAGCTACGACCTTCTCTCTTCTTCTAGGGACCATGCTTCATAAATTTTCATACTGGATACTCTTGGTGCACAAAAACACAATATGAAGGCCACCTTTCATCAAATTTTCACACTAGACCCATCTATAACATTGGAGCTCAAAATCAATCACCTCTGCAATACATCTATCAAATACATCTGCATCAACCAATCACTGAAACTAAATCATCAATCTCTGATATAACTGAAACCCAATCATCAATCTCTGAATCAACCATAACTGAATCAATCAATCACTGAAACCTTTGACATACTAAATCAAAAAATCACTGAACCTCTAACACAACTGAATCAACCAATCATTCAAACCTTCATCAAAATTCAATCAATCAACTAGAACAGACAGATCACTGTAACCAGTACACAGATCTAAACCCAGAACACTGCATCAACAACCAGAACCAACTGTAACCTCAAAAGTCATGTATCAGAATGTACACGCTCCTTCAATGAAGCCAACCTGTGTGTATATGCTACTTCCTTTAGCCCAACCTATGTGTACATCTAAAGATACTGAATAATAAAACCTCTAAACCACAAACTGTACCAACCAGTGACATTTTAAAGATCTATTGTCAAAATACAAAGTTCTAAACAGATAGCAACAATGATCACCTTTCTCACTTGATCAATCAATCAGTCAAACTCAATCTCCTTATGCATTCAGTTCTACTTTCATATCTAAGAAGACATCATTGAAAAACAACAGTAAAACAACATAAATGATCAAATAGATCAGTCATCTCTGAACATCAAGATTTTATTTTGCATACGCTACTTGGAAGAGTCGAACTTGTGTGTATACACACCTTTACCAAGGCGAACTAACGTATATATCTGCGAATATTAACTTACAACTTCGCTGCTATTCCAAACTTTAGACATACCCAAATCATGACATTTAAAGAATAAAACATGCGTAAGAAATCATATCTAGCCCAACCAATATCATATCATACAATGATAAGTCATTTCAAGTCTCATGATCCTGATCCAACATTGTATCCAAGGTGCACAAAATATTTCAAATCATATCATAATCATAGCCCCTACAACATAAAATTAACTTCAGATAGAAGTATTCCTAAGAAACCCTTTCACTTGCACACTTGGTCCTTTTATCTTCTCCTCCTTGTATAGTTTTTGGCCTTCCTCAATACCTCAGAACAAAACAACACTTAGAGCCTATGGTATTCTTAGACAGGATCAAATAACCATTACTCCACTCAATATTGTGGGCTAATACCATGGTATTGACCCTTGGTATTCTTTAATCCTAAATTTCCTTGATTTTCCAACCCATATGCGCTTTTCCTCTTGTGAAAGTGTGTGCATACGTATACGCTCTTTTTGTATAGTGAACCTGCGTGTATATGCTCTTTTTGTACAATGAACCCATGTATACAACTTAACATATCTGAGAATGTCCTTTTTCTTCAACTTCTTGATTCTAATCTATATTCCTTTGTTCCTTCATCCTATCCTTTTGTACCATTACTTTGTTCCCTCTTAATCGACCTATTATAATGTGATTTTCCATTGTACATTACTTTTGAATTCATTCCTTTAAACTACCCTTCATTTTGTCACATCTGTAAACACAACTGCCATGCATTCTATCACATCTAATATATCTCATGTCGATTCATCTAGTGACCATATACAAGTGAGTTGTTATGCTACAAGTGGGTTGCCATCAAGTACAACACATGCATCATAATGCCAACAATCTCCCCTTTGGACTTGAAGGAAACCATATTGGTGTTTATTACTTCAAGCTGTAGAACCTATTAGATGTATCAAAAAACACCAAGATACTATCCCCCTTTAACATCAAGGGCAAAGGGCGGACCAAGATATTCTCTCCTTTTGAGATCAAGGGCAAAGGGCTGACCAAAATGAAGACTTCCATATCTGAACAGTTGAATATGAGCATTGATCATGCTCCCCCTAGGAACATGTTTAATTCTTTGATTAAACTCCCCCTTTGTACATGCTGAGATGCACTAAACCATCCATGCTCCCCCTGAGCACATGCAGAGTCTGCAAAAATATTTTCCAAAATAATAACATGACTCTATAACTCAACTATGTGAATATGACCTTCCTATCACCAAGGACTCATACATATAGCAATCACCCAACCAAGTGAGGATATACCAATTGTTTATACATGACTGAAATATAGAAATTATTACATCATCCTTCCCATGCATAGTGGGGGTACAAATTATATCATATGACCAAAAAGGACCCATTAAAATACTATGAAAAACATAGACATATTATTACATCATGGGCCTTTATATGACCTTTACATCAAATGATATACATGACATTTATAAAAAAAGGACCAAATATATAAACAAGACCATGATAGTCATCAACAACTATCATACACCATATATGATCTGCACCATAAGAATTTGTCAGCAACATCCAGACCAGCAACTTGTATATGTCCATCATCAGTTCCCAAGATATGAAAATGTAAATATCATCAACTTGTGACAAAATATGATGCATATAGATATAAACTCATCCTCTTGATCTCATCAAGATCAAATTGCTCTGATTCCTTAGTAGAAAGAGCTTTATCATAACCTTCTATGAATCAACTAAGCATATGTCATATCTCCAATCAGTAACACAAAATCATTCACATCATATCTTATGTATGTGAAAACACCATAGTCATCATCTATGAACATCATCAAGAACTGCATGATCTTTCCACAAGAACCCTCAATATATCAACCATGTATCATCCCTAGGGAACATCCCACATCTGAGAAGCATCAACCATGATGAGTATCAAACCTATCATCATAAAGTAATAAGTCATCATCATTATGTGAGTAAGTAAGACATGTCTCCAAATATCCATGTCTTCAAATAGCTATGTCTTCATGAGACCTACAATAACACCATTCTCTTGGCCAACCAACAATATTTATCAATATTCAACTTAAGTAATCATCCATGTATCCATCATAATGTGTATCCATCAAATGGATAGCAATGTGTATCTAGAAAACCATGAACTCATAGTCATTTGTCAATCTTTCTTGATACCATCAACAACAACAATCCTCAACCATGTGAGAGCCAAGAACTATATGAATCCTCATCGATAACTGCACCATATGAAGTTTATGCATCTTTAAAGGCATGATGACAACAACATAAAAGAAATGACACTTATAAAATAATGAAGTTGTGTACTCAAGATTTGTTCTTCTCGTCCTTATGAAGATTACCATGTAAGCAACATACCATATATGCATCATCAAAACGAGTCATCCACAATCATCCATAAAATGATCTGAATAATAACTATGTGCCTCAAGCAATATAAGCATCATCTGAGATTTCATCATAAGCAACTTATGACTACAGCATAGCATGATGTATCATTTAAACACTTCAACAACATAAGCATCCTCACAATTGATAAGAATCGTTATGTACCAAAGACTTCTAAACATAATGCCAACAATGCATTATTAGAAGCATCGCATATTCTCCCCCTGAACCTATGCCAATTGTTCACTACCAGATCTGATCATTGCATATATCAGTAAGATTCATCAAAGAATCATCATCAACTAGTTATACATCAAGTCATCAACACTTATGAGGGTCAAAATCATTTCTAAGTAACATCCACAAACTATAGTTATCAATCATCTAGAAAAAAAAGATAGTTGACAATTGTCTGAACCATATCAGATCCTTTTTCTGAGCCTGTCCCACTGCATCTTCATCAAACCAACATATATGTGGTTGTACAACTTCTAACTCGTGTATATACACGACTTGTCTTCATGATAACTGTGTATGAAAATTAGAGCACTGAAACTTCATACTTTCAGTTCCTCTCGAGTATGTTATATCTATATACTGAGCTATGCCACATATTTTTTACTGTACTTCCTTCTTATTCCATACCTTGGAGTGTGATGATGTTTGCTCCTTTTGGTATGTTGGCCAAAATTTGCTCCTACATTCTTTTTTTATATGCCCAAACTTGTTACATGCATAACATATTATATGTTTCATATTCCCTCTATAGAAGTCAATGGCTTTGTGACCAAACATATTGCAAGAAAAAAAATATCCCTTAAAGTACCTAGAAGCTGATGATCTTTCTTTGTGATGGTTATTAGCTTGAATCTTTCTACTTCTGCATCTGGCTGCAACATATCAAAAATTATGACATATAAAATATTCAACATTATTCATAAGAGTTCCTTGCTTCAATTTGTGAGCTAGATTCACCTTTAACAATTTCATGAAAACCAAGACCAGATTTGATGATAGGAGACCTTTGACTACTAAGAATATTATCCAAAATCTTAGTACTATCTTGAAATGTAACAATTTATCCTTTTCTTATAATTTACCTTTTAAGATATTTACTTCAACTTGATATTGCTTTTCCTTTTCTAGATATTGCTTCTTCATGATTTCTTCAACCTTTCTACCTTCTTCCACTTGTTGACTTAATTTGAGAATCTCATTTTCTTGTTCTTCATCTGCTTGCGGTATTTCTTCATTCTGCTTATTTGAATTTTCAAGATCTTCTTTTAGAGGGACCATCTCAGCTTCAAGACTTTTATAGTAACTAGATCATTCTATAAGTTTCTTGATTGTTGTATCCTTTTCATTTGCTTCATTTCTCAATGATGTCACTTCATCCTGCAACCTTTGAAGTTGATCTTCCTTTTCCTCGTACTGCTTCCTTACTTTGTTTCCTTCTTCCAACTGAGCTTTTAACCTAGTAACTTATTCTTTGTAGGCACATTCCATTTTAGCAATTAGATCTTTTTGATCTCTAATTATGTCTATGAGATTTTTTAATTTTGCCTCTATTTGATTTCTTTCTCTTTCACCCATAAGAGAAAATTCAGTTGTTTCACTATCACATTCATTATCTTCAAATGAACAAAGAAATGTATCACTAGAGGAAAACAAATTCGAACCTGATAATTATTTTGCTTGTTCATCTTCATTCTGAGGTGATTATGAATCTTAAGAGTTGCTTCCACATAATAGCCAATTGTCTCTCCTACTGTTACTGTTCCTTTGAGGTGTCTTCTTCTTCTAAGTCACTTTCTTCTTTAGCTTCTTCCCCATTGTTTCTATGGATCTCCTTCAAGCGATCAAGCTTCTGCCAAAGGACCCTGCTCTGATACCAATTGTTGGGAATAATATTGAGAGGGGGGGTGAATCAATATTTACAAACCAATAACTTTTTCATTTCCATAATCATATTTATATATGCTACTTTAGTGAAGGGAACTCACGTGTGCACGCAATTGTTCCTAAGGAAATCAGCATATAGCCAGTGAACTTATGATTTAGTTAATTCATCATATGTTGATATTTAATCAGTGCATCAATACTTTATTAAACATTAAACAGTAGCCATGTTCAGTAATAATAGAATAAAGTATCACACATAAGCAACACACATGAACACCAAGATTTAAGGTGGAAACCCAATGCGGGAGAAAAACCACCTGTTGTTGTCATTTCTGTCTTCTTTTAATATAATAAAAACTTGTTTACAATCTTATATTGGCGCAGACTCATACCATTGCACAGGCACCCACCTGCAGAAGGCTACAACCTTGTCTCATTCTCCAACTTCTACTGGAAGGGAGCGATAACCCCCTAGCTCTTGTACTAAACGATATGTTTACTAGTACGTAAGTGTCGGCCTACAGAATGATCCAACCTTCACTCATTCTCCAGATGCTACTAGAAGGGATCTCCAACCCCCTGGCTCATTTACTGGCCGATATGTTTACCAATACGTAGGTGTCGGCCTACACAAGAATACGACCTTCTCTCTTCTTCTAGGGATCACATTTCATAAATTTCATACTGGATACTCCTAGTGCACAACAACACAATATGAAGGCCACGTTTCATCAAATTTTCACACTAGACCCATCAGTAACATTGAATCTCAAAATAAATCACCTATGTAATACATCTATCAAATACATCTGCATCAAGCAATCATTGAAACTCAATCATCAATATCTGATATAACTGAAACCCAATCATCAATCTTTGAATCAACCATAACTAAATCAATCAATCACTGAAACCTCTGACATATTGAATCAAACAATCACTGAACCTCTAACACAACTGAATCAACCAATCATTCAAACCTTCATCAAAATTCAATCAATCAACTGGAACAGACAAATCACTGTAACCAGTACACATATATGAACCCAGAACACTACATCAACAACCAAAACCAACTGTATCATAAAAATTCATGTGTCATAATGTACATGCTCCTTCAATGAAGCCAACCTGCATGTATACGCTAATTCATTTACCCCAACCTTCAATTACCTCTAAAGATACTGAATCATAAAACCTTTGAACCACAAACTATACCAACCAATGACATTCTGAAGATCTATTGTCAAAATATAGAGTTCTAAACAGATAGAAACAATGATCACCTTTCTCACTTAATCAATCAATCAATCAAACTCAATCTCCTTATGCATTCAGTTCTACTTTTAGATCTAAGAAGACATCATTGACAAACAGTAGTAAAAAACAACACTAATCAGATAGATCATTAATCTCTGAACATCAAGCTTTTCTTTTGCATATGCTACTTAGAAGAGTCGAACTTGCGTGTATATGCACCTTTACCAAGGCAAACCAACGTATAAATCTGCAAATATTAACTTACAACTTCATTGCTATTCCAAACTTCAGACATACCCAAATCATGACATTTAAAGAATAAAACGTGTGTAAGCAATCAAATCTATCCCAACCAATATCAGATCATACAATGATAAGTCATTATCTTGTTTCCTTTCCCAAGCTATGTATATTACTTTTTGGAGAAAGCTCATCATGATGATCCTATTATGACACAAGTTCCACATTGTTCTTATCGGTGGACATGATCATCATATCTCTTTGTTGAGAAATCACTCTGACATAGCTACTGAGTGTGGGAATGCCCGAATCAGGTAATGATTTTAGATTTTAACATATGTTGTTGTATCAGGTTTCGCATAGTCTTGAAGCTCCAATCATCTCTCTCTTTTTTCCAACGCGGCAATTCTAAAGTATTTTGACCATCGTCTTTGTCTCTGATCTCACACTTTAGGGGGCATCTGTTATATAGGAAAATGACCTCCTCACTAGCTCAGAGGAGAAAGGAAGTTTAATTGAAAGATTGACCAATTTCACAGTCCTGTTTTCCAGGGTAACGCTCCCCAGGAACTAGCAAGAAGCTTTATAACACTCCTCAGCCATGAAACAAGAGCGTTAGTCCCTTGGGTAACAATCTATGTTGCCTTAGCGGCAGCATTAGTCAGCTTTGGTGAGTTTCCGGAGGTCAAAGGAGCAGGTTGTCTGAAAAATATCCCACTATTTATTCATATGTCAGCACAAAAAGCATGGAAACATCCCAAATTTTCCAAAGGTAACTCATGAAAGAGTTGGCAAGGATTAGCCTCTCATTCTATATATTTGAGGCTTGGGGCATTGTGAAAGAGGCCAAAAAAATTGAAAGGATTTCCTATACACTGTCAAAGCTTTGCATGAGACATTGGTTCACTAAGAGGTTAAGAAGAGAGAGAGAGAGAAAGAGGAGTTGGAGGAGTAAGGGAAGCTTGATGCAACTAATGGTTGTAATCACTCTTTCATATCATTGATAGAGACCTGTAGTTGTGTTGTCTACTCCATGGTGTTCATGTTATGATTCATTTACATGTTTATTCAATACCATTAATTATGAGTAGCATAGATATGTGTATTTAGATATCCTTATGTATTCTTGTTTTTATTATCAAGGTTATATGTTGTAGTATTAATTCTCATCTTTTCTATGTGCAGGTATTGATCTAGGAACTAGCTGAGAGGTCTTCCACTCTGCTACATTGGTTTCTCCAGCAACACTGCACCAAGATCCAAGGTAAAACTATTATATCCTGCTTTGATTATCATTTGATTGATATGGATATGTACATGTCTCTTTGTGCCGGCTGCAACTAATCTGATCTATCTGCCAAGGATCCGGGAAGAACCTTGTGGGTATTTCCACCACAACCGCCTATGCACTAATCCCTATAGAAACTGCACAGAAGAAGATGTGGGTGGATGGAATGGTAGAAGAATACAATTCTATCATGAGAAATGATGTTTTGGAGGTAGTTCCTAGACCTGAATACAGATCAATTGTAGGTTCCATATGGATCTACAAGATCAAGTGTGTTGCAGATAGTAGTGTAGAGAAGTACAAGGCTAGATTTGTGGTGAAGGGGCATGCGCTGAAGCAAGGGATAGACTGTGAGGAGACCTTCACCCCAATTTCCAAATATACCTCTATTAGATCCGTGATATCCCTAGCAGTGCAGCTAGGATGGGAAATTCACCAGATGGACATCAAGACAACAATCTTGAATGGGGTGATATAAGAAGAAGTGTATATAGAGAAGCCTGAAGGACTCGAAACTCCTGAGGATCGCACTCATGTATGTAGGTTGAAGAAATCCCTATATGGGCTCAAACAAGCACCCATGGCATAGTATGGTTGAATTGATAGTTATTTGCAGCAGTTGGGATTCATTAAGAGTGATGTAGATCCCAATCTCTACTATTTGATGGTGGCGAATGAGCCTCTAATTTTGGTTTTGTATGTAGATGACATATTTTTTACGGGATCATCAAGGATTATAAAGGACTACAAAAGGGACCTTCAAACAAAATTCAACATGAAGGATATGGTGTTGATGCACTATTTTTTAGGATTGGAAGTGTGGCAGAAGGATGGGGAGATCTTCCTTGGGTAAGGGAAATATGTTACAGATATTCTAAAGAGATCTAGAATGCAGTATTTCTGACCCATGACAATGCTCATGATCACCAATTGGAAGAAGATAGATGCATCTGGGGACAACGAAGTTGACCCCACCTTGTACAGACAACTCATTGGGTCACCAATGTATCTTGTTAAGATTAGGCCAGACATTTGTTTCACTATCAATACCCTTAGTCAGTTTATGGTAGAACCAAAAAGGGTACATTGGATAGTAACTAGGCACATTCTTAGATATGTGCATGGAACAGTCAGATATGGGTTGAATATACTCAAGGAGATGACGTTAGATTATGTGGATTCACAAATTCAGATTGGGAAAGTAGTTCAATGGATAGGAAAAGTACCTTCGGGTACTGCTTCAATGGTGGATTAGGGATGGTCTCTTTGTGTAACAAGAATCAGAATTCAGTAGCACTGAGCTCAATAGAAGCTGAATATATGGAAACCAACACAAGTATGTGTGAAGCTATATGGCTTAGGAAGTTACTTGTGAGTTTTTTCAGAAAGAAGATGGGAGCGACCATGTTGACTGTGATAATTAGAGTTGCATAAAACTCTCTGAGAATCTAGTATTTCATGATAGGTCAAAGCACATTGATATCAGATGTCATTTCATCAGAGGCTATGTTCAACGTGGGGCAGTCTAGCTATAGTATGTTCCCATAGGAGATTAGGTAGCATACATACTCACAAAAGCTCTAGGAAGAGCTAAGTTCATCCAGTTCAGGGAACATTTGGTATGGTGCAGAGAAAATTTTAAGGATGGAAATTTATCTTAGAGTTTAGAAACCTTGGTGAATCTTACTAGTCCATAATATGCATTCTATAAAATATTTCATCATATTTTTGTAAAAAAAATTCAAATGTCTAATAATTTTATATAGTATCTATATAAAATTTTGGCGATTTTTAAGGTAAAATAGTTTATTACTATAAAATTTGGCCTAAACATTTATATGAAAAATGGAAATTAGAAAATATTTTTTTTTGGGAAAAAGCATATAATAATAGCCCACTTGCGAATATTAGCCCCTAAAATTTTCCATGGTATGGTGGAGAACATGTTTCAGTAGCAAAAACGGATAGATTCTCAGTTGCAGTAGTGATAGATGAGAGGAAGTTGCAGTGAAAATGCATTGTTGGTAGTAGTTCAGCAGGGCCAGCAGCAACATAGATGTAGCGTATATCATAGTTGCACAATAGTTGGTGGGAAAAAGTAGCCAAACATCAAAAGCGTGAAAGGAGATGGTATAGAGACAAGGTGTTTCTTCAATTGGTTGTAGCACTAAAACACCTTCCTCGCTAAGAGGGAGTGTTAGTTTTGTAGCATTAGATGTTTTCTAGCCATGATATTTGTTGGAGAGGCTAGAATACATGTATTATCCAAAACTCATAAATCGTTTCTGGAAATTCCACCTAGAAATGACTTAATTAAAATAATTAATCATTTTTTAATGGTTCCTAAGTCTAAACTAAGGGAATATGATTAATTAAAGGGTATTATTTAATTCATGGTGGGAATCTTCTAGAAAAAAAAACATGGACCAAGTTCTAGTTAATCTTATCCATTTATTATGTTTTAATCTTGGTCGTTGATGTCTCAACGAGAGATTATAAGAAGAAACTTAATGGGACTTGGAGAAAACACACCAACAACTACTCAATTGCCCGGGCAGATCAATTTTCTTAGTGGATGAAGTTTAGTATAGGAGATAGAGCGAGAGGGTGATTTGCAAGGGAGAGAGAGAGAGGATAGCCGCAGTAATCTGGGAATTGCAAAATGAATTCTGAAAGAGACAACTTGAGGAGAGACGTAGTCCACTAGATTTTTGCACAGTTACTGCGCAAAGGGTGACAAAGAGACTCAACATCTTGGGATCAAGGAGTCACTATGGAGAGTGAGAAATTTATCACTAAATTTCTCTCATTATTTTTCCTTTGCTCAGATATCCAAATTCTTGTACTTGAATTTTTGCTGAAGAGTTAATAAAGAAATCCTCATCTACTGCACCAGTTTTTCCAAGTTGGTTTTTTTGGGGACAATTGCCCAAAAATAACTATGTTAATATTTTTATGTGTGTGCTAGAATTTCTCTAATTTTCCAACATTTATTTTACCATAGTATTTTTTTTGTGAAGGTTGCAACATACGTGTTTCAATATTTGTTGTAGGAAACTGCAAATAGTTTGTTTAAATTAATTTAACAAATAGAAGAAATATTATCAGTTGTTGCAGTAAGATTCCGGGTTTCAGAATTTTCACAAAACCAAGTGTAGGCATAAGGTTTTCATAATAGACACGGATATTCTAGTTTGACACAACGCTTTCGTTACGCAAGAATCATATTTTCCATCAGAACATAATCGACCAAAAGGTGTAACCAAGATGGAGAAGAAGGGCTGAAGGTTAGCCAAATGTTGTAGAGTCACAAATCCATTTTCTAATTTTCCACATTGTATTTTGAGCCAAAGTGGACATACTTCATGAAAATTATTATTAAAGATAAAATGAAAGAAGAGAGAAGATGAAAAAAAAAAAAACCAAAAAAAAATACAAAGCAAATGGGAGCTAACCAAAAAAAGGATGCAAGACAAAGTTAGAAAACACGAGAGAGACTGCAAAATGAGTGCATGATGAGTGAAAGTGGGAAAAACTAAAATGCATTTGTACCTACTCCTAACCTAACTAGTTAGAAGGTCAGGGTCATGTGTAATGAAACTTCCAGTGAAGCCATCATAGTTGTTCCCAACCTCCAATCACAAAGATACAACCAATTAAAACTGATATAAAGAAACAAGCAACAGAAAAGATAAGAGCTTGATAAAATTACACAAAAAATAGAAGCTCTTTCCTATAAATAGAAAGATGTGTCACAATGACCACCTCTAGCCAATTTAGAGTCTTACCTTTTTGAAGAAAGCCATAATCGAGCAAACCTCGAAGAATTCTTGTGAATGCATCTTCATCTAAATTTTCTTTCTTAACAAGCATGAGGAAAGACTAAAACTTGTTATCTATAGCATAGCTTTCCAGGCAATATTTCTCTAACCGTTTAGTGATTGGATCATAAAATTTGATACAATCCTCTTGAAAACCATAAAATCCTCGACTATATGAATTTTCAACCTAAAACGTGGGATTGAGAAGAAAATATTGCAAGGGAAAATGAGTCTGATCATATTAGGAAGGATTGTCAAGATAATGAGGGCCTAACATAACCAATAGAAAAGGTTGAAGGGCCTCATCTTCTTAACATGTATTTGAATAATGGGATAAACCATATAGATTAATCAATGTGATACAACTGTCATCAGATATACTAGTGGGAAAATGATAAGACGAATGCCAATTAATATTATGATCATATGGACCGTTTGTGGCATGGGATTCTCAGTTAGAAAATAACAAAGTTAGATAAGTTTGAACAGACTTGCAAGTGCTTTGAATAATAGAACCATCTTCCTCACATGATGGATGTAACAAACCATTTCTTTGTCACTGGTTTCCCACTATACTAGCATTGTAATCGTCGAAGGAAGTGAAGATGTATGCTAGTATAGAAAACACATGAAACTATTCGAGATATAATGAGTGAATAAGAATTTGATTCGCTAAATAACTCATGCATTCATTAGTACTCAAGAGGATTTGAAGTGTGATGAAGAAAAATATTAGAATTATAACATTCACAAGAAAAACTAGGAGCTAACTATTCTGAAATGCATCTGATAGACATGTTTCCTTCATCCAAAGATAATCTTCGAAATAATAAACTTCGCAGTTCCACGCTTTTGTGAGAGATACACACTCTAAACCCGAGTTAGGAACAAGATCCTCGTATGGGGATGAATCAACTAAAATAGAATCTTGAATCTGATCGGAAGTTTTCAAAATATTATATCTGCAACACCAAACATATTTCAAGAAGGGGTTTACATCAAGTGAAACCATGCAGAGAGAAGCATTTTGCGAGGAAAACAAGATATGACTTAGATCGGGGATCTTACCAAATTCGCAAGATCCTGACATAACCATCAATGGAAGTTGAAGTGCCTTCACTTCCTGACAAGTATCAGAACTTTCAAGGATTGTAAAAGCACGTTCTGAAGATTGAATCATATCATGCATGGTGTAAGGATAGATGGAAATACTTAAAGAAGTAAAAGAAGCCAACACTCTCACAAGTAATTATCAATAAAGGAGAATCAAACCCTAATATAATATCCTTGATTTTCCAACAAGATATCAGAGCTAAGGTTAAGAGAAGTCAAAGATCACTTTGTTGACATGGATTCTCCCTCTATGGTGAAATACATAAGTTTGGGTTTCAACTCTGCTGGAAGATGGATCAAGAAGATCATCTTCTGCCTATTCAACAAAGTCAAGATCCATGGATTCTTGGCTTTCCTTACAGGATCTCTTACTAATGACAATGCATGGATCATTGATAGTGGAGCATCAAGACACATGATAGATGAAAGTAGACAACTACACAAACTATCAAAGGAGTCATCCTCTCATGCAGTGGATTTGGTGACAACAAAAGCTATGTTGTTAGAGGCGTTGGATATACATCATTAAATTTGTACAATGGATCAAAGTTGCATCTCAACAACATTTCTATGTTCGAGGTTTGAAAAATAATTTACTTTAGAAGATAAAGGGGAAAGAATTGATTTTGTTTATGGAAACGTAATGGTTTGGGGAAAGAACTATAGTACTAACAAATCTAGGGTTATTGGATTTCATGAAGGAAGTATTTACCGAGTTATCACTCCATCTCCTCAAGCTTTGGTTCATATGGAAATAATTCCCTTTGAACTATGGCATCAAAGGTATGGCCATATTCATTATAGAGTCATCCCTACTCTTAGTCAATTGGTTCATGGTATTCTTGATATGAAGTTAGACCATGAAGGTGTGTGCAAGGGATGTTCTTTGGGGAAGAATACTAGAAATCCATTTCATCATAGTGAATCTAGATCAAAAGAAATATTAGATCTCATCCATTCTGATGTATGCGGGCCCATGCCTGACAAGACACTTGGAGGTCATCTCTACTATGTAACAATCATTGATGACTATTCGAAGAAGACATGGAAATATTTGATAAGTTCAAGGAATTTAGGGCTGAGTTGGAAACCCTAACCGAAAATAAGATAAAGGCTCTAAGGTCTGACAATGGGGGGGAATACACCTCTAAAGAGTTAATTTCATATTGTAAGGATGTAGGTATTAAGAGGGAGCTCATTGTTCCCTACTATCCCGAACAAAATGGATTGGCCAAAAGAAAGAATAGGTCATCTAAAGAAGGCATTAGAACTATGATCTTTGATCAATATCTACTGAAGTTCTTAAGGGGAGAAGCAATGATGACTGACATGTATGTTCAAAATAGAAGTCCTCATAAGAATCTTGAGGACCATGTTTGATTCACTATGAGCGCTTTCTTTTATGGGATCTTTTCTCGCTCTTGAATTGAAAATCCCTAAGTTTTCGTCATCAGGCTCGTAAAACTCCTACGATGACGACATGAGCGCTTTCTTTTTGGGGACTCTTTCTTTCTCTTAAATTGAAAAATCCCAGGGTTTTTCCCTTCTTCGACCTCGTTAAATCTATGAAGAAGGCATGGGCAGTTATTTTATCTCTCTTTCCTCGCTCATTAAACTGAAAAAGATACCTCAAGTTTTCTCCATTTGACTCGTTAAAATTTGATGAAGATCTATTGAGTTTGTCTTTGTGTGACTCATTAAAATTTCATGAAGAATATCAAGTTTACTCTGTCCCCTCGTACTCATAACAAAATGAGGAAAACGTCTATTGAGCATAGGTTTATCACTTTATCCAAACTCAGTAGACTAACTTATGGAAAAGGAACTATGTCAGGTATACTATTAAACCTTTGTCACACCCATTTAACAACTATGACAAAGGGACCCCCCTGGAGTTTCTCTTTACAATCTTTTCAGACTCTCTAAATATGAAAAGACCACTGAGTTTACACGTCTAGACTCGTTAAATTTAATCAGATGGGGAAAATTGGACAACACAATTGTTTTATGTCTGTATTTGGAAATATTTTTTCTCATCAGTCATTCGCTTGAACATGGCACTCCCTTAGAAAAACCTCCTTTGTCAGCCTCTCAAAAGAACCTTACCATCCTATGAGTTTAGCCTATATACTCTAATGTTCCTGCATCCATGTATCCTAACACTCTTTGGTGTTCATGAGTATAGATCTATCTCGTTAAAATTTTGTGCCGTGCCTTCTATTGTCCAAGGGATCCCTTTATCCTCTATTTCCCATATCAACTGTCAATCATATACTTCCATCATGTCCTCTGTCAATTTGACTCATTGCTCAAAATTTATCTTCAAAAAACAATAATTCTTGTCCTGTTTCATGTCAATTGATGTAGGACACATTATTTCCTACCTTTTGACAGGTCTCTTCCTATCGACTTCAACACTTTATCTATGAAGCAAATCTAGAAACATATCAGTACCTTGGAACTTGAAAACATTAGTGGCATGCCACCTTGTGTTTGATCAGGGGTTTTCCTTATTGGTTCTTGGTTGAATGATTCTACAAGTGTTCGATGAAAACATCATTATTCAGTCGCTATATTGTACTGCACATCTTGGAGACCATCATCATTATTAGTGGCCATCCTTGCGTCTGTTAACAGTTTTAATTATTGACTGGTAATCAGATGATTTCATACATGTTCGACCTCAATGCCTTTATTCACATGTGTCGAAATATGTTGTTAAGACGAACAGGTGATCAAGACCTTGGGTAGAGGCTTAAATCACTCATCCTTGTTTCCTCTCCAAAGCTACATATATTATTTTTTGGAGACAGTTCGTCAGGATGATCCTATTATGACACAATTTCCACATTGTTCTTATCAGTGGACATGATCATCATATCTCTTTGCTAAGAAATCACTCTGACATAGCTACTGAGCATGGGAATGCCTGAATCAGGACATGATTTTAGATTTTAACATAAGCAGTTGTATCAGGTTTCTCATAGTCCCGAAACTCCGATCCTCTCTCTCCTTTTTCTAACACGGAAATTCTAAATTATTTTGACCATCATCTTCATCTCTGATCTCACACTTTAGGGGGCATCTGTTATACAGGAAAATGACCTCCTCATCAGCTCATAGGAAAAAGGAAGTTTGACTGAAAGATTGACCAAATTCACAGTCTTGTTTTCCAGGGTAACGCTCCCTAAGAACTAGCAAGAAGTTTTATAACACTCCTCAAACATGAAACAGGAGTGTTATTCCCTAGGGTAACTCTCTATGTTGCCTTGGGGGTAGCGTTAGTCAACTTTGGTGAGTTTCTGGAGGTCAAAGAAGTAGGTTGTCTAAATAATATCCCACTATTTATTTATATGCCAGCCCAAAAAGCATGGAAACATCCCAAATTTTTCCAAAGGGAACTCATGAAAGATATGGCACGGATTAGCCTCTCATTCTATATATTTGAGTCTTGGGGCATTATGAAAGAGGTCGAAACAATTGAAAGGATTGCCTATTTACTGTTGAAGCTTTTCATGAGACATTGGTTCACCAAGAGGTTAAGAAGAGAGAGAGAGAGGAGTTGCAGGAGTAAGGGAAGCTTGATGCAACTGATGGTTGTAATCACTCTTTCTTATCATTAATATAGACTTGTAGTTGTGTTGTCTACTCCATGGTGTTGATTTTATGATTCATTTACATGTTTATTCAATACCATTAATTATGAGTAGCTTAGATATGTGTATTTAGATATCCTTATGTATTCTTGGTTTCATTATCAAGGTTATATGTTATAGTATTACTTCGTGTCTTTTTTATGTGCAGGTATTGATCTAGGAGCTAGCTGAGAGGTCTTCCGCTCTACTACATTGGGTTCTATAGCAACACTGCACCAAGATCCGAGGTAAAAATCTTCTCTCCTGGTTTGATTATCAATTCATTGATATGGATATGTACATGTCTCTTTGCGCCAGCAACAGCTAATCTGATCTATCTACCAAGGATCCCAAGAAGATCCTTGAGGGTATTTCCACCACAACCACCCGTGCACTAATCCCTATTGCAGCGGCACAACAGCAGATGTGTGTGGATGGCATGGTAGAAGAATACAATTCCATCATGACAAATGATGTTTGGGAGGTAGTTCCTAGACCAAAATACATATCATTTGTAGGTTCTAGGTGGATCTACAAGATCAAGTATGCTAGATATAGTAGTGTAGAAAAGTACAAGGCTAGTTTCGTGGCAAAGGGGCATGCACTGAAGGAAGGGATAGACTGTGAGGAGACCTTCACCCCAATTTCTCGATATATCTCTATTATATCCATGATATCCCTAGCGGCGTAGCTAGGGTTAGAAATTCACCAGATGGACATTAATACAACATTCTTGAATGGGGTGATATAATAAGAAGCGTATATAGGGAAGCCTAAAGGACTCGAAGCTCATGAGAATCACACTCATGTATGTAGGTTGAAGAAAGCCCTATATGGGCTCAAACAAGCACCTATGGCATGGTATGGTGGAATTGAGAGTTATTTACAATAGTTGGGATTCATCAAGAGTGATGTAGATCTCAATCTCTACAATTTGATGGTGGAGAATGAGCCTCTAATTTTGGTTTTGTATGTAGATGACCTATTTTTTACAAGATCATCAAGGCTCATAAATGACTAAAAAAGGAACCTTGAAACAAAATTCAACATGAAGGATATGGGGTTGATGCGGTATTTTTTAGGATTGGAAGTGTGGCAGAAGGATGGGGAGAGATTCCTTGGGCAAGGGAAATATGCTACAGATATTCCAAAGATATTCAGAACGTAGTATTTTTGACCCATGACGATGCATATGATCACTAATTGGAAGAAGATAGATGCATCAGGGTACAAGGAAGTCGACCCCACCTTGTATAGAAAACTCATTGGGTCGCTCATGTATCTGGTTAACACTAGGCTAGACATTTGTCTCACTATCAATACCCTTACTCAGTTTATGTTAGAACCAAAAAGGGTACATTGGGTAGTAATTAGGCACATTATTAGATATGTGCATGGAACAGTCAGATATGCTTTGAAATATACTCGCGAAGATGATGTCAAATTATGTGGATTAACAAATGTAAATTGGGCAAGTAGTTCAATGGACAGGAAAAGTACCTTCGAGTACTACTTCAATGTTGGATCAGGGATGGTCACTTTGTGTAGCAAGAAGTAGAAGTTAGTGGCATTGAGCTCAACAGAAGTTGAATATATGGAAACAAACACAACTATGTGTGAAGCTATATGGCTTAGGAAGCTTCTCGTGAGTTTGTTCAAAAAGAAGATGGGAGTGACCAATGTTTATTGTGATAATCAGAGTTGCATAAAACTCTCTAAGAATCCAATAGTTCATGATAGGTCGAAGCACATTGATATCAGATGTCATTTCATCAGAGACTGTGTTCAGTCTGGGGCAGTCCAGCTACAATATGTTCCCACAGGAGATCATGTAGCAGACATGCTCATGAAAGCTCTAGGAAGAGATAAGCTCATCTAGTTCATGGAACATATGGGTATGGTGTAGAGAAAATTTTAAGGATGGAAATTATCTTAGAGTTTAGAAACCTTGGTGAATCTTACTAGTCCATAATATGCATTCTATAAAATATTTGATCATATTTTTGTAAAAAATATTCAAATGTATAATTATTTTATATAGTATCTATATAAAATTTTGGTGATTTTTAAGGAAAAATAGTTTATTACTATAAAATTTGGCATAATCATTTATACGAAAAATGGAAATTAGCAAATATTTTTTTGGGAAAAAGCATGGAATAATAGCCCACTTGCGAATATTAGCCCCTAAAATTCTCCATAGTATGGTGGATAAAATGTTTCAGTAGCATAAACAGATGGATTCTCAGTTGCAGCAGCAACAGATGAGAGGGAGTTGCAATGTAGATGCATTGTTGGACGTAGTTCAACAAGCCCAGTAACAACATAGATGAAGCATATATCATAGTTTCACAATAGTTGGCGGGAAACAGTAGCAGAAAATCAATAGTGTGACAGGAGATGGTACAGAGACAAGGTGTTTCTTCAGTGGGTTGTAGTGCTATAACACCTTCCTCGCTAAGAGGGAGTGTTGGTTTTTGTAGCATCAAATGTTTTCTAGCCACAAAATTTGGTGGAGAGGCTAGAATACATGTATTATCTAAAACTCAGAAATCATTTCTAGAAATTCCACCTAGAGATGACTTAATTGAAATAATTAATCATTTTTTAATGGTTCCTAAGTCTAAACTTAGGGAATATGATTAATTAAAGGGTATTATTTAATTCATGGTGATAATCTTCTACAAAAAAACATGGACCAAGTTCTAGTTAATCTTAGCCATCGATTATGTTTTAATATTGGTCATTGATGTCTCAACAAGAGATTGTAAGAAGAAACTTAATGGGAATTGGAGAACACACACCAACAACTACTCAGTTGCCCAGTCATATCAATTTTATCAGTGGAGAAGTTTAGTAGAGGAGATAGAGCCAGAGGGTGAGTTGCAAGAGAGAGAGAGAGGGTATCAACAGTAATTCGAGAAGTGCATAATGAATCCCAGAAGAGACAGCTTGAGGAGAGACACAGTACAATAGAGTTTTACATAGTTACTGTGCAGAGGGAAACACAGAGACTCAACATATGGACAAAGGGTTCATCTTGGGATCAGGGAGTCACTGTGGAGAGTGAGAAATTTATCACTAAATTTCTCTCAGTATTTTTCCTTTGTTCAGATATCCAAATTCTTGTACTTGTATTTCTGCAGAAGAATTAATAAAGAAATCCTCATCTGCTGCACCAGTTTTTCCAAGTTGGGTTTTTTGGGGACAATTGCCCAAAAATAATTGTGTTAATATTTTTGTGTGTCCTAGAATTTCTCTAATTTTTCATAGCATTTGTTTTGTGAAGGTTCAGCGTATGTGTTTCAATATTTGTCGTAGGAAACTGCAAATAGTTTGTTTAAATTAATTTAACAAATAGAAGAAATATTATCAATTGCTGCAGTAAGATTCCAGGTTTCAGAATTTTCACAAAACCAAGTGTAGGCATAAGGTTTCCATATAGACACGGATATCCTAGTTTGACACAAAGCTTTCCTTACGCAAGAATCATATTTTCCATCAAAACATAATCGACCAAAAGGTGTAACCAAGATGGAGAAGAAGGGCTGAAGGTTAGCCAAATGTTGCAAAGTCACAAATCCATTTTCTAATTTTCCACATTGTATTTTGAACCAAAGGGGACATCCTTCATGAAAATTATTATTAAAGATAAAATGAAAGAAGAGAGAAGACACAAAATAAAACCAAAATAAAAAATATAAAGCAAATGGGAGCTAACCGAAAAAAAGGATGCAAGACAAAAGTTAGAAAACACAAGAGAGACTGTAGAAAACGAGTGCATGAGTGAAAGTGGGAAAAACTAAAATGAATCTATACCTACTCCTAACCTAAGTAGTTAGAAGGTCAGGGTCATGTGTAATGAAACTTCTAGTGAAGCCACCATAGTTGTTCTTAACCTGCAATCACAAAGATATAACCAATTAAAACTTATATAAAGAAACAAGGAACACAAAAGATAAGAGCTTGAAAAACTTGCACAAAAAATAGAAGGTCTTTCCTATCAATAGAAATATGTGTCACAATGACCACCTAAAGCCATTTTAGAGTCTTACCTTTTCGAAGAAAGCCATAATCAAACAAACCTCGAAGAATTCTTGTGAATTCATCTTCATTTGAATTGTATTTCTTAGTAAGCATGAGAAAAGATTGAAATGTTTTCTCTATAGCATAGATTTCTAGGTAAGATTTTTCTAAAAATTTAGTGATTGGATCATAAAATTTGATACAATCCTCTTGAAAACCATAAAATCCTCGACTATATGAGGTTTCAATTAAAAACGTGGGATCGATATGAAAATCTTGCAAGGGAAAATGAGTTTGATCAAACTAGGAAGGCTTGTCAAGATAATGAGGGCCTGACTTAACCAATAGAAAAGGTTGAAGGGCCTCATATTCTTGACATGTATTTCAATAATGGGATAAACCATATAGAATAATCAATGTGATACAACTGTCATCAGATATACTAGTGGGAAATTGATCTGACGAATGCCAATTAATATTATGATTAGATGGACCATTTGTGGCATGAGATTCTCAGCTAGAAAATAACAAAGTTAGATTAGTTTGAACAAACTTTCAAGTGATTTGAATAATAGAACCATGTTCATTGCATGATGGATGTAACAAACCATTTCTTTGTCACTGGTTTCCCACTCCACTAGCAACATAATCGTCGAAGGAAGTGAAGATGATGCTAGTATAGAAAACATATAAAACTAGTCGAGATGTAATGAGTGAATAAGAATTCAATTCGCTAAATAACTCATGCATTCATTAGTACTCAAGAGGATTTGAGGTGCGATGACAGAAAATATTAGAATTATAACATTCACAAGAAAAACTAGGAACTAACTATTTTGAAATTCATCTGCTAGACATGTTTCCTTCATCCAATGATAATCTTTGAAATAATAAACTTCATAGTTCCATGATTTTGTGAGAGATACACACTCCAAACCTGAGTTAGGAACAAGATCCTTGTATGGGGATGAATGATCTGAAATATAATCTTGAATCTGATTGGAAGTTGAATCTTGAAACTTCAAAATATTATATCTGCAACAACAAACATATTTCAAGAAGGAATTCACATCAAGTGAAACCATGCAGAGAGAAGCATTTTTCGAGGAAATCTGACTTAGTTTGGAAGATGAAGTGCCTTGACTTCCTGAGAAGTATCAAAACTTTCAAGGATTGTAAAATCACGTTTTGAAGATTGAATCATATCATGCATGGTGTGAGGATAGATGGCAATACTTAAAGAAGTAAACCAAGCCAACACTCTCACAAGTAATTATCAATAAAGGAGAATCAAACACTAATATAATATCCTTGATTTTCCGAAAAGGTATCAGATCTAAGGTTAAGAGAAGTCAAAGATCACTTTGTTGGCATGGATTCTCCCTTTATGGTGAAATACATAAGTTTGGGTTTCAACTCTGCTGGAAGATGGATCAAGAAGATCATATACTACCTATTCAAAAAAGTCAAGAGTCATGGATTCTTGGCTTCCCTTAAAGGATCTCTTACTGATGACAATGCATGGATCATTGATAATGGAGCATCGATACACATGAAAAGTGAAAGTAAACAACTACACACACTATAAAAGGAGTCATCCTCTCATGCGGTGGATTTGGGTGACAAAAAAGGCTATGATGTTAGAGGTGTTGGATCTACATCATTAAAGTTAGTTAATGGATCAAATCTACATCTCAACAACATTCTCTATGTTCCAGGTTTGAAAAATTATTTACTTTCTATTTCTTGTTTAGAAGATAAAGGGGAAATAATTGATTTTGTTGATGGAAAAGTAATGGTTTGGGGAAATAATTCTAGTATTAACAAAGCTAGGGTTATTGGACTTCAAGAAGGAAGTATTTACCAGGTTATCACTCTATCTCCTCAATCTCTGGTTCATATGGAAATAATTCCCTTTGAACTATGGCATCAAAGGTATGGCCATATTCATTATAGAGTCATCCCTACTCTTATTCAATTGGTTCATGGTATTCCTGATATGAAGTTAGACCATGAAGGTGTGTGCAATGGATGTTCTTTGGGGAAGCATATTATAAATCCATTTCATCATAGTGAATCTATATCTAAAGAAATATTAGATCTCATCCATTCTAATGTATGTGGGCCCATGCCTAACAAGAAACTTGGAGGTCATCTCTACTATGTAACAATCATTAATGACTATTCGAAGAAGACATGGCTATACCTACTCAAAACTAAAGATGAAGTATTTGATAAGTTCAAGGAATTTAGGGTTGAGGTGGAAACCCTAACCGAAAAGAAGATAAAGGCTCTAAGGTCTGACAATGGTGGGAAATGCACCTCTAAAGAGTTAATTTCATATTGTAAGGATGCAGGTATTAAGAGGGAGATCATTGTTCCCTACTATCCCGAACAAAATGGATTGGCTGAAAGAAAGATAGGTCATTTGAAGAAGGAATTAAAACTATGATCCTCGATCAATATCTACCAAAGCTCTTATGGGGAGAAGCAATGATGACTGACGTGTATGTTCAAAATAGAAGTCCTCATAAGAGTCTTGACGACCATGTTTGATTCACTATGAGTGCTTTCTTTTATGGGATCTTTTATCACTCTTGAATTGAAAAATCCCTGATTTTTCATCATCAGGCTCATAAAACTCCTACGATGACAACATGAGAACTTTCTTTTTTGGGACTCTTTCTTTCTCTTAAATTGAAAAATCCCTGAGTTTTTCCCTTCTTCGAGCTCGTTAAATCTATGAAGAAGGCATGAGCAGTCATTTTATCTCTTTTTCCTCGCTCATTAAAATGAAAAAGATACGTCGAATTTTCTCCATTTGACTCGTTAAAATTTGATGAAGATCTATTTAGTTTGTCTTTGTGTGACTCATTAAAATTTCACGAAGAATATCGAGTTTACTCCATCCCCTCGTACTCGTAACAAAATGAGGAAAATTTCTATTGAGGATAGGTTTATCACTTTATCCAGACTCATTATACTAACTTACGGAAAATGAACTATGTCGGGTATACTATTAAACCTTTGTCGCACCCGTTTAACAACTATGACAAAGGAAACCCCTTGAGTTTCTCTTTATGATCTTTTTAGACTCTCTAAATATGAAAAGACCACCGAGTTTAGCCGTCTAGACTCATTAAATTTAATCATATGGGGAAAATTGGACAATACAATTGCTTTATGTATGTATTTGGAAATATATTTTAGCATCAATCGTTCCCTTGAACATGGCACTCCCTCAAAAAAACATCATTTGTCAGCCTCTCAAAAGAACCTTACCATCCTATGAGTTTAGCCTATATACTCTAATTTTCCTGCATCCATGTATCCTAACACTCTTTGGTGTTCATGAGTATAGATCTATCTCGTTAAAATTTTGTGTCGTGCCTTCTATTGTCCAAGGGATCCCTTTATCCTCTATTTCCTATATCAACTGTCAATCATATACTTCCATCATGTCCTCTGTCAATTTGACTCATTGCTCAAAATTTATCTTCAAAAAACAATCATTCTTGTCTCGTTTCGTGTCAACTGATGTAGGACACATTATTTCCTACTTTTGATAGGTCTCTTCCTATCGAATTCAACACTCTATCTATGAAGCAGATCTAGAAACATATAAGTACCTTGGAACTTGCATACATTAGTGGCAGGTCACCTTGTGTTTGATCAGGGGTTTTCATTATTGGCTCCTAGTTGAATGATTCTATGAGTGTTCAATGACAACATCATTATTTAGTCGCTATATTGTACTGTGCATCTTGGAGACCATCATCATTATCGATGGCCATCCTTGTGTCCGTTAAAAAATTTCATTATTGACTGGTAATTAGAATATTTTGTACATGTTCGGCCTCAACGCCTTTATTCACATGTGTCAAAATATGTTGTTACGACAAAGCAGCGATCAAGACCTTAGGTAGAGGCTTAAATCACTCAGCCTTGTTTCCTCTCCCAAGTTGCATATATTATGTTTTGGAGACAGCTCATCAGGATGATCCTATTATGACACAAGCTCCACATTGTACTTATTAGTGGAAACGATCATCATATCTCTTTGTTGAGAAATCACTCTGACATAGCTACTGAGCGTGGGAGTGCCCGACCCAGGACGTGATTTTATATTTTAACATATGTGGTTGTATTAGGTTCCTCGTAGTCCCGAAGCTTCGATCCTCTCTCTATTTTTTCCAACACAACAATTCTAAAGTATTTTGACCATCATCATCATATCTAATCTCAGACTTTAGGGGGCATCTACTACACAGGAAAATGATCTCCTCATCGGCTCAAAGGAGAAAGGAAGTTTGACTAAAATATTGACCAAGTTCATAGTCCTGTTTTCCAGGGTAACGCTCCCCATGAACTAGCAAGAATCTTTATAACACTCCTCAGCCATGAAATAGGTGTGTTAGTCCCTAGGCTAACTCTTTGTGTTGCCTTAGGGGCATTGTTAGTAAGATTTGTTGAGTTTCCAAAGGTCAATGGAGTAGGTTGACTGAATAATATCCCACTTTTTATTCATATGTCAGCCCAAAAAGCATGGAAACATCCCAAATTTTTCCAAAGGGAACTCATGAAAGAGTTGGCAAGGATTAGCCTCTCATTCTATATATTTGAGGCTTGGGGCATTGTGAAAGAGGTAGAAACAATTGAAAGGATTTCCTATTTTCTGTCGAAGCTTTGCATGAGACATTGGTTCACTAAGAGGTTAAGAAGAGAGAGAGGTAGAGAGGAGTTGGAGGAGTAAGGGAAGCTTGATGCAACTGATGTTTGTAATCACTCTTTCTTATCATTAATATAGACCTATAGTTATGTTGTCTATGCCATGGGGTTGATGTTATGATTCATTTACATGTTTATTAATACCATTAATTATGAGTATCTTAAATATGTGTATTTAGATATCCTTATGAATTCTTGTTTTGATTATCAAGGTTATATGTTGTAGTATTACTTCTCGTCTTTTCTATGTGTAGGCATTGATCTAGGAGCTAGCTGAGAGGTCTTCCACTCTACTACTTTGGGTTCTACAGCAACACTGCACCAAGATTTGAGGCAAAACTCTTCTCTCCTGCTTTGATTATCATTTCATTGATATGGATATGTACATGTCTCTTTGTGCTAGCTATAGCTAATCTTCTATCTACCAAGGATGTCGGGAAGATCCTTGAGGGTATTTCCACCACAACCACCCATGCACTAATCCCTTTAGCAGTCACACAGTAGTAGATGTGGGTGGATGGAATGGTAGAAGAATACAATTCTATCATGACAAATGATGTTTGGGGGGTAGTGCCTAGACCATAATACAGATGAGTTGTAGGTTCCAGGTGGATCTACAAGTTCAAGTATGTTGCAGATAGTAGTGTAGAGAAGTACAAGGCTAGATTCATGGTGAAGGGGCATGCATTGAAGGAAGTGATAGACTATTAGGAGACCTTAACCCTAGTTTCTAGATATACCTCTATTGGATCCGTGATATGCCTAGCAGTGCAACTAGAATGGGAAACTCACTAGATGGACGTCAAGACAACAGTCTTGAATGGGGTGATATAAGAAGAAGTGTATATAGAGAAACCTGAAGGACTCGAAACTCATGAGAATCACACTCATGTATGTAGGCTGAAGAAAGACCTCTATGGGCTAAAACAAGCACCCATAGCATGGTATGGTTGAATTGATAGTTATTTGCAGTAGTTGGGACTCATCAAGAGTGATGTAGATCCCAATCTCTACTATTTGATGGTGGAGAATGAGCCTATAATTTTGGTTTTGTATGTAGATGACCTATTTTTTACAGGATCATAAAGGACTGCAAAAGGAACCTTGAAACAAAATTCAACATGAAGGATATGGGGTTGATGCACTATTTTTTAGGATTGGAAGTGTGGGAGAAGGATGGGAGATATTCCTTGGACAAGGTAAATATGCTACAGATATTCTAAAGAGATTAAGAATTTAGTATTTTTGACCCATGATGATGCCCATGATCACCAATTGGAAGAAAATAGATGCATCATGGGACAAGGAAGTCGACCCCACCTTGTATAGACAACTCATTGGGTTGCTCATGTATCTGGTTAACACTAGGCTAGACATTTGTTTGACTATCAATACCCTTATTCAGTTTATGGCAGAACCAAAAAGGGTACATTGGGTAGTAACTAGGCACATTCTTAGATATGTGGATGGAATAGTCAAATATGGGTTGAAATATACTCGAGGAGATTCAGATTATGTGGATTCAAAAATGCATATTGGGCAAGTTGTTCAGTGGACAGGAAGAGTTCCTTTGGGTACTGCTTCAATGTTGGATGAAGGATGGTCCCTTTTTGTAGTAGGAAGCAGAAGTCAGTGGCACTGAGCTTAGCAAAAGCTAAATATATGGCAACCATCTCAACTATGTGTGAAGCTATATGGCTTAGGAAGTTGCTCATGAGTTTGTTCAAAAGAAGATGGGAGTGACCAATGTTTACTGTGATAATCAAAGTTGCATAAAACTCTTTGAGAATCCAGTATTTCATGATAGGTTGAATGTTAGGCCCCTATACTACTAGTGTAACCCCTTATTGCTATTAGTATAACCCACTTATTATATTGATGTACCCATGTAGTGCCCATATTGTTACTATTGTGCCCCATAGAAGTCCACTATTGTTATTATTGTGCCCTTACATTATTATTGTTATGTCGGCTCTGATTATGTTATGACCCCTTAAACTCCTATATATAGAAAGGAGGTCTTTTCATTTGTATCATCCAAGAATTGTTCATTTATGTAATGTAAAGGAGGTTGCCCCCTCGAAGAGGCTGAATTCTAAGGCGCTGATCTATCTTTTCTATCTTTTCTTGAGCTGGTTTCATAACATTTGGTATCAGAGCTTTGGATTCTAAGGTTTCACTGCTCCAAACAGGTCATCGTGGCATTTTCGCTATAACTTGTTTTCTGTGATTTTTCAGAAGTCGCAAAAAAAACCCATTTGAGAAGAAATCGCGCTGAACCTTGGGTCTGAATTTCAGAGCTTTTTACACGATATTTGCGGAGATATGATTTGAGGAAGTTGGTCTTTTTGCAGACTCCTAAATTACATTCAAAACAGGTGACCTGAGGAAAATCGTCATAACATTCCCTCTAGGGATCGGATTGAAATTTTGTAAAAATGTACAGAAAGAGGACAGACTGTAGTTTCTTGTATGCATTTTTTAGATCCAAAGGTTGAAACAGTGACTCGTGGCACGTCGTACAAATTCGCTCTACTGAACTAGTCTATAATCAGGTCATCTTGGGAGATTGTGTATAACTCTTTCTTGGAGAATCCAATTTGGATCAGACTGGTGGCATTGGAAAGAGGACACAGAGGGCTACTACAGGTCACAATTTCAAAACTTAAAGATCCGAAATTACAGAGTTATATTCGTTTCAAGGTCGAGCTCCTAAAATCAAGAAAAAGCAAGATGAGGAAGTTTGATGGCAAGGATCCGGTAAATTGGATACTTCAGATGGAGCAATATCTTGATCTACATGGTGTACAACTATTACAAAAGGTATGTATTGCATCTTCATATTTAGAACCAGATCAATTTTTATGGTACAAAGGGCATTGTTCTCATAAACAACTTGTTACGTGGTCAATTTTCACGGAGGAAATGATAGCACATTATGAGGATACAAAGAGCAACTCCTTCTTTAGAGCAACACCACAAAAATTGGAAAGAGTAAAAGGGCTTTGTGACATAGTGGAAGGCAAAATTATGGAAACCAGGAAGTGTTCCCCTCACAAATATAAAGATGGAAGTGTTGTTTCTCCTAGCCTTCCACAACCTACAAGGGTTACACCACAACAATTGGAAGAAAAAAGAGAAAAAGGGCTTTGTTACAATTGTGATAGCAAATGCACTAAAGGTCATAATTGTGCTGAGAAGAAATTATTTTACATAGAATATGAAGAGGAGGAAGATAACGATCAAGAAACAACAAAAGAAGAAGATATACGTGAGGACCTCACCCCAGAGAAAGAAGAAATGAATCAGACCATATCTTGTAAAGCATTGGCAAGAATTACCACTCCTCAAACTCTCAAGATAGAAGGACATATCAAGAAGAAAAAGGTGCAAGAGATGAAATATCACATCGAGAAAGAAGAAATGAATCCAACCATATCTTGTAATTCATTGTTCGAAATTACCACTCCTCAAACTATCAAGATAGAAGGACATATAAAGAAGAAAAATGTTCAAGAAGTGAAAGATCACATCGAGCATCAAGAAATGAATCTGACCATATCTTGTAAAGGATTGGAAGAAATTACCACTCCTCAAACTCTAGAGATAGAAGGACATATCAAGAAGAAAAAGGTTCAAGCAGTGAAGGATCACATCGAGCATCAACAACAAGTTCTCCAACTTTTAAAGGATAACGCCACCTCAGTGCAAAACCAAACGAAACAACAGGTAGATCAACATCGTAGTGAAAAATGTTTTGATGTAGGTGATTGGGTATTTTTACTGCTACATCTCAAGCACGCTATTCATGAGAAGGAAATGTTGGCAATACTACATGCACTTAAAAAATGGCGACCTTACCGAATGGGAAGACTCTTCAAGGATGAGGATGTGGAAGCATTGTTTTGTGCTATTTATATTATCCAACCAGATTGGATAAACGAAGCAAGGGATGAATGGAAGAAGGACGAAGAAGTATGGCCACTTATTCAAAAGTTGCAAAAGATCCCAATTCAAACAATATTGCCAGAAATTGAAGAGGAAAGAAAAATCATATTGGAACCAGGAGCAGTCACAGAAACAAGAACCCGACAGCTACGAAATCGATCAATTTCAGAGTATCTCATCAAGTGGAAGAACTTACCCGCTGAATATTCCACATGAGAGGACAAGAATTTTATACAGAAGCATCAGGAACTACTCAAGCGTTGAGGACAACGCTTTTTGAAGGAGAGGGGCATGTTAGGCCCCTATACTACTAGTGTAACCCCTTATTGCTATTAGTATAACCCACTTATTATATTGATGTACCCATGTAGTGCCCATATTGTTACTATTGTGCCCCATAGAAGCCCACTATTGTTATTATTGTGCCCTTACATTATTATTGTTATGTCGGCTCTGATTATGTTATGACCCCTTAGACTCCTATATATAGAAAGGAGGTATTTTCATTTGTATCATCCAAGAATTGTTCATTTATGTAATGTAAAGGAGGTTGCCCTCTCGAAGAGGCTGAATTCTAAGGCGCTGATCTATCTTTTCTATCTTTTCTTGAGTTGGTTTCATAACATCGAAGCACATTGATATCAGATGTCATTTCATCAGAGACTGTGTTCAGCATGGGGCAGTCCAGCTACAGTATGCTCCCATAGAAGATCACGTAACATTAATGCTCACGAAAGCTCTAGGAAGAGCTAAGTTCATCCAGTTCAGGGAACATATCGGTATGGTGCAGAGAAAATTTTAAGGATGGAAATTTACCTTAGAGTTTAGAAAACTTGGTGAATCTTACTAGTCCATATTATGCATTCTACAAAATATTTGATGATATTTTTGTAAAAAAAATTCAAATATATAATAATTTCATATAGTATCTATATAAAATTTTGGCAATTTTTAAGGTAAAATATTTTATTACTATAAAATTTGGCCTAATCATTTATAAGAAAAACGGAAATTAGCAAATATTTTTTTGGGAAAAAGCATGGAATAATAGCCCACTTGCGAATATTAGCCCCTAAAATTTTCAATGGTATGGCTGAGAACATGTTTTAGTAGCAGAAACAGATGGATTCTCAGTTGCAATAGCAACAGATGAGAGGGAGTTGCAGTGCAGATGCATTGTTGGCAGTAGTTCAGTAGGGCCAATAACAACATATATGTAGCGCATATCATAGTTGCGCAATAGTTGTTGGGAAACAATAGACAAACATCAACATCTTGACAAGAGATGGTACAAAGACAAGGTGTTTCTTCAGTGGGTTATAGCGCTAGAACGCCTTCCTTGCTAAGAGCTAGTGTTAGTTTTTGTAGCATCAGATGTTTTCTAGCCATGAAATTTGGTGGAGAGGCTAGAATACATGTATTATCCAAAAATCATAAATCGTTTCTGGAAATTCCACCTAGAGATGACCTAATTAAAATAATTAATCATTTTTTAATGGTTCCTAAGTCTAAACTTAGGGAATATGATTAATTAAAGGGTATTATTTAATTCATGGTGAGAATCTTCTAGAAAAAAACATGGATAGAGTTCTAGTGAATCTTAGCCATTGATTATGCTTTAATCTTGGTCGTTGATGTCTAAACGAGAGATTATAAGAAGAAACTTAATGGGACTTGGAGAACACACACCAACAACTACTCAGTTACCTAGTCATATCTTTTTTCTTAGTGGATGAAGTTTAGTAGAGGAGATAGAGCTAGAGGGTGAGTTGCAAGGGAGACAGAGAGGGTATCAGCAGTAATTCGGGAAGTACATAATGAGTTTCGGAAGAGACAACTTGAGGAGAGATGCAGTCCACTAGATTTTTTCACAGTTACTGCGCAGAGGGTGACACATAGACTCAACATATGGACAAAGGGTTCATCTCGGGGTTAGGGAGTCACTGTGGAGAGTGAGAAATTTATCACTAAATTTCTCTCAATATCTTTCCTTTGTTCAGATGTCCAAATTCTTGCACTTGTATTTTTGCAGAAGAATTAGTAAAGAAATCCTCATTTGTTGCACCAGTTTTTCCAAGTTGAGTTTTTTTGGGGATAATAGCCCAAAAATAACTGTGTTAATATTTTATGTGTGTGCTAGAATTTCTCTAATTTTCTAGCATTTATTTTTCCATGGTATTTTTTTTGTGAAGGTTGTAACATATGTGTTTCAATATTTGTTGTAGGAAACTGCAAATAGTTTGTTTAAATTAATTTAACAAATAGAAGAAATATTATCAGTTTTTGCAGTAGGATTCTAAGTTTCGGAATTTTCACAAAACCAAGTGTAGGCATAAGGTTTCCATAATAGACACAAATATCCTAGTTTGACACAAAGATTTCCTTATGCAAGAATCATATTTTCCATCAGAACATAATCGACCAAAAGGTGTAACCAAGATGGAGAAGTAGGCCTGAAGGTTAGCCAAATGTTGCAGAGTCACAAATCCATTTTCTAATTTTCCACATTGTATTTTGAACCAATGGGGACATCCTTCATGAAAATTATTATTAAAGATAAAATGAAAGAAGAGAGAAGACAAAAAAAACCAAAATACAAAATACAAAGCAAATGGGAGCTAATCGAAAAAAGGATGCAAGACAAAAGCTAGAAAACACAAGAGAGACTACAGAAAACGAGTACACGATGAGTGAAAGTGGGAAAAACTAAAATGCATCTATACCTACTCCTAACCTAACTAGTTATAAGGTCAGGATCACGTGTAATGTAACTTCTAGTGAATCCACCGTAGTTGTTCCCAACTTGCAATCAAAAAGATACAACCAATTAAAACTGATATAAAGAAACAAGCAACAGAAAAGATAAGAGATTCAAAAACTTGCACAAAAAATAGAAGGCATTTCCTATCAATAGAAAGATGTGTCACAATGACCACCTCTAGCCATTTTAGAGTCTTACCTTAAAGCCATAATCGAACAAACCTCGAAGAATTATTGTGAATGCATCTTTATCTGAATTGTCTTTCTTAGCAAGCATGAGAAAAGACTGAAACTTGTTATCTGAAACATAGATTTCCAGGTAAGATTGCTCTAACCATTCAGTGATTGGATCATAAAATTTGATACAATCCTCTTGAAAACCATAAAATCCTCAACTATATGAATTTTTAATTAAAAACGTGGGATCAAGATGAAAATCTTGCAAGGGAAAATGAATCTGATCATATTAGGAAGGCTTCTCAAGATAATGAGCGCCTGGCATAACCAATAGAAAAGGTTGAAGGGCCCCATATTCTTGAAAAGTATTTTAATAATGGGATAAACCATATAGATTAACCAATGTGATACAATTTTCATCAGATATACTAGTGGGAAAATGATAAGATGAATGACAATTAATATTATGATCAGATGGACTGTTTGTCACATGACATTCTCGGTTAGAAAATAAAAAAGTTAGATCAATTTGAATCGACTTGCAAGTGCTTTGAATAATAGAACCATGTTCCTCACATGATGGATGTAACAAACCATTTCTTTGTGACTGGTTTCCCAGTCAACTAGCATCATAATCGTCGAAGGAAGTGAAGATGAATGCTAGTATAGAAAAAACATATGAAACTAGTCAAGATGTAATGAGTGAATAAGAATTTGATTCGCTAAATAAATCATGCATTCATTAGTACTCAAGAGAATTTGAGGTGTGATGAAGAAAAATATTAGAATTACAAAATTCACAAGAAAAACTAGTAGCTAACTATTCTGAAATGCATCTGATAGACACATTTTCTTCATCCAAAGATAATATATGAAATAATGAACTTTTCAATTCGATGATTTTGTGAGAGATACACACTCCAAACCTGAATTAGGAACAAGATCCTTGTATGGGGATGGATCAACTGAAATAGAATCTTGAATCTGATTGAAAGTTGAATCTTGAAATTTCAAAATATTATATCTGCAACACCAAACATATTTCAAGAAGGGATTTACATCAAATGAAACCATGCATAGAGAAGCATTTTGTGAGGAAAACAAGATCTGACTTAGTTCAGGGATCTTACCAAATTCAAAATACCATGACATAACCATCAATGGAAGTTGAAGTTCCTTCACTTCCTGACAAGTATCAGAACTTTCAAGGATTGTAAAATCATGTTCTGAAGATTGAATCAGATCATGTATGGTGTGAGGATAGATGGCAATACTTAAAGAAGTAAAAGAAGTCAACACTCTCACAAGTAATTATCAATAAAGGAGAATCAAACCCTAATATAATATCCTTGATTTTCCAACAAGGTATCAGAGCTACGGTTAACAAAATTCGAAGATCACTTTGTTGGCATGGATTCTCCCTCTATGGTGAAATACATAAGTTTGGGTTTCAACTCTGCTGGAAGATGGATCAAGAAGATCATCTACTACCTATTCAACAAAAGTCAATATTCATGGATTATTGGCTTCCCTTACAGGATCTCTTACTAATCACAATGCATGGATCATTGATAATGGAGCATCGAGACACATGATAGGTGAAAGTAGACAACTACACACATTATCAAAGAATTCATCCTCTCATGTAGTGGATTTGGGTGACAACAATAGCTATGATGTTATAGGCGTCGAATCTACATCATTAAAGATAGACAGTGGATCAAAGCTACATCTCAACAACATTCTCTATGTTCCAGTTTTGAAAAATAATTTACTTTCTATATCTTGTTTAGAAGATAAAGGAGAAAGAATTGGTTTTGTTGATGGAAAAGTAATGGTTTGGGGAAAGAACTCTAGTATTAACAGATCTAGGGTTATTGCAGTTCGTGAAGGAAGTATTTATCGGGTTATCACTCCATCTCCTCAAGCCCTAGTTCATATGGAAATAATTCCCTTTGAACTATGGCATCAAAGGTATGGCCATATTCATTATAGAGTCATCCCTACTCTTAGTCAATTGGTTCATGGTATTCCTAATATGAAGTTAGACCATGAAGGTGTGTGCAAGGGATGTTCTTTGGGGAAGCACACTAGAAATCCATTTCATCATAGTGAATCTAGATCTATAGAAATAATAGATCTCATCCATTATGATGTATGCGGGCCCATACCTAACAAGACACTTGGATGTCATCTCTACTATGTAACAATCATTGATGACTATTCAAAGAAGACATGGCTCTACCTACTCTCAGCTAAAGATGAAGTTTTGATAAGTTCAGGGAATTTAGGGCTGAGGTGGAAACCCTAACCGAAAAGAAGATTAAGACTCTAAGGTCTGACAATGGTAGGGAATACACCTCTAAAGAGTTAATTTCATACTGTAAGGATGCAGGTATTAAGATGGAGATCACTGTTCCCTACTATCCCGAAAAAAATGGATTGACCGAAAGAAAGAGTAGGTCATTTGAAGAAGGCATTAGAACTATCATCCTTGATCAATATCTACCGAAGTTCATATGGGGAGAAGCAATGATTACTGACGTGTATGTTCAAGATAGAAGTCCTCATAAGAGTCTTCATAATACTACACCTAAAGAAGTATTCACAGGAAATAATCTGAGTGTAGATCATTTCTGCATATTTGGAAGTCCAACATATGTCCATGTTCTGAAAGACAAGCAAACAAAGTTGGACTCGACAAGCATCAAGGGAATATTCGTTGGTTACAGTATTTGAAAAAAAGCATATAGAATATATAGAAACATAGAAGTAAGCAGGGATGTCATATTTGATGAGAATCAAGCTTACAAGAAATCAAAGGATATTCCTATTGATTCTGATGACAAAGAAGTTCCCGTATTTGAAGAAGATGAATTTCATCATCACAACTCTATTGCAAATGATGAAGAAGAAGGACCAAGTGAGCCTATTCAATTGGGGGTTATCCAAACCACAAGGAAGAGGCCAAATTGGTGGAGAGCTACACTAGAAGATTCTGAAGGGCATGAAGCTACAAAAGGGTCCTCTGGGGAAAGTAAGAAACTGAAAATGTATTCTGGTTATGCTGCATCTATGAAAACGTTGATTGAAGTTGACCATCTACATTATGGGAAAATGAACATGAAGAGATTTGGAAGAAATCTATGCAAGAAGAATATCAATCCATCATGAAGAATGGGGTTTGGGAAATCATTCCTAGACCTAGTGAAAAATCAGTTGGGAATCTATAAAATAAAACATGTTTTTGATGGAAGTATAGACAAGTACAAAGAAAGGTTCATTGCAAGGGGTTTCTCTTAAAAGGAAGGCATTGAATATGAAGAAACATTTGCACCTACTACAAGATACACTACCATTAGATCGTTTGTTTCACTAGCTGCTACAATGAGGTGGAATATCCATAAAATGGATGTTAAGACCGCATCTCTGAATGAGGCCATTGATGAGGAAATGTACATTGAACAACCTAAAGGATTTGAAGTGAATAGAAAGGACTCTCATGTTTGTAGGCTCAAAAAGTCTTTATATGGCTTAAAGCAAGCACCAAGGGCATAGTATGCAAGAATGGATTCATATCTTCTCAGGATTGGATTCATGAAGAGTATTTTTGATCTGAATCTAGGTCGTGAATAATGATCCAACCATTATTCTACTATATGTGGATGATATATTCATCACTGATGTAGAACGAAGAATGAAAGAATGAAAGAAAATATTGGCAGTTGAGTTTGAGATGAAGGATCTAGGACTAATGCATTACTACCTAGGTCTAGAAGTATGGCAGAGACCTGGGGAGATATATTCAGGGAAAGGAAAGTACATCATCAAGTTATTGCAAAAGTTTGGGATGATGAAATCAAAGTCGATGGTTACTCCTATGATCACCAACCTTAATAAGTTGAGGATCTCCAACTCGAGTCTCATGGATCCTACCTCATATCATTAGTTGGTGGGTTCCCTAATGTATATGGAAAATACTAAGCTAGATATATGTTTTGCAGTAAACATTCTTAGTCAGTGTCAATTGGAACCTTGTCATGATCACTGGATAGTTGCCAAACATATATTGAGGTATCTTCGTGGCATCATACATCACTTTCTAAACTATGATAGTAAGGAATTCAAGCTAATTGGATTCACAGACTCTAATTGGGCTAGAAATGAGACCAATGGAAGTATCACTGCTAGAGGATGTGTTAGTCTAGGAGATTCTATGATCTCATGGATGAGTAGGAATAAATATCTTGTTACCTTGAGTAGTTTCGAGGTAGAATATGTGGTTGCATGTAAAGTAGGAAAAGAGGTAGTTTGTTTAAGGAAGCCTCTCATAGACTTGTTCGAAAAGTCTCTAGGTCGTACTATGATTAACTGTGATAATCAAAGTTGTATCAAGATGTTTGGATATCCCGTGTTTAATTAGAGGACGAAACATATCAATAATAAGTTACATTGTATTAGGAAATTGGTGTAGGGTGGGATCGTGAAGTTAGAATATGTTCCAACAGATAAACAGGTAGCATACATACTAACAAAGGCTCTTCCTAATAAAACGTTTGAATATCTAAGGAACCTACTAGGTTTGATAGATATTGGTGAATGTATTGATGATAAAGAAATGGAAGATATTTGTTGAGGCTTTGTGAGTGAAGCATTGCCTAGGGAGACATCAGGTCGGCACTCTGTGTTGATGTCAGGAATCCTGGAATTGAAAAGGTGGTGTTGTTTATTGAGCTTGGTTTTGGATGAACACCTATATGTTTGGGTTGGTGGTTAGCAAGTAAGTTTGATGGTACCTAGAGGGACTGAAAGCTTGAGTCCACCTTAGTCCCACTTTGATAGATTTTCCTATTTGGGAATCTAGTCCATGGCATTGTGTGCCTAAATTGTTGAGTGACTACTTGGATAGATTTCCCTAGTCATGAATCTAGTCCATGGAATTACGGTGCCTAAATTTCTGAGTGAGTGATTGGATAGATTTCCCTGGTTAGGAATCTAGTCCATTGAATTACAGTGCCTAAATTTTCTTGATGTTTTTATATAGTTTGAGATCTTCCATTGTATTTGTACATTATGAATACATCCCTTTTAAGATTGATTGTTGGAAAAAGTAAATATGTTTGGTCTTCAATAATTTACTTGAGTCATTATGTAATGTACTTGTCAAAAGAATAAAGAAAAAAAAAATTATTATTCTAGCAATGACTTATTAAAGCATGGGTTTCATGCTTAGGTCATCATTATATTAGTCGAAGTCCCCATTGTGGACTCCTAGGATTAATATTGAGTTTATAGAGTCATTTTACATTCGAAGAGACCCTTCTTGGGCTTTCGGATGATGTAAAAAGGTTTTGTATCAAGTGAAATATGAATTATGTGTCCTCCACATCTGTTGGCCTAAGGAAGATCAAGTCGGCCTAAGGACCCCCATTTGACCCCCAATAATCCTATATATTGAAGGAGTTCGAAGTCATTTGGAGCACTCACTCTCAAGCAAGTTCAATATCTCAAGAAGAGCTCGAGAAGTGCAAAGTCTATTGTCGGGAGGACAAAAGAAGTGCGAGTTTGAAGGAGTCTCTAGAGAAGAGGAAAATTGAACTTTTGGTGCCTCTCTCTCTCTCTCTGTTTCATGGTCTGGATTGGGATATCAAAGTCTCCTAATATTTCTATGTTGACATAAGCTGCATGTTGTTGGAAGGATTGAAGATCTTAGAGGCTGACATGGTGTGGAGGGAAAGTTTGGTCTTGGTCTAGGGTGAAGAGTCTCAAAGAATCTTAATTAAGTTTTCCCCTCGAGGGGGTTTTTTCCCTGGCATGTTCCTATATCTTGTGTCTCTTGTTTTGTGATCTTCATGTATGTATAATTGCTTGATCAAAGATAAGATAATAAAGAAGTAAAAGAAGCCAACACACTCACAAGTAATTATCAAGAAAGGAGAATCAAACCCTAATATAATATCCTTGATTTTCCAACACAGCTAACCTGATGGTAGCCATCTCTGTCACTGAGTTGATTGTATTTTACAACTTTGACAACTAGATTACTCAAATCAAAAGATTATTCTGGTCACAAATCTATAAATGTATGAATTAAAGAAATTTCATGAGCAAGTTTATTTGAAGAGTTGTCTTAATGCAAAAAAAGAGAGATGATATGGGATGGAAAGGATACTCAATGATCTTATTATTATCTCTTTCATCATATAAAAACTCACTATATTGTGTCAATTGAGAAGTGAACTCATCTAATGAAGAACTTGAAGAGCATGGAGTATCTTCGTCACGTGTAGATGTATCACAAATAGGAGAGCACAAGGGATAGTAGGATGATGAGGAAGTTTCGATAAGAACATTTTCTTCAACTAGATCAGATTCCAGATCTAATTCTATCAAATCAACATCTTCTAAAGGAACCGAAATATTAATTGGTGCACTTGGACATTCATCATAACATATATTGACAAATCCATCACCATCAAAATGATTTTTTTCCCAAGACTATGGATCTGAACAAATTGATTTCATTTGATTCACTACCGAGATTAGAAGATTGCAAATCATAGAAGAATGTAAGTTCATGATCTTGACATGGGGGACTTTGAAAAAGAGAAGAAAGATTGAAATAATATTCACCTTCATGCTGCTCTACCTACGAAATGTGACTACCTTACACCTATTTACTTCCTGTATTTGGAAGACATTGATTAGGCAAATTGAGGGACAAGGGGTCATGAGAAAGAGATGGTAGAGGATCAAAAGTATCCAAATCAAATTCAAGGTTTAAATTCTAAGTAATAATATTATCTTGAGGAATGGAGAAATTAGTCTTCACCATAGGCTTCATGAACCACTCTGGGATTTCCTCCATGGGATCCGAATCATGAAAAGTGAAAGGAGGATGAGAGGATGGATTAGGAATTTGATTTTTCGATTTCCCAACTTATGATCATCGCAAGGAGGCACCTGCATCAAAACTGAAAAAGGAGGAGGACAAGGAACAAAAGGAATAGCATGTTCCTCCTCTGAAATTAGGGTGTCTCATGGCTTACAAGAGTTGGGGAAGGAGAGACATTGGGAGGTTTAGATCCACCGAGTAAATAGATATGAACCAAATACTCAAACTCTTGTTTAAAGAAAACCCAATCTGTGTCTTCTTCGAGAAATTCATATCAGAAGCGAAGGAATTAATTAGAAAAATCCTTAATTGATTCATTAGGTTTCATTCTTAGTTGATTAATCCTTTTATAAACTTGTCGGTAATCATACTTATCAAATGTGAAATGAAGCTCCTTGAGATGTTCAGGAGAATGAACAGAATTAGGTGGTAGAGTATGACACCATCAACTAACTCAACCTTCAAGTGTGAGGCAGAAAAGAATATAAGCCACATCTTCACAGTGAATTTCATAGTATTCATATAACTTAAGAAAAATATATGTATGCTTGGCAATGGATGTATCACCCTCACCATCAAATTTGAGTTGAGACAATTCATGAAGAGGCTCATCAGGGGTTTAAATTTCAATATAGGATAGGCTATAAAAACACTCGGGAAGTACAATTTGAGGATGTTCCATTTAATATAAGAGATTCAAAACAAACCCAATGGGCACAACTTGTCATCTGGCCCTCCTTCTAGAACCATTTTGTTGACGGTGTTGGACATCCATCAACCAAGGGGGTCTCCCCATTATGAAGGCCCAATTAGACCTCACACAGTTTGGAGTAGGAGCCCCATCCGAAGTATCGACCCGACTGCCATGTATCCTTTAGATTTTCGTTGGTTACAAATTTTAGCACAAGGGAGTAATACACAGGTATTTTTAGTTCAGCAAGTCAATATGCTTTGTGAAATGTTCAGTTGCAGAAAGTATCAAGGTCCTTCTACCAAAAGGAAATAGGAAAGTGGGCCCTTTGAAGATAAGTAATAGTACTAATCTAGAAAAGGCACACGAGCATATACATATGAATGAACTGTTGATTATCCAATGAAATAGTTCACAAGCAAACAATGATTGTTAAAGAAAATACAACACGCCTTCAATAAGATAAGTACAAAAGCCCTCCAAAATATTTTAATTTCCTTAGTACAGATGAAAACAACATACACTACAAACATTCAAAGAACAGTCTTACAATATTCACTACATATTAAAGAAAGCATGTTGGCTCAATGAGATTCTAAATTAAGTAAAATTTCCAAGATACATCAAGATAGTGAACACCACTAGCCCTAATAGTGGAGAATTAGAGGAGTCACTTACTCCTAAAAAACAATTATCTTCCTCTCCAATATCTGGTAGGAGGAGCCAAGGTGCAAAGTGCTTTACATGATCAAAGAGGGTGTATATATAACAAATGGGTGATCCTTCACTTTGCTTATGTCTCTTGTACTACCCTAATGATTTTTTGAATTCTCATGACCTTTTGACTTCCTACATGACTTTTCACATTAGATAGATGACTCTTGGACTTCCACTTTACATTACATTTTCCAATATGTAATTACATAATCCATGAATGTTGTAGCACATGATGACTCATGAAATGACATGACAGGACACTGATGACATGGACTACATGATGACATGACAATGTCAAGTCACTCTTTGTTCTTACCTTCCTTGTGTCTTCTTCAAATATGGTGCATATTCTTCTTCTTCATCCTCCTTATGACTTGAAGATAAGGAATCTTCAATCCGGTCTTGATCTTCCATCTTTTGTTGTAATCTGGTGTTCCTTCATCTTCTCACGTGATAATCATCTAGTCTTCTTTAGCTCCATAGGTCTCTTCTAGCATGGTTTCCTTCTCCTTTTCCTCCATAATGATCCTATCATGATAAGATAACATACTTTCAACTAAAAACTATTCATGAAAATATGAAATCAGTCTAAAAACCTCTAATCTAACATGTTTCATGAAATCACTTGTTATGGCTGGAACTGGTGACTAGTTGAGTGACTGACTCATGAATTATGCAATTCTAGAGGTCAAGGTCTGGGACTAAGGCTTGAGACTACGCAATGTGCATTTTAGGATGGCCTGAGTCAAAGTATTGCACAGTTGAGGGGCTCAAGAGCTTAGGGATGGGGCTTGAGCCTTGAGGTTTCCAAATACACAGTTTTGGAAGAACAGGGCAACCGACTGCACATTTGAGGAACTCAAGAGCTCAAGGTTGAGGCTTGAGGCTTGGAATTTCCCAATGCGTAGTTCTTGTAAAGAAAAATATGGGAGATTGCATAGTTGAGGGGTTCAAGGGCTCAAGATGAGGTCATGACCATTGAGTTTTCCCACTACACAATGTTGGAAATATAGGAGGATAGGTGATTGCATGGTTGCGTAGTTCAAGAGCTCAAGACTAAGGCTATAGGATTGATATTGTGCAATGTGTAGTTCAGGCTAGGATGGAAGAAAAGATTGTGAAGTTCTGGGGCTCTGGGGTTGGGCATGAGCACTAAGATTACACAGTGTGTGGTTCTGAAAGGCAGAGACTACATATTGTGTAGCCCCAAGAGGAAAGGTTGCTCCTTTAGGAATGAGACTATGCAATGTGTAGTTCAAAAGGGTTGAATGAGGTTGAGTGGCCTGGTTGGGGAGTTTTCCTAGTTTTGACTAAGTGTTGGATCAGTGAGATGAAGTTGAACAAAATAAATACTTGAACATGATCACACACTTATTTCACTTGATGACACAACATGGAACACTCATAACACATGAACAACATACTTTCCTCAATGCAATGGCATTGCGATGGCTCACTGCAAGTGCAATAGTAAAGATACACTTTGCGACGACAGTGATAACACTTGTGCGACAATGCTTAAAATTTTGGAAATGAGTGCAAAACATATCTATATGATAATGATAGCTCATTAACACAAATATTACCCCTTAATACTAACCAAAAATACCTTTATACAATGTGCAACGCTTCTCATGCCAAAAGACGACACTTGTGATATGAAAAGAAAAGTGCGAACGGTATGTGATATGTGAACAAAGATAAAAGTGATACATGACAGAGTGAGGATAACATGAAAATGACACTAAATAAATTGAAAACAAGCAAAAGCAATGGTAAAAAAACATGAACATGACACTCACAAAAGTGAAGGTATGCAAAAGTGAAAGTTTGAAAAACTCCTTGAAATAGAAGTACAAATGCAGCCAGAAGTGAGAGACTGTCAATGAAAATGCACACTAACTGTTGACATAGGTTGATCATTACACAAGCATGGTCTTGATGGACTATGTTATTCTTGTTCAATCTTGCATAAAACAATGCACTCATGAACTTGTTGCGGACTGAGCATGTGTGAGAAGGTGACTTCGACACTTACAATGCAAGAAGATAACTCAAAGACTAAAGCATCAATGGACCAAGAAATGACTATGGAATGACTGATCGCAAGATCCACAATAGGCTCCAAAATTCAAGTGTATGAAAAATTTGGGAGAGTGCTTGTTGCAGCAACAACATAATATTAAAAAAAAAAATACGAGTTCAGCTCTTGGAAAGAAATTTTGATTACATTGAATATCAACACATTCCAATACATATAAATACATTAACAAATGCATTAGTTAGTTATGTACTAGATCAAGATTTGCATAATTTTTAAAAGAAACCATCACATGAATCATTGAACAACAGTACACACCCCAGATAAAAATAGATGGATCTCCATAAATAAGTTTGTAAAAGAGTTTATACATCAGAATTGTGTTCAAGACACATAAGGCTTTCAAGCCTTTATTATGTTGATGATACAAAAACATAAAAAAAAAAAAAAAAAAAAAAAAAAAAAAATCTAAAATTCTTAAACCCTAGGCACGATAATTCTCACAATAATAGACTACGACTTTGACAACATGTCCAAGTAAATGATGTATCTGTGCAAGCACACCCAATGTATGCCTCTGGTAAGGAAGGGGAATATCATCAACCCCAAATTTTGGAATACGCTTGGTGATTCCCTCCAAGTTCCACTCTAGCTCTGTAAGTGTATCAGTCGCCTCTAGGTTATGTTCTATGATCTCTACCTCTTGTTGGCCCTGTTAGAGCCTAGATTTGTCTCGGGCTGAAAAGACAAGGTTCTAGGTCCACATCAAACCACGCTCAGCCTCGTAGCTAGCCCTACGAGGACAGGAGAGGGCTCTCTCTGAGTCAATCTCGGCAAAAGGTGATCAATGAGGCTCGAGATGACTAAATTGGCAATTGATCTTAGGCTAGGTATGTAGTACCAGGAGTTTGAGTTTGATTTTTGAGGTTTTTGTTGAATCAAAGGGAAAGGCAATTTTGGGTGCGGGGATGAGACACAGTTTTTTTGCAGAGGTCTATTTGGGGCAAGGTAGGCGATTGTCTTGATTCTTTTAAAGAAAATGAATGGCTAGATCTGACTAGTGAGAAGCTAAGGAGAGCAAGAAGCTTTCAAGGATTCTCCTTAAACAGATGAAAACATGAAAAATCAAACAAATTTAAAGGCAGAGCATAACAATCTATGGATTCTACCTTAACACTTCATTTGTTCAATTGCAGAAGATGAGAGAAGGAAGATGATACACATAACAACTTACAAATACTGAAATAAACACACCATCAACACATAAATCCACATGGATCCCAAACAGTGCTGCAAAACCCTGGTCTTTCCTTTGCCAAAAATGCAGAAGTGAATGTACAATAGAGTGTCAAGTTTTTCCCAAGAGTCCAACCCTGAAAATGACTTAGAAATTACATAATATAGGAAAGCCAACCTATTCCCTTGCCTCTAGGGGTCGAGCTCATAATTCTAGGAGTTGTTTCAACCAATTCTAAACAAAGCACTACAATCTAGGCAGTCAAAACAACTTGCCTCTATAATGTAGGAAACTGATTCACTCATTAAATTTTCACTCTTTGGTGAATGAATCTTCTAGAACAAGTAACTAAGTGCCAAAATTACATTATGTTCACTCAATTACATCAAGAGAAGTCAAAAATTACATCACAAAGCAAAACTAGTCAAACTGGCTAAATTTCTGAGCTGAAAGATGAAAACTTGGGCAAAAAACCTATATGCGTCGCGTTGATTTCTATATGTGCTGCGCTACTTTACTGCTGATTTTGAGGCAATTTTGAAGTCCAAATTGAGCTCAAGTTGGCTTGTTGGAACGCCCTACCTGTCTACTTCCCAACCCAAGTGGAATTTTCTAATTTGGTGTCCATTTGCCCCTCCAAAAGTGCATTCTCCCAAGACTGCTTCCTGTGTGTCAAAATAGGGGCAATGAGGTCATTTTTTGCATGTTTTTTGACCTTTTGGGGACCCAGAACTTGCCCAAGTTTCTTGTCCAAGTACCAAAATTCATGATTTCCCATGACAAATCCAAAATTGCAAGCCATTTGTAATTTGGAGCTCTCAATCCTATGCGTCGCGCATGGTGCGCGGCGCATATAGGGGAAAAACCTGTTTTTTACACAAAAATTTCCAAAATGTCAAAAATTTCTCCAAATTTCTTGAAATTTGGACTGTAGGTCCCCCATCAAGTGCCATGCTCAACCAAAGAAGCTTCATTCAAGACTTGGAGCCGATCATGTGTTTTGTGCCTCCTCAGTACCCTCCTGGCGTATGCAGTTTCAGTTGTAGAGTCATTGTCTTGGTCATATGATGTATCAGTGCCCGCCTCCATGATGTTTCAAAGTCTGTTTGGCTTTCAATGAGATGAAGAATGATAGTTTGGCACAATTTCCAAATGTGGGAGGGACTGTGGGAAATAGGGCAGTGTGGACAGTGGGGTCTTGTCAAGTGATGTTTGCCCTTTGGAATTTTGACAAATGTAGGAACAATGGACGATTACTTCGCTGTTTAGAAAATTTGAGGTTTTGGGAATTTTACAACTGACATGAATGATAGGGAATGCAATGAATTTAGGGATAGGGATAGTGGGACTTAGGAATGAGTAACTTGGGATATGAGGGAATGTTGGGATAGGGTATAGTATATGGACTAGGGTTTGGGTTTGGGACTTTGTAAAATAGGAATTGGGGGTATGGGATATGAAACTAATGAATATAAGAGTGGGTGACTTTAGGAAATAGGGAAATCAAGGAAAAAATGGAGCAAGGGAATGTGAGGTGGGAGTAGTAACTTGGCAGCCAAACAGTTAATACAAAACCCTAACACTGTTTTCCTTGGTAGGGTTTGATTTTTCTATCCAACACCATAAGACAACTACCATCTAACAAGCACTAATCTTGGATGAAACGCAATGATGGAAAGACATCTTACTTGTACAAGTGAAGACCCACGCATTTTGAATGATTTGGAGCAAATTTGTGAAGTTGTTGATGGCTCAGTGCATTGGGCAACTGGCGTGGTGCACATGGAAGGCGCGGCGCATATAGCTTCATTTCTCAGTGCAAAAATACACTGGCACGGCGCACATGGAAGGCGCGGCGCATATAGCCCTGTGCGTAGTGCCTTTTTGTAGGAGAGTTTTGGAGGCCTTCCCGGTGTTGAAATCAGGCGCAGGATAGCTTGTTGGAAAGGTCTTTGAGTCTACTTTCCAAACCAATTTGATTTTTTTATTTGGAGTTCATTTCCCTATCAAAAATCAAATCTCCCGAGACTGGTCAAAATGTGCCAAATGAGGCTGCCCAAAGGCAGAGTGCTGTTACAGTCAACTTTTGAATGCCTTCCTCAACTCCAAATTGACATCATGATAGCTCATTGGAAAGTGCTTTGTGTCCAGTTATCATTTGACTCACCAAGAAAGTCATTTGGCCAACCAAGATAGGAGAAAAATGGATTTTACGAAGGTCACTTCAGAGGTGCATCAATTCTCCCGAGGCGATTGTATTTTTGACATTTCTATAAAACCATGACACCTGTGTAAAAAGTGAAAGAGGTTTTTCTTCCTTAACCTATTGTGGACAAAAACCTCTCTCAGTGTTCCCAAATTCATCTTTTATTTCTCAGAAACATCATTTGAGTAAAACCTACCCCGATGTGTGGAACAAGAGATTTGACAAAATGAAGCGAAACAAATGGGATAAGGGGCTCCTAAATTCTTGAGAAAATTTTGGGAAGTAGGGACGGATGTTAGGAAGTAGGAGAAAGTGGAATCTTAGAGATTGAGTGAGGGGAAGGGGTCCAAAAGGGCAAAACACAGGCCCAACCTAGAAAATTGCCAGGTTGTAGTAAGAAACTAGGGTTTGTGCGAAAATGAGGAATTTGGGGGATCTCAGTGATGGGAAGTGTTTAATAAGGTACTTTAAGGATAGGGGAAGGTGTATGAACATCAGGATATAAGTTTTGCTGATGATTTGACCGTCCAAGAGAAATTGCCTTCAAAACCCTAGGAGAGGGAAATGACCTTACCTAGGCGCAACTGAAGCATGAACAAGGTGTAAAATGACCCAATGGAACCTGACATGATAAAGACGACCCTTTGAATGATTGTACACTCAGCTGAACGATGACATGGACCGACATTTGGACAACTTTGGAAGGAGTGAAAGCAAACCCTAGACCTAATGCCTAGTGACCAAATTTTGCTTGAAGACTCACTGAAATGACAAAATTTGACTTTGACACTCTGAGACCACTTTGTAAGAGCATATTTGATCACTGGAGGAAGGCTGGAAAGACTGACACTAACAGGCCCCACCTTTGGGTAGGGGGAATAATGGTTGGTCTCACTAATAATAATAAAATATCAGTCATGGTACACTAAAAAGAATAAAAAACATTCAAAATAAAAAATTTCTACTTGAATCGTCCCACTACATGCTCGGTGGAAGGACCAGATTTGGATCCCCTCTAAAATGAGTTCATGCATATGGGTAGTCCTTGATCTTTATAATTTAATAATGGATCCATCTAAAGAATGGAATATTAAATGACATCATTTTCCTACTACCATAACATGTCATTAGTTCAACCCATCTCCTCATGCATGGATTTGTAGGTTGAGGAGGGTCTACATCTACCTTATGATACTGGAATAGTGGCACCCGTTCTAAGAAGAAGGATACCATAATAGAGCCATATCCAAGCTTTTTCAACCTACATATCTTGCACTTAGTTCGTTACACTTTCATTTTGATTAGTAGTCCCTCACACCATTTAAATACTTTTGGCTCCATGCCCTCAATAGCATAATACATCTGAGACTTCAAGGCTACATGAGGATCTATGCTCCTAGCCACCCAAGACATGGTTACAAATAGGATAGTCTTCAAGGGAAGGTTATATTCATCCTTGATCTTGATCTTTCCACTAATTTCTTTACGAGATCCATGGATGCAATATTGAGAAACGTAATAGCCGGTGGTTTCGCCACCACCACAATGGCCATATAGCTAAACTTTAGCTCCTCTCTTGGACAATCCAGTTAGAAAAAAAATGTCCTCTATTTCAATTGAAAGGGAATGGGCACCAATTTTGAAAATTTTCTCACTGGTGTCCCATGAAATTAACAATAACTGTGTGAGATCTGAGTGAGATCTCATGCTAGGGGTTAGAAAGAATTTATCCAAACCACACTGTAGAAGTACCAACATAGTATTTAGGTCATTTTTTGCAATGAAATCATCAGTTTCATGCTCTCTTTCCCTCCATTCAATCACCGTGATGAATAAGAACCATGTTAAAAGCAAAGGATGAAAACATCAAATCATAAGAAAATAAAAATTTGAAGCCAATTCACGAGGAATTCAAAATTTTATGTGTGCTTTTTTACCATTACACCTGTTTTTTAAATAGAACAATGACATCTCATTTTTTCTCTTCAAACCCATGGTCATTGAAGGTCTAAAGAATAAAACCATGATGATCCTTCAATGCAACCTAGGTTTCCTAAAAAGCAAAAAAATCATAACTTTTTCCATTAATATTCAAAAATTGAACCATGAAAATGAACAGGAAGGAGAGATCTCTTACCTAGAAGAAATGACACCATAAATCATTGACTGGATTGATCACAATTTTCTCCAAAAGTTTGAAGGTAAAAAAGGGTTTTAAGCTCTTTAATTGGTAAAAATGCAAATGGTAGAAATAAAATAAATTTTGGGTCAGTTTTAGAAAATTGGACTATTTTAATTATTATTTTTACCTATTTTTTATTAAATTAGTCAAAATTCGGCCCTTTTTGTCACTTTTTCAAGAAACTTGATGATTTCTTCATTTAAGTGTTCAAAAGACAAGTTAAAATGTTGAAATTTATCATAATGGTGAGAGTATACTTTTATTTCTTTTTTGGGCTCGTTAAAGCTAAACAAAAAAAGAACCCCTTAGAGCCCTCTTTAAGCTCTTTTTAGACCCTTGAAACATGAAAATATTGTTGAGTAAACTTGTTTCTTTCATGCTTGTAAAAGTATATGTAAAATTTCTACCTAGTATAAGTTTACCCATTTTATGGACTACGTAAACTATTCATGAAAAATATATAGTTTAGTCAATCATGATTAAAAGATTTCTCCCTTGTATTATTTTACACATTTTTAGCCTCATGGGACTAAATTTACAACAAAGGACTTTACGTAGTATCCTTTTCATTTATTTTTAAAACTCTCAAAACATGATAAAGAAGTTGAGTTACCCCTGTATTGGAATCATAAAACATAAACAATATAGGACTTGTCATTCATGATGAGACTGAGCCACTCCTTCCTAGGGTTCGTTAAAAATACTTCGAAGGACTCATCCAAAGGATGAGCTTATATGACAATCATAGGTTATCCTCGTCAAGATTGTGTAAAAATAAAGAGATAGTTGCTAGTAATGGTGGGGGAAATGGGAAAAACATTTATCTTTTATATTTTAAAAGGCAGTATGTCACTCTTGAACATGACACTCTGTCACTTTTCATGCCAAGGTTGGGAAATCGATTTGCCTCCCATTTGATCATACCCCATTGAAAGTATTCATATTTTTCTCTAGTCCTATTTTGAGTCAAATGATTCCAATCTAAATGTCGTGTTGCCGACATGTTAAAGAGAAGTCCAACCTTAGTTAAAATTACTTTGCAATCTTTACCTTCAATTTGGTCGGTCGTCCCCGAGTCAGTCCTGAATCACTCCAAATTTGTTCTTCAAAATTTCTCATGTGTTTTGTATTGTAGGCCCTCTTGTGATGGGTCACTTCCTATCGAATTCATTTCATTATCTAGGAATTTGAACTATAAACCTCCTTTAGTACATTGGAGCTTGCATGCCTCAATGGAAAGTTTTTTTCTTTTGATGATAGGTTCTCATCATTGGCCTTCGATCAAATGACTCTATGGGAGTTTGACCTCAAGACATTTATTAACACCTCGTATATTTTACTAGAGTACCTTGAGAACCATTACCATTGCTAGTATTTTCTCTAACATTTTTTAACGATCTTTATCATTGGTCGGTAATAAGATTGTTTCTACCATGTTTGACTTAAAAACAGTTATTCGCATGGTTATATTCATATTACAAAAAAATAGAGATGATGATTCTGGATCTTGTCTAATATATTCAGGTTGCATGGAGTTTTGAGTATTCGTGATTGTAAAATTGATCCATTATATTAACTGGTTGCATCCATACTGAGTCTTTTATTGACATGGATATTTGTACACTTCCATACTTATCCATTGATATACTTTTCCTCTGAGTATGGGAATGCCTACCTTAATGATGATGTATTGTAATTACTTTATTTTTTATTTACAGGTCTCTGAACAATGACTCCTTAGTCCTTGCCTTGGCAGATAAATCACTTCAACCATCATACTTGCTCTGACTTTGTACTTTAGGGGGGAATATATTACACATCAATTTGTCACATTTATGAAAATGATGCCAAATTCAGGTCTTTTGTGATATGATGAAATATGGTCATAAGTCCCCTTGAAATATGGAAGAAAAACCTTTCAATGGTGTATAAGAATCCTAAATTAAATATCTAGAAAACCCTAATTTTAAGGACATTGTAGGTTATCAATTTACAACCAATGATGACACATGTTGCACAATAAACAAAAAGCGATGTCATTGGTTTATTCTTATGTTTGGGTCACGATGATCTTCTTACATAGGTAAAAAAATAAAAAATAAATTAAGCTTCCTTTTCTAGAAGCCTCGTAGTAGGTATTAATCTGAATTGGTTGAGATTGAGCTCGAGCTCCTCATATCCTAGGCATCCTTCCTCCTTTAATGGATCCATCCCACTCATTGTGGATCTCTCTCCTCCCTTCATGAATCTCTCAACTATCTATTCCTTCATATAATTGCAATGCATACAAAGAGAGTTGGGTTGCCATTTTAGACTTCTAAACTTAATTACATGCTACTAAAATCTCCATTAGAGTTCTTTTGATTTCAAAGGCTTGGGTTGAGGATCATTGCAAGGAGGCTCCAACATCAAGGAACTTGGTTGCAATTCTCCTCCTCTTTATCATTAATACAAATACTTGCTTCTTTCGCATATGCATTTGTGATTATTTTTATTGTAGGATTTCTTAATCACATACATATTTTATGGTTGAATTTATGGTGTTATATGCTTTATTTGCTAGTTTCTTTTTGGAGTATCAAGGGAGAAAGGTTGAAAGCTACAAAGGATAGCAGCAAGGATCATCATCAAACATTTCAGGAAAAAGGTACAAGCTTTCTATCCTATTTACATATGTGTTTCAGTCATCGATTAGGGAATGTGTTTCAAGTATTTGTCTATTTGTTCCTAGGCTTTCTTTTTGATCCTACAGATATCTATCCTATCTGAAAGACAAAAATTTTCTGCCAAATAATAGTATTAGCATAGAAACTAACCTTTTTGCTACTAACATTTGAACTTTATATTTTGATGGTTCGAAAGCACAGGAGGGTTCTGGAGCTGGTTGTATTCTGATTGATCCCATCGTTGCTCCTAGAGACAACCCCCGTGTTGAGGAGAAGGGTCAATGCTTTGGACATATTAGTTTCTTTTAAAGATAGATTAGCAATGCTCAAGAGTTAAATGTAAAATGATTTAAATCTGGTTCAATTATCTTACTGAGAGGAAAATCACATTTCATACATTAACGATACTTCGTTCCAAAGAATTAATGTTCAGCCATGGTGGCCTACACACAAACAATGAAGCTTCTTTAATTGTTATAGTATAGGTGAAACAAATAATGCAAGAGAGAAATATAATGCAAAGGGATGTTGCTAGAACCATGCACACCAAATTCCAGTAGAATTATGAAGAAACAAAGGGAACAAATTAGAAACCATGGAGCGCATTTTAAGGCCTTAAATCTCACATATTATAGGTACCATTTTTCATAGCATGACATAGATAAATATAACATACAAGACTGAGTTCCAACAACTACAATTACATGATTTCTAAGAGGAAAGAAACACATATGAAAATGACAAACAAGGACAAAAACACGTACTTCACATATTAGTGCTAATACTAATATTCTAATATTCTAAGTTTTTTGTCCTCATTCTCACTAAAACTTGCAAAACTTGTTGAAGGCTACAACCTCTAGAATAGGAAATTGAACCCCTACTAATGAATTCTTCTTCCATATAATAGGGAGAGACTCAACAAAAACAGTTACAAAAATATCTCGGAGTGCTCCGACTGTCTAAACTAATCAATTGTCAATTGTGCAAGTATTCCAATGGCCTTAACTGTCCTAATTATTACATAACATAATTAATTCCTTATTGAAAATAAAATATTTACAAAATTGCAAAATGACAGTAGTATGTTATGATTCTCGAATAAGAAAAATCTTCATTATTGGCTTGCTTGATCTCTCGAAGTGGACCCATGCTCCACTATCCATCATTTCCATGATTTTTGAATGTTTAGAAGAATCGTCATCTCTGGAGAGGAAGGAGGCTTGATTTACATATGGTTGTTGAAGATAATCTCTCGTAATGGTGGAAATATCTGATGGAGATGTTAGTAAGCAACCTTAAAACTAACCAATTGGTGTGAAGTTTGACCAAGAAATGCCAGCTGGATTCAAGATCAAATTTACTAATTGGTTAACCTTTTTAGTGAATATGTCCCTCTTTTCAATCCAATCCTTGTCCAAGCTTTCAACATCTGGCAGGGAATCCTTTGGACAATAGGAGACGAGATTCGATTTAAGTAAGGATTCATTAATGGGTTCAACTAGGTAATTTGACATTTCACACGCATCACTAATGAGTTTTTTAACTGAATGTATCCTGGCTTTCCATCCCTTAAGAATGATTGATGTATGCATTTCATTGATTTCTAGAAAGTAAGAATTCCTCCCTTTAGCACTGTGTTGCCATTCTAACATTTTATTGAGATCCTTCTTGGATTCATCATAACATGAGATCATTTCTGCTAACTCATCAGTTAGAGTATTTCCCAATATACATTGTTCCTAAACCAAACTATTATGAATAAAATATTCATTAAAAAAATCAATTAACGAATAATATTAACAATAAATTAAATAATTAAATTAATTAATGGCCCATTAATTATGAAAGGGAAAAGGTTAAAAGGTGACCACTCACCTTCGTGGCCATTCAATTCCTATATAGGCACACTGCCACGAAGGATTGACCATTCAGATTCTATTCAATAATACACTTACTTATTTACTTACTTTAGAATCTACACAAAATTGTTTTGGCATACTGACATTTTTTCCTCTAACTCCCACGTATTTGCCTGACCATCCTTCGAACATCACCATGTCCATCTCATTATTCCCGCATGTGTTCTTCTACATCATCAGCTTGTTCTAAGTTGTTTTGTCTCCCCTGTCAACTTCTATTTCCCATGAGATGTTCCCTCTCACGGTCTAGTCAACTTTCTACTCCAACCAAAAATCAACAAGCCAATTTTTCCCCTATCTATTTCCCTCTAATGTTGACCATTGTGTCGTCACTACAACATTTTTATCTAACCTGTGTTGTGTTGTCCCTGTTATCCCTGCATAACTAATAAACTTGTAAACCAGTGGTCAATCGTGTTGTTGTCGCCCAACTCTACCATCCCAAAAAAGATTCTCAATCTCCCAACGTCGCATATATGGACTTAGTCCAATCGAATATTACATTTACTTATAAACAGTTATAACTTATAAAACTATAATTATATAATAGTTGTATTTGTTATATAATTAATAATTACAATTATAAAGATATATATATATTATTTAAATAAATAAATAAAACATTATTATTATTATTATAAAAAAAAAAACTAGTTCCGCCAAGAAAAAAATGAACAAAATGCATAATAGTAATGATGAAACTGACACCAAGAAATATCAAGAAGAACTCAATAAAGTACGATGTCACCTTGATAATCTTGACAAGAAGTAGGTAGAGTTAGGAGAAGGTCAAAATAAGATAATCAAAATTCAATATGAATTAGCAAACGATATTAAACAATATATATAACATTGAGAAAATGGTGAAAGGAATGCAAAACCAAGAAAAAAGAGACTTTGATTATCGATGGCAAGTTTTCTTGAGATTAAGAGAAGAAGACAAGCAAGAAGTAGTTTGTAAAGTTAGAGAACAAGAAGTAAGAATGGATCAGTTGATAGGAAGGGTTAATTCATTTTTTTTATCCTTTAATTACTCAAGAACCAACACAAAGTCCCAAGACTCGAGATAGTGGAGATTCCCTAAATCATGAAATTTCGCAAATGCATCATGAAATTTTGCAAATGCCACAAATACACTTCTCAGGTAGCTAATACTATACAAGATTCCCAGCAAAAGATTACCAATGAATTAAGAAAGAGCTACCCAATTATGATGGTAAATATCATAAATGCATTATTTTATAGGTTAATAAAATGGAATGCATTTTTGAATCAAACCTACCAATAGGTGAACAAGAAAAAATCATGACTGCATCTAGCAATTTGGAAGCAGAGACATATGATTGGTTCCTATAGTGGTCTGGAAAATGTGATGCCCGTTCCTTTCTTTGGAAAAACTTTGTGTATGATTTTCTAAGAAGGTTTTATGATGAAGAATAAGATGATGTCTACAAAAAAAAATTCCATTTTAAGAAAAAATGGTTTCTAAGCGAATACGCCCATGAATGGGAAGTATTAGCTACAAGACAAAGAGGATTTATTGATGAACAGCTACTTAAAATTTATAAATGTGGACTTAAGGAGTATATTTGTGCAAAATTGAAATTGTACAACCCTAAAACTATCGAAGAAGCTAGAGATGTGGCAAGACTTATTGAAGAAAAACATAAGTTCAAAATGTCATGATTCAAGGAAGATGAAGACCAACAACAATACTTAGGTAAAAAATATGAAAACAAATGTAGGCATTGTGGATACATACAGAAATAAGGACACAAACTCTTTAACAAAAAATTGTATTCTTATGAAGTTGAGAAGGAATCAAATACTTCTAGTATTGAGTCAGGAAAAAAAAAAAGGAAAAAGGAAAAATAATTGTTGCAATTTTGGAGAAAACTAGACACCAAGACATAATTGTGAAGACACGTCCTCATACTACTATAAAATAGTAGATGGAAGGAAAGTTGAAGTACAAGAACCTAATGAAGAAATTGTTGTCACACACAAAGAAGATTCAGAACTTGAGGAACCGTCATTAGTTGTAGTTTCATGTGTCTAGAAAAACCATGATGGGGATAACAATTCTTCAAAATATCAAGAACAACAAGCAATTACAAAATACATTCCATGACATCTTTAAAAGAAGAGAAATTGGTCTCCAAGAAGAATGGAAATTAATCTTACTACATCACCAACAAACTTGACAAAGAGATTACGCCTTAAAACTCTAAATATTAAAGGGATCAAGAGAGGCATAAATCACAATATACTTGTAGATTCTAGTAGTACTCACAATTGTATAAACATTGATCTTGCTAAACAACTTGATCTTTGTATATGCCCAATCAAGGACCTGACCATGCATTAGAGAAAATTTTAGCCTAAAAGTGCCCATGAAATTTTCATATAATTTCCATGTCATAATATGTAAACCAATCAAAATAATTTAAATTTAAAAAGCAGTACATGTAAATATTTTGGAGGTAAAAGAAGAAAAACTACTTTTTTTTAATTGTATTTGTGGCTTATCGCGTTAGAGGTTTACTCAAATTTCAAGTTTAGACACTCATTGGATACATAATTAAATTCTACATCTAATGAGTACCCATTATGCATACTTTTGAGAAGGCCCACATTAACAAAAATTGAAGATACATTAAAAAAGTGTGTTCAACACGCTTTTTTACGGTATCTTCATTTTATATCAAATTGGGTCTTCTTAAAAGTATGCATAATGGGTACTTGTTGGATGCAGAATTTAATTACACATCCAATGAGTGGATACACTTAAAATTTGAGTAAACCTATAAAAAGATAAGCCAAAAATAAAATATTAAAAAAAAAAAAAAAATAGTCTTCTTCTTTTCCCTCAAAAAATCATAACTCTTATTTTATTGTTTTATTGTTTTTCCTTAGGAGACCACTTTTAGGTTAAAATTTCCTCTAATGTATGTCGCTACTAGGAAAAATTTCGAAGAGATAGGAGAATGCCATAAGGTTTCAATACAAATACAAGAACTAGAGCTACAAACAGATCTATTTGCCCTACCACTCAAAGAAATGGATATAGTTCTAGGTGCATAATGGTTAATAGAACTGGAAAGCTATACTACAAACCTTGAATAACAATTCATGTAGTTTAACTAGCAAGGACGACATTATAAAATCATATTTTGTTAACGCTTTTAGCTTCAAGGAAGGTAAAAATACACATGAGGACTTCACCAAGCACAAACAAAGTCAAAGTAAAGATGTCATTCCATAACAATGTGTTCAACTAAAGAAAACCCTTTTTGTTATTCTTTGAGGACAAAGCATCTCTAAAGGGAGTGGCAATGTTATGAATAAAATATTCATAAAAAAATATCAATTAATAAATAATATTAAAATAATAATATTAATAATAAAGTAATTAATGGCCCATTAATTATGAAAGGGAAAAGGTCAAAAGGTATGACCACTCACCTTTGTGTCCAGTCAATGCCTATATAGGCACACTGCCATGAAGGATTATAATCACCATTCAATTTCTATTCAATAATACACTTACTTATTTACTTACAAAATCTACATATAATTGTTTTGGCATACTGACATTCTTTTCTCTAACATAAACTCAATTTATCACAACATAATTGTTGTTGCCTCTATAGTTGTACATTTAAATCATTGGTCTCTTGTTTGAAATCCTTTAGTTGAAGGGTCATGTTGTCGTTGTGACAACAACCCTCCAAAAAAAATTCCTAATTCAATTTTGGAGCCTACATTAACTGTCGTTTCAAGCCCCTTAGTGTCGTCACGTTGTTGGATTTGTTATTTGTATGTTTTATCCTAGTGTTGCATCCTCATAAGTCAATGTTTCCTTAGTGTCATCACCAAACCCTTAGAAGTGCTTAAGTTATCTAGTCCATGGTTAGGTGAACTCATGACTTATCTTGACTTAGAAACTTTCCTTTTTCGCCATGCACACACTAGAAAAACACTCAAAAGCACAGGAAAAACAAAAAAACAAAAACAAAAGAAAGAAAATCACCTTTAAAGTAAAAAGTGCACTACAAGTTGGTGAAGACATGTGCTTGAGTGCCCTCCTTTGGGCTGAAGAAGTGCGCTCTCCTTGAACAAACTCCTTCATGCTAAGCAAGTGCACCCTACTTGAGCACACTCCTTGGTGCTGAAGATATGTGCTCTTCTTGGGTGCATGCATGAGCATCCTGTTGCATGTGGGCACACTCCTAGAAAATAGGAACCCACTTAACTTCCCTTAACTAATATTTTCACTCATCGACAAGTGGCGATCATGCATGAATCAATTATACATGTAAACTATTTTAAATCAACCATGTTAATCATTCTTTTGCATAATCATTCTCATTTGAGTTGAGTGCATGGCTGGAGATCAAGAAATGCTTCATCAACCCACTTCACAAGTAAGTTTTGCATGTCGAATAGTTTCATCACTTTTCATGATTTCACTATCGTTCTTGATTTTCTTGCTGTCATTTCTTTGTTTTTCAGTTTTATTGTTGGCGTTTCTGTTCAATCTTCATCCTGCCAGTCTTAATCTATTGTCGTATGCAAAAACTATTCACATTCTTCAACCTTCCATATTCCACCATGATTGCAGCAACATCTATATAAGATTACATATAATTATTCTTCTCATTAGAATCATGAAATCTTGTTGTTAAACTTGTTTCTAAGATTCCATAAGGTAGAGTTAACTTCTAGAATGTGAAGCCCAATTAACCTTGAAAACTTTGCCCAAAACACCCAATTTTTCCTCGTGATTGCACTTCTTCACCACGAAGAGTTGTTCCCTCCCTTGAGTGCATGAGTGCACCATGAAGACTTGAATCACTTCCCTTCATCTCTTCGGCATGTGCCAGTGCACCCTCCTTTTCTTTGAGCGGATGAGCGCACCCTGAAGGCCTGAAGGATTGGACGCATGTTCCTTCATCCTTTTAGAGTCCGCATGTGTGCCTTCCATGTCTCCTTGAGGACATGAGTGCACTGTGAAGGCTTAAAGGCTCAAAAACCTGCCTATTTGACCCTTCAAAGTGCACCAGTGTACCCTAGTTTCTTTTCTTCATTTGCTTGAGTGCATGAGTGCACTACAAAGCCCTGAATGAACCTTGGCCTTCCTTCATACTTTGAAAGTGCACCCTCCTAGTTTGGATGCCTATATTCTCATGCATGCAAGTTATTTTGTGTTGTCGTTGATATATTTTCATATATAGTTACATGTGATGGTTATTTGTACATCATTTACAAGTATTTCTACATATTTATGTTTCTTTAAGCTAATATTTTCATTATGAGTATGCTTCCACATATAGGTGTTTGTGCCATAAGTATTCTCACCCTTTCATCATTTGTTGGAGAAACGCCTCCCCATAAAATGACCTCCAAAGAATTCTACGAAGTAATTACTAAGGAACCTATTGTTGAAATATGTAACTAGGTTCGGTCTTCATAATGGCACACTATAATTGTGATTTTATGTATTTAATGAAAAGAGAAAAATAATTTTATTATTTGTGTTTTTGAGGCATGGGTTTCATGCTCAAGAAAATTTTATTTTTAGGTCAAGCACCCATTCAGTGCTTCGAGGTTTGTCATAAAGTCAATTGAGTCATTTTCATGTATTGAAGACCCATTTGGGCATGTTACATATTGTAAAGAAAAAAATATTTAGTCAAAATAGAGTCAAAAGGCCCTCCAATGACCTTGTCATGGCACAAATATCAAGTCAGCCTACACTAGTACAAAATGGCTAATTATTTAGTAAAAAAATGACTAAAATTTGCATCTAAATGACCACTTTTCAGTCAGTGACCAATAATAGCTAATTTACAGTATCTTATAACGCGACCAACTTTTAGTCATTTTTAGATTAGTCATTAATTGGTTGTCTCAATTTTATCATCTAATAGTATATTTACTCATAAATTTGGTCATTAATTTATTCATTAATTGCCACAATTAATGGCCAAATATATAACCAAATATATTACTATATTATTACCCAAGAAAACCAATTAATGACCAAAGAAATATGACCAAAATTTTGGTCGTGTTATAAGATACTGTAAATTAACTACTAATAGGCATATATATGAAAATTTTAGTCATCATTTGAAACCAATTAATGACCATAGAAATATGACTAAATTTTCGTCATGTTATAAGATATTGTAAATTAGCTACTAATAATCATATATATGAAAAATTTAGTCATCATTTTTAATCACAAATTAATCATTTGCAGTAGTCATTTATCATTTTTTAGTAGTTTCATATTCATTATATAAACAACTGATTTAGTAGTTTTTTATTCATTTCAGTAATAATCATTATAAACGACTAATTTAGTCATATATTCATTTTATTTGTGTTCATCATTAATCAATATAAACTACTAATTTAATATTTTTAGATTGATTTTATGTGTTCATTATTAATCAACATAAATTAATTAGTATGATTTTGCAACTAAAAAAAAAAAAAAGAAGAAGAAGAAGAAGTCATACAATGTGCATGTTCATCTAATATGAAAATGCAAAGTTACATATGTTAATTACAATACTAAATAATATCAAGTGAAAATACAAATAATTTCAACCACATAAATTTTATTCTATAAAATGTCAAGTATTATAATATGAGTTTCCACTTAATATTGGTTGGACTATAATTCACACATGAAATATTGTTTTATCACTTCAAAACATTATCACTATCTTTCCAAGGCATTGCAAGTGAATTCACCAACTCTGAAGTCTTGACCATTAGTCTCTATGTGTGTGTCTTATGCAGGATATTGACTCTAAGGGTATCACTAGACCGGTTCTCTTTTCTCTCTCTTTTTGCATTTGTCACTCCAGTGCATTTGTTCTCCTCTTTCTTCAATTCTTGCTTCTTACCATCAATATTGAGTTCCTCTCCTGAAAAAGAAAGAAGATGCAATGCAGAGAATAAGACATGAAAAACGATGAATACTTGAATATAAACTAAAATAGACTATAAAAGATTTATATGACATATACCTCAACATCAACAATGTTAATTCCATTTTCCCCAATAAAGAAAGAAACTCGAACAAGTTCTCTTCAGTTGGGAAATGGTGGCCATTATGTGGCCAAATGACATGTATAAACAAAACAAATAAATGTTACCATAGAAAATAGCACCTTAGTAACTTAGTATTTAACCTTCAAAGAACTCTTAGGCACAATCATGCCAACTAAGTTACATACTAAAAAGCTCAGGCTATAGATAACTTGTTAAAACAAATAATCTTAGGTGTGATGTCTAATCCTTGTCATTTTATTTGCAACAACATTCCATTCTCTAACGAGTGAACTTGGTCAAGTATATAGACAAAATGTGCTCAAATAACAACATGAAAGTAAACTTTTTAAATAGTCATCAAAATATTTTAACACAAAACAACTAAAAGGATTTCAATTAATATCATGTAATACTTAACTCATCTTCAAGCTTTGGATGTTTTTTAAATGGACATGATACCAAGTATTTTCAATTTCATAGTTAAAAGACAAACCAAAATCAAAAGAAACGTTCAAAATACAATCAAACAATAAATAGAGGATATCATGGAATGAACATTGCAATTATAAAAAATATGTTTACCTATCCACCAATGTCTTATCTAGAATTCCTAAAACATTTGCTTTCCCAAAATAACCATGAGGTGAAAGAATCACAACATTAAAAACCATAGGAATCCCTGCTATAAACATTTCCAAAGTCAATGGCTCAGCTGCCTAAAGGATCTCAAACAACAAATGAATCATATCCAAAACATGCTCTGCATTGTCTCCCCATCCTTTTTTTAAATCCAATTTACTATAACCTTCCCACACCATAGTGAAGTAACAATCAAACGAAGGCATTGACATTTTTTTTTATCTTTTATATCTATAAATTTTGAATATGATTTGTTTCGGGAACATATTAATTCATAGTCAAATCTTTCCTATCATGAGAATGTATCAATCAAGTAGGACATTAGAAAAAGCGACCTTAATGAGGTACCCAAAAAATTCCTATAATATCAATATTTTTCTTGATATGATATCTTGGGTAGAAAAAATAAAATATCTGCAAAAGAAAAATCCATATATTACTTGTGTTCAAACTCTGTATATGGTATATTCTTAAGCAAATTTTTAAGATGTTCCTCTGCCTTTACCAAAGAAGAATGTAGCTTGGTTAAACTTTGTATCCTTTCATTCAACATCAATTTCTGCAAGATAAATGTCATACATTATTCTTTCCCATTTCTCAACATGCTACAAATGATAAATTTAAAGTCACATAAAACCAAGAGAAAACCCTTTTTCTAACCAAAACAAACAAACGAATAGTGCCTCTAATAAAACTTCACACCTCAGAAATTACTCTACCACATGTTTAGGCTAAATCTAAGATTCTTTGAACCATATTTAGGTCATACTTAATGGGATATTCATATGTTTACCGTGATGTCAATTTGGTGTTAAAATCAATATATAAATCCAGGTTATTATCAGTGAAATTCAAGTATAATTCAAAGAAAATAAATAATGTCATTGCAAGGTAGTGGAGATAAACCATCACATATATTTGGTAAAATAATTGAGAATGGATCAGATGGATGTTTCCCTCATGCCAATACTAGTCCAAGGATTTTAGAATAAGATCAGTAGAGAAATAGAAGCAGAGGCAAGAAATAAAGATGGATAGATTACACACACCCAAATGTCACATCAGCTTCTGAAAAAAGAGGAAAAATTAGGTCGCATGATCATATGGATCACTAATAAAAAGGACCTAGAAAGCATGCCCAAAAAAATAAAAGTAACATATCAGGTAAGCACAAGACTGGCTAGCTAGTCACATTTAACTTCAACTAACCACACAAATTAAATTTCAATGACAAAGCCCACATCGAGCCACATTCTAATAACATCCTTACCATGTCATTATGATGAACTAAATTTCCATATTATAGTATTAGTAAGTTGCATAAAGCCAAATAATCCACAATTATTATGTCAAACACAATATCTACTATAGTGCCCAAAATCCCTTGTATCAACTTCACTCCAGCACTAGAGCAAGACACAATTATCATCATGACCCTCTCTGGTAATGTAATAATGCGCTAAATGTCCATTAGAGTTAAGTTTATATATTTATTGTGGTTAATTAATGTAAATTGGACTAGTCATTAATAAAATCCTACTATGATGGTTAATAAATAAAAATCACTATGTTCATTACGTAAGGTCCACTAATGGTGGATTAGTGCAATGATAGCTAGAGTGGTTGTAACTAGGGATGGAGTACTCCTCATGTAATCAAGGAATGTTTATCTATCATGCTTTGGCACTCGTATTGGAGGTCATCCCCTTTGAAGTGGTTGGGAGAGCTTTCCCTCACTTGATTAGTGTGGATAATAGAAATCCTTTGATGTCCAATTGTATGTTCCTTCTATTCTTGTTATTATTATGCAATATTGATCTTAACAAGTAGTATCAAAGTATCAATTTGGGTCATGTGAAATCATTTTGATTTTATTTTACATATTATCTTGCGGTGGCATTTCTCCTTGCTTGGAAGCCATATTGCAGCTACACCAAATGCCATCAAAAGTGCAGTTTTGTCGCCATTTCTGAAATGGGTTATAATTGCAATTTTGAGCCATACTAGGGAAGTTACAATCATTTTAAGTTGCAACCTCAAAACCATAGTGAAAAAAATGAGATCAATTGATTATTATATTATGGCATGACTTTAGTCTTTCTTTTTGTTTAGGAGCCTCATTGCAATCACACCAATGTCATCGAAAGAAAAGTTTTGATGTCATTTTCAAATTGGGGTTAGGGAAGTTACAACCGTTTTAAGTTGTAGCCTAAAAACCATAGTGAAAACAAATGAGATCAACTGATTATTATATTGTGGCATGACTTTAGTCTTTCTTTTTGTCTAGGATCCTCATTGCAATCACACCAATGTCATCCAAAGAAACGTTTTGATGTCATTTTCAAATTGGGGTCATAATAGCAATTTTAGGTAATATTGAGGAAGATATAGCCTTAAAAAGTCAACTTTCCATCTCTACAAGTTATGACTGTCAAACCTAGAAACTTTTCTCGTGGCTTGATTTTCTCTCTACTTGTGAACCAAATTGAGGTCACACCAATGCCACTTGGAGCAAAGCATTAATGCCATTTCTAATTTGGGTTCATTTCAATTATTCTAAGCAATATTAAAAGAGTTGCAACCATTTTATTGTGTTCCATTCAACCACAAAAGCCTAGTGGAAAAAGGAGATCCATTGAATATCACTATATTATTCCCCCTCATTGATGAATTTTTGGATTTATGGGAACATACATGGAAGGATCCTTGAAGAAAGATTTTATAGCCTATGAAGAGTGTAATCAAAAGTGTTTAATAGAACTTGAAGAAATGGCGAAGGAGAACCATGATCACTCAATCATTGAAGTCATTCAAATTGAAATACTACTTGGCATTCACCCCATTACACAAAGTACATAAACCATGTATTCTAAATTTTAGTGATTGTGAGACAACAAATTTGAACTTTTGAATTTAAGTTCAATAAAGGAATTCCATGAGAAAACACAATAATAAAGGAACGTTATCATTTGAAGCTTTTGAAGAACAAAATTGGAGAAAATCCTTGTTGACATGAGCCTGAAAACCACTTGACATGGTCAAAACCGTCTTCACCGGCATTATGGTTACAATGGAAGAAATAAATTTCCTTTATCGAGGAGTGCTCAAGCTAGGAGGAAGCCAAATGAACTTTGAAAAATAAATTTGTTTGTTTTACTTAGTGACTAAGTAATAGGACACCTCCAAACAGGCCGCATGTCTTGTATCCTAGTGTTAGACACCAATACGTGAGGATACATGTATAACATGTCCTATTCATAGGACACCTACCAAACACATGTTTGACACATGCCCTAAACAATAAGGAAGAGACTGAAAAGATAGGATAGACAGTAATGGGAAAGAAGGAAATCACTTCATATCCTTTGGTGAGATTCCTAATATTCCCAAGAAAAAAACTCACAGAGGTAGCAAGGTCAATAGAAAAATACTAAAATATTAGCAGTGTCAAGACTATCTTGGAGTCTCCCAAGTACCCTAGAATGAGCAACAACTGCCCCATTGCTCAGCTATAGACAGAGAAGTTGGGTGGGTGTTATCTGACCGCATAACGCAAATAGACTAGAAAATTGGACGAAACTAATACAATGTTATCCAGTTCAATGGGGTACCTAAAGGAGAAGGTGATGGAAGTAGAAATTGTGTAGAACATCAACTTCCATTCACAAGATGAGTACCAAAAAAATAGGATAGTTGTAGCAAAGGAGAAATTGAGCTATTGAGGAATTGAACCAATCCCTGATAGACCAAATTAGCGAGATCAAAGAGGGACATGATAACCCCCCACATAATAGAGAGAGCAAAGTAATTAACATATGGAAAATCCACCAACCAAGAAATCATGATTGTTAATCATCATACAAAGTAATAAGCCAGTCATTTCTGACATCTAAGTTGTTTTCTATCTTAGCAAATGTTGGAATTTGGTATAAGTCTATGCCTTCAGTTTGTTTATATCTTCATCTATAGGAATGATAGTCAAGTAGAAATGGGTTATGATTCTCATCTTGTATTTCACAGTAAGAACTACAGTAATAACCACATTAAGTTGCAGGCATGAGGAATCTCTATTACAAATAGAGATAGCAGATAGATTCATTTGGGAATTCAAGAAGTGGGTTTTTTGTATAAAATTACCCTGGTATAATGAGAGTAGAACTCATAAGTTGATGGTGTTGGTATTGCAGGGGAAAAGGTAATGAAAGTGATTAGGTGAATCTTGTAACCATTGTGAATCAGTTGAAATATCCGTGTACATGAAATGGGCACAAGAGCCTAAAGCGAAGACTTAATGAGGATAAGGGCATGATTTGATAGCTTTGAATTATGAGATAAAATACTAGCATACAGAAAGAGAAACCTCTATATTAGAAATCCGAGAGGAAAACCTTCAAAGGATGCCTAGTGTTCTAGTTAGACATATGAGTCTTGGAAATGTGAGATGGACCCAGAGAGGATAGTCAATTTTTGTTCTTTGTGATAACGTTTTAAGTATAGAACTTGAATGTCCTGAAGTATAATGTTCCTATGAGTTGTGTTGGAGAAGCTTTGGTTCGAGCATTGAAGAGATTTTTATTTTGATGGTTGTTGATCATAGCAATGGATATGTAAAAATGATCATCCAATAGATGTGCGTTCGAGGGAAAATCGCCTTGTGTATAATTTAATTCTAGGAAGGAGATTAAAGTTGAAAATGTGTTGAATGGGTTGAGATCCATTGAAAATATGTATAGGAATGTGTTTCCATTTTGTAATTCCAATATTAAATTGATTTTCTGGAAAGTGTGGCATCTTGTGCTCTCGCTGGATATTTCAGCTGATGGTTTTGATAACTCTAATTGTTGTTGGAATTTTGAAATCAAATGTGTGAAAATACTTAGAACCTCATTATTTGTGAATTGTGCAAGGGTTGTGTTGAGTTCCGAAGGAGAGGGCATAATTCCTTTTTGGAAATGGGTTTGGTATGGGAATTACCTCTGGATATAAAGATTTATGAGGTAAGATGAATTAATATTTTATTTCCTTATTTCAAACTAGAATACGTTGGTTTTTATGAAGACGTCGAATTCACGATGTGCCCATAAGGTGGTATTCTAGATAAAGACACCACAGAAAAGGAACAAAACTATGGCAGCATGGTTGCATTAGGAATCCATGAAAGAGCATATCTGTGTGAGATGTGAAAACACCCATTTTGAGTGCATTGTAGGGAAAAAAGTGAAAAGTGGAATGTCAAGGAAGGTAAATATGTATAAATGATTGAATGCTAGTAGTCTGAAAAGGTTTCTAACATTTTGGGTGAAATCATAATGGCATCCCTTCCTCTTTTATTTGAGTTGCAAGCTCTCATGTTGGTGGAAAAACAAGTATTATGGCCCATCTGAATGTTGTTACAATGGCGTCGAAGATGAATAAATGTAGGTAAAAGATAACTTGATGTTTTCCTAGAACTTGTTTTGGCAATGGATACTATGTCTTGATTTTGCATAGAAATAGGCCATGATTGTGCCTGTATTGGAGTGGGGGAGGAGAATCATGCATTTTGTAGCTCAAAAATCCAACATTTGAAACAATATCAAAAATTTTGTATCACAAATTAGCCTACATACTCTAAATGCAATCCCATCAATCAGTCTATCCAAAAACATCACAAAACTGAACATATCAATAACAAAGAAGAAGCATTTCCATTGTGCACGGTTTCTTGTTGAAGCAACCTATGACAAAAGAATTAGGATTCTTCACAATATGGTTGGCCCAAAAACATTGGTAGTGATGAACCCATCATGACTTCATATCCACCTTCAAACAGTGATCCCCCAGAAAACAAGCCCCAATTACATGAATGCCAAGAAGGAGAGCAGGGAGCAGCGTTTTTGTTATATAACAGTACAACCTACAACATATGTTCCTCTCGAGAGAAAATATCGTACCTGCAACAAGTACAAGGGATAAAACAAGTGATTTTGGCACTAAACACATCATGGATTGTAACTTGTTATCTCAGTTAACAAGTAACTAGGATGATAATCATATAAAAATAGAGATGCTAATAATAATTGTATAAACCAAGATAAATAATGTTGTAACTTAGGTATAGGAGAGAAGAGACACAATTAAACTACAAATTTCTCAGATGCAATCGAAAGCATGAGAAAGTAAACAATCTTACCTCTAGAAGAATCTCTTATGGAAATCTAGCTTGGTTAAATGCCATAAAAGGAGTAGGAATATTATCTCCCTGAGCAAAACCTAACCATTTATAAAAAGTCAAATAATAATGTTTGTATGAAAAATCCATGTAGCAATGTCACAATACCATACATAGTGACAAACCCACGTCTAAAAATCTATTCTACATTCCCACTATTAGTACAACCACAACAATTTTAGAAAATCTATAAAAGAATTTGAAAAATGAATGTGAAAACTGAGTCGAGTAGTGAGAAATGCTTTGAGAAAATATACAAATCATCACCCAAACCAATGGAAATTCTTAAAAGAACAAAATCGTGTATTCTATTTGATAAATTAGTCAAAGCTACCTCTCCAAACAAATGTACAAAAGTAGATATCTTGAAACACGAACAACTTTCAAAGCTGTGAAAGAATCTTATAAATTAAAGGGATACCTAGGATGAAACCTCATGCTACCTTCGATAGGTCTCAACTATTATGGAAATAGGAAGTTCAACATTTCCTTCCATCCTTGGAGTCAATTTGACATTGGGATTTGGCTAATTGGTTCCATTTGGAACTTACTTATACGGATTGACAGATTGGTGTGGGCGAAGACCAACTGTTGGCTCGAGTGGGCTTGGACCCAGGTGCAGAGTTAGTTGCGCTAACCAACAAAACCCCACACTACTAGCCCTTTTGGGAAAACCGGCGTAGCACAGGCTGCAATCTCACCCGAGGAAGTATTGGGGGATGCTAGAACCAAGCTTTTGTATCCAAAAGTCTATGTGATGTGGTTTAAGGTGTTTCCTATAGTTTCAATTCTGATCTGACCTTCGTGAATCCTTATTCATGAACTTAAGTGATTTTCAATTAAATAAATTTATAAACTTCACATAAATATCTAATCATGCATAAAATAACATCTAACAATAGATCCAGATCTTCACAGATTACTTAAGATTAAATACAAATAAATTTCATTCGATTGTGTGTAAATATAGAAAATAAACAAGTACATAAAAATAGACACAAAATTGCTTCAAATATCTTTTATTACTTCAGATCTTCCATATACAAATTTCCTTACTCTATGCACACAAGCTGTCAGGGCCCATGCACTTAGTTGTGGACTTACCAAGGTCTACACGCACTCAGCTACAGGATCCTTCCCCTTCGCCCAAATACAGAAAGATCTACAATTACATACTCAAAAATATATCATCATGAATTTATTTTCTTAGGCCCACTAAGACACCTTTTTATACTCTTTTTTGTTACAATACCATGGTCCACAAACCATGGGTGGATCTCAAAACAATACCAAAATATAACGGGTTTTGACCTTCCTAAAACCCCTTGACTCCTATTTGACCTGCGCTACTCATGCTCCACTCCTCAAAATGCGGAGATTTACAATATTTTAACAAAATTGATCCAGGGGACCCCATCCCAATAGGCCCGCAACATAATTATGTGACTCATCCTTGAGTCACTCTACTGGTATGCTTTGGATCTTGGCTTTCAGGTTGGTGAAAGAAGACTTCACTGGGTTAAGTGCCTCTATACATTTATTTGTTGCCTATCGAACTTCTTCAACCAAGTTTTTCGTAGTTGTCCCTTCTGTTGCTAAGTCGATGGTTCGATGCGTCTACTGCATACTCTTGAGTGTGCCTTCCACAGTCTATGAGGGCTACCCTGCTTTTTCATCCCATGGATGCATCTATGGAGTGATGATCTGCATCTTCTTCTGTGACTCCTCAATCTGTCCTCGCAGGGATGTCCCCTCTTTCAATCGGGTGAACCATTGTACAGGGGCTAAGGTGCGCGTCACTTTCTTTATCTCATCATACTGCAGTTGCCTATCCCAGATGGCGACTTCAATATTTTTCACCTGTGGGTCCTCCTGCAGTGAGGCCCATAGTTCTAGAGTCTCTTCAAACAGTTGGCTACACTCTTTAATTGCAACATCAAGCTTTTCCCTATTTGTTCTTATAGCATCCTCGCACTGCTCTCAGATCTCTGGTGTTGTGGTGGGATGCAGCTTCAATTGAAGCTCAGTAATTTGTAGCTGTAGATCGAAGCAAATTTTATCCACCTATGCCTTTGATTCTCTAAACTCATCTTCTAGTCACTATACTTTTTCTTCAGAAGTGGCCTTGAACTAAATATGGAGCTCGGGGAGCTCACTGCATACCTTGGAATGGCCTGCTCCAACTACGCCCTTCTCAGAGCTGCCTCATCACGATCTTGCATAGCTTTGTGCTTTTCATCATACATCTATTGACTGGTGATCTTAACATCCTTTATCACCATGAGAGCCTGTTTCTCTTGCACTTTAAGCTCACCTGCTACACCCTGGTGTAGCTCATGCAATGTGGATACGGAGAGTGCCCTGAGGTTAATAAACTTTAGGTAGTTGGGCACTCTCTCGTTCTGCGACATCATTCATATGTAAGGATTCATCAGGAAAGGGTACAGTGCAAAGCTATGAAGTGAGGACCGACTACACACTGCCCGATGTCGTTGGTTTCTCACTCACTTGAGACTGGCTCACTTGAACCACGCTCACTTGAACCTAGCTTCCCTAAACCTGCAACTCCTTGAGGCCCGCCTAGACCTTCGTCAAACCGGATTGATATTTTTCTTTAATGTGGCCCCAAATATCTTTTTTTGTGGACCTAACAGTATCTCCAATTTCATCAATGTCCCCCTCAGTGAGTACCATGGCCTCCACACAGACAGACTTATCAGACTTATGCTTCTTTCGTGTGCCTCCCGCACTTGAATTTTGTCACCGTTTAAGAATAAAGGGAGAATCAACGTTCTTCGGGTCTACAAAGGAATCTTCGGTACCATGATCAAGTTCTTCTGTATGTTGCTTTTCGTTGTTCTCGCCCTCTAGTTTTTGAATGGTATTCTTCTCTAGGTCAATGGTCACTTTCTTCTTTTCCTTCTGCACATCTTTACTAGTTCCTACTGTGCCTTCTACACTAGTCCCTGTTATACCTTCGACAATATCTTTTATTAGGAGCCAGTCAGTTGGCCACTGAAGGATTAACTACATGATATCGTCTTTGATGACCAAAAACAACAACATGGATGTATACATGATGGAAATTGGCCTTAAAATATGCAATGCATCGATATTCTTTGAACGGACTGGGTGACAACCGTGGCTTTTGGTTAATCACTATTCATAGTTCCATCTCAAACATTACACGTAACATTTTATTCTCAATCATATGGGTAGGGTCCTGTGTTGCCCACAGTGAGGCAAATTTGGCAGCTTCGCACAACTCTGGATCCGACGTGGGGAATTGGGATTCCTCTAGCGTCCTCCAAGCTATCAGTGCAATCAATAATAACATCCACGCATAGTGGAATGCTTTTCCTTCCTTTTTCTCTTTGCGGAAATCATCCAAGAACTCTTGACATAAGTACTTCACCCAATTGAATTAGACCCTCTTGTTGCACTACGTAGCCAAGGATACTACTAGTGCCAGTACTTCATCAACACGACACTTGTGCATGATTTTTTCTACCAAGATTTGTCCAGAAAACCACACAGCTTCATCCGAGATAGAACTAATGGCATATCCCCAGGACTTCTTCACCAACCTGAAGTCACTTTTCATTTGGTTCGCGAGATGTTTCTCCTATGACATCCCCACAAAAGCATTTACAGGGTTCACATCCTGATATGGAAATGTTGTGATTCTGTGGATCAACATAACATCAATTGGGATGGGCCCTCCTAGTTAGAGACACCCATCATGAACCAGCACCAACAACTGGCGCTCACAAATGGTATTAATAAATGTGGGACATACAACATGTAGAGAAATCGTGCGTTCTCAATCCCGGCCGCCACTTCATCAGTTAAAGTCTTCAATGGCCGCCTCCTCATAGTAGACTGTCTTCAAGTATTTATTTGGTTCCAGCTATGGAAATTTCTCATGGTCGCCCAAATCCCAATCCTCCATCTTTAGAAATGGTACCCTGGCCAACAAGTCGCCCTTAATAAGTACTTCCTCTGGTAGCAACAGTGTGAATACCTTCAATTTCACAGAGTCAGAGTCCTTAGTTTCTTTGGAGGTTAGTTTTCATGGTCGTATATATGGCGGTAGCCAAGAAATTGTCCTTGTGCCTTCTGCATTGATATCCTCAACCCCGCCATTCATCTCTTCTTCGTCCAAGTCCTGGGATTCCATAGGCTACTTGTTTTTATTCGTACAACCCTTCTTTCTCTGCTAAGTGGGGATCTTCCGCAGTGATTTCCAAACCAGGGGTTGATGTGGCCTTTTCCACTATTTCTCTCCTGCCATGGAGGAAGTAGGCTTTGGTCTCGATGACTTGGGTGATGTAGTAGGGACTGGAGGTGTTACAGTCATGATGTTTCCTAACCCTCTCTTCAAGAATTCTTGCTCAACTTCTGCCCAACTTAGGTAACCAAACATGCAACAACACACTCAGCTCTTTATGCGCAACAATGCATAACAATTTCTCAAGAAGAAAAGTGGCCAAGTGTGGAGTGGGGTGCAACATATATAACTCAATTCAAATTCAAATTTTCTATTCCCCCGCAAATCTATCTCATAAATGTGCTTTTGATGGCAGATTCTCCCAGATTTGCGCCTTAAATGCGTTTCCTCCGCTCCTTTTAACGGAAAAATCATTGTCAAATCAACTATAACAATTCCAACGGTCATTTTCGGGGCAGGATGAGTGAAAATCCTCCTTGTGGTGCAATTTCTTCATCGCAATTTCCACCTGCGCACTCTTCCAACACAACGTACAGCCTTCCTTCTTCGATAAAAAATTTCTTTGGCATAGTTTATAGTCCTGCGCTCACTTTCAACTAGCAGAAGCACTAAGACTTTCTTGCATCCATGTAGTCATTGCACAGGGGTAGGATTGTCCATATAAACCTTCAACCTACTCACATTAATCATGCCCAAAAATACTTCCCCATTCAGCTTCGCGAGTTGAACTGCGCCACCATCTGAAATGTCCTTGATTACATATGGTCCTAGCCATTGCATCTAAAATTTCCCTAGAAATTTGGTAAACTTGCTGTCATATATCAGGACCAGATCCCATTTTTGAAGGTATGTTGCTTGATGTGATGATCGTGTCATACCTTCTCTCTATCTTTCTGTACTTGCTAGTGAAAGCTATCCAAAAATGCAGTCTTCCTCTAATACCACCAGTTGTGCTAGATTTTCCTCCATGACATCATGATCTACCATCTCAGTTACTGTTGCGATTCTTCGGCTGGGAACTATGTATTCCATTAGTATTACTTCTTCTTGTCCGTAAACCAGTCGAAAGGGTGTTTTCCCAGTCAATTTCTTACAGGTAGTCCTATATGCTTATAGAACTACCAGTATGAGCACATCCAAATCATTCCTATTAACATTATATACCTTTGTGGGGGAATTATCGAATATTTTGTTGAAATATTCGGCAATGCCATTCACCGGGGGTTGATATGGCATACTCTTTTGATGGTACATCTGGAACTTTTTTGTTAAAGCTGTGATTGTCTCATTCAGGAAGTGTGGCCCTCTATCGCACATCCTAATCTTCAGGCATCCAAACCTTGACAGAATAAACTCAAATATGAACTTTGCAGAAGTGTCCACTCTACAATCCTTCACAGGTTGTGCCTCAACCCACCTAGTTAAGTATTATGTCACGGTGATAATATAAAGCGCTCCCGTCTCTTTTCCCTGTGGCTGAATAGGTCCAACAAAGTCAATTTCCCATTTATCAAATGCTTGTAACTTCACCTATGGATTTAATGGAAGTTCATTCCTTCGCGATGATCTCTTGGTCATTTGACATGCGTTACACGTACCGCAGTATTCCTGAAATTTTTATGTACCATTGGCCACCATAATCCTACGTGTAGGATCTTTTGTGCAGTAGCCTTACTTGCATAGTGTCCTCCAATGACACCACTATGTGATTCAACTAGAATCTTGTGTATTTCATATTCATGCACATATCGGCTAGAACTTCATCTAGCCCCATCTTATATAGTTGTCCTACAATCACAGAAAAATCAGTAGCCCTCACAACTAGTTCCTTCTTTTGTTGTGTTGTATAACTTTCAGGAGCTACACCAGTAGATAAAAAATGAATGATGTCTGCAAAATGCTCATCCGCAACCCTAACAGCAAAGAGTTGCATGTTAGGTAATCCTTCCTCAATATCTATAGGCTCTTCACCATTTTCAATCCAAGAAGGGTGGTCCGGTCCAGGATTAAATCTCCCAGACTTCATTATTACTTCAAAATAATATTCTTGGAAAAGGAGAAACCATCTACAGAGTTCCCCCCCATCATAGGCTTATTTACCAGGTACTTCAAAGTAGAATGGTCCGTGTACATCTTAAAGTGCGCACCTAGTAGATAATGTCTAAACTTTTGTAATGCACAAATCATGGCCAAACCTTCGAGCTCTGTGGTTAAGTAGTTCCTTTCGGCTTTAGATAGTTTCCGACTGGCAAAGGAAATCAGATGATCGATATCTCCTACCTTTGGTTGTGTTAAGATGGCTCCCAACGCTGTGTATGACACATCCACATGTACATGAAATTCCTTCTTCCAATCCGTAAATACTAGGATTGGCATTGAGACTATCTTCTCCTTCAGAGTATCCAAGATCTTATGACAATCATCATCCCAGCAAAACGTAACATGCTTCTTTAAAAAATTCTCCATTGGCACAATGATCTGCGCGTATGCCTTAATAAACTTCCTATAGTATCAAGTATGACCCAATGTTGTGCGTAGCTACTTTACTTTCCTAGGGGGCTCCAGACTAATATTTATGGCGATCTTAGGATGGTTTACCATCAATCCCTCCTTACAAAAAACATGGCCTAACAATATTCCATAAGGTACACATAAAATTCATTTCTTCAAGTTAAAAGAGATCTGATACTTCCTACGGGTATTCAACATCAGGCGCAGACTAGAGACATGCTTCTTGACTAGCCCAAACATTGTCCAATCATCGAAGTAGACTTCCAAAAAATTATGAATGAACTCCTTGAACACTGCAACAACCACTCTAGAGAAAATCACAGGATAATTTTTTAGTCTGAAAGGCATGACTGTATACTGGAACGACCCCCATTTTGTAGCGAAGGTAGTCTTGCTTCTATCCTCTGGCGTAATCTTAATTTGGTGGTATCCTGAGAATCCATCTGTAAATTAATAGGCTTCATGTCCACCAACATTCTCGAGGATTCCTTTGTAAATGACTTAGGGAATGGGTCATGTACACATGCATAGTTCAACTTCCGCAGAGCTACGTAGATCTTGTTATAATTTTTGTTTTCTTCTCTTGGACCACCATAATACTGACCCATTTGGATTCTTCTATAGGCTCAATTATTCCGGCCGCGAGCATTTTATCAAGTTCCTCTCGTACCTTTTCCTTGTATTTTGGGTTCAACCGATATGGGCACTGCTTAACTGGGTTCACATCAGGTTTAAATTTGATTTTCATAATCCCTAAATCTCCTACTATCCCCTTCAAGTTAAAGAACTTGGTTGGAAATAAATCTTGATATTTATGTAATAATCTAGCTACCTTATCCACTATATCTTCATCCCAATAATCGCAATATTCGCGAACTTTGGTTCTGCTTCTAAACCAATGTTTACCTGTTTTGTGTGCATTGGCTGCGAAATATCAGGGATCTCTGTAGTGGGTCCACCAACTTCACATTGTTCCTCTGATTCAAGGATATTAATATTCCACAGATCCTCATTAGCTTCTTCCATTATAACATTGTAACATCCTAAAGCATGATGTAGCTGCATACTCCAGTCAGGTTGTACCCACGTGATAGGTTCGATGGGTGTTCGGAAGATTGCTCCTTTAATTTAATGAAGCACCTCATCAATGCATGAAAACCATCTTCAAAACTGAACGCCAGCAAGAAACTTTTTGTCATCTCATCCTAGTCAACGGTCCTATGTCGCAACTCTATTTCTAAATACCACTTCTTTAAGATAACATCCAAGGTATGAATAAAGATATGCACCCATTCAGGCTGAGGTATCTCACCCCACGCCTTAATCCATCTTGCCAGATGTTCACGCGGATCATCCTTCCCTGTGTATTTCTCAGTGATTTAGGTGATTTCGTAGCCAAATCTTAATCGCATCATTCTACGATATTCCTTCCAGTCAGCAAAATTATCCCTATGTGTACCCCCACCATCTTGCAGGTGTAGATATTAATTCTTGATCTAAGGCCTAGAACCGATGTTCCTCTAGTACATCCCTTTCAAAATGTTCAAGAAATATATTTACATCAACCAAGCCATCATAATAGGGTAATTTTCGTACCTCAATAGATACACAGCGTAGTGATTTTTTAAGTTGCTTACATCTCAGCGTAGAGGCCTCATGTAACAGATTTTTCCAGTTTTCTAACTCTTCGTCTTAATCTGATTGGAAGGAACCGTCCTTATCCCAGTTGATCCTTCCATCCGCAATGGGATTGATCCAATCTTCATTTTGCACAGTTAACTTATAGAAGTTCTCAATGTTGTCATCTTCATAATAGTCAAGGTTCAGTTCTGTGTATCGTGCACCTTCAGTTGGATCCAGCGGGACAATTACTCGAAGTTCATTCTTTTCAAAGACTATGCTTCGCTTCTTTAAGTTAATGATTGCATTCATGTCAAAGGACTAAACAATCTCAAGTAACTCTGGGTAGGAATTGCTATCATCGACGATCTCAATAACTTCTAAATTAGCCACTTCCCTCGCTCCTTCAATATCTATAATTACTCCATGTAGGCACCCCATTGGAATTATCTTTTGATGATTCGCCATGTGCAAATGAATTGGCGACCAGTGTAACTTAGGATTTCCCATACGTTCCCAAGTATGCTTCAGCAATATCTTAGCATCGGAGCCCAAGTCGAGGATTACCTGATCCATTCTAAAATCACCAATCTATGTAGTCAGCTGCATCTCCCTACCGGTTCTTTTCTTGCTTTGGTTCACCTTATTGACTGCACGCTATCCTAGTACCAGCTTATCCTTACTAGCACAATTCTCTATCAGTTCTTGCAGTCCCTCTAATGCCTTCTGATCCCATAGTAACTTCATGCAGGTCTGCAAAAACGCTTTCAACATTGTAGGATCTTAATCTTGTGGTGCAGTAGCATCTTCAGATTTATCCTTTCATGAGACTATCGGTATCTATTTCTAAGACATAGAAGCACCTGGACTCATAAAATTATTTCTTGCCTCCGTGAATGTATATTTTTCTCTATGTAAATCAAACCCAACATTCTTCTCACAGGCTTTTCGGAACCATGACTCTGATTCTGGTTGTTTGCCTTCAACCTTGTCTTCACCAGTGGCTACACCACTTCGCGTGACTACGTTGACATTGGGATCGTCTTCACGTGGCTCAAATATTAGCATTTGTATATTATGCGTCGGTTGTTGGTTCTTCTTCTCCTTCATCTGCGCTATTAAGATCACGAAATCTTCTATAACATGATCAAATTGACAATGGTACTGACACAAAGGGTGTGTTGGATTCTGAAAATCACTTACAAATTGTCTTGGTTCTCCACATTTGTAATAAATAATCTGGCCCCGAACTCTTCCATCTCCTCCTCATCCTCTTCCTTGTCCTTGAAACCCTCCATGAGTTGTAGGTGAGCCTTGGTCGTTCTGCATGTGGTTTTCAACCTGCATTCTATACAACAGAGTTTTTTCTATCGTTAGTTCATAGCTTCGATAATTCCTCTCATCATGACCAACCGATTTACAGAAGTTGCAGAAGAGTTGCTTCAGAAACTGTATAAATTTATGTAATAGGAAACAATTATCTGTCAAATGTTGTCCTGATACTTGGTAGATACTACACCAGGTACTTGCACCGGTGCTTGATCCAGCAGAAGATTTTGGCTTTAGCGGGTTAGAACCTCTTGCAGCTATATAATCCCAAAATACAGGGCGTTGATCCTTATCATGACCTTCAACCTTGCATTTTGTGCACCAAACTTTAGAATGTTTCTCTAGCTTCACTTCCTTTCCCTTAATTAGATCCTACAATCCATATGCAGGCGATTTCCAGCGCTTCGGCCTAAGACCTAATCTTCTGTTGAGATAATGGCAATCTTAAGTGAGGTAATAGTGAAGCTATATACCAGTCCCTATGTTGTTGGTCTGAAATATGGAGGTTAGATTGAATCAGTAAACACTTCAATCGTTGATCTATATCCCACGTAGACTCATTAACCCTCTTCTTAATCTCCTTGATCTAAGTCACACACTGAGATTTTGACTTTGGCTTTGTAAATTATGTATCCAGTGCATCCTTTGTGTTAGCCAATGAAGCAATCGGGTGAGTTGTGATGTATCTGATATTCCAGGTAAGCCCTATGTCCTATAGCACTATAGCTAGTTATGCTTTATTCATATCATCATCATTGGTCTATTTCTCTTTCCACATAGCCTCTACGATGAACCAAATTTTTTTAGGTTCCTCTCATCCCTGACCCTTGAATACAGCCATTTTCACTGTATTTGCCATACTAAATAGAGGAGGTGGAGGTGGAGGTGGAGGTGGAAGTGGAGGTGGAGGTGTAGATGTATGAGGCGGAGGCGAAGGTGGAGGTGGAGTGGTTGGATGTTGAATTCCATAAGTACCCTGATCTATCGTCTACAACGTACCTCTAGGCGTACTAGGGCTACTTCTTTCTCCTTCACTTTCAGAGTCTCCTAATAAGGGACAGTATTCACTTTCAACAAATTTGTCTTGATCTACTCTAAATTGCTTTCCACTTCACATAGATCCAGTCGAACCCCTCTTAAACATCAAGGTAGATACATAACCCTCTTTTCACACAAAAGAATTTTAATCCAAGTTTATAGCGATTTCAGGTACTTACCTCTCGGACCTTTGAAGAATCGTCGTTCAGCTTTGCTATAAGAAATAGATGCATCTACTGCAAATTCAGTGATGAAACCACCCAAGATACTATCAATCCAGTAATCAACGGCCCTCACAACCTTGTAATCATATCTTTCAAGCTGTTTGACTAATTTTGGAGTCCACACAATAGGATCATCATGCTTCCAGATGGGTTCGCTATCTGCCAATTTGGATAGCCATTCGTATAATTCACAAGCGACTGATGAAAAGAAAACTTCGTGTACTTCTGTTTAGAGAGACCTCTATAACTACTCTTTGAAAAGTATGGGTTCCTATTCTCCTTGCTTGCAAATTCGTGCAACTTTCAATATATCCACTTCTCAATTTCCTTCTTAGTCAGTATCCACTTATGTCACATCACACATCCCTCAAATAGATCTCAATCCTGACAATGGAACCATTTGTTAGCTTGAGGGGACTTGGGCCCAAGTTCAGAGTTAGTTGCCCTAACCAACAAAACCTTACACTACCGGCCCTTTCGGAAACAACCTGTGTAGCGCATGCCGCAGTCTCACCCGAGGCAGTATTGGGGGATGCTAGAACCAGGCTTCTGCATCCAGAAGGCTATCTGATGTGTTTTAAGGTGTTTCCTACAATTTCAGTTATGGTCTGACCTTCGCGAACCCTTATTCATGAACTTAAGTGATTTTCAGTTAAAGAAAGTTATAAACTCCGCGTAAAAATCTAATATACATAAAATAACATCTAATAGTAGATCTAAATCTTCACAGAGTACTAAGATAAATTTCATTTGATTGCGCGTAAATACAGAAAATACACAAGTACATAAAAATATACACAAAATTGCTTCAAATATATTTTATGACTTTAGATCTTCCTCACCCTGCGCACATAGCGGCAAGGGCCCATGCATTCAGCTGTGGGCTTACCAAGGCCTCCACACACTCAGTTGTGGGAGCCTTACCCTTCACCCAAATATAGAAAGATCTCCAATTATAGACTCAAAAAAATCTCAACATGAATTGATTTTCCTAGACCCTCTAAGACACCTTTTTATACTCTTTTCTATTACAATACCATGGGCGGATGTCAAAAAAATACCAAAATATAAGGGATTTTGACCTTCCTAAAACCCCTTGACTCCTATTTGACCTGCGCTACTCACGCTCCACTCCTCAAAATGTGGAGACTTACAATATTTTAACAAAATTTACCCAAGGGACCCCATCCCAACAGGCCCCCAACACAATTATGTGACTCGTCCTCGAGTCAGTCCGCTAGTACGCTTTGGATCTTGTCTTTCAGGCTAAGGAACGAAGACTTCACTAGGTGAAGTGCCTCCGTGCATTGAATTTTTGCTTGTCCAACTTCTTTGACCAAGTTTTCTGTAGTTGTCCCTTCTGCTGCTAAGTCGATGCTTCCCTGCGTCTACTACATACTCTTGAGTGTCCCTTCCATAGTCTATGAGAGCTTCCCTGCTTCTTCTTTCCATGATTGCATCCATGCAGTGATGATCTGCATCTTCTTCCACAACTCCTTGATCTTTCCTTGCCGGGATGTCCCCTCTTTCAACTGGGTGAACCGTTGCATAGGGGCTAAGCTATGTGCCGTTGCCTTTATCTCATCATACTACAGTTGCTTATCTCGAATGACGACTTAAATATTTTTCACCTGTGGGTCCTCCTACAGGGAGGCCCACAGTTCTAGAGTCTCTTCAAACAGTTGGCTACACTCTTTGATTGCAACATCAAGATTTTCCCTGTTTACTCTTATGGCAGCCTCGCCCTGATCTCGGATCTCTCGTGGTTTTGTGGGATAGCTTCAATTAAAGCTCAGTAATTTGTAGTTGCATATCGAAGAAAATTTTATCCACCTGCGCCTTTGATTCTCTAAACGCATCTTCCATTTGTTGTACTTTTTCTTCAGAAGCGGCCTCAAACTAAATTTGGAGCTCGTGGAGCTCACTGCATACTCTAGAAATGGCTTGCTCTAGCTATGCCCTTCTCGTAGCTGCCTCATCACGATCCTGGATAGATTCTTGCTTTTCATCACACATTTGTTGATTGGTGATCTACATATGCCTGATCACCATGAGAGCCATTTTCTCTCGCACCTTAAGCTCATCTGCTACACCCTAGTGTAGCTCATGCAACGTGGATAGGAGGAGTGTCGCGAGGTTAAAACTTATGTCTTTAGGGAGCTGGGAACTCTCTCGTTCTACAACATCATTCATATGTAAGGATCCATCAAGAAAGGTTACAACACAAAGCTATGAAGTGAGGACTGACTGCACACTACCCGATGTTGTTGGTTTCTCACTCCCTTGAGACTAGCTCGCTTGAACCACGCTCACTTGAACCTGGCTCCCCTGAACTTGCAACTCCTTGAGGCCCACCTGGACCTTCATCAAAACGGACTGATATTGTTCTTCAATGTGACTCCAAATATCTTATGTCGTGGACCTAACAGTATCTGCCATTTAAGCAAGGTCCCCCTCAGTGAGGACCATGGCCTCCGAACCGGCAGACTTATCAGACTTATGCTTCTTTCATGCACCTCCTGCACTTGACTTTTTCCACCATTTAAGAATAAAGGGAGAATCAACGTTCTTCGAGTTTATAAAGGGGTCTTCGTTACTATGATCAAGTTCTTCTATATGCTGCTCTTCTTCGTGTGTGCCCTCTAGTTCCTGAACGATATTCTTCACTAGGTCGATGGTCATTGTCTTCTTTTCCTTCTGCGCCTCTTTACTAGTGCCTACTATGCCTTCTTCATTGGTCCCTATTATACCTTCAACAATATCTTTTGCTAGGAGTCAGTCAGTTGGCCACTAAAGGACTAATTGCGTGATATCATCTTCGGTGACCAAAAACAACAACGTCGTCCATTTCTTCATCGAATCATGCCTCGCATGGATGTATACATGATGGAAATCGGCCTTAAAATATGCAATGAGTCGATATTATTTGAATAGAATGGGTGAAAACCGTGGCTTTTGGTTAATAACCATTCACAGTTATATCTCAAACATTACCCATAACATTTTATTCTCAATGATATAGGCAGGGTCCTTTGTTTCCCACTGCGAGGCAAATTTGGCAACTTCACACAACTCTGGATCTGGCCTAGGGAACTGGGATTCCTCTCACGTCCTCCAAGCTATCAGTGCAATCAATAATAACATCCACACATAGTGGAATTTTTTTCCTTCCTCTTGCGCTTCACAAAAATCATCCAAGAACTCTTGGCATAAGCACTTCATCCAATTGAATTGGACCCCCTTACTGCATTGCGCAAACAAGGATACTACTAGTGCTGATACTTTATCAGCATGAGACTTGTGCATGATTGCTTCTGCCAAGATTTGTGCAACAAACTGCATAGCTTCATTCGAGATAGAACTAATGGCATAGCCCCAGGCCTTCTTCACCAACCTGAAGTCACTTTTCATTTGGTCTGCGAGATTTTTCTCCTGTGACATCCCAACAAAATAATCTGTGGGGTTCATGTCCTGATATGGTAGCGTTGTGATTCTACAGATCAGCATATCATAAAGTGGGATGGCCCCTCCCAACTAGAGACACCCATCATGAACCAGCACCCACAACTGGTGCCCACAATGGTATTAATAATGTTGCGGCTAAAATGTGGGACATATAACATGTTGAGAAACCTTGCGCGCTCAATCTCAGCCGCCCACTTCATTAGTTCAAGTCTTTCAATGGCTTCCTCCTCATAGTAGACTGTCTTCAAGTATTTATTGGGTTCTAGTTGTGGAAATTTCTCGTGGTCGCCAAAATCCCAATCCTCCATCTTCAGAAATGGTACTTGGGCCAACAAGTTTCCCTCAATAGGTAGTTCCTCTGGTAGAAATGGTGTGAATACCTTGAATTTCACAGAGTCAAAGTCCTTAGTTACTTTGGTGGTTAGTTTCTGTGGGCATATATATGGCGGGAGCCAAGAAATTGGCTTCGTGCCTTCTGCGTTGATATCCTAAACCCCCCCATTCATCTCTTCTTCATCCAGGTCCTCGGGTTCCATAGGCTACTTTCTTTTTATCCATATGACCCTTCATTCTCTACTTAGTTGGGATTTTCCGCAGTGACTGTCAAACCGGGGGTTGTTGTGGCTTTTTCTACTCTTTCTCTCTTGTCACAGAGGCAGTAGGATTTGGTCTCGACGACCTAGGTGTTGTAGCAAGGACTAGAGGTTTTATAGCCATGATGTTTCCTAACCCTCTCTTCAAGAATTCTTGCTCAACTTCTACCCAACTTAGGTAACCAGACATGCAGCAACACACTCGACTCTTTAAGCACAACAACACATAACAATTTATCAAGAAGCAAAGTGGCCAAGCGTGGAGTGGGGTGCAACATTTATAACTCAATTCGAATTCAAATTGTTCGATCCCCCACAAATATTTCTCATAAATGTGATTTTGGCAGCATATTCTCCCATATTTGTGCCTTAAATGCATTTTCCCCGCTCCTTTTAACGAAAAAATCGTTGTCAAATCAACTGTAGTAATTCCAACGGTCACTTTCGAGGTAGGCTGTGCAGAAATCCTCCTTGTGGCGCAGCTTCTTCATCACAATTTCCATCTATGCACTTTTCCAACACATCGCACAACGTTCCTTCTTCGATAAAAAATTTCCTTATCATAGTTTATAGTCTTGTGCTCTCTTTCAACTTCTAGAAGCACTAAGACTTTCATGCATCCATGTAGTCATTGTGCAAAGGCAATATCATCCCTATAAACCTTCAACCTGCTCCCATTAATCCTACTCGGAAATACTTCCCCATTCAACTTCGTGAGTTGAACTGTGCCACCATCTGAAATGTCCTTAATTACATATGGTCCTAACCAGTGCATCTGAAATTTCTCCAAAAATTTGGTAAACTTGTTTCTGTATATCAGGACCAAATTGTTATTTTTGAAGGTACGTTGCTTGATGTGACGACCGTGCCATGTCTTTTCTCTAGATTTATGTACCTGCTCGTGAAGCCAAAAAGCGACCTTCCTCTAATGCAACAGTTGCACTAGATGTTCCTTCATGACGTTGCGATCTGCCATCTCGGTTACTGCTATGATTCTTAGGTTGGGCACTATGTATTCCATCTATATTACGTCTTCTTGTCCATAAACGAGTCGAAACGTTGTTTTCCCAGTCAATTTCTTACAAGTAGTCCTATATGCCCATAGAACTTCTAGTATGCACACATCCAAATCATTCTTATTAACATTATAGACCTTTGTGAGGGAATTCTCCAATATCTTGTTGAAAGCTTTGACAGTGCCATTCGCCTGGGGGTGATATGGCGTACTCTTCTAATGGTACATCTGGAAATTTTCTGTTAAAGTTGTGATTGTCTCATTCAGGAAGTGTGACCCTCTATCACTCATCAGAATCTTCGGGCATCCAAACCTTGATAGAATAAACTCGAATATGAACTTCACAGCAGTGTTCGCACTGCAATCCTTCACAGGTTGTGCCTTGACCCACTTGGTTAAGTATTATGTTGCAATGATAATATAAGGTGCTCCCGACTTTTTTCTCGGTGGCTGAATAAGTCCAACAAATTCAATTTCCCATTTATCAAATTCTTGTAACATCACCTGTGGATTTAATGGAAGTTCGTCCCTTCGTGATGGTCTCCTGATCCTTTGACACGCATCGCACATACTGTAGTATTCCTTGGAATCTTTATGTACCATTGGCCACCATAATCCTGCGTGTAGGATCTTCTGCGCAATAGCCTTGCCTGCATAATGTCCTCTAGTGACACCACCATGTGCTTCAGCTAGAATGTTGTGTCTTTCATATTCAGGCACATTTCGGTGTAGAACTTCATCTGGCCCCATATTATATAGTTGTCCTCCAATCACAAAAAAATCGACAGCGCTGAAAACTAGTTCCTTCTTTTGTTGTGTCGTATAACCTTCAGGAGCTATGCCAGTAGATAAAAACCAAATGATGTCTGCAAAATGCTCATCCGCAACCGTAATAGCAAAGCGTTGCGCGTCAAGTAATCCTTCCCCAATATTTTTAGGTTCTTCACCATTTTTTACCCAAGAAAGGTGGTCTGGTCTAGGATTCAATGTCCCAGGCTTCACTATTACTTCAAAATAATATTCACAAGGAGCAACCATCTACAGAGTTTCCCCCCCAAGACAGGCTTATTGACCAGGTACTTCAAAGCATAATGGTTCGTGTACATCTTAAAGTGAACACCTAGTAGATAATTCTTGAACTTCTGTAATATATAAACCATGGCCAAACCTGCGTTCTCTTTGGTTGAGTAGTTCCTTTCAGCTTTAGATAGTTTCTTACTAGCGAAGGCAATCGGATGATCGATATCTTCTGCCTCTGGTTGTGTTAAGATGACTCCCAATGCTATGTAAGACACATCCACATGTACATGAAACTCCTTCTTCCAATCCAGAAATACTAAGATTGGATCTGTAACCATCTTCTCCTTCAGAGTATCCAAGCTCTTATGACAATCATCATCCCAGCAAAACGTAACATCCTATTTTAATAGCTTCTCCATGGGCACAATGATTTGCGTGTATGCCTTAATAAACTTCCTATAGTATCGAGTATGACCCAATGTTGGCCGTAGCTGCTTTACTTTCTTAGGGTGCTCTAGATTAATAATTATGGTGATCCTAGGAGGGTTTACCATCAATCCCTTCTTACAATAAACATGGCCTAACAATATTCCATAAGATACACAGAAAATGCATTTCTTCAAGTTGATAGAGATCTGATACTTCCTACAGCTATCCAACATCAGGTGCAGACTAAGACATGCTTCTTGACCAGCCCAAGAATTGTCCAATCATCGAAGTAGACTTCCGAAAAAATATGAATGAACTCCTTGAACGCTACGACAACCACCCTAGACAAAATCGCAGGAGAATTTTTGAGTCCGAAAGGCATGACTGTATACTAGAACGACCCCCATTCTATAGCGAAGGTAGTCTTGCTTCTATCCTCCAGCGCTATCTTAATTTGGTGGTATCCTGAGAATCCATCTATGAATTAATAGGCTTCCTGTCCACCAACATTCTCGAGGAATTCATCTGTAAACGGCATAGGGAATGGGACATGTACACATGCATCATTCAACTTCTACAGATCTACGTAGATCCTGATACAACCTTTTGTTTTCTTCTCTTGGACCACCATAATATTGACCCATTTGGATTCTTCTATAGGCTCAATTATTCCCGCTGTGAGAATTTTATTGAGTTCCTCTCGTACCTTTTCCTTGTATTTGGGGTTCAACAGATATGGGCGCTACTTAACTGGCTTCGCATCAGGTTTTAAGTTAATCTTCATCATCCCTAAATCTCCTACTACCCCCTTCAAGTCAAAGAACTTGGTTGGAAATAAATCTTTATATTCATGTAATAATTCAGCTACCTTATCCATTGTATCTTCATCCCAATAATTGCCAATATTCATGAATTTTGGTTCTGCTTCTGAACTAATGTTTACCTGTTTTGTGTGCACTGGTTGCGAAATATCAAGGATCTCTGCAATAGGGCCACCAACTTCGCATTGTCTCTCTTATGTAAAGATATTAATATTCCATGGATCCTCATCAGTTTCCTCTATTGTGACATTGTAACATTCTAAAGCATGATGTAGTTGTGTACTCCAGTCAGGTTGTACCCACGTGATAGGTTCGACGGGTGTTCGGAATATTGCTGCTTTAATTTCCTGAAGTGCTTCATCAATGCATGTGAACCCATCTTCAAAACTGAATGTCAGCAAGAAACTTTGTTTCATCTCATCCTAGTGAGCAGTCCTATGTCGCAGCTCTATTTCTAAATACCATTTCTTCGGGATAGCATCCAGGGTATGAATAAATATATGCACCCACTCAGGCTGAGGTATCTCACCCCACGCCTTAGTCCATCTTTCCTGATGTTTGCATGGATCATCCTTCCCTGTGTATTTCTCCATGATTCGGGTGTTCTCGTAGTCAAATCTTAATTGCATCATTCTACAATATTCCTTCTAGTCAGCAAAATTATCCCTGTGCGTACCCACCATCTTTTAGGCGTAGCTCTTAATGTTAGATCTAAGGCCTGGAACTAATTTTCATATGGTACATCCCTTTCAAAATGGTCAAGAAATATATTGACATCACCCAAGCCATCACAATAGGGTAATTTGTGTACCTCGGTAGATACACATTGTAATTATTTTGTAAGTCGATTACACCTCAGTGTAGAGACCTCATGCAACTGATTTTTCCATTTTTCTAACTCTTCGTCTAAATCTGATTGGAAGGAACTGTCCTTCTCCCATTTTATCCTTCCATCCGCAGTGAGATTGATCTAATCTTTATTTTTTGCACTTAACTTACAAATGTTCTCAATTTCGTCATCTTCATAATAGTCATGGTTCAGTTTTGTGTATCGCACACCTTCAGTTGGATCCAGCGGGAAAATTACTCGAATTTCATTCTTTTCAAAGGCCATGCTTCGCTTCTTTAAGTTAATGATTGCATTCATGTCAAAGTCCCAATCAATCCCAAGTAGCATTGAGTATGGATTACTGTCATCGACGATCTCAATAACTTCGAAATTAGCCACTGCCCTCACTCCTTCAATATCTACAATTACTCATGTAGGCACCCCATTGGAATTATCTTTTGTTGATTCGCCATGCGCAACTAAATTGACAACCATTGTAACTTAGGATTTCATATACGTTCCCAAGTCTACTTCATTAATATGTTAGCATCGAAGCCCAAGTCTAGGATTACCTGATCCATTTCAAAATCACCGATCTGCGCAGTTAGCCGCCCCTCCCTACCGATTATTTTCTTGCTTTAGTTCACCTTATTGACTGCACGTTGTCCTAGTAACGGCTTACCCTTGCTGGCACAATTATCTAACAGTTCTTGCAGTCCCTCTACTTCCTTCTAATCTTGTAGTAACTTCATGGAGGTCTGCAGAAACGATTTCAACATTGTGGGATATGAATCTTGTCGTGCGTTAGCATCTTCATATTTCTCCTTTCACGAGACTATCGGTATCTGGTTCTGAGACATAGAAGCACCTGGACTCATAGAATTCTTTCTTGCCTCCATGAATTTCTCTTTTTCTCTATGTAAATCAAACCCAACATTCTTCTCGCTAGCTTTTTGGAACCATGACTCAGATTCTAGCTGTTTTCCTTCAACCTTGTCTTCACCAATGGCTACACCACTTCGTGTGACTATGTTGTCACTGGGATCACCTTTGCGCAGCTCAGATATCATCATTTCAATATTCTGCGTCATTTTTTGGTTCTTCTTCTCCTTCATCTTCGCTATTAAGATCGAGAAATCTTCTATAACATGATCAAATTGACAACAATATTGACACGAAGGGTGCGTTGGATTCTGACAGTCACGCGCAAAGTGTCCTGGTTCTCCGCAGTTGTAACAAATATTATGGCCCCAACCTCTTCCAGCTCCTCATCCTCTTCCCCATCCTTGAAATCCTCCACGAGTTGTAGGTGAGCCTTGGTCGTTTTGCATGCAGTTTTCAACCTACATTCTATACAACGGAGTTTTATCTATCATTAGTTCATAGCTTCGACAATTCCTCTCATCATGACCAACCGATTTACAGAAGTTGTAGAAGAGTTGCTTCAAAGACTGTATAAATTTCTATAATAGGGAACAATTATCTGTCAAATGTTGTCCCGATACTTTCCAGATACTACACAAGGTACTTGCACCGGTGCTTGATCCAATGGAAGATTCTGGCTTTAGAGGGTTAGGACCTCCTGGAACTATCTAATCCCAGAATAAAGGGAATTGATCCTTATGATGAGCTTCAACCTTGAATTTTGTGCATCAAACTTCAACATGTGTCTCTAACTTAACTTCCTTTCCCTTCTTTAGATCCTGCAACTCCATATGCAGGATTTCTAGTTGTGCCTAGATATGTTAAACTCCTACATTTGTATCTTGGATCAACAAAGCTTTTAGTTTCATCGCGATTTCCAATGCTTTGGCCTTAGACCCAATCTTCTGTTGAGATAATGGCAATATTAAGTGAGGTAATAGCGAAGCTATATACCAGTCCCTATGTTTTTAGTCTGAAATCTGAAGGTTAGCTTGAATCAGTAAACACTTCAGTCGTTGATCTATATACCACGTAGACTCATTAACCCTCTACTTAATCTCTTTGATGTAAGTCACACATTGAGATTTTGACTTTGGATTCGTAATATCCGCATTCATCACTTCCTTTGTGTTAGCCAATGAAGCAGTCGGGTGAGTCGTGTTGTATATGATATACCAGGTAAGCCCTATGTCCTATAGCATTGTAACTAGTTGTGCTTTATTCATATCATCACCATTGATCTATTGCGCTTTCCACATAGCCTTTTCGATGAACCAAAATTTTTTAGGGTCCTCTAATCCCTAACCCCTTAATACAGGCATTTTCATTGTATTTTCCATTCTGAATGGCGGAGGTGGAGATGGAGGTGGAGGTGGAGGTGTAGGTGTATGAGGTGAAGGTGAAGGTGGAGGTGGAGTAGTTGGATGTTGAATTCTAGAAGTACCCTAATCTATCATCTGCACCGCACCTCTGGGCATACGAGGGCTACTTCTTTCTCCTTCACTTTAAGATTACCCTAATAAGAGATTGTATTCACTTTCGACAAATTTGTCTTAATCTACTCTGAATCACTTTCCAGTTCACATAGATCCAGTCAGACCCCTCTTAAACATTAAGGTAAAGGCATAACCCTCTTTTCACACAAAATAATTTTAATCCAAGTTTATAGCGATTTCATGGACTTACCTCTCGGACCTTTGAAGAATTGTCATTCAGCTTCACTATAAGACATAGATGTATCTATTGCAAATTCAGTGATGAAACCGCCTAAGATACTATCAATCCAGTAATCAACGGCCCTCACAAGCTTGTAATCATATCTTTCAATATGTTTGACTAATTTTGGAGTCCACACAATAATATCATCATGCTTCCAGGTGTGTTCGCTATCTGCCAATTTGAACAACCATTCGTATAATTTGCAAGGGAATGATGAAAAGGAAACTTAGTGTACTTCCGTGTAGAGATACCTCTGTAACCACTTCTCTTTGATAAGTGTGGGTTCCTATTCTCTTGGCCTGCAAATTCGTCCAGCTTTTGATCTATCCACTTCTCGATTTCCTTCTTAGTCGGTTTCCACTTATGCCACATCACACATCCCTGAGATAGATCTCGGTCCCGGCAATGGAACCATTTGTTGGCTTAAGGGGGTTTGGACCCAGGTTCAGAGTTAGTTGCGCTAACCAACAAAACCCTATACTACCAAACCTTTCGGCAACAACCCGCTTACCAAAGTCTGCAATCTCACTCGAAACGGTAGTGGGGGATGCTAGAACCAGGTCTCTACATCCAGAAGGCTATGTGATTTGGTTTAAGGCGTTTCCTATAGTTTCAGTTATGGTCTAACTTTCGCAAACCCTTATTCATTAATTTGAGTGATTTTCAGTTAAATAAAGTTATAAACTTCGCGTAAAAATCTAATCATATATAAAATAACATCTAATAGTAGATTCAGATCTTCACAGAGTACTTAAGGTAAAATACAGATAAATTTCATTCGATTGTGCGCAAATACAGAAAATACACAAGTACATAAAAATAGACACATAATTGCTTCAAATATATTTTGTTACTTTAGATATTCCTTATATAACTCTACTCACCCTATGCACACAGTTGCAGGGGCCCACGCACTCAGCTGTAGACTTACCAAGGTCTCCATGCACTTAGCTACAAGAGCCTTCCCCTTCGCCCAAATACAGAAAGATCTACAATTACAGACTCTAAAAGATCTCATCATCAATTGATTTTCTTAGACCCTCTAAGACACCTTTTTATACTCTTTTCTATTACAATACCATGGTCTGCAAACCATGGGCAGATCTCAAAACAATACCAAAATATAAGGGGTTTTGACCTTCCTAAAACCCCTTGACTCATATTTGACCTACGCTACTCACGCTCCACTCCTCAAAATGTGGAGACTAACAATATTTTAACAAAATTGACCCAAGAGACCCCGTCCCAACACCAGCTGGTACACTAGAACCATTACCAAACCCAAGTGGAACATGTGAGGAGTTCGTCCCCATCATAATATGTGACACATAAAAACCAAACAATATAAATACTTCATTTATAAAGTTGACACATAGAATCAACAAACAACAACAACAAAAATTCAAAATCTTGTGTTACTTGGGAGGTTTATAACACCCATAAAACCTTATTAAATGAGACTTTGGTTTCACAAATTTTTATAAATGTTTTAAAAATCCATTAAAATATTTTTTTAAATAACATTGGACTGGAAACAAAATAAAAATTGTAACATGGGTGTTTAACCAAATAAACCAACAAGTTCAATCAAACTCTAATTAAAACTATCTTTCATCATTAATGTCTTCTTTCTTATCGAGTTTCCAATGATCCTCTCAATGCTATATGTTATCAAAAATCCCACTCATCTTGTGCTCAAAGTCACCTTTCATTTGAGAGTGAACATTTCCAAATTGATTTTTGTGGTGAACATCAAGTTAATAACATGAAAAAATGAAACCTTGTAATTTGACATTTTGGAGTCAATTCCATTCATCTAACTCAAAAAAAACATAAAAAATATTATCATTGAACAGATGATGGACGGAAATATATATTATGTACCATTCACGTCTACACCATAACAAACATATATATCCTCACTAAATATTCTTGATCTTCTTAGACTTCCACACAATTACCCTTCCTAGACTGGTACTATTGGCACTGGGACTTGGCCCCATCATACTGTATACTTAATCATTTCCATGAAATGAGTTTGATAGGCTGCTATCAATTGTAAGTGCAGCTCCACTCTTATCCTACTGCTGATGAGGATTGGTGTAACACACCCCCTTATCCACTCCGAGAACTGGAGGTGGTCACCATGCTAATCTAATTCCCAATTTACCGTTACAAGGATGGGGTCTGCAAATTTCACTCTTTTTTTTGTAATTTTTCTACACAATCGAGAAGTCAGTAGAAAGTTAGAAACGATGGCCCTTCTTGAGAATTTCCTTCAGCACTTATACTCTCTTGAATATTTCCTTGATTTATAGAAATGAATATGTATACATAAAACACAATCCTATCTGCAAGTGGGTACTTTATTCCATATTCTATTTGGAAATGAAGAGGTTCCCCAATCTTTGACACTATTCCATTTGGGGCTCAATGACTTCAGTTTTCTTAATACAAAATTATCTGATAAAATATCCTTCCCAACAACAAATGATAGACAACAATCATAACATGCATAACTATCTAATCTGGTAAGCTTTACAACTCTACTATGTAATATGATAAGCTTTAAAGCCTTTCCAAGTATGAAACTAACTTAATAGGACATCATAACCAATTACCCCATGCCTTGTATGTGCACTCATGATATCTCAGGGAATGCTACTTATATCTGATTTACATGCCTTTTCCAAGCTATAATATAATACCATTACAGTATGGAGCATCCTTGCACTTGAAGGTGTAATGACAAAGGAAAAGAAAGAGGTTTTCTTTTTCAAAATTACTTGTTGGCCTTCAATGAAGGAACTCTCATTTTGTGCCCTTTGGAATTTACGAGATAGGTACAATAACTACTACAAGAAGGCACAAAAAATATCTTTTGTTTTTCCCAGAATGGTAAGGGAAATGAGGCCCTTCAACTCCTTCAGGAAATGGGAATGGCAGGCTTCTAGCCTAACCAAATCACCATGATAGGTGTTCTCTTTACATGCAATCATTTTGGGCCTATTGGATGAAGGTTACCACTATATTAATTCTAGGAGTAGAGATCTTTCCATCACACCTAAGACAGATTACCATGCTCGTGATTTCATGCAGAGCATCTAGATGAGGTAGAGGTATTCATTTAAGTCATGCCCTTTGGACCTGACATGGTTATGTTGGCATCCCTATTTACAACTTGTAGGGATCATGTCAATGGGGAGAAAATTGACTGCAGAATACACGTTTGAGATGGAACCTTAAGTTTTCATAGCATATATTGTTCTATTCAACATGTATATTGTAGTTGTTAGATGGGTTGAGGTTTGAAATGCAAGAAATGTGATGGATGACATTGAAGTGAAAAATGAACAACCAGGATGTGGTTGGATTGAGGTCAAAAGTAAGGTTCATATATTCCTTTTGGGAGACCAATCTTACCCACAGTCCAAAGTATATCATATTAGAAATCTTGGCTTCCTATGGAGGAGAATGGATGTTTCCAAGAACAGGTTTTCTTCATGATATGGAGGATTAGAAAAACTTATACCTATGATATAAATATATAGTAAACATAGTGTTAGAGTCAGTATTTGAAAACTGCCATCAGTGATCAAAAATCCTCTTTTATATCATATTAGGGTCCCATTCTGAAATTTTTTTCATTCCACCTAGGTCCTCATGCAAAAATTTATTCATTGATGGTAGCCCAAGTCAAAAAGCCTCGCTCTCCCTTTAAAAAACAATACCTTCTGGCCCACCTGCATGTTCTATTGAGCATACATCAATCATAAAATCTCATTTTATCATGTCTTTATGTCAGCCAAGTCAACACGGAGTCTAGTCATTCAAGGTCCCATTAGGTCACTAGGTTTCATTTTCCAAGGTTCAATAATGCACCATTTCACTGCATAAGGCTAGAAAAAAAGTATGAGTGTAAGAAAAATAATGTCCCTTTTTCATTTAAAGAGGATTTTCATACATGTAACTATGGTTTCCCAAGCTCTAATTTTCATTCCAAAGTATGAGTTTATCTCAGATTATAATTGTATTCCAAAAAAACAGAGATGTAATAGTTTTTTAATTTATGTAATTTTATGTCCATTATATGTAATAAGTGATTATTCCTAAGTTGTTAACTCAAACTCTATGTGCCAACTTCTTTAAAGAAAATTCAAATGTAAAGAGTGCCAAAGCTCTAGCATCAGCGATCTACAAAGAAGAAAATCAGAGTGTAAAGGGTAATTAAACAAAGTTTTCAAAAAGATGAATTGAAGCTTTAAAAAGTGGGTTTTAAAGTTGAAGATTCAAATTCACTCAAGTATAAAGGCCTTCTTAGCATAAAACTCAACTTCATTTGCCTCCTACTATTGATTGAGCAAACCCCAAGAGAGCATTTCTCATGATTCTGGGTGAAATTGAAAAAACAAAGCAGGTATTGTGCACTTCCTTCGGTCACTACGCACTCCCTTCAGGTGTTGTGCACTTGTCAAGCGTTGCACACTTCCTTCAAGCACTATGCACACCCTCTAGGTGTTGCGTTCTTGCCAGGCACTACACACTTCCTTATGGCACTACGCGTTTGACCAAGAAAGCTAGAATCGCCTCCAAAGCTCCACAAAACTTGTATTCAACCTCCAACAAGTAAGCAATAGCTAAATATAGCAATCTTCTTCCTCCTAAAGTCACACTTATGGTGTTTTGAAATTTTATTGAAGATTTGGTGTATTTCTCACATTAAAACCCTAGTATATCCCTTAAAACTATCATTGCACTCTTAATTCCCAAATTTCAACTCCCCTACCCTTTCATACACTCCCCTACACTTTCATACACTCCCCTATACTTTCATTCCCTTTCCCTAAACCCTTTATCCCAATACTCTTTAACCTTTATCCCAAAACCCTAAGCCCTAGGTGCTACAACTACCTAGGCTCCCAAACCCCCAACATTTTAAACAATTTCCCCATCCAAAAATCCAACATATTAAAACTCCTTATCCCCTCCTCCATTACATGAATCCCTAAACCCATCTCTTTCAATTTCCCTTCCCCATTCCTTACTCCTAAAAAACCACATTCCAACAACCTCATACTTCCCTAGGGTTTGGTATTAAAACACCATGGCAGAAGAGGAAAACAAACCATACACTGAGGAAGTAGAAACAGAGGTGAAGAAACCACACAAAGGGGGCAGAATACTCAGATTTGAGCCAACAGATCTCAGGGAACTCTTGGCATCTCCTATGGTTGTGACATCTTTCAAATATCTTGGTTGTTATGATTTCTGTGAGCAAATTCAAGTAGTCCAACACCAAGTTATGTTGACTAGACTCTTCGTATCCAAACTCCATGAAAACCAAGTTACTCTAGCTGGTGTCACTTTTACTTTATCTATTGTCATTATATCAGCTGCCACCGGGATCCCAGATGTTGGGGAGAAATGGTTTAAATAAGGTGAGTTGCAGAAACATTACTATGAACCTTTCATAAAACCAAGGTACCAAAATGAGAGAAAGGGCTATTTTCCTTTTTCTCACCTCCTGGACAGATATGCCCCAATGATGAAGATTATCATGAAATACTTTTCATGTGAAGGTAGATTTTCTAGCTATATTCCTATCACATACAGCTCTTAATGCATTTCACTAACGTAAAATTTCTCAACATACCCTACTACCTTTTCTGGAGCATTGATAAGATGGCCTGTATTGTCCAGAAAATGGAGTATGAACATCAAATGAAGAGTCTTTTTCATCATTCCCTCATCAAAATCATAGTCCTCTATCATCTCAAAGAGTTGAACATTGCATGGAGTACCTTCATAGCCAATCCCATATTCACTGATCCATCTATTCAGAATGTTCAAAATGTCCCTTCATCATCTCATCCTTCCACCTCCATTCCTCCATCTCAGCCCATAGATCATTCATCATCATCAGATCAGTCACTTTCACCATCACCATTTCATGATCATATTGAGTCACTTAGCAGAGATGAGATCAATGAGACGGAGCATATGGAGCAGGTTGAGGTCACCAAGCCTAAAAGGGAAGATTTGGGCAGATTGGCACACACTTATCAGAGAGGCCATAGGTAGGTGTTTGCCCCAAAGATTGTGGGAGGGACCTTGCCTTCTTCACCAATAAAGCAGGTACATAAAGGCAAAGAGAAGATGGCAGAGATAGAGATTCAGCATGAGGAGGAAGACCTCCATGAGATAGAGCAGGATTTTGACTTGATTGACCTAGGTGAGCATGATGACAATAACGACACAAACATTGTCATCAAGGAAAAATATGCACTCATCAAGGAGCTCCAGATCAACCTAGAGAGGTAAAAATACATCATTTCATATTATGAGCAAGAGAATGAGCAGCTTCAAGCCAAAAATGATGTCATGGAGATTCAGCTCATTAAGGAAAAAAGGGAAGCAATGAAAGCAAAGGCATTGCTTGATGAGGCCTATGACAGGTATGGTGAACTTGAAGAATAGCAAGAACCAAAAACAAGACCTAGGACTAGAGGGTTGAAAAGATCTCTAAAACTAGAGAAACAAAAGGAGGTTGAGCTTGCAAATGAGCTCACATGGAATGAGCAGTTTTCCATCTTGATCAATGAAAATTGGGAGCATTGGCTTGATAAGGTCAATCAATATTTATAGAAGCTCCTAGACAAGGCTAATCGGCAAAATGACATTCAGAGGGACATGGCAAAACACTATGCCAACAGAGAAAGAAATGCAAGGGCAAAGCTCAAGGCTGCAAAGGAAAAAATTGAAGCCTTAACTCACCAAGAAGAGAAGAAGAAGCTTGATATACTTGCAGAGGCTTCACTCCAAGCCTATCCACACCAAACATCAGCTCCTTGACCAATTTTGAAACCTCTTGGCTCATTTTTGTAAATATTGTCTTTTCTGTGTTTTTCTAGGCAATTTTATATCAGTAGCACGGTCAAACGCGCAGCGCCCTAGGCGATGCGCACCTTTTTGGGGAACTTTTTGAAGAAATGGAGACCACCACTGGATGCAGAATGATAAATACATCTAAGAAAACCATGTTTTCAGCCTTTTTTTGCAAAACTGACAAGTGAAAAGGGCAAAAAACTAGCAAAAAAACATGTTTCTGCCTCATCTTTTGCCCAGGCGCTACGCACGGACCAGTCTTGGGAGAATGAAGTTTTGGAGGGTCAAATCAGGTCCATTTGGGAAACTGAAGGCAGATTTGGAAACTAAACAGGACAATATTTCCAATGAGCTATCTTGGGCTCAATTTGGACACCGGGAAGGCAGTCAAAAGCAGACTGCAACATGGAGGGCGCACTTGACACAAAGATGGCGCACTTGAAAATTTGCCTGATTTTTCACTATCTCTTTTTTCAGTTTTGATTTTCATCCTTGGGAATCAACTTTTTATTGATGTAATCGATATGGTAAATGTAATTATGGCCTTTTAATATTACCTAGGGGTAAATACATTAGGTAAATAGACTTCATCAAGTCAAGTGAATCAATTTCAATGTAATTAGGGATGAGTCACTTTGACCACCCTACACTCTAGCTATCAGTTCAAATTTTGGTGGAACTATTCCTCCTCTCATGGATTCGACCCTTGAGGTTGGGAAGATTTTGTTTTGATGTCTATATCTTCCCTTTCTTCACTCTTTTCAAAGTTTGGACTCAGTTGGATGTTGTACTAGTGATCAGAGACACTATTGTATCAGATTTTGGCCAGTATTAATAGATAAGTTGCAGCTATTTCTTTGGGATACATGGGGTATGGATTTTTAGCATAGTTTCTTCTTTGCGATCATTTGTATGAATGCTCTTTAAGCTCATAAACCATTTCATGTTTGTTATATGGTAATTTTCAAGTTGATAGGCATAATACATGTTTTCTCATGCTCTATTTTGGGAAAGTTATCATAATTTGTCCATTTTTCTTTAGTTTAGGAAGAATACATCTCATATGCTCTTCCTAACTCCTCATCAGTCTTAAACCATCTCACCAAATCACCTTTCAAGTGCCAAGCCTCATTCCTACCTTGCCCCTTTAAATGTATGCAATCATATCTTATTTTCCCTGACCTAGCCTCTTTGACCTAATACCGTCATCCAATAATAACCCCACCAAATCAAATCAAACAACCCTTTACACATCATAACTAGCCTAAAACCCTAATCCATCTAACCCTCTTGGTTTTGATTCTTTGGAGAGAGCCCTCTCCGGCTTGGTAGGGCTAGCTACCAAGTCAAAAGATTGGTATGTGGTTACCTCAGCTGAACTTTTCCTTAGCCTTGGAGATCCGGAGGAGTGATAACATATTGGCGCCATTGCTGGGGAATGAAATATTAATTCTCCTTAGATGTACGACAAGTTTTCATTGCAATTTGGTCCTTTGGATTATAGGACTAAGTTTCAAAAAGGTTGATTCCACAATTGCAGTGTCAAGATTGTAGAGTTGGCTTCGAGGAGACAAACAAAATCAAAATCCAGATCCTGATCCAACTGATTCAATCAAATATTTTCAAATCTTGTTCGAGAAGTGAAGAAGTTTACAAATCACAAGTTCAATCAAACATCATTCCTTTGGTTAGCTCTTGATCATTACCTATTTAAAATTTTCCCTTGAGGATGTTCCTTTGTTGTGATGTTTGAAGCTCTCTTTGCTTCGCTCAAGTCTGAAGTCTTTTACCTCACATAGTCTTTGAGCTTGTTAAGATTCTGGCTCCGAAAAGATATACCAGGTCAAACCCTGACCCAAACCCTCCTTCTCTTGTTGATGATCCTGAAAAATTGTTAAGAAAATTTAAACCCCTTTCCCTGAGACTGAAAGCAAAAAATTGGAAAGGACCACTTCCCTGCGAGATCAAATACTGAGTGTTGAGGATATTCCTTTTGATATTAAATTCGAGCTATCCCTATTTCGTTTGAAGTCTGAGTCTTGTCTTATAGAGATAGTGTTTGATCCCATGAATTTTTATTCATACTTTCCCACCTCAAAATATTTATTTAATCAACCTTCTACAACATCTCAATTTTCAAAACTTTTTTTTTTCCAAAGAAAAAATCAAATTTTTTATAACTAGATAAAAAGTTACATAGTATATGCCAAAGCATTCATTTTGATGTATGATTTGCGAATCATAGAGCTCACAAGATGAGTAACTCAGTGTTGTCCCAAAAAACATGAAAAGGAAAATACCACTGGTAAGATGCACATGCCTCCTCATATATGAGGAATTGCAGATACATAGCATCTACAATATTCAGGCCTGTGCTTGTCGATATGGTGAGAAAAAAACTCAAAAACATTAAACTCCAGAAAGGGTGATCCACAACAGGGGAAACTGAGATGACATTGAGGGGGGGAATCATGTTTTCCTCCCCTTTCTCTTCTCAACCTTGCACCACTCTCCCTAGGACGGCACCGTGGGAACAAGTTGAAGTGGGTTTCCATCGCCAGGTTGGGGGTTTTCTTTGTCTAATTCAGAGGTGTCTAATGTGTGTTGCCTTTTGGTTCCACTAATTTCCATTGAATTTGGATTATTTCCGGACTGTGATTCCATAGGCTCTTGTGGAGATGTCTTTTTTGTTTCTGTTTGGTTGTTCTCATTTGGGAGGGGTTCTTCCTCCTCATAATCTTCCTCCTCTTCCGGTTCTAGTGGGGTGAAATTCCATCCCTTTTGATGTTTGCCAGGTTTCTTCTTTCTGTGGCTATCCTTTTTGTATTCTGGGCATGCATTTTGAAGGTGTCCAGTTTGCCGACATATTCTACATCTAAATGTTGTATTTTCATAGTCTAATGACTACATCCAGCTGCGATCTTTGTGTTTCAGTTTTATGCAGTCTGGTAGACCTTTGTCGAGGTCGACTTCCACATAGATACATGTGAAAGTAAAAATTCTTTCATCCACTCTTTGTGTATCCATTTTAATATATCTGCCAATGGTGTTGCCTATGCATGCAAGTACCTTTTGGTCCTAGAAATGTATAGGGAGATTATGTAGACGTACCCATACAGGCATCCTAATTCTTTCTCAATTTTCAAAACTTGACCACGAGCTTTTGTCTAATTTTGGTAAACTTCAAAGCCTAGCTGATCAATTACAAATTACTGCAGAAAAAGCTTATATCCAATATCAGCTTGAAAGCTTATCTTCTACCATACCCTCTACTGTACCTTCAAAAACATTTGTATCCATACCTCCATCTTCTTCCCAACCAACACAACCCATTGTAGTTCCCGTACATCCTCCCCTAGTAGTCATGGCAAGATTTTCTCCCTTACAATTACCTGGTCAGTTGGTAGCTTTACCTCAGACCTATGGCCAGAGACTTCCTCTTTTTGATGGTAGCCCAAGAATCATAGCACAACAACATATTGACAAAATGGTTGATTTCATTGATTTAGAGGAGGTTGATGAAGATGATGCCAAAATGAGACTAATGGCTCAAAGTTTTTCTGGAGATGTGAAAAAATGGTTTTGTGGTTTGGCAACTCGCTCCATTGATACTCCTCAGAGGCTAAATGAGTTGTTCTTAGCCAGGTGGCGGGAAAAGAAAAATCCATTGCATATTTTGGTGGAATACAATACATTGAAAAGGAATCCAAACGAGACGGTTCAGGAGTTTACTATAAGGTTCAATCAGATCTACAATTCCATTCCAAATAACATGAAACCTCCACCTGATTTGGCACTTCAACATTATCTGAATGACTTTGATCCTGATATGGCTTATCAATTAAGGGAAAGAGATCCTGCAACTATGGAATAAATGCAAAATAATGCAGTGAGCATGGAAGGAAATTTGATTATCAATTAAGGGAAAGAGATCCTGCAACTATGGAAGAAATGCAGAATAATGCGGTGAGCATGGAAGGAAATTTGATGATTAAAAATTCTCAGTTAAAACATGAGAAACCAGATAAGAAAGTAACAATTAAAGAAGAACCCTCTTCTTCCACCAATCTTAAACTAGACGCACTAATCAGAACCATGGAAAGGATGGCTAACTGAATAATAAATTCAGATATACAGCAGGGGCCACAAGTTAGAAATCCAAATTTCAGAAACCAACAGCGACCTCAATACAGGATAAAACAAAGAGAGCAAAAAGCCTCTGAGGCATCAACATCTCCGCAGAAAATTCGGACACCCTTGCGGAAAAATTATTCTCAAGGAGAATCAGAGGATGAAACAGACCCGATTGTCGAGGAAAACCACTTCTTCAGGGAAGATTACCATCCCATTTTCTTGATTGAAAATGAGAAGTAAGTTGAGAAGACAGAAAAACCCAAAGATGAAGACTACATACTGGAGAATTAATATGCATTGGAAACCCAATCATATGATTATCAAAGAGGATACTTGAATGCACTCAGCTCTCAGCATAAGAAATATTCCTTGAGAAATAGGGATGTCCCAATCACTCTTATTCAAAAAAGGACATTGCAACAGAAGGATACCCAACAGAGGACAAATTCTCAAGGTAATCAAAGTAAAGGTAAAGAGTTGGCAGCAGCTAACCAAAACAAAGTAAATCAACCATCTACAAGCAATCCAAACAAGGACCATGACAGTCAAAAGAAGGATCAGACATCAAAAGATCTACACGAGAAGAGAGACATCAACCAAAGAAAGGTAGATAAATCTGGTTCATTCAATCTAGAAATGGAAATTTCAAAGTTGAAAGTGTCAATCCCTCTTACTGAATTAGTCAAAAATAGCCATTACAAGTCTGATATAGTTCAAATGTTGAAAGTTGATCCTTTGTCCGACATGGTTAGTGTTGAAGATGACCAACCTTAATTAATTTTTGGTGCAGCCATAGATGGGCAGTCAGAAGATAGTGAGGTTCCTCCATTTTACCTAAGTTTAAGAATCCACCAGTACATTCTTCGTAACTCCATGCATGACTCCGGAGCCTCCCCTAATTTAATGCACAAGGCCATCATGGAAAAATTGGGTCTAGATATATCTCGTGAATACCATGACTTGTACACTTTGGATTCCAGTAAGGTCAGTTGTCTTGGTCTAATCAAAGATTTGGTAGTATCCTTGGACCAAATCTCGGTAAAGAATGTCTTAATGGATATGGTGGTAGTTGATATTCCACCACGGTTTGGTATGTTATTGTCCAGGTCCTAGAGAGTGAAACTAAGAGGCACATTGCAGTTAGACTTATCCTATGCCACCATCCCCGTTTTCAGGCAATTGAGGAAATTGAGAAACCAAAATGAAATTCATGATAACTAGCAAGGAGAGGCCAACTAATCACCTTATAAATGCTATACATACAGATTTAGAATCATTTATTTTATATAATGATAGTGGATTGAATGATGTAGATAGTTAGCTTCTGGAAATAAAAGATGTACCAGAGATTTCCAATTGTATAAGAATAGTTTTAGATCAGGGAAAAGAAAATCTGTCGAGTTCATCAAAACAGCGATCAGACAAGGCAGAGAAAGACTTAGAACAGCCATCATAAAAGGTGATGGAAAATTCATAAAAACATGAAGAGAAAGTTCAAAAATTTGAGCCAAAGTAGAAACCAAATTTACAACCCTTGGAAGAGGAGCATGGTCTTTGGACCATGGAATTTGATGGTGCTCTTGGAAAAGATGGGGTGGGCATTGGAATTTGGATCCGAAGTCCACATCATCAGCAAGGTGAGGTCCCTCAGAATGTTAGATTATGCTCATACAAGTTAGCTTTTGATTGCACTAACAATGAGGTGGAGTACGAAGCGTTGATCACGGGTTTAAAGATCTTGAAAAGATTGGGTGCACGAAGAATTTATGTGTATGGTGATTCAGAACTTGTGATCAAGCAAGTTAAAGGTGAATATCAAGCTCACCATCTGTGAATGAGACAATATAGAAATGTTGTTTTAGATATTTTGAGAATGTTTCTTGAATATACACTTTCAGTTGTACCAAGGAGTCAGAATCTTATGGTAGATTCATTGGCTACAATTGCAAGCAATTTCAAAATCCCCATCTTTTCAAACAAGAAATTTGAGATTCATGTAAAGCATCGGCCCTCTGTTCCTAACAACTTGCAATATTGGCAAGTGTTCTAGGATGACAAGCAGGTAAATAACTTTCTTCAGAGTGAAGGAGAGTTTGAGAATTGTTCCATGGATGAAGTTTATGACAAGGATGATCAAGTCATCGAGGCAACCCAAGTTGATATACTACAGCTGAAGGACAACAATATTCCAAAAGGTCTTGTACCTTTGGAAGACTTGTTTGATCAAGATGATGTAGCAAGGAAGCCCACATTGGTTCCTATGGAGAAAGGTGTCGAAGACGTGAACATCAAAACAGCAGACAAAACAAAAATGATCAAGTTGTCCAAATCGTTATCTCTAGAGGTAAAAGAGAAATATATTCATTTATTGTCTGAATTTTTTGATATTTTCACATGGGATTATGCAGAGTTAAAGGAGTATGACAAGAAAATTATTCAACATACCATCCCAATTAAACCTAATCAAAAGCCCTTTAGACAAAAGCTAAGAAGGATTAACCCAAGGTTGTTGCCATCGATAGAGAAAGAAATTAATAGAATTTTCAAGGCGGGCATCATTGTTCCTATCAAATTTTCCAATTGGATATCAAATCTAGTTCCGATGAGAAAGAAGACCGGGGAAATAAGGCTCTGCATAGACTTCAGTAACTTAAACAAAGTATCTCTGGAAGATAATTATCCACTTCCCAAAATGGACCATATCCTTCAGAGAGTTGTTGGCGCTTCCCAGATGTCTCTATTGGATGGCTACTCTGGTTACAATCAGATTTTAGTGCACGAGGATGATCAAGACAAGACAACATTTACCACACCTTGGGGTATGTTCAAATATGAAAAAATGCCTTTCAGTCTCAAAAATGCAGGAGCTAATTTTCAGCATACCATGGACATAGCCTTTTCCAATGAAAAGGATGTTTTCTTGGTTGTATATTTAGATGATGTGACAGTATTTTCACATTTAGATGATGAGCATTTGCATCATTTAAGAGTTATTTTCCAAAGATGCAAAAAATTTGGGATCTCTCTTAACCCAAAGAAAATTTTATTTTCTATGGAGGAAGGAAAACTTCTCGGCCACATCATCTCAAAGGACAGCATCCGAATTGACCCTTCATGGGTAGAAGCCATTCAGCAAATTGATTTCCCTCGCAGCAAGAAATAAATCCAAGCATTAAATGGTAAGATGAACTTCATACGCAGATTTATTCCTAATTTGGTTGAACAGCTTAGAGAGATGAGAAATATGTTGAAAAAAGATAATAATGTAAAGTGGTCCGAAGAAGCCGTCAAGTCCTTTCATGCGGTAAAACTTGCCTTGACCACTGCCCCTATTCTAATCAGTCCTGATTACTCCATTGATTTCATAATATTCTCTTTTGCTTTTGAGCATACCATGGCAGCAGTATTGATGCAGAAAAGGGATAAAAGTAAGTTGCCAATAGCATTTTTCAGTCGCAATATCAGAGATGAAGCCCTTAAGTAAAACATCATAGAGAAACAGGATTTGGCTTTGGGAAAGGTGGTAAAAGATTTCAAAGTTTACATTTTACATTTGCATACTCTTTCTTATGTGCCTAATGCAGCAATAAAAGAAGTTCTTTTGCAGAATGACCCATAAGGTAGAAGAGGTAGATGGATAGCAGCATTATTAGAATATGATCTTGAGATCAAGCCTACCAAGTTGATCAAGGGTCAAGGCTTAGCCAATCTCATGGCTGAGTCAAATCTCCATGCTCTAGATATCAACCTTATAGTTGCATTGTCCGACAATCAAGGAGAAGTAGATCTCATTCAGGTATCTGATATCTTTTTATCATCTCCACGATATACTGATATTATTTATGTTTCGCAACATCTAAATCCCCCTCCAGACATGTCTAAGGCTAAGAGCAAGTCATTGAAGTTGAAGGCTTCTAAATATTGCATTATGGACAACGCACTTTATTGGAAGGATCCTGGAGGTGTGTTGCTCAACTATCTGACCGAAGATGAGTCTAAAGAGGTAATAAATGACTTCCACAAAGGATATTGTGGGGGCCACTTGTACTGGAAGACCACGGCCAACAAAGTACTGAGAGCGGGTTACTATTGGCCTACACTTTTTGCAGATATCTACAAGGCAGTGATGAGTTGTCATGAGTGCCAAGTTTTCCAAGGTAAAAGAAAACTTCTTCCTTTGCCTCTACAACCTATATCAGTTCATGCACCTTTTCAGCAGTGGGGCCTAGATTTCATAGGCGAGATTAACCCATCATCATCCGCACAACACAAGTGGATATTGACAGCTACAGACTATTTTACTAAGTGGATCGAAGCGATTCCAACCAGGCAAGCAACAGATTCAATTATCATTCAGTTTTTAGAAACTAATATCTTGTCCTGTTTTGGTTTTCCTAATAACATCATCACAGACAACGCGGCAGCATTCAAGTCTAAAAAGATGACTGAGTTTTGTGAAAAATATAACATCAAGTTGGGACATTCTACAACATACTATCCGCAAGGAAATGGTTTGGCAGAGTCCTCCAATAAATCCTTAGTCAGCATCATCAAGAGAATGTTGGAGGCCAACAAAAAAAATTGGCACAAAAAGTTGATCAATGCATTGTGGGAAAATTGGGTGAGTAGTAAGAAACCTCTTGGAGTTTCTCCTTTTCAAATAGTGTATGGAGTAGATATTGTTTTTCCTTCATCATTAGCAGTCTCAGTAATGAAATTGTTACAAGAAGCAGGAAATGAAGAGAATGATATATAGCGTCGAATCAATCAAATGATTCACCTATAGCGGACACGAGATGAGGTATTTGAAAACACCTCTAAGCTCCAAGAAAAGATAAAGAGAATCTATGACTGGAAAACAAAGGAGGATGATTTCAAAATTGGAGATGTGGTGCTCCGTTGGGATGCCAGAAATGAGGACAAGGGTAAGCATGGTAAATTTGAAAATATGTGGAAAGGCCCTTATTAGATTTTAGCTTTTCGAGGGCAAAATGTTTTCATGTTAGATGAGATGAATGGAGAACCATGCTTAGGAGGACCAGTTAATGGTAGGCTCCTTAAGCATTATCTTTCTGAAATACATTTCTCAGAGATTTCCAGGTTTCATTGTACATAACAATTTAAATGTTTTGCAAGTGTGAAGTAGAGAATCACTAGAGTTCAGAGCCCGAAGTGAAGGCCATGGATCTTCACTGATTTTCTGCCATTTTCAAAGTTCAGTTGTCAACTAAGTAAGTTAGTTTTGAGTCATTTTTTAGTCGATTTCAAGACAGTTTCAACTCAGTTTGTGTTATTTGAGTTGTCAATATTCAGTCATGCATTTCAGTTTAAGTTTTTGATAGTATTGGCCCACATGGTTAGGCTCCAAGGAGCTGCCATCCCCAAATAAGGCCGATGTTAGAGTGAATATTTGCATACTTCCATTGGTGATCAAAACTCCTCTTTTATATCATATTAGGGTCTCATTCTGAAATTTTTGTCATTCCACCTAGGCCCTCATGCAAAAATTTATTCACTAATGGTAGCCCAAGTCAAAAAGCCTCACTCTCCCTTAAAAAATAAATACCTTTTGGCCCACCTTCATGCTCTAATGAGCATACTCAATCATAAAAGATCATTTTATCATGTCTTTATGTCAACCAAGTCAACATGGAATCTAGTCATTCAAGGTCCCATTAGGTCACTAGGTTTCATTTTCCAAGGTTCAATAATACACCATTTCACTGCATAAGGCTAGAAAAAAAGTATGAGAGTAAGAAAAATAATGTCCCTTTTTCATTTAAAGAGGATTTGAAAACATTTAACTATGGTTTCCCAAGCTCTAATTTTCATTCCAAAGTATGAGTTTTATTTTAGATTGTAATTTTATTCCAAAAAACAGAGATGTAATATTTTTTAATTTATGTAATTTTATGTCCATTATATGTAATAAGTGATTATTCCTAAGTTGTTAACTCAAACTCTATGTGCCAACTTCTTCCAAGCAAATTCAAATGTAAAGAGTGCCAAAGCTCCAGCATCAGCAATCTGCAAAGAAGAAGATCAGAGCGTAAAGGGTAATTAAACAAAGTTTTCAAAAAGGTGAATTGAAACATTAGAAAGTGGGTTTTAAAGTTGAAAATTCAAATTCACTCAAGTATAAAGGCCTCCTTATCATCAAACTCAAATTCATTTGCCTCCTACCATCGATTAAGCAAACCCCAAGAGAGCATTTCTCACGATTCTAGGTAAAATTGAAAAAGCAAAGCAGGCATTGTGCACTTCGTTCAGGTGCTATGCACTCCCTTGAGGCGTTGCGCACTTGCTTCAGGTGCTACGCACACCCTTCAGGCACTGCGTGCTTGCCAAGCACTATGCACTTCCTTGTGGCATTGCACGTTTGTCCAGGAAAGCTAGAATCGCGTCCAAAGCTCCACCAAAATTGTATTCAACCTTCAACAAGTAAGTAACAGCTAAATATAGCAAGCTTCTTCCTCCTAAAGTCACACTTATGGTTTTTTGAAAGTTTATTGAAAATTTGGTGTTTTTCTCACATTAAAACCCTAGTATATCCCTTAAAACTATCATTGCACTCTTAATTCCCACATTTCAACTCCCCTACCCTTTCATACACTCCCCTACACTTTCATACACTCCCCTATACTTTCATTCCCTTTTCCTAAACCCTTTATCCCAATACTCTTTAACCTTTATCCCAAAACCCTAAGCCTTAGGTGCTACAACTACCTAGGCTCCCAAACCCCAAACATTTTAAACAATTTCCCCATCCAAAATCCAGCATATTAAAACTCCCAATCTCCTCCTCCATTACATGAATCCCTAAACCCAACTCCTTCAATTTCCCTTCCCCATTCCTTACTCCTAAAAAATCACATTCCAACAACCTCATACTTCCCTAGGGTTTGGTATTAAAACAACATGGCAGAAGAGGAAAACAAACCATACAGTGAGGGAGAAGAAACAGAGGTGAAGAAACCACACAAAGGGGGAAGAATACTCAGATTTGTGCCAACAGATCTCAGGGAGCTCTTGGCATCTCCTATGGCTATGACATCTTTCAAATATCTTGGTTGTTATGATTTCTGTGAGCAAATTCAAGTAGTCCAACACCATGCTATGTTGACTAGACTCTTCATATCCAAACTCCATGACAACCAAGTTACTCTAGTTGGTGTCACTTTTACTTTATCTATTGTCGTTATATCAGTTGCCACCAAGATCCCAGATGTTGGAGAGAAAGAGTTTAAACAAGGTGAGTTGGAGAAACATTACTATAAGCCTTTCATAAAACCAAGGTACCGAAATGAGAGAAGGGGTTATTTTCCTTTTTCTCACCTTCTGGACAGATGTGCCCCAATGATGAAGATTATCATGAAATACTTTTCATGTGAAGGTAGATTTTCTATGCTTTATTCCTATCACATCTAACTCTTAATGCATTTCACTAGGGTAAAACTGCTCAACATACCTTACTACCTTTTTAGGAGAATTGATAAGATGGCTTATATTGTCTAGAAAAGGGAATATGAACATCAAATGAAGAGTCTTTTTCATAATTCCCTCATCAAAATCATAGTCCTTTATCATTTCCAAGAGCTGAACATTGCATGGAGTACCTTCATAGCCAATCCCATATTCATTGATCCATCTATTCAAAATGTTCAAAATGTCCCTTCATCATCTCATCCTTCCACCTCCATGCCTCCATCTCAGCCCATAGATCATTCATCATCATTATATCAGTCACTTTCACCATCACCTCCACCATCGCCATTTCATGATCATATTGAGTCACCTAGCAAAGATGAGATCAGTGAGCCAGGGTAGATGGAGCAAATTGAGGTCATCAAGCCTAAAAGGGTAGATTTGGGCACATTGGCACACACTTATCAGATAGGCCATAGGCAAGTGTTTTCCCCACATATTGTGGGAGGGGCATTACCTTCTTCACCAACAAAGCAGGTACATAAAGGCAAAGAGAAGATGACAGAGACAGAGATTCAGCGTGAGGAGGAAGACCTCCATGAGATAGAGTAGGATTTTAACTTGGATGACCTAGGTGAGCATGATGACAATAAGGACACCGGCATTGTCATCAAGGAAAAATATGCACTCATCAGGGAGCTCCAGATCAACCTAGAGAGGTCAAAATACATCATTTCATATTATGAGCAAGAGAATGAGCAGCTTCAAGCCAAACATGATGTCATGGAGATTCAGCTCATCAAGGCAAAAAGGGAAGCAATGAAAGCCAAGGCATTGCTTGATGAGGCCTATGACAGGTATGGTGAACCTAAAGAAGAGAAAGAACCAAAAATAAGACATAGGACTAGAGGGCTAGAAAGAGCTCTAGAACTAGAGAAACAAAAGGAGGTTGAACTTGCAAATGAGTTCACATGGAATGAACAGTTTTCCATCTTGATCAATGAGAACCGAGAGCATTGGATTGATAAGGTCAATCAGCATTTAGAGAAGCTCCTTGACAAGGCTAATCAGCAAAAAGACATTCAGAGGAAGATGGAAAAACACTATGCCAACAAAGAAAGAAATGCAAAGGCAAAGCTCAAGGCTGCAAAGTCAAAAAAATTGAAGCCCTAACTCACCAAGAAGAGAAGAAGAAGCTTGATATAATTATCGAGGATTCACTCCAAGCCTAGCCACACCAAACATCAGCTCCTTGACCAAATTTAAAACCTCTTGGCTCATCTTTATAAATATTTTATTTTCTGTGTTTTTCTAGGCAATTTTATATCAGCAGCATGTCAAACGCGCAACGCCCTAGGCGATGCGCACTTTTTTGGGGCACTTTTTGAAGAAATGGAGACCACCACTGGATGCAGAATGATAAATATATCTAATAAAACCATGTTTCCAGCCTTAGTTTGCAAAACTGGCAGGTGAAAAGGGCAAAAAACTAGCAAAAAAACATGTTTCTGCCTCATTTTTGGCCTAGGCGTTGTGCACATACCAGTCTTGGGAGAATGAAGTTTTGGACAATCAAATCAGGTCCATTTGGGAAACTAAAGGCAGATTTGGAAACTAGACAGGGCAGTATTTCCAATGAGCTATCATGGGCTCAATTTTGACACCGAGAAGGCATTCAAAAGCAGACTGCAACATGGAGGGCGCACATGACACTATGAGGGCGCACTTGACACAAAGATGGCACACTTGAAAATTTTCCTGATTTTTCACTGGTTTTTTTTTTTTTCAGTTTTGATTTTCATCCTTGGGAATCAACTTATTACTGATGTAATTGATATGGTAAATGTAATTATGGTCTTTTAATATTACCTAGGGGTAAATACATTTGGTAAATATACTTCATCAAGTCAAATGAATCAGTTTCAATGTAATTAGGGATGGGTCACTTTGACCACCCTACACTCTAGCTATCAGTTCAGATTTTGGTGGAACTACTCCTCCTCTCATGGATTCGACCCTTGAGGTTGGCGGATTTTGTTTTGATGTCTATATCTTCCCTTTCTTCACTCTTTTCAGAGGTTGGACTCAAGTGGATGTTGTACTAGTGATCAAAGACATTATTGTATCAAATTTTGGCCAATATTAATAGATGAGTTGCAGCTATTTCTTTGTGATACATGGGGTATGGATGTTTAGCATTGTTTCTTCTTTGTGATCATTTGTATGAATGTTTTTTAAGCTCATAAACCATTTCATGTCTGTTATATGGTAATTTTCAAGTTGATAGGAAAAATACATGTTTTCTCATGCTCTGTTTTGGGAAAGTTATCATAATTTGTCCATTTTTCTTCAGTTTAGGAAGAATACATCTCATATGATCTTCCTAACTCCTCATCAGTCTTAAACCATCTCACCAAATCACCTTTTAAGTGCTAAGCCTCATGCCTACCTTGACCCTTTGAATGTCTGAAATCATATCTCATTTGCCCTGACTTAGCCTCTTTGACCTAATACCCTCATCCAACAATAACCCCACAAATCAAATCAAACAACCCTCTGCACATCATAACTAGCCTAAGCCCCTAACCCATCCAACCCTCTTGGTTGTGATTCTTTGGAGAGAGCCCTCTCCGGCTTGGTAGGGATAGCTACCATGTAAAAAGATTGGTATGTGGTTACCTCAGCTGGACTCGTCCTCGGCCTTGGAGATCTGGAGGATTGATAAAACATAGCAGGACAACTCATTCCTTCTATGAAATTAATCAAGCCTTAGGTGTGAACAAGCATCTGGCACAAAACGTCTAATTGTAAGCCTTCCTTGAGGACATACAATATACTTTTTTATTATCCAATTTCAAGGAAGTTTCCCCATTGGGAAAGGAGTACGCAGAGTGCCTGCATAAATCAAGCAAGGGAGGCCAAAATTGAACAGATAGGTTCCAAAACCTCTATGCAAGAAATCACATGCCTATCTTCTAGTCTGGTCCCAGAAGATCTCAATATCAAGGAGTTGATGCCTATCATTAGAAATCAACTTAGGGGGCCTTTTGTCGAAGACTCTAGCCCAATCTAATCTTAGCCAAAAGAGTTGCAAAACATTACAGAGTGTTCCATACACATACCCATAATGTTTGGTCTATTCATAGTTTGCTCCTCATATAATATTCTGCCGTGTAGTGACCTACTACAAGAAGATAAGTATCTCCCTTTTCTGCAGAGGACCTCCATCTTTTCTGAAGATAAGAATCTTTACCAAATATAGAAGCTCTCTAGAGATTGGGTAGAAGGTTGGCATGCCACCACTCTTGGAATATATGAGGAGGGGATTCTTGTCTAGCCACTGCTTGGAGTATTTATTTACACACTTTTTTATTGCTTGATATATCTCTTTGTGTAGTAAGGTAATATATGATGCTTGCCTTCATAATGAAAAACTAAATAAAAAAATGGAATTGCAGACTTTCATAGAGATTTAGAGAATCGAAATTTTTTGACTAGATCTAGACCAGAAACATAAAAATGCTTCCAGAAAGTTGACTTCAAGAAAAGTAGATTGATGAAAAACATTATTAAGTGAAAAGTGCAGCAACAATTTCCAACTTGCATCCTAGAGAACTTTAAGCTAAGAACAATCACCTACCTTCCAACATTGTTATCCCTCTTTAGAACATTTACAAGACGTTGTGAATGTACCAACACCCATGATAACATCATTATGTTGTGAGTGTTACCTGCACCTTTTGAGAGATTGTCTCCTTCTCCAACAAATTCATACTCATAGTTTTGAAAATTCACAAAACATGTTAGGAGCAAAAAAAAAAAACTAGAAAAACCAATGGCTGAAAATTCACAAAGCACGTTAGGAATAAAACAACTTACTAGAAAAACTAATGACAATAGTTGTTTTCCATTTTCAATTATTAAAGCATACTGGAATAAAAATCCCATGTGGACATATTGTTTAAGTAAAGAAAAGACAAAGGAGAACATAAAATATTGACATGTGGTGGCTCAAAGACGGACCCAATGTTAATTAAGAGCAATGAGAAGGCCGACTACAACTGTCACAATAATCATAGGGAGAAATCGGGAAGAATTTGTAGGTTTCTCCTTAGATCAAGAGTTAAGATGGATGTACACTCCATAATGAAACAACACACATTCAAGGTCAAATTAAGGCAATCCACCTGCCTAAACAACTAAATTCTTAATATTAGATTATGCACTTAGGCAAAAACTTACACAAGATTTAGTTGAAAGAAAAATGCAATGCCTTGAAACTTTTTCTCAAGCAACAAGTATTGTTATGGGTAAGACAAAAGTGCTCACAATTGGTCAAGATGGATTTCCAGATTGACGTCATATGATGTGTTGCTAGTTGATTAGTGGAGATGGATGCTATGTAGATTTCAAAGTGAAATCTAGAAAATGTCCCGTAGAGATCTTACACTAACTAGAACCTTAGCATATTTAATAGAATTCTGATAAAAGAAGATGTAATTCTATTTTTCTTACCTTTACCCCATCCATGGCTAGCTAAAGAAAACTAGATGACTTTGGAGGAGTTTCCACTAGGAAAACCTAACAAGAATGAAAGGGGTTCTTGGTTATAAACTTGTAACTAATATTTGAGTTACGTAATAGTCCATATAGTTGAAAAAATATAACAACCATTAGAGGGGATGGGCCTTGGCAGATTCTTATTTCATTCCATATTATAAATGTTGATCATGTGTGTAGTACCAAAGGGCCCTTTAATACAAACGATGAAGTAGGAGGAGATAGAGATTTCAAGCTCATGGGTTTAGTTATTCTCAAAAGCATTTGGAAGTCATGAATAAAGTATCCAAGTCACATTGGGAATTCAATAGGCCAATAAATGACTCAAATTTGGTATGGATATTCATCTAGACATTTCCCTTTACAAGCAAGCATATTAGTATTTGTGGGACAAGATGGCCTTTGGTTGGTGCAAAGAGTGGTGAATAAATCGTAACAATTGTTGTTGCAAAGAAACAAGCATTTTTTGAGTTATGCAAGATTCTACCTTGATCTATTCTCTTCAAGATTTATTTGAATGCTCAAGGATGAATTTGGAAGGATTGGAAATGGTTTTACAATAAACCATGTCTGAAACTGTCAAGTTTATCTTTTGAGGCTTGCTAAGGAACCCCATACGTGTGGGAATGGTTGCTATCATTTTGGTCAGCACTCTGCACTAGAAGTTCAGTTCTCTGCTGAAATAAGAATATTTACCAAAAATAGAAGCTCTCTGGAGATTGGGCAGAAGGTTGGCTACTTGGCATGCCACCACTCTTATCATATATACGGAGGGGGAGCATGTCTAGCCACTACTTGGAGTATTTATGTCTACTCTTCTATATCGCTTGATGTATCATTCTATGTAGTAAGGTACTATATGATGCATGCCTTCATAAGGAAAAAAAAAGGAGCTACAGAATTTCATAGAGATTTGGAGAATCGAAAGGTTTTGTCTAGATCTAAACCACAAATATACAAATTCTTCAAGAAAGTTGACTTCAATAAAATTAGATTGATGCTGCAACAACAATTTGCAAATTTTCATCCTATAGAACTTTAAGATAAGAACAAACACATGCCTTCCAAGATTTCTATCCCTCTTTTGAACATCTGCAAGACGTCATGAACGTACCAATACCCATGATAACCTCATTGTACTGCAAGTGATTATGCTTCCTTAATGTTTTTCTGTAGGCCACCTGCCAAATTGTATGCCTTATATTTTAAGGAGAAATGGTTCAAATTTTATTGGAGATGAATGCTTCAAATCTACCAATTGTTACTATGGATGAACCAGGTATTTTCTATATATTTCATAGGAATTCATGAGAGGCAGAACATAGAATGTGAATTATATTTATACAATTATGTCTTTCTGTTGTAGCGGCTACAACCACCCTCCAAAATTTTTCCTTAGCTTCATTTTGGAGCCTTCCTACCAACCATCCTTAGCATCAAGTCTTGCACTACCCAAAGTACATAGGATTCAACTAAGTTTCAGTGGCGTGCCAACCTGTGAATTTCAACTTGTTTGACTCTCACCACAAGCTGTCATTACGAACTTAGGCAATTTTCTGGCTGATATGCTCCTCTTGAAAATTGTGCAATTCTAGATGGGAACCAGCCTTCCCTCCAGAAATTGCGCAATCCCATTGGGCTTCCTGCTCGACTCCAGATATGCGTAGTTCAACCAAGCATCCTTCCCCTTGAAAATTGTGCAGTGCAGCCTAACAGTAGGCTTCAACTTAGGAATTGTGTAGTTTTGACTAACAACCAGGGGTTCAATCTAGAAATTGTGTAGTGCATGAGGGATAGTTAGTCTTGCTCAGCCTAGAAACTGCACAAATCTCATCCATAGGCTTGTGGACTGTTGCATGTGCTTTCAGGTTGATCGGTTCCCTCTAGGACTGAGTATTCTTGATTTTCATGCATGGCTGCTTTTCCCGAAAAGGAAAAAAGCAAAAAGAAAAAAGCATCCCTAGATTTTGGGGATCCATTTTTAGCAGCTAGAGGTTACATGCAAAAGCCATTTTGGAAACCTCCTGCCAAGTGTCGTTGTTTCGAAGATTTGTGCCATGTGCGTCATAACCTCGATCTTATCAAAACTCATTCATTTGGCATTGCATAGCTCATTCCTCACATCGATCTTGGAGCTCTGACATCCCACATCACATCTAGGAGACTTCGTCACATTTGACTCATATTTTCCTGGTAAGTCTGCTTTTCATGTCTTTTGCTGCTTTTCTGGCGCTTTTTGTGTTTCGGCTTGTGTGAGTGTTTTCTTCTTGGTTTCAATGAACGCTTGATGTCATTTTGATGTATGTTAGCTTCTAGAAGCATTATTTCAGTTTTCCTTTGCATCTCACTGTTGTCGCATGCATGACATTGTTTTTGTAATCACGGTCGTCGTTGCGGTGACTCGCTTCACACACATGCTTGTTGTCCCGTTTTCTGAATCCTGCAATCGTTGTTTGCATGCATGATCATTCACTCTCATTTGCACTCATCTTCGCCATACATTCAGACTTCTCATGCTTTCAGTAATCTGTCAACGGGTCTGGGTTGCCTTGGCCCAAACCTTGCCTTGCCTGGCTAGCAAATACGCATTTTTGGAAGTGAAGGCTCTACCTTCCCTCTAGAATTTGTGCAAAGTTGGCCCAACACTGGCCTCTAGACTTGCATTGCGCAATTTTGGGAAGCAGTGCCTTGCTGGCCCAAAAAATTTCAGAATGAAGTTTTCTCGTTTGCATGTCACTGCTGACTAAAACTGCGCCTTACACAGTTTCAGTCCTCAGCAAGCCAGGATGGACTATGCATTGCATAGTTCTAGCAGCCAGTCAACCTCCTAACAACCTGAACTGTGTTTTGCACAGTTTTGGTAGTCAGTCTCCCAGCCTCCTGGTGAAAATTGCATAATCTTCATAGTCTGTCACACAGGTATGTTGCATGTCAGTCCTCCATTTTGTTTTGGTTTTCAACTGACCGATTGCTTTCCGTAAGTGTTGCTATATCTCTAGATATCATAGGTGTTCGTCTACCTCTCAGCAGTACAGGTAGAATGGCCTCCCAGAGAGCAGGGTCAAAGGACACCATTGAGAGCGCAAATGGAGATGCAGTTGAGTGAGTGCCTATGAGCTTTCATATCAATAAAGACACCAAGTTGCTCATAGACAAGGATATCAAGATGAAATGGCAGCGACATCGCAAAGAATAGAACCATCAACAGCAGCAAAAGGTAGTAGGCCTGTGCATGACCAAGTCAGGAGGAAGGTTATTGACAGCACAGAGGCGGAGCAAAGCTTCAAGTTCAAAGAAAATCCACTTGTGATGAATGCAGCTTTGGAGATTGAGGCTAAGAGGCAATAGCGTGACAAGAGGATCGTGCAAAGGCAAAGAGAGAAACAAAGGATGGAGGAAACAAAGAACGAGTTGCAGGAGTTGAAGTGGCAACTCGGGGAAGAACAGGAGTTGCGCAGAGGAGAGTACGAAGCGCAGCAGGAACAAGTACAACAGGAGGTGCAACATGCACAATTTGATGAAACTATGCCATACAGGTTATAGACCCATCCCAAAAGTTGGCACAAAGCAGACAGGGTGAGAAATGTTGTCGATCACATGCATGGATGTTAAGGAGCATGGATATCATTGTACGCACGCATGTGATCCCATCCATTGGCACACTCACCGAGGTGAAGATAAAGAACCAAGTCTAACTAGAGTTGGACATGTACTTCGACGAGTTGATCTGCATAGCCACCAGCACAGACTTAGAGATCAGCGCAGACACTATGCATTAGTATGTTGTTGGTCCAGTTGCACTCAAGACTATGATGTGCATGTTATCAGACGAGTTGGATAGAGGAGCCAAATCAGTGTACCCAGATGCAATGGAGGCAAGAGTTCACTTCCAGAAGGATGTCACCACAGAATACATGGACACCATCATGGACTACCAATATTGGCATCGATTCGCCACCGTCGATCATCGCGAGGATGTAGAAGAGTTGGTCTTCCCACAACTGTCTGAGTCTTAGTGATGTCTTACATGGCTTACTCAAGCCTATTTTGTCTCACATGAGTACATCTGCAAATTGTAATGTAACATGTTGTAAAAGTGAAAGACCAAGTGCCGATAGTCGAATGTAACAGTCATGTAGTAGTTGAAGAGTCATGAGGATAGGTGAAGAGACAAAAAGGGGAATTTCAAGGGCCACCCCACCCTTCGCTATTTATAGAACCTCAACTTATTGACAGGCTTTTGGGAGCCAAGCTTCCTATAGGTGTATCTTAGAGAAATCTTGGAGTGTATTGTAATGAGCCTTGGCTTCTCCACAGTGCAGAGCTAGTATATATCTTTGGAGGAGCAGGTAGCAGTGACTATAACCTTCTTTTGTCGGGACTAGTGGTTGGTCATAGTTGTATGTATGATTGGAGATTTCACTTTCTTAATATAACAGAGCCAACACATTTCACGCAGATGTTGTTATTGTATTTTAGCTATCTTGTTTACTCTAATGATATATGTATTTGATGTTTACGCATGTATGTATGGACTTTTCTATATATGTTTGTATGAATCTTAACGAGATGTGCTATTGTTTTAACGATCACTTTGGATTGTTGGCTAACCTTCTTTACATCTTTTGATGTATCTATCTCGTGTGTTCCCTTTCAAGCCGCGTGTTGTCATAGGTTTCTAAGGAGTGCACTCATACCCCCGTTACATGTGTTAGACCCATTCATGCACCTTCCTTGACTTTCTATGCATGTCACACCCTTGCTACCAACAAGGACATCTTACTCACCTCTGCGCGCAACTGCGGTCAAGGTGATATCGTACTACCCCACTACTGGGACGCCTACACCAAATGATCTAAGGTCTAGTTGGGACTTCTTACGGGGAATATCCCGTGACATGTTAGCGAGTCCACCACCGTCAACATTTTTGGCGCTAGAAGGAGGGTCAGATGACAAGCTAAGTCATTGCAAGCGAAAGTGGAGGAATTATTTGCATTCCTTGAGGATGGAGATGATTTCTATGAAGAGGAGGTCAACTTGCTACTTTCACACACACTTCGTGAATCCCCATAGTGATGGTGCCAAAACCTGCCTCACAGTTGCGTGCACTCACTTGATTAGTTATGTGATCTAATTGAATCTACTTTCCACCATTTTGATCCTGAACCTCTTGACAAAAAATTGTTAAAACAACGGAAGAACCCGCATGAATCGCCTATGGATTTTTGGCAGTGCTTCCATGTACTTCAGTTTGAACCTCCAAAAAACCAGATGAAATTCCAATATCTCATGGACAGATTTGAATATTACCTTACCAAATCACTTTGTCCCAAGATGAAGTTTAAGTTAAAACCCCACTAGGCATACTTTGGTGATGGAGTTGCACAATCACAAGAGGACACAGTCGTTGTCACAAGTGATTGTCCACCTTCCCCTCATCAAAAAACCCCACCACCACAGAGTCGTGTGGGAGAACATGAACACACGTATTTTCAATTGTCATATCCTCCCAGAATGACTTCTCTCAATTTTTGCACAGATTTCGTTGCGAAGCCCATGGGTTGTCACGTGCATTTTCTACCTCAACCTCTATCTTTGTGTTTTGTTGATCCTCCATAATGAATTGTCTTATGTTCTTTTGTTCCACACTCTACACCTGTTGTGAATGAGGATTAAGCCATCAATGGAGTTGGTTTTACACAACCAACTTGCATTGTCATTCATGATGAGTATGACTGGGAACCTGAACATCAGCCCGCGATGAAGGATGATCTCCTTTTGACTGCACCTCCTCTGCTTTGTCCTGACATCTTTGGTGATTCTGCTATCTCTGATTTTCCTTGTGTAAATCCTTCCATGGATGCACCTATTGTTGATCATTCACAAAACACACCTAATGTCAGTCCATCATTCGACAGCAGAGAGGACAAATCATTCGTTGAAATTCCACTTGATTCTTCATCTGCTTTTTCCGAAAACACAGAGGGTGAACATTCTTGCTTCTCATACACCCCTCTGCACAATTCATCAAAGCATGAGGATGCCGACGAACATCCCAAATTTTCTAATCATGGTTGTCGTGATCTCTATACTTCTTCATTTGATCACAATGTTGATTCACTCGTTGTTAATATGTCTAGGCCACTGGTCTCTGATGATCTACCTGTCGACGAAGTCAAAACCCCCGGGATGTCGAGGCACTTCAGCCCGAGATGATGGTTATGTTAGGCTCCTCATCACTCTCTACTTTGCATTGGAAATCAACCAAACACCCAGATTTCGCTTCCTCCACTCGAATCACATGATCCCGTTGCTCTTGCATTGGAGGAGTCTTACACAGCAAGCACACTTGCGCGACCTAAGTGGTCTACCTTTCTCATGTTTTCTTTCATGTCACAGTCAAGAGAATGTGTATGCTCAACATCTGCACATAGTGTAGCACAACACCATGGAAAGTCCACAGAGTGCATGTCATGCGCTTTAACTCATTTATTTTCTGTGGACGCATTCAAACCCGGAGTGTATTTTTCTTCATCCTTATATCCTTCATGTTTGTTGGTTTGTGTGACTCTGCTATTTGTGAACCACGCCTTCACCAACATGGGTCGACCAATGCACATAAACATAATCAATAAATATAATCATCATATCTATAAATCTAGACACAAGTAAGAGGCATCCTAAGTCAAGAAATACTTGTCTTAAATGAGAGGTGGTCCTCTCCCTCTTGAACCAATCTTCAAGAGCCATCAATTTTCACGGTCCATATACCAACGTTGCATTCAATTATCCAACAGGTCTACTAGGGATTATCCCATCTAGAGCTTCATCAAATCTCCCACAAGTGCTTAAGTATCTTCATATTTACCATACTAGGTTTCATATCTCATATTGTTTCCAACCAAGGTTTTTGTCCAACCCTAACCTCATAGAATATATCAAACCCTAATAATCAAGTTGCCTAGGGTTTTCTTCAAACCCTATTATCCTTTTAGATCTCCACCATCCACTTCTTTCTTCCATCAAAGGTGTCATCATCAGGGTGATATCCATGTCTTTTCTTCAACCCAGCTCTAATACCATGTTAATTTTTCATAGGGATACATTGTTATTTGCTTTGACAACTATGTTTCATCATTAATACATTAAGCTCACCCCATATCATCATTACATTATTCATATCTACACCATTATTCATCAGCATATGCAATTGTATACAAAGAACAACATCATCATCATCAATGTAACAGAACATAAAGGAACAATACAAGAAAAGCATGCACACACGTAGAGACACGGGGATTGGTCTAAGACTGGGGAAAAACCCACTATGGTAAAAACCTACTATGGCAAAAACCTTTGTGAACATTATTTTTCTTAGATCACCATCAAATGATTCAGCAATAGAGAGTACAATGATCCATAACTTTATCTATGAAATAGAACAATTATGATATCCATGAAACAGATCTAAACATGATTGTAATCAAAACCCTGATTCTGAGGAATGTAAAGTGATGTCATTGTTTGTCCTCAACTACTGAACATTGTTTTCACTGAGCGGAATCTTCGGAATGCAAAAGTCTCATCTATGAGTCTTAGACACAGGGATGAGGAGTTGTGCGAGCGACTATAGTAGATCTGGATGCTCTCTGCATAACTGGATGATTGCGTCTAGAATAGATCTAGACACTCCCAGGTGAACTAGATGAGGGCATCCGGGGTCAAACATACCCAGATCTACTTCAAACCCTGGATGCTCTCATAATCTTGTTGTGTGAGCGTCTATGGCATCCCAGACGCTCTGAGAACCACTTTGTGTGAGCGTCCGGGGACTAATACAGCCTAATGTGACCTTCAAGCCCTAAACGCTCCCATAACACACTATGCCAGTGTCCAAGGCTCCCTAGATGTTGTCAGGACCAATATGTATCAGTGTCTAGGGATTAAAATGTCCAATTTTGTGCCAGCATCTGAGATCCAGAAAACCATAGATCAGTGCAAGCTTCAACCCTGAGATTTCAGACCCTTGTGCGAACATTCATCCAACAGACCTGTTCAAACCAAGACAATAAGAGAAGAGAAGATGGTTTTATCATTGTGTCCAAATGAGCTTGATCTCTCTTCTATTTATAGGCTTTCATGAGGGTCCACTTGGGGTTGAGGCCGACCTAAGCAGTTACACATGTGGTTACGGCCGACCCATTCCATAATACATGTATGAATAAAATAACTCAAAACTCAACTTTCGCTTGTCCAAATAAGGTGATATTTAGGTTGATTTTGGTCCTCTCGAAAAGAGGGACCTAATGAAATTATCATCTTGGTCATCTCAGTTGTACAATGTGGAATTTGACCACAGGTGAAAAAATTACAAATTGCTCCCTAATCGAAGCATTGTGTGAATGTTTTGAAAATGTTTCCATTACAAAACATATGCATTATATGAAGTTATGAAGTGATCCTTGAAGAAACCATCAAGGATAGTTATGCATAAATAATCCCTTCACCTACTTGTACAAAACAATTTTAGTGATGAGATTCACAATCAATAGTACATGTACATCTATAATAAAATGTAAGACACATCTTGTTGTATTCAAGTACGATATGGGTTGAATTCAGCAACCTATGTGATTTCAATTAAGTGATACCCAAAAGGAGCAAAGTTTTTAATTCCATATACTACAATGATATGTTTTTCATTGCACTAGTGTACATAATGGTGCAATGACAGATGATTCTAGAATTGTAGCTCGCTAAAGCTTGAAGGAAGCCTTCTATCAAAATGTATGTTGGGTAACTGCAAAAACATGTCACTAATATAAGGAATGAACCTTGAAATAATATTTTACAATCTGAAGTGATGTCTATTAAAATTTTGAGGTATTGTGTGACACATTACTTTGTATATCTAAATATGATTTAGAAGCATGACAGTGTTACAAAGTATTGACACCTTGCATTGTTAAAGTCATAAAAGATGCATTACATATGTTGATGCTAAGGTATGACCTATGTTGTAAATATCTTGCACATCAAGGCAATAAGGAAAATATCATTGATATGCCTTTGAAGAAAGCACACATTGATGGAGAAATTTCACTAGATATGACAAGCTTACAATAGGCCAAGTCCTTTTCGAAGTTTGAAAACAAAAGTCCTCTCAATAAATATGAGTGATTTGAAAATCTTGATGTATAGGCTACTTGGGTTGAAAGGCTTGGAATCAATGTCTAGTTGAGAATACATGACTACTAGTAATGCTAAAGAAGTACCCAAGTATGTTATGGGTCTATCATATTTCTCTCTTGACGAAGACATCTCACTGGAAGATCCCTTATCTTGACACATCTGCTTAATCTAATATCAGAATGGAATATCCTTGATTTTTTTTTAAGCATGGAGACTCTATGGTTTTTGGACATTTAGATATGGGTATCGCAAAGTCTGTTGGACTTGCCAGAGGTGTAAAATGAAAATCTAGGGTTTATCTTAGAAGACTAAAAGTCTTTGATGCAAAAATCTAGGGTTTATCTTAGAAGATTAAAAGTCTTGGATGAAAAAATCCTAGGGTTTGTAAAACACTAGATCTAGACCTGGATTAATGTTTCCGTTGAAAGAAGAAACCCTATCTTAGGAAAGGATGGAATGAAATCATGTTGATGATGAGGAAGATGTTGATAAATTTGCAAGTTGGATGCAAGAAGGCTAAGATCAAGAGGGAGCTAACATTTCCCTATAATCCTCAAAATATAAGTATTTTATATCTCTCTTTTTTTATTATTATTATTGTTGTTGTTTTACTATTAGTTAGTCTCTTGTCTTTGTATCCTTCTCTTGGTTGTAATTGTTCTTCTATGGCCTCCTAGTGAGAATTGCGGGTACATAAAAAAGACTGTCAAGGTTGTGGAAACAGATGGAAGTAGTGGAAGAACAAGGGGACTCTCCCAAATCCAAGCTCATAGAGAGTGGGTAGATCAATAAGTTTGGAGCATACCTTGATTGTGCCAAAAAGAAGTCAAGTGGTGACTTCCAAGATGAAATATGCAATAGATGGCAACTTAAGAAAAGTGCAAAGTGAAGGATTACTCTAGTAAGAGGGAGAAGATAAAATTATTATCTTTACTAATTCTATTGAAAGTCACATTAGATGGATGTAAAGAGCGTTTTTGGTCGATAAAAGAAGAATTGTACATAAGAGCTACCTCAAGCCCTTGAGGTACATAAAGAAGTCTCTTGCTTGCAGATAGAGAAGGTTTTGTTGAGGTTCTTCAATTTGATGAATCAAGGTTGATCTTTCTATTATATGTCTTGCTAATAATAAGAGAAAAAGGACTCCCATGATAGAGGGAGAAGGTAAGCTTCGAAGGGTGTTACATCTGAATTTGAGATGAAGAATCTAGATTTGATGCCTTAATTTCTTAATCAAGGGAAGTATACTATTTAGATCCTTCAAATGATGAACCACAAGAGACAGGAGATATCTAAGATAAGTATGTCTTCGATGAGTGGACCATGCAAAATAGCATGTATGCTTCAGTGACTAGAAAGAAATAATGGCAGAGGGAGCAGCCAGGATTACCACACTAGAATATGCTTTAGTGTGAGAGGGAGAACCCAGTTAGGGTGACAGGGAATAAGTTGTGGTGATGGATACAATTGGTGTAAAACGTAAATAGGTCAGGTCTTCACAATTACATGTAATTATGATCTTTGTAAATAATGAAAAGAAGAGAATAAAATTATTTTTGTAATGACTTTCTTCATGGGTTTCATGAGCAATAAATTGTATGGCTCCCATTAAGAGCCTTAGGATTTATCATTAGATTCAAAGAGTCAATGTCATGTATGAAGAGCTCTTCTTGAGAATATTTCAAATATATATATATAAAGCCCTCCAACGACAATCATAAGTCTCTCTCTTGAAGTCAACCTCAAATGAAGTGAAGATCAAGTCGACTTACCTATTTAAGAGTCACATCGGTTCACATGGATCAAGTCGGCTTATTTATGAAGACCAACCACTATATATAGGGTGAAGACACTTCACATAAATGACAGTTCCAAAGTTCGAATTCTTCTATAGTTTTGGTGGGCAGTTATAGTGAATAATTCAGATGTCTAATCACAGTGCAGAATTTGGATGCGTAAGGACAGCAAGGATATCTAGGAACAAAACTGTTGAAGGAAATGTAACTAGGTTCGGTCTTCATAAATGTACTTTTCATATTTTTACTTATTCAAGGAAAGAAATATTATTTTTATAATATATATATCAATGAGTTTCTCACTCATTGAAATAGGTCTGGCAGATGTTAAGTGTTATAGGTGAGTCAAATAGTCAAAAGGAAATGTTGAAGGCCTTAAGGGCATGTTACACCATGTATTAGGGTCAACATAATACCTCCAAGCAAAGTCAAGTCCCCTCCTATGCAAAGGCACCATCAAAGAAGATCCTTCAAGCATGTTACACCACCAAAGAAGCCATCCAAAACAAGCACAACAAGTCGGCCTACAAACTGTCCTCAAGTCGGCCTAAAAGGAGGGATAGTCTGCTATATATAGAGGTTGTCCACTCCACCAAAACACACTCACTCACCTCTGAAATCAGCGCAACAAAGAGGCTAAGAAAAGGACGAAGAAGAGGTCTTCTAGGGTAGCAAAGGAATTGAGAAATAAGCCAAGGTGGAAGGGACTGTTTTTCTAGGGTTAACACAGCCACATGTGCGAGAAAGGAAGGGTTTGCCTGCGGTTATAACAACAGGAAACCCACAAGGATATATCTCTCTATTTTGGGCTAGTAAACAAGGCCTATAAGGCCTCCCAATCAAGTGAAAAGGAAGGGCACTCAAGTGAAGAAGGAAAGTGGCCACAACAACAAGTAAACCACCAAATGTGCGAAAATTTAGGGCTACAGGAAATTCACATCAAGTCTGCACCTACACCTTGAATAAGGAGCTCATTTGGTCAAGAAGAAGGAAGGGATCATCACAACAAAAGGGGCTCTTCAAAAGGTGTCCCTTCTAGAGTAAGTGCGAAAAGGTCTATCAACAGTTGAAAGAAGAACGAAGTGTCGGAAGAAGGAAGACAAAGTGTCGAAAGGAGAAGGACAAAGTGTCGGGGAAATAAAGTGATGGAAAGAGGAAGGACTTGACTTGTGCTTGGAGTATCTTCTTATCAAGGGTCTAGGGTTTGGTATTGATCAATAGAAGCTTCAATAAGAGAAATTCACAAAAGGGTTTTCGTCTCCAGAGAAGAGAGGTTTTGGCCCTGGCAGAGAGCCAACATCATGTGTTCTTGTTCTTATGTTTTGGTAGGAGTTTGATGAAGTACACACACATGCATTAATAAGAAGAAGAAGAAGATTAAGCTAACAAGAAAAAGTAAACAAAAACTCCACAAATTGTTATCAAGTAACGAAGAATCACGCTACACTTATTTTCCATTAGATTCTTCAACATGTTATCAGAGCTAAGGAGACACATCAAGGAAATGGCAACTCAAGAACACTTGTCAAGGAAGGACATCTACAAGGTTGAAGCATCAAGCCTAGAAGACTCAATCACTTCAAGGACAAGAAGGTATCCAATCCATCATTCATCAAGGAAGTCTATATAGCAAGATGAAGAGCCTTACATAAAGGCACCTACAAAGAAGAGTAGATCAAAGCAGGCCCTACATAAAGAGACAAGTCATCAAGCAAGTCCACTTAGAGAAGGAAACTTGAAGAACATCAAGATCCTAGGAAGGCAAGCCATCAATTCTTCAAGGAGAAATCAAATCCACTACTTCTCAAAATCTATCAAGTATATGTCCCCTTCTGAATATACATCAATGTATTTTTGCAAGGAAAGAAACAAATTGGTAGGTACCAAAACTTTCTTGCATGGAAGAAGAGGATTGATCTTCTTCTCAAGAAGAATGAACTTCTATAACATATCAAATGGAATATCACTATCCCTGCTAAGGAACAAACTCAAGCCTTAACTAAGTACAATAAGGATGAGACAAGAACACAAAGGATTCTAATGGAATCAATCAAAGACTCTCATTCCTTATGTCTCCAAATTTGAAACATCAAAAGAAATTTATGATAAGCTAGTAAAGCTATTCTCAGTATCCACAACCGAAGAAGTAATATCTCTAAGGAATGAATTGTAAAATATGAAGATAACAAAGAAAGGAATTAGCTCCCTACTTCATGAAAATCTCTGAAATAAGAGATCAAATTCAAGAGCGTGGGGAAGTCATGTCTGACAGAGAGATGACAAATGTAGTACTCAATGCTCTACCTAAGGATTGGGCAAACTTCACATCAAGCATATATGCCAAGAAGGAAGCAACCACGCTCAGTGAAATGTGGTCGCTATGCAAGACAGAGGAAGCTAAACTTAAAGAAAAGGAAGATGTGGGATCAAAGGAGCAAGCATTTGCTACCATGGCCAAGAGAAAGGGAAAATATGGCAAATTTGGTCCACGAAGAACAAACAACAAAGACATGTCCAAAATACAATTCTATGGATGTCAAAAATATGGACACTAAAAAAGGAATTTTCCTAAGCTCAAGAAGGACAACAACAACAAAATAAAGAGGCAAGAATCTCACATGACTCAAGAGATGAAAGAAGAAGAAAAGAAGCAAAATAAGGAAGATATTATGGATATCTACTATGACTAGGTCAAACTCTTTACTTCAAGTCTTCTTTCAAACTTTTGAGTAGGATAGGAGCATGTAGGAATAAAATAAAATTGCATGGCTAGAAACACCTTCTAGAATCTAGAAGCATGAAGTACATAGAGTTCTAGATACTCATGAAGATGTAGCATTTATAATGAGAATAAAAATGCATGGGTATGAACATCTTCTAGAATATAGGAGCATGGTAGATATAGCTCAAGATATTCATATAGAAGGAGCATACCTAGTATAGGACCTCATCCATAGTAAAAAAAGATTGAGCATGATTAAGAATCTTAGAAGACCTCCATCATCAAAAGAAAAGAAAAAATCGCAAGACAAGGGTCTTTAAGATACTATAATCGAATCTTCAAAAGAAGGTTCATGAACCAAAGCAGATGTCTCATCAAGAATCCCATTCATGGGATTCAAGTAAAGGATGATATGCAGGCAAGCTAAGATGAAGCAAGAAGGGCCACACCAAGGACAACCAAATGAAGCAAAGATGATCAAAAGGAGAATCAAGATGAGGTATGTACGCATCAAAGTTTAGTCATGTTATCATTTGTATATTATTGAGTAATGGGAATATTTCTATAACATGATCAAGTATGAAATAATCTCTTTCACCAAGAACATGCTTCAAGGCATGTACTACAATGCAATGAAGGTCAACAAAAGAATACGCTCACATAAGGAGTATAAGATTTCTGACTACAAATCAAGAAGAAATGTTGACTAGTCCAGGAAGCAAGCAATAAAGAAATTCTCTCACAAGAATCATAAGATGGTTGACCTATCTATCTAAGAAGAAGCGAATGAAGAAATAGATCAAGCATGTGAAGAAAACCATGATCACCAAGAATCACTATCTGACAAGATACTCTGAATATATCTCCCAAAAGAAGGCAGGACAACTCTCACAAAGGAAGGAAGGACCCTTGACACCTATGAAGGCCTTGGAGATATGAAAGATGCAGATAATTGATTCTAATCTACAAATATGTTGTGATGAAGAAGCCATCCAGCAAAAGAAAAAGAAATGTTGAAAGCAATATCAGGATCAAGTCATGATGGGCTACTAGGTTGAAGCATGTAAACAAGAAAGTACAATGAAGCATCCATGAGAAGAGTATTCTGAAGCATGGACAGAAGAAAAGGAGTAGCCACATGACAAGAAAACATGATGTATGCAAAGAAAGACACTTTCCATGAAAGAAGCAATGACATGAAAAACCATGAAGGAAAGTGATCGATGGATGGTGCCCTACCTAGAAGAAGTTTGAACAAAGACTTCATGAAATCAAAGAAAGGAAGGAGATCAAGCAGTTGAAGGACCCACGAAGAAGAAGTTGATGATGAATGAAAGATTCCCTAGTTAAGAGGGAGCTCTAACAACTCCGTCATCAAGAGGGAGTTTTGGATCACCCCTAATTATAAAGGAGTGACAATTGTGTTTTTCCATTTTATGGTTCATGCACTAGACAAGGACTAATAGTCGTAAGTCTAGATGAAGGCCATGAATGGAAATGTAGACACAAGATAAACACACTATAGACACAACATTCTTGTCTTCACTTGGGAAGAAATAATGGGAGGATTGGGCTATCATCTGGCATCTGATACTCTTTGAGGATGTGTAGGGCATCCAAGACAAGAGTAAGCAAGAGGACTGATATTCTTTGAGGGCTGGGAACCCAATACAAGAATAGTCCTAGAAGGTCATACTCAGAGAACACCCGGGTGGGTATGTACCTTGAGAGACAATGATGAAGGTGTCTATAAATCATTGGTCTTGCAAGAATTGTAGCTCATGATCTCATGAAGAGATGGAGTTGCTAGTCAAGGCCTTTCACTATGACAATGTTGATAGATATGATGTTATAACAGATGGATTGCAAATATGATTTCTCTTATGTGAATTCTTCAAGATTGAAACATAGCCAAACATCTTGTAATATTGTATGAATACCTCCATAGTTAAGAGGGAGTGTTGAAGGAAATGTAACTAGGTTCGGTCTTCATAAATGTACTTTTGATATGTACTTATTCAAGAAAAGAAATATTATTTTTATAATATATATCAATGAGTTTCTTGCTCATTGAAATAGGTCTAGCACATGTTAAGTGCTATAAGGTAAGTCAAATAGTCAAAAGGAAATGTTGAAAGCCTTAAGGGCATGTTACACCATGTATTAGTATCAAGAGAATACCTCCAAGCAAAGTCAAGTGTCCTCCTATGAAAAGGCACCATCAAAGAAGATCCTTCAAGCATGTTACACCACCAAAGAAGCCATCTGAAACAAGCACAACATGTCGGCCTACAAACTGTCCTCAAGTCGGCCTTCTAGTCGGCCTAAAAGGAGGGATAGTCCTATATATATAGAGGTTGTCTACTCCACCAAAATGCACTCACTCACCTCGGAAATCTACGCAGCAAAGAGGCTAAGAAAAGGACGAAGAAGAAGTATTCTAGTGTAGCGAAGGAAGAGAGAAAGAAGCCAAGGTGGAAGGGAATGTTTTTCTAGGTTTAACACAGCCACACATGCAAGAAAAGAAGGATGCGCTTGTGGTCATAACAGCAGAAACCCACAGTGACATATCTATCTATTTTGGGATAGTAAACAAGGCCTATAAGTCCTTCCAATCAAGCGAAGAGGAAGGGCACTCAAGCGAAGAAGGAAAGAGGCCACAATAACAAGTAAACCACCACACGTGCAAGAATTTAGGGCTAGAGGACAGTCACATCAAGTGTGCACCTTGAATAAGGAGCTCATTTGGTCAAGAAGAAGGAAGGGATCATCACAACAAAAGGGGCTCTTCAAAAGGTGTCCCTTCTTGAGTAAGTGCAACAAGGTTTATCAACAGTTGAAAGAAGAACAAAGTGTCAAAAGAAGGAAGACAAAGTGCCAAAAGGAGAAGGACAAAGTGTCGTGGAAATAAAGTGTTGGAAAGAGGAAGGACTTGACTTGTTCTTGGAGGATCTTCTTATCAAGGGTCTAGGGTTTGGTATTGATCAATAGAAGCTTCAATAAGATAAATTCACGAAAGGGTTTTCCTCTCAAGAGAAGAGAGGTTTTGGCCCTGGCAACGAGCCAACATATTGTGTTCTTGTTCTTATGTTCTGGTAGCAATTTGATGAAGTACACACACATGCATTAATAAGAAGAAGAAGAAGATTAAGCTAACAAGAAAAAGTAAAAAAAAAGACTCCACAAATTGTTATCAAGCAACGACGAATCACACTAAACTTATTTTCCCTTAGATTCTTCAACAAGAACCTCGCATATCTCTATGGTTTTTGGATGGGTAGCAGCAGAGTCAAGTTATGATATATATCTCTGATATTCTGGGATAAAGCACAGTAAAGGCTACAGAAGTTCAATGGAGGAATAAGTGAAGAGGTCCTATGGCCAATCACAAGAACAGTAATATGGAAGGAAGAACCTCAGTGCCACTATAGAAGATCACAGGTTGATCAAGGGTATAGATACTATAGAGATGATCTCGATATAATCTTTGTCTTACAGTGAAGAGGATTTGATAACCATGTGGCAAGGTCTCGGTATTATCGCATGTAGAAGGTCTAGATACAAAGAAGATCGAAGTGGAAGATAATTGAAGAAGAAGGGTGAATGTCAAGAGAGCTTGTGCCTTGTTTTGGAGAAGCTACTAAGTCAAGGGTCTTGGTCCTGGTATTCGTCAATTGGAATCTCTATAAGAAGAATTTGTTCGGGTTTTTCCTCTCAAAGAGTGAGAGTTTTTGGCCCTGGATCATAGCCTACATGTTGTGTCTCTTGTGTATTTATGTTAATGCATTGGTTACTGTTTGATAAAGAAGAGCACTAATAATCTAACATGAAAAAGGATCATAATCTAAACAAGTAAAAATCACTCACAAGTCGTCACTAAAAGAAGAGAAATCATCTAATGCTAATGCACTAGATTTCTCAACACCAATGAAGGAAGAAAATTAGTTTATGGTTGAGCTAAAGCATGTAGCTCAATGTGTTAGAGTACTATAATGGTACAATTGGTCATGGCACAGTTAGTTATGGTTTGAGATATGTCTCAAACAAGTGAAGTACCACTGCAAATTCAGATTGGGAAAAGAATGCAAAAGATAGAAATAGTTCATTAGTATATCACTTCAATTTGGGCTCTGTTATGATTTCTTGGATGGGAAAGGAGCATACATTTGTCACACTTAGTAATGCAGAGGCTAAGTACATTGCAGCTTGGTTGGTAATTTGAGAAGGAATATAGCTTCAGAGGCTAATTTTAGAATTGTATTGATCATGTGAAAGTGATGATCATGATGACAGGTCAAAGAACGGTGAGATCCAGTACCAAGACATGGTACAAAAGGAATCAGTGTGGCTTCTGTACTATTCGACAACCAAGAAAATCACTGACAAAGACTCTATCCCAGGATGAATTCTACATACTTCAAGGACAATCTTGGAGTGATTGAGCATATCTCTCTCAGCAAAAGGGAATGATAAACTTACAACATTAAGGACAATCATTCTCCCTAGTCAAGTTGACCAGGATCAGGGAAAATGGTCCAGAGTGTTGGTAAGATAGCATCAAGGAAAAACGTTCTCCCTATGTCAGGAATGTTGACTAGAATAGGGAGAATGGTCCCATAGAGGACAAACATTCTTCCTATGTCATGTTGATCAAAATTAGGAAGAATGGTCCTAGATGCCCAAAATCACTCAGTTGAGTGGGTTCCTTCCAGCATCAGGCTCAATCTACTCTCCAGATAGGTTGAGTGAGCCTATTTAGCACCACGGCCTAGAGTGAGGCCTTTGGATTTGGGACCAGAGTACTCAAATGTATTTAGCATGTCCCTAGTGTTTCACCACAATTCAAAGAGATTGGTCAGGATGATGGTGAACTAGACTAGTTCGTATACCATGGGTTAAAGGTGCTGGCCAAAATCATGGTGACTAGTTGATGCTAATGATGTACTATCCGTCAGGAGTACTGACCAGGGCTATGGTGAGGATATACCATAAGTCAAAGGTACCGACCAGAATTATGGTAACTTGTTGATGCTAATGATTTACCATGTGTCAAAGTTGTCGACCAATATTATGGTTATTGAATGATGTTGATGTTGATGATGAATCGTTGTAACCATTTCTTAGATATATTAATCAACATGAGTAAATCTAGATAGTCATTATGAATACTTCCCTATCTAAGAGGGAGTGTTGAATTTTATAGCTATGGTCAGTCTTAAAAATTAATACTTTTAGCTCTTGATGTACTTGTAATAATAAATACAAAACATATTCTTCATGTTATTTTCAAAAAAGAAATTTTAAAGCGTGTTCTTCATGTCTTTTTTTAAAAGAGAATAATTGAATTTTGATATTTAAATTTTCAGCTCCAAACAAGCCAAGTCATTCTTCCTCATAGTCGAGTCGACTCCAATCAAAGAGGCACACATTCATCCAACTAAAACACTATAAAAGACACTCGTTCTCCATCATTTAGACACACAATTCAGATCTCACAAGAATGTATCATTTCATTCATCAAGCGAAGGAAATAAAGATAAGGAAGGTCGAAGTTGACTAGAATAATTATGAGCTCTCTCTTTCTCCATTCATCCTCACATGTGTGGATATGATCTCCTTCTATGACCTCACACGTGTGATAGAAAGGATAGAACTTCTAAGGCATAATAGTGTTGGAGGATCGAAATTATCGGGTGCAGAAGAAGGTCGAGATTCAACCCTAGCAAACCAGACGAGGCTGAGTCTCTTTGGCAGTTGTTTGACTTGACTAGGAGGGAATAGGACCAAGTTTTACCAAGTCTACTTTGTGGGTCAGTTTGACCTTGTGATTGACTAGAAGATCTAGGTGTATCTCTTGTTGAACTGAACAAATTATCTAAGGAAAAAGGTTGTCAGGCTTTCCCCCCATGTAGGTTTTCCTAGTGTAAATGTTTGTGTTGTGGTTTGGTTGTCTCCTTATGATCCTACTATCATTTAATTTCTATTGTAGATATCTTTTGTGTAATTTCTTTATGATGAATATAAATTCAAGATAACTTATAAGAGTAACTAAATAAATCATAAGAATTCATTATTAGTTTAGAAGATCCTATTAAAAATCATCAATGTGGACGATGGTGATAGAACAATTGAATATCATCTCCAGAATGGGTTCCTCTATAGGATGTACAAGCTATGTGTTCCTAAAAGTGAGAAATTGAAAATTATTAGAGAGGTTCACACTACTAAGGTTGAAAGTCATTTTGGTGTTGGGAAGATAGCTACCAATACACAAAGGTATGTATGTTGGCCTAGGATGTAAGAATATGTAGCTAGGTTCACTAAAGGATGTATGTTTTTCCATATTAATAAACCTAGTAACATGAAACAAGGTCTATGTCATCCCTTACCTATAACCACTCATCCTTGGGAAATAATTTATGTGGATTTTGTGGGAGGTTTACCAACTATCAAGAAGCAACATGACTATGTGTTTATGGTAGTCAACAGGTTTAAAAACATGTGTTATCACACCCTATAAAAAGCCTATCAAGGGGAAACAAGCAGCAAACTTGTTTTATCAACATCTCTGAGTGCATTTTGGGATACCAAGGAGCATCATTTCAAACAACAACACCATATTTCTCAATGCATTTTGGACTATGATGCGGGAGAATATGGATGCAAAATTGTAGAAGTATATAACATTCCATCTAGAGATAGAAGGGAAAACATAAGTAATCAATAAGACATTGGTACAAATTTTGAGTGGTTATTATTGGAAGCATCTGATGACCTAGGATGAAAATTTGTTCTACATAAAAAACTCCAACAACAGAAGAGCCCACACTTCAACCAGTAATTCACCATTTGTGACTTTTTTTGGATATTTGTTACCTTCAACTTTAGATGTTCTATATGGAAACAAGGAGTAAGGGAGGATCTCACATGGGATGCTTTAAGAGAAGAAAATATTTTTGAGAAGACCAGACAAATCCATTTACGAGTATGAGAGACATCAAAGAATTCATATGAAAAATACAAGGCTAACCATAATCAACATAGGATAGAGAGGTCATTCAGAGCGAGAGACATAGTATGGTTACAGTTGAACGGGGAGAGGCTACAACATCTTAGTAAGAAAATCAAGGCTTCATGATATGGTCCTTTTGAGATACTAGAAAAGGTGGGAGATAATGCGTAGAGACTCAAGATACCCCCATACATGTGCTTTTACTCAATGGTAAATGTGGAAAATCTAAAACTCTATTAGTCTTCTATGTTGAATCAAGAAGAGGAGTAGGTCCTGTTAGTGTCAGTCTTTCCAGCCTTCCTCCAGTGATCAAATATGCTCTTACAAAGTGGTCTCAGAGTGTCCAGGTCAAATTTTGTCATTTCAAAGAGTTTTCAAGCAAAATTTGGTCACTAGGCATTAGGTCTAGGGTTTGCTTTCACTCCTTCTAAAATTGCCCAAATGCCAATCTATGTCACTATTCAGCTGAGTCTATCATCATTCATAGGGTTTTCATTATCATCTCAGTGTCTAATGAGTCTTTTTACACCTTGTCCATGCTTCAGTTGCGCCTAGGTAAGGTCATTTTCCTCTCCTAGGGTTTTGAAAGCTAATTTCTCTTGGATGGTCAAATAACTAGCAAAACTTGTATCCAGATGTTCATACACCTTCCCCTATCTTTCATGTACCTTATAAAACACTTCCCATCACTGAGATTCCCCAAATTCCTCATTTTCGCACAAACCCTAGTTTCTAGCTACAACCTGGCAATTTTCTAGGTTGGGCCTGTGTTTTGCCCTTTTGGACCCCTTCCCCTCACTCAATCTCTGAGATTCCACTTTCCCCTGCTTCCTAACATCCCTCCCTACTTCCAAAAATTTCCCCAAGAATTTAGAAACCCCTTATCCCCTTCATTTCGCTTCATTTCGACAAAATTCCTTGTTTCACACATCGGGATAAGTTTCACTCAAAAGATGTTTCAAAGAAATAAAAGATGAATTTTGGAAAACTGAGAGAGCTTTTTGTCCACAACATGCCAAAGAAGAAAAACCTCCTTCACTTTTTGCACAGGTGTCATGGTTTTAGAGAAATGTCAAAAATACAATCGCCATATCCAAGGAGGTTGAGCAAAACACTAAAACGGAGAAAAAGGCCCGATCCACTCCAAATTTTGGCCAAAGCCTCTTTGACTGAGCATGGTACTTGATTGAGGACTCCTAGCCCAAATTTCAAGAAATTTGGAGAAAATTTTGTCAATTGTGAATTTTTTGTGCCAAACACAGGTTTTTGCCCTCAACGCGTAGTGCGCCGCGCGCGACCCTTAAGATGGGCAACTCCATTTCAGGAAAACTCAGCATTTTTGGATTTGTCATGCAAAAATACACTTGCTCAGCAATTGCCAAGAAATTTCACCAAGTTTTGAGCCTCCAGAAGGTCAAAAAACATGCAAAAAATGACTTTCTGCCACTTTTTTGACACACAGGAAGCAGTCTTGGGAGATTGCAATTTTGGAGGGGCAAATGGACACCAAATTCAGAAATTCCACTTGGGTTAGAAAGTAGACATCCAGACCTTTCCAAAAAGCCCACTTTTGCCTCATTTGGACACCTGGCAGTGCCTCAAAAGTTGCTCCAAAGGCGCGCTACGCGTTCAGAATCAGGGCGCTACGCGTTGGGCAATTTTCACAGAAATGCACCTACAGCTCAGCAAAACGCAGTTTTGACTGGATTTGACTTTTTGGAGTGGATTTTGATCCTCCTTGTTGTAAATGATGTAATTTTATGATACTTTGACACTTATTTATCTCTTCTATAAGATTCATTCATGAAATAGGCAAAAATTTAATGAATGAATTGGTTTCCTAGCTTATAGAGGCAAGTTGTTTTGACTGCCTAGTTTTCAGTGCTCAGTTTAGAATTGGTTGAAACAGCTCCTAGGATAGTGAGCTCGACCCCTAGAGGCAAGAAAAGATGTTAGATTGCCTATATTATGTACTTTCTTGGTCATTTTCATGGTTGGACTCTTGAGGGATAAGCTTAGACTGTATTACTCATTGTATCTCTGCAATTTTGGCAAAGGAAGAAAGACCAGGGTTTTGCAGTCCTTTTTGGGATTCCTGTGGTTACATGTATTGATGGTGTGTTTCTCTTTGTACTTGTAAGTTTGTTATGTGAATCATCTTCTTACTTTTCCTTCTGCAAATTAGGCAAATGAAGTGTTAAAGTAGAATTCATGATTACCATGCTCTACTTTTAAGTTTGCTTAATATCAATGTTTTCATCTGTTTAAGGGGAATTCAAGGTGATTGTTTGCTCCCCTTAGCTCCTCACCAATCATTCTCATCCATCCAACTCTTTCAAAGGCATCAATACAGTCTCCTACCTTGCCCCAAAGAACCCCCTGCAAAAACTGTGTCCAATCCCCGCACCCAAAATTGCCTTTCCCCGATTTTCCACCAAAATCCCAAAAATCTCAAATCAAACCTTTTATCAGTTTACTAGCCTAAAACCAGTGTTCTTTATTGGTTATCTCCGCCCTTTGAAGATCTTTGCTGAGATATACCGGAGAGAGCCCTCTCCTGCCCCGTAGGGCTAGCTACGAGGCTAAGTGGTTTGATGTTGCCTTGGAGTTTGCCTTTCTCAGCCTGAGGTGAAATTTCAAGTGCTAACAGGTCCTACCTTCCATAGAATATTTAGCACCAAATTCTCAAGCAAAGTTGACAGAAGATATAGTTATTCAAAATAGGTTTAGAACTACAATAAAGGGTAGCATGAGCTTTTTAGGAATGTGTTGAAAGAACAACTTTCACGTAAGGATAAATGGTACTCAAGCAAGAAGGTAGAGGAAAAGTTTATGCACCTCATTTAGTAATAGCTTTTGAGGACAAAAATCCTCACAAAATAGGGAGGTATGATCCATATTAGATCATTATATTATTTTTCATCCATCTCAATTAGTTTAGAGTGGAAAAACTAAAGGAATCAACTTGCGAGATCATTTTTACTGGTAGTCCTAGTTTGGAAAAATGGGGGGAAACTTCAAGAGCCATTTTGTGGCCTCAAATGGCCATAATTTGTGGAACTGAACTTACAACAATGCAAGAATTTCCCCAATCAAAGATCGTATGATAAATTTATGCCACATGAAAGTCGGCCTATTATGATTTACCTCCATAATTTGAGAGGATACCACATCAAACCTTATTACTCATGGAAAAGGGGCTAGCTATTTTTAGAAAATCAGAAGGCAAAAATATTTTCTTATTTTGATAATTTCTTGTGATATTCTTATATTCTTATTAACTTTCTTATGTTCTTATTTTATCTTTGTTTCATCAAGCAATTATCAAAAGAAAATCATGAAGATCAGGGACACTAGATGTAGGCAGACAGCCAGGGCTAAAACCCTTATACAGGGGAAAACCTAGTAAAAAACTATTCCTTCCGTAGATTCATATGGCAATGAGACAACCAAGACCTTAACCAATATACCTTCCTCTGCCATTAAGTCGGCCCTTCCTCCTTGTAAAAGTTAGCCCTTCAAAGTGCAGCTACAATCCAGAATTTCAATCTAGCAATGGAATTTTTGGCCCATCTACTCCAGTATTTCATCCTCCCCAGCAACTACAGAATTTTAGCCTTCTAGCAAAACTCGATAACTTCTCACATTTCAAATAATAGATAGAGAACTATAATTCTTTAAATTGAAAGAGACTATCTTCTTTTCTCTTAGAATTTTCCTCCTCTTCCTTGGAAATTCGCACTTTCTAGCTACAATTTACTGCAAATCAAACATGTTTGATTTCTAATTCAAATGAGGTCGATTTGCTTCAATATATATGCTTTTTGTGATGTCAAATTACACTATTTGAGGCCGACTTGATCTTCCTTGAGGCCAAATTGGTGGAGGAGGCCTTGAAGACCTAAAATACAACAAAATAAATTTCTTTAATAGAGGAGGAATGACCTGTTATAGAGTTTTGTGAACCCAACGTTTCGAACTACCAAGTGAGTCCATCATTAAGATCTGAAGAATATCTATTGACGCATCCCCTGATGATGGACTCACTTGGTAGTCTGAAACGTTGGGTTTCACAAAACTCCATAACAGGTCATTCCTTCTCTATTAAAAAACTACCCTCACCTGTATGGATTCATTATTTAACAATAAATTTCTTCTTTGACAAATAGATCCCAAGAAGGGTTCTTTACAATATGACATGGACAAGGGCACTTGATATAAACCCTAGAGGTATTCAATGGAGGCCTTTACCTAAAAACAATTGACCCAAGCATGAAACCCATGCTTTAATAAGTCAATTTATTTAATAATAAAATTTCTTTTGACAAATATATTACATTATACAATTATGAAGACCGAACCTAGTTACATTCTTCAACACTCCCTCTTAACTAGCGAGGTATTCATATTTACCTATATCTATAGAGGTACGTGGAATATCTCCAAAATTAACTACAAAGAGTTTTGGCACACTTAGTGACACGGACTAGATACCTAACCAGAGTTATCTTTCCAGGTGGGACTAAGATGGACTAAATCTTTCAGCCAGTCTAGGTACCATCAGGATTACTAACTAACCATCAACCCAGGTATCTAGGTGTGTATCCAAGGTCAGAGCTCCAAGACCAATGCCACCCTCCATCTTCGGGATCTATACAAAAACACATAGGCCGACCAAATGTCCTCCCAAGCATCCTCCATTAGATGCTTCAACTCTCCCTAATAAACTAGATATATCCCTTTGTTCAAGCATCCGCCAATAGATGCTTCAACTCTCCCTAATAAAATAGATATTTCCATTTGTCCAAGCATGCTTCCAAAGTGTTTTAACATTCTTGTGGAGAGATTTACCTGTATAATCACAACTTGGATCAGGAATAAACTCTCAAATATACAAAAAAGTAAGCAAAAACCTTCCAGGTCCTCAATAATCATGATCCTCCTTTTATTATCAAGTGAGTCATAATTTGTCGGAAGCTTTCTTCTTCCTTCATTTCTTCAGCAGCACCAAATACATCTTCAGATCTTCAAAATTCTTGTGTTTGCAACTTCATATTCATCAATAATACTATTACTTACTTCAAGGTATTCATTGTCATAATATGCCCTCTGTCTTAATTGGGGAGATATACCTTTATTTTGACTCCCTCTTAAATTTTAGGGAAATCAACCACTTCCTTCTTTTATAAAATTGGAAAGCCTTTCACAGCTTCATCTTCTTACAGTATCAAGGTCATCTTGATATATATATCTTGCTTCATCATGCTTATATGAATATCTTCATCATCTTGAATATGATGCACTTGTAACACTTTAATAACAAGTATAACCAACTATATATATATATATATATATATATATATATATATATATAATATATATATATATATATATATATATATATATATATATATATATATATGCATGAAGTTAACCATATTAGATCATATTACTGTAATGGAAGCATTTAGACTTTAGGCCCCTAAACCTAGTTAGGTTCATAATCAGCAAAAGTTACATACTCTCCCTTTTGTTAGGGTTTTGTCATAAACCCTAGACTACATTTGCAACTCAATCAAGATATCAGTCTCTAGGGCTTCAACATTACTTTCAAATATATGTGATAGTCTCTACTATAGTTTATTGCAAACCCTAGATTTCATTTTCGATGTAAAAAGCCTTAGATATCATTAATTCAATCAAATAAAAGTTTTGCTATGCATCTAATGTTTTAGACTTTACTGAGGTTTGACGCAAACCCTAGGCTAAATCATATCAAAGCAGTATCATCATATCTTAGAATATCAATCTCTATTAGGGCTTTGTTAAAACCCTAGAATTTACATGAGCAACAACAATTAGGTTAGCAAACTCGAATATACATATCTAGAATGCATTTCTCATCAATATTTACTAGGTAAACCTAGGACACAAACATCAATACATTAAATTTAGGTATACAACAATTTATTCAGACTAGGATTTTTGGTCATACAAACGAAAATACGCCTAGGGTTTTATCCCTAGAATCTTACTATAGACATTACAAAGTTTTTGGTCATAAACCCTAATTTACCAAACCCTAAAGGTATAGGGCTTCATTTTAAACATTAACAAAAAAACCCTAAAGGACTAGGGTTTTTATTATAGCAATACCAAGACTCTAAACAAGAGAATAAGATTTCTAGACTTCATCGCTAACCCCTAAGTAGACTAGGGTTTCATAACTATAGACATACCCTTAGGTTAGGGTTTTACAAAGAACCTTTTTAGGGTTCCACACGAATGATAATATAATGAGGGTAGATTCAATCTAATGATTAATCGCCCTAACAAGAATCTTTGTGATTTAAAACCCTAGACATATCGATGTTAGTAATGTAAAGGAAATTTTAAAAGAAAGAATGATCAGATATTTTGCATGAAGAGAACTTCATAACAAAGCTTATAGTTTAAGACATACCTTGGGTTGTTACTTAACAAACATTGTAGGACATCAATGATTAAAGGGATTCAATAGAACTTCTTTCATACTTCAAGTCTATCCTTTGAATTCCTCTCCATAATCCTTGATAAATTAGCAGGCTTTCCTAGCCAAGGAAAAATATAAAGAGAATGGTTATTAGCATATAATACAAACACATCTTGATAAGAGAGGGAAACCAAACATAAAAGATAAGACAAAGAGTAGGATACTTATCTTTGGTAAAATGGTGAGGGATCTCTCTTAATCCAATCTTGAGGGATACCTAAAAATAAAAGGTGTTCTAATAAGACCTATTAGACCAACAAATTCTAGAGATCAAAACATAAAGGAAAACAATTCAAAACTTAGAATAGAAGGATATGCAAGGGATAGTGTCCCTAAGAATCCCTAGAAAATAAGTCTTTGACTTCGGATTCTTATATCTTGTTCGTCTTTGGTGGTCCTTCATCAGCAACATTTGCATGTTCCCTTTCTCTCAACTTATTTCTTGGATTTTCAGGACAATGATCTGGTAATGTCTCATCTTGTGGCAATTGTAACATTCCACTTTGGATAGGTCCATTTTCTTCTTTGGTCCTTTGAACTTATTAAAGGTTCCCTTATTTTTGTGATGAGCGGAGTAATAATTTGAGGTGTTTTCTTCTTCATTCTCCTTTTTTTGTTTACCGTCGATATTCTGGCTTCTTCTTGACTACATGCATTCCAAATTTGTTCAAATGTTGCCATATCCTTTCAAATGTTGAGTCCTGATGCAAAGGTACTCCAAGATTTAGGTAGTCCTAAAAGAGCAGTAATTATGAGGTCCTTTTATGGGACAACTTAATCTATTGCTTGGAGTTCATCTCTGATTCTAGATATCCTTATAAAGTATGATGAAACAGTATCATCATTTGTCATCTTAACAGTTCTTAGTTCATTCTTGAGGCTTGTTATTTGACCAATGTTCTTGATTGTGAATAACTTGGAGAGAGACTCATACATTTCTTGAGCGGAATTTTTGTTTGATATGTGTGGAATTAATTTATCCTTAACTCCATCCACTATTAGATTCATAGCCACAATTTCAAGTTATATGAACTTCACTTTCTTTGCATTACTTGATATTGAATAAAGTGTATGGATTTCTTGTCCATTCGATAGGTCAAGCACATGTTTAAGTGCTTCTAGGAAAGTCAAAGAGACAATGTAATTATTGAAGACCCATGTGGCCATGTTACACTATGTAAACATATGTATTAGAGTCAAAGAAATATGTTTAGAATGATCCTCCAAAGAAAAGGCAAGTCTCCTCTTCAAGTCATCTCAAGAAATGATTTTTTATGCACAAATGTCAAGTCGGCCTCACCAGGTGATCAAGTCAGCCTCAAAGGAGGGACAGACTCCTATATATAGAGCAGTATGACTTCACCATTAAACCATCAAGTGATCTCTGAAGTCAGCGAAAATAAGAGGCAAGAAAGAGGTGCAAAAAAGAGCAAGAAGGGTGCTTCTCGGGCAACGAAGAAGAGAAGAAAGAAATCTGAATTGTGTAGGACTGTTGTAGGGCTCTTTTATGTAGGAAGGGAGAAGCAAAAAGGAGGTCAATTACAAGCCTAAATCAGCCACATGTGCGAGAATCCAGATCTGCGGTAGGGTTTAGAGGATATGCCTCTAAATCAGAAGTATCCCTCAAGGAAGAGTCTCGTTATCTAGCCTTAGTATCACATTGAAGCAATACTATCAAGAAATGAAGATAAAGAAAAGAAGACACCAAAATAAAGGTCTCTAAGGAGACCTAGGTTTTCCGCAGTTGTCAAAAAAAGACCTTTCGACTTCCAGAAGAAGTGTGAAGGAAAAGATCAAGGTGCAAAGTAGAGGAAGAAAGATTGTGTCTAGTGAATGGAGGATCTACTTGTCAAGAATAAGGGTTTGGCATTTGTCAATTAAAGCTTCAATAAGATAAATTATGCAAGAAGGGTTTTCCTCTCTAGGAGAGAGAGGTTTTGCGCTGGCAAAGAGCCAACATCTTGTGTTCCTGTATTTTTCTTTTGGTAACTATTTGATGAAATAAGAAGAACACACACTAATAATAATAAGAGAAGATTGTGCTAATAAGAAAAGTAAAAGTACTTCACAAACCGTTATCATCGATAGAAGAATCTCACTATAACCCAGATGCCCTAGATTCTTCAACATGGTATCAGAGCTAAGGTGACACATCAAGGAAGGGCATCTCAAGAGCACATAGAAGATTGAAGCATCAGGATCAAGAAGCAATGGCACACAAAGGTTGAAGCATTAGATCTACAAGAAAAGGTTCCAAATCCATCAAAAATGAGGACATCTCCTCTCCTAGATCCATTCAGAGGGATTACCATCCTGGGAACAAAAGAAAGAAGGAATCCTTCCATCTAAATGCATATACAAGAAGGTTCATCCAAGAAGGGTTTACATCAAAGGCTCATCATTTTCCAAGGAAGATACTCAGATCCAAGCCAATCATTGAAGATCTCCAAATCTACACATCAAAGAAGCTTTCATCAACAAGCAAATCTCTCACAAGGCACCTTGAAGGAAGCATCTTGAATAACTCTAAGATCCAAGAATCTAAGACTTCAATCATCAAGGAAGCAGCAAGATCTCCTCACCACTAACACTCTCAAGTAAGTATTTTTATGTCCTCTTCTGAAAATAACAAAATGTATTTTGCAAGGAAAGCAACAAATTGGTTGGGACTGCTAATTTCCTTGCATGGAAAAAGATGACTGATCTACTTCTCAAAGAAAATGAACTTTTGGACTACATCAAAGGGAGTGTCATTGCCCCTGCTAAGGAACAAACTCAAGCCCTAGCAAAGTATAATAAGGATGAAACAAGGGCTCAAAGGATTCTAATAGAATCCATCAAGGACCCTCTCATTCCTTATGTTTCCAAACTTGAAACATCTAAAGAAATCAATGATAAGTTGGTGGAGCTATTCTTAGTTAGTACAGCTGGAGAAGTGATATCGTTGCGTAATGAACTATACAAAATGAATATATCCAAGGAAGAACAAATAGCTCACCACTTCATGAAGGTCTTTGAGTTGAAAGACTAGCTACAAGAACTAGGAGAAGTTATGTCAGACAGAGAGATGACAATTGTAGTGCTCAATGCATTACCTGAGGAATGGGGTAACTTCACATCAAGTATATATGCCAAGAAGGAAGCCACCCCGTTGAATGAACTTTGGTCTCTATGCAAAATTGAGGAGACTAGACTCAAAGCCAAAGATGATGTGGGATCGAAGGAGCAGGCATTTGTTGTTATGGCCAAGAGAAAAGGAAAATTTGGTAAGTTTGGTCTACAGAGAAAGGGTAAAAGAGATATGTCCAAAGTCCAATGCTTTGGTTGCCAAGAATATAGACACTATAAGAGAGATTGTCCTAAGTTCAAGAAGGCCAACAATAAGAGGAAACAAGAAGAAGCCCACGTTACCCAAGAAGTGAAAGAAGAAGATAAGAATCAGAAGAAGGAAGATTCGTCGGACCTCTACTATGATTGAGATCAACTTCTTCACACAAGTCTTATTTTAAAGTTTTGGGCATCATAGGAACATGTAGAAGTAGGATAGAATGCATAGTTTATGAGAATGTCATCTTCAGGAATATAGGAGCATTATGGAGAGATAGATCATATAAATATATTCATGCAGGAAGGAAGTAGCCATTGCATAACCTCATCAAGGCATAAAGGAATGATCATGATCAAGAATAATCATCTTGGAAGGCAATTATCATCAGCGGAAAGGAGTATTTGAAGGATGAGGACTACTAGGATCCCCTGATGGAATATTCAATAGAATGTTCATGACCTTCAGGAAAAGCAGATGTCTCAATAGGAATTCCACTTATGGGGATTCAAGAAAGGATGGCATGCAGGCAAGGAAATATGTAGCAAAGTAAAAGGATTGAGGCAATCTCAATCTAGGAAATTGTCAAAGGAAGCTCAGATGATCAAGGAAAAATCTAAGATGAGGTATGTATGCATCTATGTTTTCAGTTAAGTCATGTCATGATCTTTGTTAATGAGCATGGGAAATTGCTTTGAAAGTGTGATCAAAAAGAAAAGGATAGATCTCTTTCACTAACAATGTGCATGAAGGCATGGTTCATACACTGATGAAGGTCAATATGAGAAATGTCCTCATATGGAGTATGAGGAGGTTGACTAAGAAACCTATGAAGAAGCACATAAGAAAAGAGATCAGGGATAAAAGGAGACCATGGACACTAGGAATCAACATCAGACAAATTTGTTGAAGGCATCTCCCTGAAGAAGGCACGAGAATTCTAACAAATGAAGAAAAAGATAAGGGACACTTGACACCTAGAAAAAGCCTTGGAGATGTGAAACATGTAGGATGTTAATGATTCAAGCCAACAAGATGTCATGATGAAGAGCCATCTCGAAAGGTATTGTCTGACTTAATGTTATATTTTGTTTTTTTCTTGAGTAATATCTTGATGGAGTCATGTGGGGCTACTAGAACAAAAGTTCTAAGTACAACTTGCATTTATGTGGAGGATGGAAATTCCGAAAAGAAGCATGATGAGGAAGAAGTAGCTATATGACAAAGGTTCCAAATATGTATCAAGAAACCAACATTCCATGAAGAAAGGAATGACATGAAAAACTAAGGAGGAAAGTGATCGATGGTTGATGCATGTTGTAGCAGCTACAACCACCCTCACAAAATTTTTCCTTAGTTTCCTTTTGGAGCCTCCCTACCAACCTTTCACAGCAGCATGTCTTGCCTTGTCAAGTACACAAGCTTCAGTGATTTTCTTGTAGAATGACAGCCTGTCCATCAAATATTATTGCATCCCTCTCATAGGTTGTTTCACCGGACATGGTCCAACTGCAGGCTAAGCAGCTCCCTCAAGAAATTGCGCAATTCTGGAGGGGAACCAACCTTCCCTCCAAAAATTGCGCAATTCTGCCTAGCAACCTACTAGGCTCCAGAATTGTGCAAATCTGCATGTCACTGTTCACTGGAAAAATTGTGCAATTCCTCCCAGCATGACTGCTCAGCCCAGAAATTGTGCAATTATGGGCAGCAGTCAGTTGCTCTGCCCAGAAATTGCACAATCCCTCTAGGCAGCTAGCCCAGCTCCCCCCCAGAAATGTGCATTTTTTCCTCCCAGTTGAGCAGACTATTTCATGTGTAGTTGAGTTGACAAGTTCCCTCCGGGACCGAGCAAAACTAATTTTCATGCATGGGTTGCTTCTCCCAAGGCAGCATGCAAAGGCATCCCTTAGTTCAGGGATCTACTTTTAGCAGTTGGAGGTTGCATGCAAGGATCATTTTAGAAACCCCCCACCAAGTGTCGCTCTTCCTAGATTTGTGGCATGCACGTCACATCTTAAATTTTATCAAAACTCATGAACCAGACGCTACAAAGCTCTTTCCTTGCATCGACCTTGCAGCTCTGACATCCCACATTGCATCTAGGAGTCGGTGGCACATGCAGTTCAGTTGTTCTGGGGTAAGCCCATCTTCCATATCTTGTGTTGCATTTCTATCGCTTTTTGTATTTCGCTTTGTGTGATTATTGTCTACTTGATTTCAGTGAGCGCTTGATGTCGTTTAGATGCATGTTAGATTGTAGAAGCATCATTTCAGTTTTCGTTCACATCTCACTATTTCCGCATGCATAACTTTGTTTTCCATGGACAGTCTTCGTTGCAGCGAATTGCTTCACACACATGCATGCTTTCCCGTTTTCTGAATCATGCGCTTTTTGTTTGCATGAATGATCATTCACTCTTGTTTTCACTCATCTCATCATGCATTCACACTTCTCATATTTTTAGTCACCCGTCATCCGGATTGCTGCCTTGGCCCGAACCATGCCTTGCCCAGCTAACACTGTGCATTTCCGGAAGCGAAGGCTCTACCTTCCCTCCAGAAATTGCGCAAGTCTAGCTAGGCACTAACCTCCAAGCTTGCATTGTGCAATTCTTGGAGGTAGTGTCTTGTTGGCCCTTGAAACTACGCAATGCATTTTGCTAGTTGCATGTCACTACTGACTGAAATTGCACATTGCGCAGTTTCAGTCCTCAGCAGGCCAGGATGGACTATGCATTGCGCAGTTCCAATAGTCAGTTAGCCTGCTAATAGCCCGAACTGTGCCTTGCATTTTTGGCAATCAGTCACCCGACCTCCCGGCAGAAATTGTGCAACCTTCATGATCAGTTACACAGGTATGTTGCAAGTCAGTTCACAAGTTCGTTTTGGTTTTCGACTGACAGATTGCTTGCCATGAATGTTTCCATGTCTCCAGGTATCGCAGGTGTCCATTTGCCTCTCAACAGAAAAGGGACAATGGTTTCCAGGAGAGCAGAGTTGAAGACACCGTTCAGAGCACACTTGGGGATGCGGTCGATCACGTGTCTATGGACTTGCCTACCCATGAAGACATCAAGTTGTTCATAGACAAGGACATCAAGATATGATGGCAGCAACATCACAACAAGCAGCACCATCAACAGCAGTTGAAGGCAGCATACCGGATGCAACGAACGCAAGAGGAAGGTTGTTGACAACATAGAGGTGGAACAAAGTTGCAAGCTCAAGCAAATCCACTTGTGATGAAAGCAACTTTGGAGACTCAAGCTATGAGGTGACGATGCGACATGAAGATCGCGCGGAGGCAGAGAATGGAATAGAGAAGTAGTTGCATGTGTTGAAGCAACAACTCAAGGAAGAACAAAAGCTGCATAGAGGAGAGAATGAGTTGCAGCAAGAACAGGTACAGCAGGGGGCGCAACATGCACTCACAAATGAAACTGCGCCCGTACAAGTTATAGATCCATCCCAGCAGCTGTCATGGAGCAAACAAGGTGAGAAATGTTGTTGATAGCATGCAAGGGAATGCAGCAACATGCATGTCATTGTGTGCACGCATGCGATCCCACCCATTTGGCACACTCACCGAGGCGCAGACAAGAAGCAAGTCCGACTAGAGCTAAACATGTACTTCGACAAGTTGATGCACACAGGCACCAGCACAAGCTTGGAGATCAGCGCAAACAATATACATCAATATGTTGTCGGTCTGGTCGCACCCAAGACGACCATGCGCATGTTATCAAACGAGTGGGACGAAGTAGCCATATCAATGTACCCGGATACAACGAAGGCAAGGGTTCGCTTCAGCAAGATGTCACCATTAAGCACAGGGACGACCAAGCTTGGCATTAGTTCACCACCATCGACCATCACAAGGATGTCAAAGAGTTGGTCTCACCACAACGGTCCGAGTGTTAGTGATGTCTTGCATGGCTTGCTCAATCCATTTTGTCTCACATGGGTACATGTGAAGATTGTATGTAACGTCTTGTCAAGTGTAAGTTCAAGTGTCGATAGTGGATGTAATAGTCATAGAGTAGATGAAGAGTCATGAGGGTAGATGAACTGTCACAAAGGGGAATGTCAAGGGCCACCCCACTCTTTGTTATAAATAGTCCCTCATAACTCATTGTAATGGCTTTTGGTCAGCCAAGCTTCGATAGGACTTTCTTAGAGAAAGCTTGGACAGTATTGTAATGCACCTTGGCTTCTCCACTGTGCAGAGCTAGTATATCTCTTTGGAGAGGCAGGTGATTATCGTTGTAACATTCCACTATTGGAACTAGCGGGTGTACATGGATGTATTGTATGACTGGAACCTACACTTCTTAATATAACAAAGCCATCACGTTTTCATGCATATGTTGTTATTGTAGTTGGAATATTATGGTTGTTGTAGCAATGTATGTTATTTAACTTACGCATTTGTGTATGAACTATTTTGTATGCAATTGTATGAATCTTGTTGCAGATGTGTTGTTGGTTTGAACATCACTTTGGATTTCTCGTTATCTTGCTTTCCAGCCGGTGATGCATCTTTGCTCGTGTGTTCCCTTCTAAGCCGAGTACTATTACAGGTTTCCAAGGGGCGCACTCACCTCACTCCCCATGTGTTAGAACCTCTCATGCACCTTCCTTGACTCGCCGCAGCTGTCACACCCTTACTACCAACAGGGACATCTTACTTGCCTCTGTGTGAAATTGTGGTCAAGGCATTACCATACGACCCAATGTTTGGACTCCTATACCAAGTGGTCTGAGGTCTAATTGGGACTTCTTACTGGGGAGATCCCCTGACATGTTGACGGGTCCAGCACCATCAACATTTTCGGCGCTAGAAAGAGGTCCATATGACAAGTTGAGCCCTCATCATCTGTTTTGAATTTTCGCATATCTATCATTGAGTTTGTTATAGTTTTCCCTATGAAATGTCTGTCCAACGGACATATCTTTCACATCGAGAGGGATTTCTGGGATCACTTGTCACAAATCACGTATGATGGTGAAGGCAAAGTGGCCTGGCCTGAGCACTTAGATGACTTCCATGTGCTCATGGAGGGCATGGAAGATTTTAATGAAACAAAGGTCTGTTCGTTGCTCGCACACACACTTCGCGACCACCCATCATAATGGTGTGGCACACTACCTCATAACTCTGTGCACTCATTCAAGCAATTCAACGATCTAATCGAATCTGTTTTCCACCATTTTGATCTTGAAGTGCTTGATAAAAATTTGTTAAAACAACAGAAGGCCCCGCACGAATCACCTATGGAGTTTTCAGAGCGCTTCCATCTATTCATGTTTGAAGCCCCGAAAAGTTAGATGAAATTTCAGTATCTCATGGATAGATTTGAATATTGCCTTATCCAATCTATCAATCCCAAGAAGAAGTTCAAGCTCAAACCCCACTCAGCATACTTCGATGATGGAGTTGCACAATCACAGACGGACACCGTCACTGTCACGAGTGACTGTCCGCTGTCCCCTCATCAAACAGCTCCACCATTGCAGAGTGATTTGGGAGAGCATGAACACACATTTGTTCAACCGTCACATCCTCCCAACCTCGCTCCTTCCAATTTTCGTGCAAGCTTGGTTGGAAATCCCATGGGTTATCACATGTATTTCGTACCTCAACCTTCGTTCTCGTATTCTGATCATCATCTTTTGTTACGGACTCTACACCTGTTTTGAATGAGGATCAATCTATCGACGAAGTTGGTATTACACAACCAACATGCGTTGTCATTCACGAAGGGTATGACTGGGAACTTGAACATCCACCAGCAACAGAGGACCATCCTTGTATGTCCATACCTCCTCCATTTTTTCCTGACCTCCTTGGTGATCCTACCATCCCGAATTTTTTATGTGCATCTTCGTCCACAGAAGCACCCATTGTTGATCATTTGCAGGAAACATCGGATGTCATTCCATCATCTGACAACGGAGAGGACCAATCATTCTTTGAACATAGACTTGATTTTTCATCTATCTTTTCCGAAAATGCATAGAATGAACATTCTTGCTTCTCATCTACCCCTCTGTGCGATTCATCAAATCATGAGGATGCCGACCAACATCCTAAGTTTTCTGATCTTGGTTGCTGTGATCTCATTACCTCATCATCTGATCACGATGTTGATTCACTTGTTGTTAATCCATCTAATCCACTGGTCTACGATGATCCATCTGTCAACGAAGTCGAAACCCCGCAGATTGTCGAGGCACTTCAGCTCGAGCTGATAGTTATGTCAGGGCCTCGCTGTCCTAAGGTTGGTTTCACTTCTGATCAGGAAATTGTTCAAACATGCACGGCTCCTCATTACTCATATGTATGCATTGAAGATCAATCTAGCACTCAGATTTCACTTCCTCCACTCAAACTACACGATCCCATCACTCATACATTGGAGGAATCTTACTCAGCAAGCACAATTGTGCAATGCAAGTGGTCTACCTTCCTCACGTGTGCTTGCATGTCACAGTCAAGAGTGTGTGTATGCTTAACATCTGCACGTAGTGTCACACAGCATCATGGTAAGTCCACAGAGTGCATGTCATGTGCTTTCACTCATTTCTGTTTTATGGACGCTTGTAAGCTCGAAGTATGTTTGTCTTCATTGTTGTATCTTTCACAGCTCCTGGTCCGCACAACTGCGTTTCTCACGAACCATGCCTTCACCAACATGTGTCAAGCAATGTGTCGGTGGCTGCATTGGAAGTATCACTTCACGTGATCAGGCCCATGCACCGTTAGCTTAGGAGTAGTAGTGTTTTCTTTTCCTTCATTTGCTTGCACGCTTGTCTGCGTACTTGCTTTACATGTGTGTTCATTTGCTTGCTTGTGTGTTTGCTTACTCGCATTGCTTTTGCATTTACTTCCGCTTCCGCTTTGCTTTGTTGTTTGTTTTCTTGTTTTGTTTGTAGGTTAGTTTCGCATGAAACCATGTATGACTCGTGAAACAAGTTGGGTAAAGTACAAGAGGCCTTGTACAGCTATCACTAGTTGGTTATCTGTCATCCTGCCTCTTTATGAAGAACTTGTTACTTTTAGTCCATGATACGTCGATGGAAAATGCGTACTATTCGAAGTGAACCTTGGTGAAAACACAACGCTTGTGCACTAACTAGTGTCACCTACTCTAGTCGGTTGTTTTTGGGTTAACCCTTGGCAGCTCAGTCAAGTAGAGTAAGGTGAGGGGGAAAACCTTAACAAGAACGTCAGAGGTATACATAAACTACTTCTCTGAAGGAACAACCTATTCTGCTCTCAATAATTCGAGATCCCCCTTCCACCTCTAAAATGAATAAGTGTTATGAACAGTTATGAAAATGAAAATTGAAAAAAATGAAAAAGTGAAAAATTTCGTAAAAAATGAAAAATGAATAAGATGAAAGAAGAGAAAGGATTCCTGCGCAGAGAGGTGATGTAAGTAACTCCGCTGGGGTACTGACCAGGCTCGTTGGCAATGGAGCGATGCTTGTGTTCCTACGTGACTCCGCAGGGGTACTATCCAGGCTTGCTGGCAGCGAAGCAACACTAGAGATGAAACTTAGACTCTGACGACTATACTTCTTGTGCACCAATATACCTCGCAACCCCTATCGAAACAACTGTTTTGACTTGGATTGGAATGTGTGTCAATCGAACAAGAGCTTGACAAATGCTACATCTTACAATCAAGCAAGTGTGGTAACCAAGACGAACTGAGAACTGAACAATACTTTTGAAGTGTTAGACTTGTTTTTCAAGAACAAGGTCCATTCAAGGAGTTGGAGTTCTACCAGTGCATCGCCAAGTGTTGTAGCGGCTACAACCACCCTCCAAAATTTTGCCTTAGATTCATTTTGGAGCCTCCCTATCAACCTTTCACATCATCATGTTTTACCTTGTCGAGTACACAAGCTTCAGTGATTTTCTTGCAGAATGACAGCCTATCCATCAAAGCTTGTTGCATCCCCCTCACAGGTTGTTTCACCAGACTTGGTCCAGCTGCAGGCTTAGCATCTCCCTCGAGAAATTGTGCAACTCTGTCTGGTAGCTTGCTGGGCTCCAGAATTGTGCAAATATGTCTGTCACTATTCACTGGAAAAATTACGCAATTCCTACCAACGGACTGCTCAACCCAGAAACTGCGCAATTTTGGGCAGCAATCAGCTGCTCTGCCCAGAAATTGCGTAATCCCTCTAGGCAGCCATCCCAGCTCCCCCCAGAAATCGCATTTTTTCCTCCCAGCTGAGCAGAATGTTGCATGTGTAGTTGAGTTGACCGGTTCCCTCCAGGACCGAGAAAAACAAATCTGCATGCACGGGCTACTTCTCCCAAGGCAACATGCAAAGGCATCCCTTGATTCAGGGATCTACTTTTAGCAGTTGGAGGTTGCATGCAAGAATCATTTCAGAAACCTCCCACCAAGTGTCGCTCTTCCTAGATTTGTGGCATGTGCATCACATCTTCGATTTTATCAAAACTCATGAATCGAACGCTACAGAGCTCTTTCCTCACATCGACCTTCCAGCTCTGACATCCCACATTGCATCTAGGAGTCGTCGGCACACGCAGCTCAGCTGTTTTTGGGTAAGCCCGCCTTCCATGTCTTGTGTTGCATTTTTGTTGCTTTTTGTGTTTTACTTTGTGTGATTATTGTCTGTTTGATTTCAGTGAGCACTTGTTGTCATTTTGATGCATGTTAGCTTGTAGAAGCATTGTTTCAGTTTTCATTCACATCTATCTGTTGTCGCATGCATGACAATGTTCTGCACAAACAGTCATCGTTGTGGCAACTCGCTTCACACACATGCATGCTTGCTCATTTTCTGAATCTTGTGCGTGTTGTTTGCATGAATGATCATTCACTCTTGTTTGCACTCATCTCATCATGCATTCACACTTCTCATGTTTTCAGTCGCATGTTGGCCGGACTAGGCTGCTTTGGCCAGGACCGTGCTTTGCCAGCTAACATTGTGCATTTCCGGAAACGAAGGCTTTTCCTTCCCTCCAGAAATTGCGCAAACCTAGCCAGGCACTGACCTCCAGGCTTGCATTGCGCAATTCTTGGAGGCAGTGTCCTGTTGGCCCCAGAAACTGTGCAATGCAGAGTGTTGGTTACATGTCACTTCTGACTCAAATTGCGCATTGCGCAGTTTCGGTGCTCAGCAGGTCAGGCTGGACTGTGCATTGCGCGATTCCAGCAGTTAGTCAGCCTCCTGACAGCCCGGATTGTGCCTTGCGCAGTTTTGGCATTCAATCTCCTGACCTCTAGGCAGAAATTATGCAACCTTCATGATTAGTCACATAGGTATGTTGCAAGTCAGTTCTCAAGTTCGTTTTGGTTTTCGACTGACAGATTTCTTTCCATGAGTGTTGCCATGTCTCCAAGTATCGCAGGTGTTCATCTGCCTCTCAGCAGCACAAGTACAATGGTTTCCAAGAGAGCAGAGTTGAAGACACCATTTAGAGCACACTTGGGGATGTGGTTGATCACGTGTCTATGGACTTGCCTACCCACGAGGACATCAAGTTGTTCGTAGACAAGGACCTCAAGATATGACGACAGTAGCATCACAGCAAGCAACACCATCAACAGCAGTTGAAGCCAGCATACTAGATGCAACGAACACAAGAGGAAGGTTGTTGACAACACAGAGGCAGAACAAAGTTGCAAGCTCAAGCAGATCCACTTGTGATGAAAGCAACTTTGGAGACTCAAGCTATGAGGTGACGGCGTGACATGAAGATCGTACGAAGGCAGAGAACAGTATACAAAAGGAGTTGCATGTGCCGAAGCAGCAACTCAGGGAAGAACAGGAGCTACATAGACGAGAGAATGAGTTACAATAAGAACAGGTACAACAGGGGGCGCAACATGCACTCACGGATGAAATTACGCCCGTACAAGTTATAGATCCATCCCAGTGGCTGGCACGGAGCAAACAAGGTGAGCAGTGTTGTTAATCGCAAGCAGGGAAATGCAGTAGCATGCATGTCACTATGTGCAGCATGCGATCCCACCCATTCAACACACTCACCAAGGCGCAAACAAGAAGCAAGTCTGACTGGAGCTGAACATGTACTTCGACAAGTTGATGTGCGCAGCCACCAACACATTCTTGGATATCAGCGCATACACTATGCATCAACATGTTGTCAATCCGGTCAAACCCAGGATGACCATGCACATGCTATCAAACGAGTGGGACGGGGGAGCCATATCAGTGTACCTGGATGCAATGGATGCAAGGGTTCACTTCAGCAAGATGTCACCATTGAGCGCACCGACACCATCACGGACGACCAAGCTTGGCGTCAATTCGCCACCATCGACCATCACAAGAATGTCAAAAAGTTGGTCTCACCACAACGGTCCGAGTGTTAGTGATGTCTTACATGGCTTGGTCAAGCCATTTTGTCTCACATGGGTACATGTGAAGATTGTATGTAACATCTTCTCAAGTGTAAGTTCAAGTGTCGATAATGGATGTAACAGTCAAAGTAGATAAGGGTCATGAGGGTAAATGAACTGCCATAAAGGGGAATGTCAAGGGCCATTGCACCCTTTGCTATAAATAGTCCCTCATAACTCATTGTAATGGCTTTTGGTTAGCCAAGCTTCGATATGACTTTCTTAGAGAAAGCTTGGAGAGTATTGTAATGCACCTTGGCTTCTCCACTGTGCAGAGTTAGTATATCTCTTTGGAGGGGCAGGCAGTTGTGGTTGTAATGTTCCACTATTGGAACTAGCGGATGTACATGGATGTATTGTATGACTGGAACTTACACTTCTTAATATAACAGAGCCAACACGTTTTCATGCATATGTTGTTATTGTAGTTGGACTATTCTGGTTGCCATAGCAATGTATGTTATTTAACTTACGCATTTGTGTATGAACTATTTTGTATGCAATTGTATGAATCTTGTTGCAGATGTGTTGTTGGTTTGAACATCACTTTGGATTGCTCGTTATCTTGCTTTCCATCCGTTGATGCATCTTTTCTCATGTGTTCCCTTCTAAGCCGAGTACTATTACAGGTTTCCAAGGGGCACACTCACCTCACTCCCCATGTGTTAGAACCTCTCATGCACCTTCCTTGACTCGCCGCAGCTATCACATCCTTGCTACCAACAGGGACATCTTACTTGCCTCTGTGAGAAATTGCATTCAAGGCATTACCGTACGACCCACTACTGGGACTCCTACACCAAACGGTCTGAGGTCTAATTGGGACTTCTTACCAGGGACATCCCGTTGGCAGGTCCAGCGCCATCAATAATGCCCTACAAGGAAGAAGCTCGAATGAATTTCATGACATCAAGGAAAAATAGTGATCAAGAAGTTGAAGGTCCCACAAAGAAGCAATTTCTAATGGAAAGGAGAGTCTCTACTTGAGAAGGAGCTTTGACAAGTCCCTGATTGAGAGGGAGCTTAGGCAAGTTCTTGGCCAGAGGGAGCTTGGGTACATTCCTTCACAGTAATGGGCATATCTTCCCTAGTTGAGAAGGAGAGATAGACACAACATTCTTGTCTTCACTTACGAAGAAAGAATAGAGGATTGGGTAATCATCTGGCATCTGATGCACTTTGAGGATGTGTAGGGCATCCAAGATAAGAGTAGGCAAGAGGATCGATATTCTTTGAGGGTTGGGAACCCAAGATAAGGATATTCCTAGAAGGTCATACTCAATGAACACCTGGGTGGGAATGTGCCTTGAGAGACAATGATGAAGGTATCTATAATCATTGGTCTTGCCAACATTGTGCGTTGATCTATTAAGAGATAGAGCTGTTAGTCAAGGCCTTGTTGTGGAAACAATGTTGGTTACTATGATGCTATAACAGATGGATTTCCAATCCGATTTCTCTTATGTGAATTCTTCAGATTGAAAATGGTCAAACACCTTGTAATGGTTTATGAATACCTCCCTAGTTAAGAGGGAGTGTTGAAGAAAGTGTAACTAAGTTCGGTCTTCATAAATGTAATTTTGATCTTTACACTTGTAAAAGAAAAGAATTATTATTTTTGTCATTATCAAGAATGGATTTCTTGTCCATTTGATAGGTCAAGCACATGTTTAAGTGCTTCTAGGAGAATCAAAGAGTCAATGCAATTATTGAAGACCCATGTGGGCATGTTACACTATGTAAACATATGTATTAGAGTCAAAGAAATATGTTTAGAATGATCCTCCAAAGCAAAGACAAGTCTCCTCTTCAAGTCGGCTCAAGAAATGAATTTTTATGCACAAATGTCAAGTCAGCCTCACCAGGTGATCAAGTCAGCCTAAAAGGAGGGACAAACTCCTATATATAGAGCAGTACGACCTCACCATTAGACCATCAAGTGATCTCTGAAATCAGCAAAGAGAAGAGGCAAGAAAGAGGTGCGAAAAAGAGCAAGAAGGGTGCTTCTAGGGCAGCGAAGAAGAGAAGAAAGAAATCTGAATTGTGGAGGACTGTTTTAGGGCTCTTTTCTGTCACACGTGCGAAGAAGGAAGGACATTTCTGCGGTCATATCAGATCTAGAAGTGCAGCAACTTAAAGGGATGTGATTTGGCTAAGGAGAGGCTCTAAATAGGCCTCCATCTCCAACGATGTAGGTGCCATATCAAGCAAAGGAAGGGAGAAGCAAAAGGAGGTCAATTACAAGCCTAAATCAGCCACACGTGCGAGAATCCAAATCTGTAGTAGGGTTTAGAGGATCTGCCTCTAAATCATAAGTATCCCTCAAGGAAGAGCCTCGTTATCTAGCCTTAGTATCACATTGAAGGAAGACTATCAAGCGAGGAAGAGAAAGAAAAGAAGACACCAAAATAAAGGTATCTAAGGAGACCTAGGGCTTTTGCAGTAGCTTGAAAAATAGCTGCCAGAAGAAGTGTGAAGGAAGAGATCAAGGTGCAAAGCAAAAGAAGAAATATTATGTTTGGTGCTTAGATGATCTACTTGTCAAGGGTCTAGGGTTTGGCATTTATCAATTAAAGCTTCAATAAGAGAAATTTTGCAAGAAGGGTTTTCCTCTCTAGGAGAGAGAGGTTTTGCCTTTGCAGAGAGCCAACATCTTGTGTTCTTGTCTTTTGTTTTGGTAATTGTTTGATGGAGTAAGAAGAACACACACTAATAATAATAAGATAATATTGTGCTAATAAGAAAAGTAAAAGTACTTCACAAACTGTGATCATCGATAGAAGAATCTCACTATAACCGAGATGCCCTAGATTCTTCAACACTTGATTCATTAGTGGGCTTCTTGACTTTTTCTTGAACAATATCTAAAATTTTGTTCTTTTCGAGAATGAGATCTATTCTCTTTTTCTAGACAATGTAGCTGGAGGCTCCTTCTAGTTTGTTATTTTCCTTCATTGAGTTTTCATTTTGATATATTCTATTTCTAATCTTGAAACTCCTTATTCTCCTTTCAATAAATATTCAGACTGCCTTTTTCCTTCCTTCTTTCACCTTAGTTCATAAACCATGTTAGAAACGCAAAAAAGGCATAAATATTTTCTTATGTTGACAATTTCTTGCGATATTCTTATATTCTTATTAACTTTCTTATGTTCTTATTTTATCTTTGTTTCATCAAACAATTATCAAAATCAAATTATGAAGATCAAGAACACCATATGTAAGCAAATAGCCAGGGCTAAAACCCCTATATAAGGGAAAACCCAGTCAAGGACTCTTCCTTCAGTAGATTCATATGACAATGAGACAACCAAGACCTTAACCAACAGACCTTCCTCCTCCACCAAGTCAACTCTTCCTCCTTCCAAATGCCAGCCCTTCAAAGTGAAACTACAATCTAGAATTTTGATCTAGCAACAGAATTTTTGGCCCACCTACTCCAAAATTTCAGCCTCCCCAGCAACTACAGAATTTCGGCCTTCCAGCAAAACTCCATAACATCGTACGTGTGATATAATAGAGAGAGAAATCGAATTCTTGACCTTGAGAAAGACTTCCTTCTTTTCGCTTAGACTCATCCTCCTCTTGCTTGGAATTTTGCACTTTCCCAGCTACAATTCACTGCAAATCGAACTTGCTTGATTTCTACTTCAAATGAGGTCGAGTTGCTTCAATATATAGGCTTCTTGTGAGGTCGAATTACCCTGTTTGAGTCCAACTTGATCTTCCTTGAGGCCGACTTGGTGGAGGAGGCCTAGAAGACATAAAATACAACAAAATAAATTTCTTCTTTGACAAATAGATCCCAAGAAGGGTCTTTACAATATGACATGGATAAGGACACTTGACATGAACCCTAGAGGTCTTCAATGGAGACCTTGACCTGAAAACAATTGAACCAAGCATGAAACCCATGCTTTAATAATAAAATTTATTTTGACAAATATATTGCATTATACAATTATGAAGGCCGAACCTAGTTACATTCTCCAACAACTACGTGGGTACTATGAAGAAGACTCTAGAAGGTCAAGTTGTGATTCATGTTGAGGGTCAAATGGGACAAATCTAATCCTTAGTTGGCTAATAGGCTATGTTATAATTGAGCCACTAAGGGGAGAAGATGTTCCATTATTGCATTGCGTTCCATAGTAGAGTAAATTCGTTGAGTATGGATAGAGAGCGAACATAACAAAGGGGGTTTATGTTTCCATTATTGCATTTTGTCCCATAGTAGAGCAAAGTCGTTGAGTGTGGATAGAGAAAGAACATGACAAAGGGGAATTTTGTAGTAGCCCATGGGCCATAGGTCTCAAGAAACTCCATAGAGTCGTATCCTTTGTACTTGCATCATTTGCACTTTAGACAAAAGAGAGAAGAGTATCCTCACCTTCTAGTAGGGTTTTCTCCCATAAGGGTTTCTTAGAACATATCTTAGTGTTCACTGTGGTTTGTGATGATTAAATTTACCTATTTTTTATTTTCCACATATTATGTATTACATGCATAAACATTAAAATGGTAATGATAAATCCGGTATCTAAAGGTCATTAACACTTGATAATATATATTTTGATTTATTTTCATAGATCTGTTGTAACAAACTATCCAACGAAATATCCATGTCAATTATAGATCAATTATTGAGGATGGTTAGGATTTAATTTCCTCTTTTGAAGTTGGGGTTTGTTAACTCTTAGTTTGAAAACTCTATGAAATGTCATATTTTTTATGGTGATTCTATCTTTGGTGGATCAAATTCCAAGAATGACTTAGAATTGATCTTAGGTTTTGGGTATTAGAGCTATTTTAGGAAAAGGGACTTGGATAAGGGGTTTGAATATCCTTCTATTGAATTTGGCATAGGTTTGTGTTAAAGAGTGCAACTAGGGGCTAATTATCCTTCCTATAAGTCGTATATATATATATTAGTGTTCAAGAGTCATGTCTCTAAGGACATGACCATTCCTTGAAAATAGCTCATACTCATGCAAATAACATAGTTACCATAAGTTACTACCCACCATAATTTAAGAAAGTATTTCCATAAAAGATGGGATAAAGAAAAAGATGTAAATAAGTATACTTACCAAGACTTACTGCCCACCATTATTTACGAGTTCTTCAACACCTTAACAAATATGGGTATAAATGTAAATGTGCAAACTTAATAGAATTTAATTTACAAATATACGTGATTCAATTTACAAAGAGACATGTCTCTTGGGTATCTTGAGTATAAAAGAAATTTGAAACTTTTCATTTTACACAATTCACTTATAATCTCATATCTTGCACTTATTGTTAATGTTCTATCTACAATTACTATCAATGATTATCTAAAGTGAATCCTACTGGAGTTTTAATGTGATTGCTATTGGAATATGAAGTAAAGTTATTGGGCTAATAAGACATTGAAGTAATTGTTGTAAGCATAGAACATACCATAAAATTTAGCATGGTATCAGAGCCCAAGTGAAGACAAGCCCCAGGAACAAGAGAAATAATTGTTGTTGAATAATTGTTGTTGTTGAATAAGGTTTGTTGGAACAAGTCGCCATGGCTACTAACTCTTATTTCAAGACAAAGGAAGAGCTCAATGACAAATCAAATTATCATGCCTAGAAGATGACTCTTGATTTGACCTTGGAGGAACATGAAGTGTTGGATTATGTGCAAGGTAAAGTGGTCGAGCCTCTTTCAAATGCACATGTTGTTGTTGTGAGGTCAAAGCTAACAAAATATATTTGACTCCATTAAAAAGCATTTAATCTCTTATATTTATGATCTAGTAACTTCCAAGGTGTTGAGAAATCTAGGGGGCAGCAAATGTAGGTGATTTCTCTTACTTTGATAACTGATTGTCATGTATTTTTACTTTACTTGATTAACTTCTTATTTCCTTTATTATTATTAGTGTTCTCTATCATCAAACATTTACCAAATCTTAAAGAATAATGAGACAATATGACACAAGATGTAGGCGATCAGCGAGGGACAAAACCTCTCCAATTGAGAGGAAAACCCACCAAAATACTTCTCTTATATAACTTCAATTGAAAAATACCAAGACCTATGACCCTTGACCAAGACCCTCCAAGACCAAGCCAAATTTCCTTCTTGAACAACTTCCAGCAACAAACTTCGACCTTCTAGCAACTTCTTCAAAAAAATTGACCCCAACAACAATTTCTGCAACTTCGACCTAGCAGCATCAGTAACTTCGCCCTTGATGCAGATTCAACAGCTTCAACCTAGCAGCTTCAGTGGTTTGACCTATAGGCAACTTCACAACTTTAACCTTGCAACTTCATAGCTTCAACCTTGCAACTTCACAGCTTCGACCTTGCAGCTTCAAATTTTGTCTTGCCTAGTGACTGTAGAAACCCTAACAAAAGAGAGAGAGAGAGAGGCCCAAAAAATTCGAACTTGTTCTTCTTCTCCTTCTTTGTCCTTTTCCAGTTTCTATCTTGAGGAGATCGAACTTGCTTTAGAGTGTATCCAAATAAGGTCGAGTTACTTCTTATATGTAGGATTTTGAGGGATACAAATTGCTATCTTTAGGCCAACTTGTCCCTTCATGTAGGCTGACTTGATCTTTGTGCCATAACGAGGCCTTGGAGGGTCTTTTGACTTTATTCTGACTCAATAATTTTTTCTTTACAATATGTAAAATTCCCAAATGGGTCTTCAATACATGACAATGACTTAATTGACTTTATGACAAACCTATAAGCACTCAATGGGTGCTTGACCTATAAAATAAATTTCCTTGAGCATGAAACCCATTATGAAGACTGAACCTGGTTACATATTTCAACACTTCCTCTTAACTAAGGTATTCATAATCCATACAAGGTACTTGGACATTCTTAATCTGAAGAATTCTCATAAGAAGAGTCGGATTCGTAAACCATTTGTTTAGCATCATATCATCCAGCATTATCACATAACAAGTCCTTAACTAATATCTCTATCTCTCCACAGGATCAGAGCACAATGCTTGCAAGACCAATTATATCTAGACACAATTATAATTGTCTCTCAAGAAACATACCCTACCCGGGTGTTCACAAGGTATATCCTTCAAAGACTATTCTTATCTTGGATTTCCAGTCCTCAAATAATATCAGTCCTCATGGCTACTCTTATCTTGGATGCTCTACCACATCCTCAAAGAGTATCGAATGCCAGATGCTTACCCAATCCTCCATGGTTTCTTCCCAAAGTGAAGACAAGAATGATATGTCTATCTCTGCCTCTCAACTAGGGATGATATACCCATTACTATGAAGGAATGTTCCCAAGTTCCCTCTCATCTTGGGACTTGTCCAAGCTCCCACTTAACCAAGGACTTGCTTCCAAGATCCCTCTTAACCAGGGGCTTGTTTCCAGCAGCAGCTATCTATTCTTCAGTGGAGATCATGGGACCTATAGTTGCTTGTAGGGCTCCTCCTTTTGATGTCATGAATTTATTCTTCATTATTATGGAGCCTTCATCTTTTCTTTGTAGGGAATCAGCCATCCATCACTTTCCTTCGCAAACAATGGCAATCATGTCATCATTTTCTTCATAGGAAAGTTATCTTCTAGTCCACATCTGGCTTTGCTTCATATAGCTACATTTTCCACGTCATGTTTCTTTAGGATCTTCTATCCCACCACATCAGTGCTAGTTGTAGGTGACATATACAACCCTTTTTCCAATACTCTTGCATTAACCCATCAGATGTTGTTCAAAAATAAAAAATAGCCCTTCATCATGACATCTGCGTGTAGCAACATCAACATCTTACATACATATTGACACATCTCCAAGATATTCAATGTCAAGCGTCTCATTTCTTTCCATACTTCATCAGAGCCTTTATACATTTTCCATGGAGATGTCATGGTCAATTCTCCTAGTCATCGAATCTTGATTTCCTTTTCTATGTTCTCATAGTTGCATCTTTCATTATCTCTTCTTTCTTTCTTCACAAATTGCTCCTCGGAAATTTCATTCATAGTTCATCTTTGCCAACCACTTCATATTCCATATGAGGACATATTATGTTGATTTCATCTAGTTAATATGTGAAACATGCCCTCATGCATCTTTCCAAAGGAGGAGATCCCTTTTATTTGATCAAGCTCATGAGATAGAACATTTACCCATGCAACCATATGACTACATGACTCAATTAAATGCATGCATACATACCTCTTTCCTTCTTTTGGTCATTTAGGCTTCCTTCAAGAGCTTCCTTTCCTTCCTTTCCTTGATTGAGATTACTTCAACCATCTTGACATGTTGCATTCCTTTTTCATCATACCATCATTTTTCCAAACAATGAATCCCATACAAGGTGGAATTCTCAGCGAGGCACTTGCTTCTTCCAAGAGGTGAACCTTCGAATGAAGATTCCAACAAAGGATCTTGATTATCCTCATCCTACAAATGCTTCTTCCTAATGATGTATGATGATCTCTACACTAGATGAATTTCTTCTAACCATAAGTACTACTTATGTTTTTCAATGAGGTTACCAAGAGCTACTTCCTTCTATGATGACTGCTACAACCATGTAGACTTCTACTTCAGCTATCTTTCAAGATTTTATAAGGATGTCTTGAGATCTTGTTTTAATCGTATGCTTCTAATATGATGCCATCCTTTAATAAGATGCATCTCGTCATTAATGCTTCTCATATCTCCTTGCTATGTATTGGACAAAACCCTAATAGTGAATATCTATCTATTTGGATTTCTTCTCATCGGGTTCTTCCACTTCTTCAATGCAATGAGCCTCATTTATTTCTTTCCTCTTTTTGTCCTTCTTGAACTTTGGACAATCTCTATTGTAGTGCCCATATTCTTGACAGTCATAGCATTGGATCTTTATCATATTCTTCTTCATTTGTTGAGGACCAAACTTCCCAAACTTTCCTTTTCTCTTAGCCATGGCAGCAAATGCTTGAACTTATTCATTTGATCCCACATCACTTTTTGCCTTCAATTTGATTTCTTCAATCTTACATAATGACCAAAGTTCATTGAATGGGGTAGCTTCCTTATTTCCATAGATATTTGATGTAAAGTTTCCCCATTCCTCTAGTAGTGCATTGAGCACTATGGTGGTCATTTTTTATTGGACATTATCTCTCCCAACTCTTTTAGTTAGTCTCTTATTTTTTATACCCTCATAAAGTATGAGGCTATTCCATATTCCTTTGATATCTTCATCTTGTAGAGTTCTTGTCTTAATGATATCACTTCTCTAGCAGTACTTACGAAGAACAATTCTACTAGCTTCTCGTATATTTCTTTTGATGTCTCCAACTTTGATACATATGGTATGAGGGGATCTTTGATGGATTCTATAAGGATCCTTTGAGCCCTTACTTCCCCTTTCATGTACTTCGCTAGAGCTTGAGCTTCTTCCTTTGGAGGTTTAGTGATTGAACCCTTAACATGATCAATGACTTCGTTTTCTATGAGGATCAAATATGTCCTCTTCTTCCATGCAAGAAAGTTTGATGACCCAACCAATTTGTTGCTTTCCTTGCAAAATGAATTCATTTTAATAGATTCAGATGTGGACATAAAGATACTTACTTGTGAAGGTACTTCTTGATGAAAATATATTCAACTTGATTCCCTCTTGATTTTGATGATGATGTTGAGAGTAGAAGATGTCTTTTTGATGAAGATGTCTTCCTACAAAAGTGATCCTTCAAAGAGAGGGAGATCACCCTAGTTCCTTGATGATGATGAAAACGCCTCCTCCTTGATGAGCTTCCATTTCTCAAAGTCAACTTCATTCAAATTTTATTTTCAATAATTGTAGCTTCTTATTCGACCTCTTTTTCAACCCCTGCAATTTGATTGCAATTTTGGGTCATTGCAGAAATCCTAGTTTATGTACGTGTGGGAGAAATGGGTATTTTACCCTTCTCTCTTCTTCACTTGGATAGAGACTTCTTCTTTTACAACTCGGCTTACAAGATGGCTTGTCTTTCACTTGTTTTTGGGTTCCTTAGGTGATTGTAATAATTTGGCTTCTGCTGCAACAAATGAGCCCTAATATCCTTGCACGTGTGAACAAGAATAGCCCAAACAAACCCAAAATTACTTCGGTCCTTTTATCTTCTTCGATGATGATGTGTGATCTTCCCAACAATGCTTCAAGTGTATAACCCTTCTTTGGATGAGCTATGGTTTTGAGATCTTCTATCTTTGAGATGTGATGATCCTTGATATGAATGGTCCTTCTTGATGATTGATTCTCTAGATGATCTTCTAGTGCTTCAGCCCTCCAGTGTCCTTTAAGCTGCATTTTATTGTCTTGTCACCTTAGCTCTGATACCATGTTGAGAAATCTAGGGGGCATCAAGTGTAGGTGATTTCTCTTACTTTGATAATTGCTTGTGAAAGTATTTTTACTTTACTTGATTAACTTCTTCTTTCGTTTATTATTATTAGTTTTATCTATCATAAAACAACTACCAAATCATAAAGAACAATGAGACAATAGCACACAAGATGTAGGTGATTAGCCAAGGCCAAAACCTCTCCAAATGAGAGGAAACCCCACCAAAATTCCTCTTCTTATAGAAATTCAATTGATGAATTCCAAGACCTACAACCCTTGACCAAGACTCTCAAAGACCAAGTCAATTTTCCTTCTTGAAAAGCTTCCAACAATAAACTTCAATCTTCCAGCAACTTCTCCAACAACTTCGACCCCAACAACAATTTATGCAACTTCGACCTAGCAACTTCAGCAAATTCGAACTTGATCCAGCTTCGACCTAGCAGTTTTGACCTAGAAGCAACTTCATGGCTTCGAACTTGCAGCTTCATAACTTTGACCTTGCAGCTTCACAGCTTCGATCTTGCAGGTCCATAGCTTCACCGCCTCGATGCAGCTTCATAATTTTGTCTTGCCTAGTGACTGTAGAAACCCTAACAAGAGAGAGAGAGAGAGAGAGACAGGCCCAAAAACTTTGAACTTGTTCTTCTTCTCCTTCTTCGTCATTTTCCAGGTTCTATCTTGAGGAGATCGAACTTGCTTTAGAGTGTATCCAAATGAGGTCGAGTTCCTTCTTATATAAGTATTTTGAAGGGTACAAATCGCTATTTTTAGGTTGACTTGTCCCTTCATGTAGACCGACTTGATCTTTGTGCCATGGCGAGGTCTTCGAGTGTCTTTCCTCCTGGTCTCACACCCCAGCTTCTGGCTCCAAAAATCGACTTCTCCAGCAAAATACAGATCTTCTCACAGGCTCTACGTTGCTTTTGCATCAGCCTACGCTGCCCAAAGTAGCCTCTGTGTTGCCTCTTCCGGATCTCTCTCTGCCTCCTCTACAATGTATTCACAAATTAGGAACTTCTCCAACCGAAACTATCTCTTCCCCTCATTGCAAGAAATCTCCTCAATCGATTCTCTAGCAATTGTTATGTTGCCCTCTCTGAGAAATTCGATCTCTTGATCTCCCACTGATGTCTTTTCCAAATGCCCATCAAGCCTCCTCTTATAATCCTTCAGTTGAGAACCAACGACCCATATTGATTCTAATCAATGGATCAGATCATTTTGGTTTGATCCTCGTCTTCTAGAAGTTTCACCCACAATTTGATTAATACCCTTTAATTATTTTAATTTCCTAAGTTTAGACTTACGCACGCATTAAAAATAATTAGTTATTTTAATAAAATTGTCTCCGAGTGGAATTTCCCAAAACGATTTCTGAATATTGTGGAATACATGTGTCCAAGCCATCCCTGCAAATTTTGAGGCTTAGAGCACTTCTGATGCTACCAGAAATCAACACTCCCTCTTAGCAAGGAATGTGCTCTAGTAATGCAACATGTTGAAGCATCACCCTTCTATTAAAGTTTCTAAATTTAGTTAGTTTAGAAACCCTTCATGCACTTTTTCTGATTTATTCCTACCTACTTGTTATTTTTCTTTAACAAGTTATTTACAAAGTAAATACTAAAAATAAACACCGGTGCATGTTCAACACATTACAGATCAGCAACTAAAATAAATGAGAACAAACACACCACATGACGCCATTATTTTGGGACCAATTGTCCCCGGAAAAACCCAATGTGGGAAAACCAATGCAGCTATCTGAGGGTTTTCTTATTAAGCAATATCAGAGTACAATCTGGGTGTCGAAACTGGGCTACCCAGCAGAGAATTTCCTTAGTAGCTATACCTCACAGTTTGAGAGAAATCTCTTGGCTGAAACCCCAGAAAACCCTTCCGACAGCTCCTCAGCACAAAACTGCTCTGCAACCCCAGCGTCTACCCAAACTGGACTGCGTCAGCGCCTCTTTGTCTCACGCTGGCCCTGTGTCAGCCTTTCTAGGTTTGCATCAGCCCTAGGAGGCCCTATGTCAGCTCTGGGAGCCTCTGCGTCAGTTGCGCTGGCCCCTCTAATGCTCTACGCAGCACTTGGCTGCCTCTGCGTGGCCCTGCGTGAGCCCTTGCTGGCTCTACGTTACCCTCCTTGGCTGCTACGCTGCTCTCCCAGCACAATCTTTGCCTTCTTTGTTACTTTGTACTCAATGCCCTTTAGCTGCTCTCCTGATAACTGATTATATCTCTCTTAGCAAACCCCGCTCTAGAGAATAGAATCACTGATCATTTGGTGTATTCTCCAAGTGACCCTCAAGCCTCCTCTTATACTTTTCCTATTGACATCTCAACGGCCAAGATTAAGTCCCTAATCAATGGCTAAGATTAGATCTGGCTTGATCCATGTCTTTTGGACCACTCTAACACATATTCATATTAATACACATTAATATTTTATTTTCCCTACGTTTAGACTTAGGGACTCCATTAAAAATATTAATTATTTTAATATCTCATAATCTGTTTAAAATCTGCCCAATCCCTTTCTGGGTATTGAAGATCTCATGTGCCCCAACCTCTCCACCAAATTTCGTGCCTAGAGCACATCTGATGCTACCCCAAATTAACACTCCGTCTTAGAGGACTGTGCTCTAGCAATACTCCTCACTGAGTATTACTCTGACCATCTGGCATCGGTACTTGTGCTGATACTAGGCCTTCCTGCCCAATATCCTCAGCATTATTGCCTCTTGTATTGTTGCCCATGGTTCTGCCACTGCCACTACTGCATCTGTACGACAGCTCCCTCTGCATCCATTCTGCTGCTGGTCCTTTCTCCCAGCACTACATTCGCACTGCACCTCCTCTAATCATGTTGCATCGTGCTGCCCACTGCTACACTGCAACTCAGTTACTGAGAAGTAAGTAACTGATTTCCCAACTGACCTCCCTATTGGGCTAAAAACACCCACTGATGTTGAAGCTCCCTCTGCTGCTAACGAGTGCTCCCTCTTTGACCTCTGCGCTGCTACAACAACTCTCCTGCATCTCGCACTGTTGCACACCTCTCTGTGTCGTCGTGCACTGGTGCAACACTCCTGTGCCTCTCGCCCTGCTGCAGCCTACTAGCTCTGCTTTGTCTTGGGACTCCTGCACTGTAGCTCTCTCTGCCACTCCATTTGCATCCGTCTCTACCTACCCAGCCAGTCCTACTACTCGTCGGGGCTCCTATAGCAAGGTCTAATCCAAGAGGTTGGGTACCTCAAGGATCCTGCCTTTCATCGCTTGTAGTCCGCCTGACTACAGCTCGATGTCTCCCTACTTCTTCTCAAGTGGTGCGTGTGCACTCATAGCACAGTCATCGTCTGTCAAAACTTCCTTCTCTGCCCATGTTAGCGTTGCCTTAATCTCAAAAGACTCTCCCTTACTCTTCTTCCTTGGGCACTGGGTCGCATAATGACCCATCTCCCCACAGTGGAAGCACTTGATCTTGGAGAGATCTTTCTTCTTTCACTTCTCCTGCTTTCCCTCAAATTCTAGGGCCACATCCTCCTCCTCCTTCTTGACCTTGATCCCTTTGTTGTTGCTACCTGTCTTCAACTGTTGTCTGATCTCTTCTTGGCGAAGAGCTGCCCACATCTCATCCCAAGGTGGGAGAGTCCCTCTACCCAGGATACTCTGGACAAACACTTCCCAATATTTTGAGACAACATTTAGGGTTGTCCTCACCATAAGCTCCTGATCCGATGTCACTCCTATAGCAATCAACTGGTCTTGGATCTCATTCAGTCCTCCGAGGAAGGTGTCAATCAATTGACCCTTCTTCATCTGATACGACCTCATCTGGTTCTCGAGCAGCATTCTTCTCTGCACATAAGTATGCTGGTACAGGTTCTTGAGAGCCTCCCACATCTCAACTGTCGTTTCCTTCTCGGCTATATGTGGTACCACATGATCCTTGACCCCGTCAAGGATAATGCACTTGGCCCTCGCCATTGCCTCTTCGTACTTGTCGTTATCATTGGGGTCGATTAGGATAGCTACAATCTTCAAGGCTAATTTCTTGACACGATTCTTGTCAAGCTCTGGTAAGATTCTGGCCTTCCAGACTACGAAGTTAGATGCTTCATCCAGTCTATCCTGGCCTCTTACCCCGTGTAGTGCCATGACGCTCCTCTACTTCCCTCCTGGAAGTTCTCTGTTCAACTCCTCCGAGTCTCTACTTCCCGTCTAAAAGTTCTCTTCTAGACTCCCTCTGAGTCCTGATTTCCCTCCTACAAATACTTATGCCGCTTGTAGAGATGCCCCCTACACTGATCGTCTTATGCAACTGCACCGCTGATCCAGGTTCCTCAACTAGAAACCTTTGGTAACAACTCCTCTGGCCTTGCTCTGTCGAGTATTTTTTAGACTGCGATACCTCACCAGCGCCACTCTGCAATATCTCTACAACTTTCTAGACTCCAGTAATTACCTCTCTGTGAACTGCATCAGCCCCTCTCTGCCTCACATCGGCTCTGCGTCACGCCAGATGGGTCTGCGTCAGCCCTGGGATGCCCTGCGTCAGCCCTCTGGCCCTCTGCGTCAGCAACACTGGCCTCTCTGAGGCTCTGCGCAACTCTCGGCTTCCTCTGTGTGGCTCTGGCTGGCTCTGCGTCGCACTTCCTGGCTTCTGCGCTGCTAGAAGCAGCGTCTGTCACCTCGGGACAGTTGTTTTCTGCTGCTATTGCTCCGCTCGACTGATGTCTTTTAGTCCTCCTATGATATCCAATCACGCTCTAATACCATGTTGAAGTCTCTAAATTTACTTAGTTTAGAAACCCTTCATGCACTTTTTATGATTTATTCCTACCTACTTGTTATTTTTCTTTAACAAGTTATTTACAAAGTAAATACTGAAAATAAACACCAGTGCATGTTCAACATATTACAGATCAGAAACTAAAAGAAACAAGAACAAACACACCACATGACACCATTATTTTTGGACCAATGTCCCCGGAAAGACCTAATGCGGGAAAAACGGTGCAGCTATTTAAGGGTTTTCTTATTAAGCAATATCAGAGTACAATCTGGGTGCCGAAACTGGCCTACCCAACAGAGAATTTCCTTAGCAGTTATACCTCACATTTTGAGATAAATCTCCTGGCTGAAACCCCGGAAAACCCTTCCGGCAACTCCTCAGCACAAAATTGCTTTGCAACTGCAGCGTCTGCCCAAACTGGACTACGTCAGTCCCTCTCTATCTCACATTGGCTCTGCATCAGCCTTTCTAGGCCTACGTCAGCCCCAGGAGGCCCGGCATCAGCTCTGGGAGCCTCTGCGTCCGCTGCGCTGGCCCCTTTGATGCTCTGTGCAGCACTTCGCTGCCTCTGCGTGAGCCCTCGTTGGTTGTACGTGGCCCTCCTTGGTTGTTGTGCTGCTCTCCCGGCACAATCTCTACCTTTTCTGTTTCTCTATACTCAATGCCCCTCAGTTGCTCTCCTGATCACTGATTCTATCTCTCTTAGCAACCCCGCTCTAGAGAATAGAATGACTGATCATCTGGTGTACTCTCTAAGTGACCCTCAAGCCTCCTCTTATACTTTTCCTATTGACATCTCAACAGCCGAGATTAAGTCCCTAATCAAAGGCTAAGATTAGATCTGGTTTGATCCATGTCTTTTGGACCACTCTAACACAGATTCATATTAATACACATTAATATTTTATTTTCCCTAAGTTTAGACTTAGGGACTCCATTAAAAATATTAATTATTTTAATATTTCCTGATCTGTTTAGAATCTGCCTAAACCCTTTCTGGGTATTGGAGATCTCATGTGCCCCAACCTCTCCACCAAATTTCATGGCTAAAGCACATCCGATGCTACCCCAAATTAACAGCTTCTCTGTAACATCTCCCTCTGCGTTGTTGATGTCTGACATTGCCGCCCACCAACTACTTGCAAATGTTGCATTTGTACTGTTGTTGACACTACCACTGCCAACACTACGTCTGCACTGCAACCCTCATAAGTTCTACATCTGTGTTGTTGTTGGCACTGCCACTGCCAACACTACATCTGCACTGCAACCTCTCCAATTGTTGCTGCTATTGTATTAGCAACAGAAAAGCATCCAAAATTAATGAACAGGTGCTCAACATGATGCATCTATTGTTGGAGTTCTGACTGCTGCTAGTCTCTGGTTGACCCTCTAAATCTTTTGCAATGCTGTTGACTCTGCACTGTGCCAACTGCACTTCTTCCAACTGCTCTATGTTGCTCAATCTCTGGCGCTCCTAGCCACTGCAATTGTCACTCTGGCACTCCTCTGTACCAACTGACACTGGTCCATCTTGTTACTTCTTATCTAGGCTCCCGTAGCAAGGTATTGATCCAAGAGGTGGACTCCTCAAGGATCCTGCCCATTTGCAGTTCTTTCGAACTACAGTTCTAGATCACCCCACCTCTTCCATGAAGGTATCTGGGCAATCATGGAAAACTCCTCCTCCTCGATCTTTATGGATGCAGCCTTCGGATCATGCTTCTCATCCTTGTCCTTCTTCTTGAGAGAACACTGTAGAGTAGTGACCAAGTTCCCCACACCAGAAGCACTTGATCTTTGAAACATCTTTCTTCTTCTTATGTTGCTCTTGTTGCCCCTCAGATGCAAGGGTTGCATTCTTTTCCTCCTCCTTGTGCTTCGTCCCACTGTTGTTGTTGCTACTATCAAGTTTTCACTTGACTAAGTCTCTCCTCATCTCTTCATGTTGAAGAGCAGCCCACATTCCTTCCCAATCTGGAAATCTCTCTCTACCGAAGATGCTCTGGACAAACACTTACCATTCTTCTGAGATTGAATTTAGGGTCAGCCTCACCATCTCAGTAGGCTGAGGTGTTGGCCCCACAACTTCCAAAGAGTCTCGAATCTCCTAAAGCTTCGTTAGGAATGGATCAATGTGTTCCCCCTTCTGCATCTACGTGGATCTCGTCTTCTACTCCAAGTACATCTTCCGTTGCTCGGAAGATCCTTTGTATAGCATGGCCAAGGCTTCCCACATTTGTCGAGCAGTATCCTTGTCGGAAATGTTACACACTACATGATCCCTCACTTTGTCGAGGATCAAACTCTTGGCCTTCGCCATCTCGGCCTTGTACTTCTGGAGCGAATCTAGATCCACGAGTACAGCTACCACACTCTCAACATAGGTTTTGAGATTGTGCTCATCCAGAAGGCATCAGATCCTTGCCTTCTAGATCACATAATTGGATGCACCCTCCAACTGATCCTAATCTCGCAACCCATGAACTACCAGTGAAATGTCGAACTGCCTCCTCTCTCCTCTGCGCTACTGCTGGACTGGCCTACGCACTCTCTGCTGGAGTTAGTAAATTTGTCACTCCCTGCTTTTGCTCAACAAATGAAAATTCAGACTTCTAGGATGGAAGTCCTCTGAGGAAGAATTCCCTCAACAATGTCTCTCTTCTTCCTTCTGACGTTTTTCTTCCCCAACAACTACTGTAGAAAATTGTGTCACACCAAAAACCTCCTCTTCAATGAAGCTTCTGCGTTGCTTCCTCTGACACTAGCAAACTTCAATATGGAATTCTTCCCTCTCTGTCGACTCACTCAAAGAGAGACTTTCCCACGAAAATTTTGCCCTCTTGGCCTAGATTGCACAATCTCTCTGGGGATTCGATTTGTTGCCTACACAGCACTTCGACTTCCCTCCTCTTCAGAGTTGGGTTCTTCTGCCTCTACTCTTTTGCTTCACCTGTAGCTCTGATACCATGTGAAAATTTGGAAGCCCAAATTTCAAATGCAACAACTGATTAAGTTCTTTGTATTTGTTAATTACTGAACAAATTATTTACTGCTTCCTACATCGAATACCTAAACTAATACACTACAGCCTTAACCAATTAAAATTATATGCGGAAACAAGAAACTGAGCAAGAAAGAAATACACAACACATTACATCGTTATTTTTGGACAAATGTCCCCAGAAAAACCCAATGCGGGAAAACCAGTGCAACAACTGAGGGTTTGTATTATTAAGCAATAGTTTTCTAAATACAATCTTTGGATGCCTTGTTGGCTATCCAATATAGAGAATATGACTGACAGAGAGATGAGTGAGATATACCTCACACTATCACTGGAGATCCTAACTAATCCAGCCACAGAATGGCTAGTCCCTTGCCACCTCTGCGTAGTCATTGCATAGGCCTTGCGTCACAGCTTCTAAGGACTACATCACTCCTTTTGTTGATCGATTTGCCTCTGAGACTTCGACTTCTGCCCTCCCGGTCTCACACCTCAGCCTTTGGCTCCAGAACTTGACTTCTCCAGCGAAATACAGATCTCTCAAGCTCTACGTTGCTTCTATGTCATCCTATGTTGCCCAGTATCGCCTCTGCGTTGCCTCTTACAGATCTATCTCTTCCTCCTCTGCAATGTGTTCTCGGACCAGGAAATTCTCCAACTAGAACTATCCTTGCCCCTCATTGTAAGAAATCTCCTCAATCGATTCTCTAACTCCTCTTGCTCTGCCTTCTTTGATAAATTCAATCTCTTGATCTCTCACTGATGTCTTTTCTAAATGCCATCAAGCCTCCTCTTATAATCCTTCAGTTGAGAACCAGCAGCCTAGATTAGATTCTAACCAATGGCTCAGATCATTTTGGCTTGATCGTCATCTTCTTCTAGAAGTTTCACCCACAGTTTGATTAATACACTTTAATTATTTTAATTTCCTAAGTTTAGACTTAGGCACCCATTAAAAATAATTGATTATTTTAATAAAATTGTCTCTGAGTGGAATTTCCCAAAATGATTTCTGAGTATCATGGAATATATGTGTCCAAGCCTCCTTGAAAATTTTGAGGCTTAGAGCACATCCAATGCTACCATAAATCAATACTCCCTCTTAGCAAGGAATGTGCTCTAGTAATGCAACCTGTTGAAGCATCACCCTTCTTTGTAGCATCTCCCTCTACGATGTTGATGTCTGACATCATTGCCCACCAACTATTGCGCAAATGTTGCATTTGTACTGTTGTTGACACTGCCACTACCAACACTGCATCTGCACTGCAACCCTCATAAGTTATGCATTTGTGTTGTCGCTGGCAGTGGCCCTACCATTTCCAACACTGCATCTACATTGCAACCTTCTCCAACTGCTATTGCTACTTCCTGCATTCAAATTCTATACTAGATGCACGAATACCTATTTTATTCATCCAGAAATTTTGGTTCGAACCTTTCGTCGTTGGATCCGAGATGCTCCCTCCTTGCACCCATTACGATCTATTCTCTATGAATATAGAAATAGTCCTGAGAATTTACAAAGATCAATTATTGTCGTCCCAAGAGTAGTATCAGCAAAAAAAAAAACATCCAAAATTACTGAATAGATTTTTAACATGATGCATCTGTTGTTGGAGTTCTAATTGCTGGTAGTCTCTACGCTGACCCTCTGAAGCTTCTGCATTGTTGTTGACTCTGCAGTGCTTCTAACTCTGCTCTGTGCTGCTCAGTCTCTAGCGCTCCTAGCCGCTGCAACTATCACTCTGGTAGTCCTCTGCACCAACCGACATTGGTCCATCCTACTACTTCTAATGTAGGCTCCCGTAGCAAGGTATTGATCCAAGAGTTAGACTCCTCAAGGATCCTGCCCCTCTGCAATTCTTTCGAACTACAGTTCTAGATCGCCCCACCTCTCCCATGGAGGTATCTTAGCAATCATGGCAAACTCCTCCTCCTCCATCTTTGCGGATGTAGCCTTCGGATCATGCTTCTCATCCTTGTCCTTCTTAAGAGGACACTGTGTAGTGTAGTGACCAAGTTCACCACACCGGAAGCATTTGATCTTTGAAACATCTTTCTTCTTCTATTGTTGCTCCTGTTGCCCCTTAGATGCAAGGTGTTATCTCAAAATCAAGCCCTGGAAGGCTGCAGACCAGGAAGACTTCAAGTAACTGTTTCAGACCAATCTTTTAGCTAAGGCTTAGCCTCCTTAGCCTGAGAGGCCTCTCTCAGAGGGTTTAAGGTTTGTGATTGTGATTGAGATGGCTAACTCTTTTATGAAACAAATAGAAATGAGGCTGGTAAAATCTAAATTAGCAAGCATCCATTGGGCTCATGGGGTCATATATCATTTAGCATCAACAATGAATTGGTTTTAAAATGAAATCAAGGCATTCAGACTTCAATATACATAAGGTACAGCAGACACAACAAGGACAGCATATGAGTACATGAAAGAAGTTAGAACACAGCATGTGATTTCCAAGTAATCAAGTACTCATCAAACTGTAAATAACATAAAAGACAACTTCTGGTGGTGGCTGTGATGGAACTTCAAGGCTCCATGTTGTTCTTCAATCTCACATGTTTTCCAATGCCCTGAAACATAGGAAACTACCCCTTGTGTACCGGTCTTTAGTTTACCTCAAGATGTTCGGATCCAACGAAGTACATCCTTTATCCTTTAATTACTCAAAATGGAGCTGACTGCCACGTCCTTGATGTGTTGTCCACCGTTTTCATGTGTGGAAGCCAAATTCTTGCAAACTATTCCATATATCCTGGAGTGTGGTAAATATGCTCACTTTATGACAAAAATTTAAAGTAAGATTCGTATGCATATTATATCCACCTGTCTTGACCTGGTTGAATCTTAATAGCTTCAGCTGATGCCTTGCATACCTTGTAGACATTCACCTTTCAAAATCCCCGCTCATATTCAAAAACCAGTTAATTGAAATTGGACTGTTTAGCCGCGCTACGAAACTGTTGAGCTTTAATCATTGCTTTCAGCAGTTTCGTAGCGCGCTACGAAACTGCTGAGTTGCTTCAAAAATCACAGTTTTAACCCAAAACTTTACTTATTTGAGCACTTTGCTGTTAAAACCTTCTTTTAACTGTTTCAAGTTTTTCCAAAACTGAAAGGGATGTTTGGTTCTTCAAAAAGGATTATACCAAGCAAAATCATCAAAACTTTGAGATATAGCCTTACTTGTAATGAGATTTCTTTATGGAGATTCTTGTAGCTGGCTCAACTGTATCTTTAAGTCTTCAACTTGTTTCTTCATGACTTTGATCCCAGACCTGAGGTTTGTATTGACTTTTCTAATGAACTGAGCTTCCTTTATTGCAGGAGTAGTCCAGCTACGGAATTGAACACTAAAATCAACCACTTCAGGAATTTGAAAATTTTGATCCTCCCACCGAGCTTGCATCTGATTGAAATAGGCTTCTTTAAGTGCAAATTTTCTGGCAGCCTTCTTTAATCTTGCGATTTCAAGGTTAGCCAATCCCAATTTCTTTTTTAAGTCTTCCATATTGTCTTCTTCTTGGGTGGCAACTGCTTTGCCTTTATCCTTTCTTTCACGAGGCTGAGTCTCCTCCCCTTCTTCTTCTGCCCTTGGCGGTACCTCCTGTACTTGCTTGAACTTCCTTGTTATGGGTCTCCTGGGCTTGAACACAAATTGTTCAACTTGCTCATCAAACTTGAGTTTCTTTGAGGCTTTAACTTTCTTTGTCTTCTCTTTTCCTGACTGCATCAAATCAGCTTGAACTAGTGGAGACTCTTCAATGTCAATTGCCTGCAATAAATCATTTAAATCTCCCTTCGAAGCAGGGCTTTCTTCAATAGCTACTGACTTACCCTTTTCTTTAGCCACCTGGCTTCTCGTTCTTCTTCTTTGAACTCCTCCACCGGTGCTTGATTCATGTGTAGTCTCTCTGACCTGAGATTTTTCTTTAATTGACTGCTGAGGTGTATCCTGAATAGTCAGTGGCTTTGCAGACTCTCCAACTTGTTTCCTTGCTTTTAACTTTGAAACCCCTTTGGCTCTTGTTTCTGCTTGAGGACTGGTTGTTGTTGAAGGTTCTTTTGCCACTAGAGGGCTGAGACCGGTCCTACTCTTGAAACCGGACATGAATATGAATGTGTCCCAGTCTCTGCCTACCCTCTGGAGTTCATGCAGAACCATTAACTTGACCAAGCCATGATGGAAAAGTGAAGTCTCACAGGCTTCTTTTCTTAGTTGTACCTTATCACACATTTTACTTAAGCTGCGGAACAAGTAAAAAGGTAAATCAATAGATGTTTTCCCTGTGAAATGCAGCAGCAGTTTAAAATGGTATGAGTACACTTTGTTATATCTCCCTTCACAGGTCAGATACTTCTATATACAGGTGAGTAAATGGGCATAAGATTCTTTGACATAACTTCTAGGAATAGATTTACTCAGATCTGAATTGAGGAATTCCTGCTTTAGAAACTCCTTGCATGGGTTCATGTCAAATTTGAAGTTCTTGAACCAATTTTCTTGCCCTCTTGGAATCTCTGTCACTGTGGATATTATGTCTGGTGAGACCTGCAATTCCAAAATACCCACCTTTGAATTTAATCCTGTGAAATTCAGTGCAAATTCTTTAGTCACCTGTGCATGACCTCCCTGGAGCTTCTTGCAAAAATTCCAACATCCAGCTTGTTTGAATGCCTGCTCGACCTCTCTATTCTTCAAGGTTATATACAAACCTTCAGGCTCGTTTCTAAGACATTTACCTGACCTGTGGTCCTTCCTTTCTACCGATTCCTCCATGGAGATTCAGTGACCTGTAGGCTGGAAATGCTAGCGCTGCTCAAGCTCCAAACTCTGCCTCGCTTGATAGCTGCCTCTCTTGATGACGATGTTTTCAAATTTAAATCTGGTAGATTTGTTTTTCATTCAATGCCTACAAACATCATTAAAACCAAGCATACTTGGCCTTTCTTGGAACTTGTATTTCGTGCGTATCAATGCACCTAGTGATTGCAATGATGGTGATAAGCGGTTGGAGATGATGTATGGAGTGCATAAACTAACAATGAATGACATAGCCATAGGTTAATTTGACAAATTTGACAATTGGGGAAAAATTCGCTGCAGAATGCACGAATCTCTGATTTCGCAACGCGCTCAGTGTAAATTTTGAATATCGCGCTGCGAAATCACCTAAGACTTATCACACTGCGACATCACCTAAGACTTATCGCGCTGCGCAATCACCTAATGGACCTTTCGCGCTGCGGAAATGCTTCAGAGTGGTTACATGCGCTACGCAATCACCTAAAAAGGTTGTTTGGTACATAATGATTTTGAAATCAAACTGACACATGGCTATGAGATCGGTGATGAATGAGGGTGACTAGTGATAGATAAGAATGCATGTTTGACTCAAGACCTCCTAAACTGAGACTCTAAAGAAAAACAAAAACAAGCTTTGACTGACACTGACCTTTATCATCAATCTGGTATGAGAAATCTTTTGGCATTAGAATTCTTGAGTGATAACACAAGGGTTGCATTCTCTTCCTCCTCCTTTGGCTTCGCCCCATTGTTGTTGCTACTACTATCAAGTTTGCACTTGACTAAGTATCTCCTCATCTCTTCCTATTGAAGAGCAGCCGACATTCCTTCCCAATCTGGCAATCTCTCTCTGCCCAGGATACTATAGACAAACACTTGCCATTCTTCTGAGACTGAATTCAGGGTCAGCCTCGCCATGTCGGTAGGCTAAGGTGTTGGCCCCACAATGGCCAAGAAGTCTCAGATCTCTTGAAGCTTCATTAGGAACGGATCAATGCATTCCCCCTTCTGCATCTGTGTTGATTTCATCTTCTGCTCCAAGTACATCTTTCGTTGCTCGGAAGATCCTTCATATAGTGTGGCCAAGCCTTCCCACATCTGCCGAGCAGTATCCTTGTCAGCAATGCTACACCTACATGATCCCTCACTCTGTCGAGGATCAAACTCTTGGCCTTCGCCATCTCAGCCTTGTACTTCTTGAGCAGCTCTGGATTCGCGGGTACATCTACCACACTGTCGACATAGGTTTTGATATCGTGCTCATCCAGAAGGCATGAGATCCTTGCCTTCCAGATCACGTAGTTGGATGCACCCTCCAACCAATCTTGATCTCGCAACCCATGTGCTGCCAGTGAAATGTCGAACCGCCTCCTCTCTCCTCTGCGCTACTGTTGGTCTCGCCTACGCACTCTTTGCTGGAGTTAGTAGATATGTCGCTCCCTATTGATGCTCAACAAATGAGAATTCAGACTTCTTCGCTGGAAGTCCTCTGAGGAAGAATTCCCTCAACAGTGTCTCTCTTCTTCCTTCTGACGTTTTTCTGCCCCAGCAACTGCTGCAGAAGATTGCGTCACACCAGAAACCTCCTCTTCGTTGAAGCTTCTGCGATGCTCCCTCTGACACTGGAAAACTTTGATCTAGAATTCTTGCCTCTCTGTCGACTCACTCAGAGAGAGACTTTTCCACAATAATTTTGCCCTCCTGGCCTAGATTATGCAATCTCTCTTGGGATTCGATCTGCGGCCTACGCAACACTTCGACTTCCCTCCTCTTCAGTGTTGGGTTCTTCTGGCTCTGCTCTCTTGCTTCACCTGTAGCTCTGATACTATGTGAAAATTTGGAAGCCCAAATTTCTACTGCAGCAACTGATTAAGTTCCTTCTATTTGTTAATTACTGAACAAATTATTTATTGCGTCCTACAGCGAATACCGAAACTAATACACTACAACCTTCACCAATTAAAATTATATGCGGAAACAAGAAACTGAGCAAGAAAGAAATACATAACACATTACACCGTTATTTTTGAACAAATGTCCCCGAAAAAACCCAATGCAGGAAAATTGGTGCAACAGCTAAGGGTTTGTATTATTAAGCAGTAGTTTTCTAAATACAATCTTTGGATGCCTTGTTGGCTATCCAATACAGAGAATATGACTGACAAAGAGATGAGTGAGATATACCTCACACTATCACTGGAGATCCTAACTGATCAAGCCACAGAATGACTAGTCCCTTGTTGCCTCTGCGTAGGCCATGCGTCACAGCTTTTGGGGACTGTGTCACTCCTTCTGCTGATCAATTAGCCTTTGAGACTTCGATTTTTGCCCTCCCGGTCTCACACCTCGACTTCTGGCTCTAGAACCCGACTTCTCCAACAAAATACGGATCTCCTCTCAGGCTCTACGTTGCTTTTGCGTCAACCTACACTACTCAGCATAATCTCTGTGCTGCCTCTTACAGATCTCCCTCTGCCTCCTTTGCGATGTATTCTCGTATCAGGAAATTCTCCAACCGAAACTATCCCTGCCCCTCACAGCAAGAAATCTTCTCAATCGATTATCTAGCAATTTTTGTGTTGTCTTCTCTAAGAAATTCGATCTTTTGATCTCTCACTGATGTCTTTTCCAAATGCCCATCAAGCCTCCTCTTGTAATCCTTCAATTGAGAACCAACGACCCAGATTAGATTCTAATCAATGGCTCAGATCATTTTGGCTTGATCCTCGTCTTCTTCTAGAAGTTTCACCCATAGTTTGATTAATACCCTTTAATTATTTTAAATTCCTAAGTTTAGATTTAGACACCCATTAAAAATAATTCATTATTTTAATAAAACTGTCTCCGAGTGGAATTTCCCAAAATGATTTCTGAGTATTGTGGAATATACGTGTCCAAGCCTCTCTGCCAATTTTAAGGCTTCGGGCACATATGATGCTACCATAAATCAACACAGACTCTACCCACTCTAGTTTTGAACATGTGACCTCCAAGGAAGAAACACATGCTCTTACCATTAGGCTCACTCAAGTTATACATTTGTGTTATTCATTATGAGATATCATCTAAATTTCAACCTAGTGTCCTTTTAATGTTGAATATTCCTCAATAAATGAACTATTTGTTCATTTCATTTGGTAGCAAAGCCAAGTTCACTTCCAACTTTTGATAATACCATTTTTAGAGCTTCTCTAAACTTGACCTTAGGCTGCACTCTTTTTAAAGCTTATGTGAATGTGACCTTTGGCCAGGTCAATTACTTTCATTAGCTTGACAATGATCCTTCTTCCAAATAATATCTCCAACTTCCCTTAATATGAAAACAATAAAATTAAATAATAAACAAAACAAAAAAGATCGGAGCTAGATAATTTAGATACCATCAAAAACTAACGGTAGAACAGCTGCATAAGAAAAAAAAGTTTGAAAGACTATTGGCCATAGATTTTATGAAACAATTTAAAAGTATCATGTGGTGGTAGTGGCAAGGCATTCTTTTATATGCACTACGAGTTAAAATACAAGTGATTATTCACTATGGTCTCGGTGGGCATAAGTGATTGCATCACCAATAATAAAATCAAGCCAGCAAGAATTTAAGTCAAGAGAGATTACTAACAATACGTACCAGACCTATTTGGAAAACTATTGTTGTGACTAACCCTGCAACTGAGACTATCTTTGAAAAGTTAGATATATTGGAATTACCCAATAATATTTGCACAAGTGCCAATTGAGATTAAATCATCACATCATGAGTGAAGAAAAGAATAAGTTATGACAATTGATTCACACAAATTGAAATACTAAAACCATTACAGCGACCTACACTTGTCATGGAGTCGTGCAAGGTTTTATTCATTGTCGGAAGTTCACCAAAACCATTAGAGCCACCTACAATTGTTATATTGTCAAGCAAGCTCTTATCCATTGTTGAAAATTGAACTGTCATGCAAGTGGTGGGTATGGGCATGTATAGGACGTGATCATTCAAACCCCATCACTAACAAAGTCTTTTACATCTCTTTTCTAAATTAAGTGTGTAAAAAGTATATTAATATATCAAAAGATATAGATGTTACAAAACCCAAGGTGGTATGAATCCAAAGTTCCCTTAAAAAGGAGGGTGGGGGGGGAGTGGTAGCGGTGGTGGTTACAGTTCAAATAAAGTGTCAAAGTCTCTAAGTAACAGAGTTAAGGTAATTATCAAGGAATTACCCAATAATATTTGCACAAGTGCTAGTTGAGATTAAATCACCACATCATGGGTGAAGAAAAGAATAAGTTGTGACAATTGATTTACACACAAATTGAAATACTAAAACCATTACAGCCCAAAGCAAACAAAAAGCCCAATTAAGATCATGAAGACTAATGTTGTGAATCAGATGAACAGGAGGCCAAGTTTGTCAGAAAGCTAAAGAGAGAATCAAGTAAATATAAAGGTAAACTGCCCTTCAAGTGTTTCAATTGTGGTAAAGTAGGTCATTATGTTTCTAAGTGTCCAGATAAGAAAAATAATGAACATGAACCTAGGGAGATGCATAGAAAAGTTCAAAAGGAAAAGAAGGCTAAGAAGACTAACACTGTGACTGAGACTATCTTTGACAAGTTAGAAATATTGGAATTACCCAATAATATTTGCACAAGTGCCAATTGAGATTAAATCACCACATCGTGGGTGAAGAAAAGAATAAGTTGTGAAAATTGATTCACACACAAATTGAAATACCAAAACCATTACAGTGACCTACAATTGTCATATAGTCATGCAAGGTCTTATTCATTGTTGGAAGTTTACTAAAACCATTAGAGCCACCTACAATTGTCATATGGTAATGCAAGCTCTTATTCATTGTTGAAAGTTGAACTGTTGTGCAAGTGGTGGGTATGAACATGCATAGGACGTAGCCATTCAAACCCCATCGTTAACAAAGTCTGTTACACCTATTTTTAAAATTAAGAGCAAAAAAAGTATATTAATATATTGAAAAGATATAGATGTTACAAAACCCAAGGTGGTATGAATCCTAAGTTCCCTTAAAAGAAGGGGTGGCAGAAGTGGTGGTGGTGGTTACAGTTCAAAAGTGCCAAAGTCTCAAGTGACAGAGTTAAGGTGGTTACAGCTCAAAAGAGCCAAAGTCTCAAGTGACAGAGTTAAGGTGGTTACAGTTCAAATGTGCCAAAGTCTCAAGTGACGGAGTTAAGGTAATTATCAAGGAAGATATAAGGGTATTTAAAAAGTTTCGAGGTAATTAATTCCTTGAGGAAAGCAAATAAGGGATATTTTAGAGTTTTGATACCCAGTTGCGAATTAATTCCTTAAGAGAAGGTAAATAAGGGATATTTCAGAGTTTGGATACCCAATTACAAATTTGAAGAAGTGGATCCTTTGCACTTCATACATCCACTTATTATAAAGAATATATAAGTTCCTCAATCATAGTATCCTTTGAAAAGTGTTCCAATGAAAACAAAATGAAGCTTAGTGGTGAAAAAAATGGCAGATTCCGTTACACTTAAAGAAAATATGATATGGCTCTATTAAAGGATATCAGTTTTGCTATTTGTCTATACAGCGAAAAAGACCACATTAACATCAACTTGGTCAATCAATGACTAGTTCCAAAGTCAAGTATAATCAACAAGAAAAACACTTTTCAGAAGCAATATGAAATTAGGGACTTAAAATTAGCATTTGATTATTATAAAATTCATATCCCAATTCAATCTTACAACTATATATCTAGATGGCGTTTAAGATCATGGCCAAGGATAATGGATCTTTACCTAGGATTTACAAACTCCAACAAAGGTTCACAATCACTTCTATAACCCCATTCAGAGTAACAACATAAATATTCAATATGTGTCACAATTAAACATGAACAAGTACTAGTATCACACAATTCTTAACAACATAAAATCTTCCAGAGAATAAATTCACTCCTACACTAGCACAATACTAGACTGTCACTTGTATTGCATGTACATTGAAGTCAACCATTTTGCTGAAGCACAGATGAATCTCTGTAAATTCATTCACATGCCTCCACCTTTGTGGAAGTATTAGATACATGTAGTTTATTGGCCCCAGTTACAAGCAAAATACAATTTCAAAAATATTTATCACATACCCAACTCAAGCCTGTTTTAACCAGAAAAGTTGAATCAAGGATTGGATAGAATCTTATTAGATAAGAAAATTCGTAGTTTCAAATAGAAAACCAACCATGAAAACAAAAGAAATTATTTTCATTAATAGGCATGAACCTTTGGATGAATATATACATTTGTTAGCATGCCCCAACGTTTGGATAAGGTATACTTTTCATTAGCAGGGAGCCTCCTTTTGAATGAAAATATACCAGTGACCTCAACATTTTTAATAAAATGCAATACCTGAGAATGCCTAGCCTCCAGCTAGTATGATAGAACTCCACTTGTATGTCCAAAAGAAGAAATACCCACTGTATTGGGCCAAAGGCATTGACAATCTGTACCACATTTCACTCTGCTTTAGACACCTTAGAAACTTATTCCTTAGTGCCTTGATTAACTGCAAATCATCAATTTAAAAACTTAGTCTTCATATGTACACAAAGCAGTTAATCTCCAAATACATGACACAACTTTGTGTTAAAGCTAAAATTCATGATAGCTGAGCTGGCTGCTGAAGTATGAAACTTTGGGAACAGACTTGCGAGGACAAAAACTCAAGACGGCACCAAAACTAAGTGGCACCACAGATCCAGACCTTCAAAGTCCAGTTCACAAGAAACTCAAGAAGTTTTACTATGTCAATGATTGGACTTACAACTTTATCACATAGAGGGATCCCATAAAAAACTGGAAAAAATTTTGAGTTTCACAAGGAAACCTAAGAAGCTGCCGAGCAAAATCTATTATTTTTTGCCATACTCTCAAACATTATTGTTATACCCACTTCACCCTAAATCACAGACTTCCATTCCGCTATTGCTTCCATAGCAACATAGGATGATCTACATAATAAGTGAAACAGTAATCAAAATAGAACTTAGAGCACTTGCATAGTCATCATACTGACCCTTTTATGTTTAGGCCTTGAACAACTAGACTGAATAGATTCCCACTATACATTAAAAAGAGTCAATTGGCAGGCAGTGGACTGCCATGTGAAATAGCAAAGATTATTTTCTAGCAGTAGCACTACTTTGAACTTAACACGAAAAGGATGATGTCATAACATAATCTGTATTTCAAGTTTCAATGCACCTGAAGATTCTGATAAAGCGAAGTTATTGTTATAAAGTGTTGTCATTGATGTCAAAGGTGTTTAAGATCATTGATCTCACAGGCAGTTTCAGGTATATTATCAAACAATATGGTCATTAATGATTAAGGTCAAGAATGGGTGGTTTCAGCTAGATTGTCAAACAATATTGTCATTAATCATTAAGGTCTACAATGGAGCACAATCTTTAGAGCAATTTTTGTCTCAAAAAAACAGCTTAGATGCCCTTGCAAGTACACAGTTGGATAGGCCTCAGAAAGACCTCTCCAACGGAATATGGAAGCTTGAGAAAGTCCAAGGCGATCAAAAGATATTGAAGTTTAAATTTTGGCAGGGTTCTGGGCATCAAGGTTCCACAAACCTCAAAATCTGTGTCAGGGGTTGTGTTTGTTAACAATTTTCTTCAATAAAGAAATTTCTCCAAGTTCAGGGGGAATTATAAAGGTGCATAGCAAAATGCCCCGCACCTCTGCGCCCCTGAGCTGGTGTGGGACCCAGCACAAACTAAGACCAGACTTGACTCTATTCAGGGGTACAGATGTTTGCATCAATTCGAGGATGCAGGTGTAGAAGAGTCCTGAACCCGAACTCCCGAACTTCTCTGGACCTGGCCAAAGGTTGGCTTTTTCAGTGTTTTAGTGTATTTGGGCATCCCGCCCCATAAAATTTTTATAAAGAAAAAAAGCAGAAAAACACCTGGACCCAACCTCTTCCCACCATACAGTTTGATCACATGGCAAACTGATGTGGCACAATGCAAAATGACAAATGGTGCAACCCTATTGACTGACAGACATGATTTACAGTACAGATGGCAGATGATGTGGCATGATGACGTTAATAGTGATGACATGGCAATCCCAGACAAAGACACATGGCATGCAGATTTGATGTTTTCGAGTTTCCAAGTGGGCCAAATACATCCGACACATGGCACCACTCGGTGAGCAACACGTGGTAGTTAGGTGATGTGGAGTGATGTCACCTCGCCTAAGGAGGTCTTGGCAATGGCAATTAACAAACATGGCCACGGTAGACAGAGGCCAAGAGATGGGAATGTCTTTGTCATCTGACGTGAACATTCACGTCTCGCCCCAGTGGTGAAGAGGAAGGACATTCCACGGTTGATAAACAAAGGGACAGGAATATTGTTGTCAACCAACAATCCATCAAGGCATCAGGATACACGCAGGTGGCTGTGTTTTGCAAAGTTTTGATGTGTTGAGTGATTAGTCAGGGGTTGTTTAATACTTTAGGCCTTTGGGTGCTACATACAGCACTTTGGACCTTTGGTCATATTGAGACAGAGCAGGAGGTTTAGCCACCAAGACCGAGACCAAGACCGATCAACAGTCTTGATTTAAGCCCCTGGTAAAAAAGGATTAGGATAAGAAAGATGAATCTATTCAAAAACTGAGAGACAAAACCACCAAGTGACTAAAGGCTCATCCTATCATCTCATTAAGACTACCCACTGTTAGTTTTTGTAGCGTCAGATGTGTTCTAACCACTAAATTTGGTGGAGAGGCTAGAATACATGAGATCTCCAAAACCCAGAAATCATTTCTTGAAATTCCACCTAGAAATGACTTAATTAGACTATTAACCAATTTTTTAAATATTTCCCAAGTCTAAACCTAGGGAATATGCTTAATTAGTCAAAATTAATTAAGTCAAGGTGCAAATCATCTAGAAACTCACACAGATTGACTCCAAGATTATCCTAGCCATTGATTAAGTTTTAATCTTGGTCGTTGGTGCTCCAACAGTGGGTTAGAAGAGGAAGTCGATGGGCACTTGGAGAAGGTACACCAGAGTCACTTGGAAAATTCAATTTTCTAGTGTAGCAGCAGTCAGTTGCCGAAGAGTTCAAGCTTCAGTGAGGAAGCAGAGACAGTGATCCGGAGGAAATTATTCTAGGTCCGGACAGGCAGCAGCAAAAGGCCAAGTTATTCCCAGTGAGGCAGTGCAAAGGACTAAGCAGTTGCTTCAAAGAAGCAATTCAATTTAGCTGGAGAGAAATTCGTTTTCAGTTCCAGAGACCGAGTAGAGGGTCCAGAGTGTCGGAGAAGCAATTTCCTCAGCAGAGACAGGCAAAACGACTTCATCAAAGGCAGTTCAGAGGCTAGACGTCACTGGGCCTGCGCAGAGTAGCGCAGAGGTTGACGCAGAGGGTCCAGGAGGACGAGCTTTTGAAGAGAAGTTTTGTCGGGATTGCTTGTGGAATAAGGGTAATTCCCTCAGATAATTTTGCCTTGATTTTCTTGTTGTTTGGATTGCCAATTGGGCATCCATAGATTATACTTGTATTTCACTACTACATAATAATAAAAACGCTCACTGTTGCATCGGTTTTCTCAAGTTGGGTTTTTCCAAGGACTTTTGTCCAAAAATAACGGTGTCATTTTTATTTTTGTGTGTGTGCGCTATTATTTTCTCAGATTTCAGCGCTATTTATTTTCTGCTGAATTTTATTTGTGAAGGTTGCAGTGTGATTTATTTGATATTTGTCGTAACAGATAAATTGTTAAAATAATTAACAATTAGAAAAATAAATTCCTGTTGTTGCAATAGGATTTTAGTTTTAAATTTTTTACATGGTATCAAAGCCTGAGTGATCAGCTAGGAAGCTTAGAAGCGGAAGAAAGAATTTTGTTGCTCAGAAGGGGCAGCAAGTCGAAATTCTTGTAGGCAGCGCAGTTCCTTGACAGGCAAGCTGAGTTGTTGGGGCAAAGGTTCGATTTTCAGTTACAGGTTGGTAGAAAAATCAAATTTCCCAAGAGAGTGATTCCAGCATACAGAGGGAGCAGTTGCAGCTCAAATTTTTGCTAAGAAAATTTTTGGTTGGACGCAAAGGGTTTTGTTGCAATTTGCAGTAGCAGAATCAGCATCGAGTGGAAGAGAAAAGCACATAGCAAAGGGGAAATATCTTTCAGGGAACTTCTAGTCTTGGAAGTTTGATTTTTCTAGGCAAATTGGCAATAGCAGCGAGAAGATCTGTGCAATCCAGAAGGGAGTGCGAGTAGCAAAATAGCAGCCAAGTAGAGGGAAAGAGGGAGTTTTCAACAGCTTTTGAGATGGTCACAGCAGAACTTAGGGATCAGGATAGGTTGGATGGCTCCTCCAACAATGTCATCTAGAAGGCTAGGATGTCCTTCTTGTTGGATGAATATAGCCTGAAGCTCTACATAGACAGTGTTGTGGCAGATCCTCAGGATGTGGATCAACTAAAGGAATACAAAAAGGAGATGGCGCGGGTGAAGTCGTTGATCTTGGATGGAGTCCAAGACCATATTGTCTCACACATAGATGGCAAGGATATCGCCAAAGAGATGTGGGATGTTGCTTCTCTCCACGCTAGATCAAGGCACTTTTGAGCAGCAGAAGATGTTCCTAGAAGAAAAGTTGAGATGCATTAGGATGCAGAAGAGGGAAGGCATAGATCCCTTCCTCACCAGGATTCAGGAGGTTCGTGACCATCTTGCAGTTGTTGGAGCAACACCTCAACCAACATAGCTAGTGAGATTGGCACTGAACAGTGTCTCTGATGAGTGACAAGTTTTTGTCCAAAGTATATTGGGCAAAGACAAGCTACAAGAATGGGACGAGATGTGGGTCAATTTGCAGCAGGACGATTGCAAGCGAGCTCTGTTAAAGAGCTCCATCAGTGGCAACAGTAGCAATGGACCGAAGGTGGTGAAGGAGGAGAGAATTTGGCCCTTGTGAAAATTCAGAAACCCGAATCCCTATTGCAGCAACTGATTAAATTTCTCCTACTTGTTAATTTCTTAATCAAGTTATTTACAGTGTTACACAGTAAAAATCAAAATAAAATCTACTGCAGCCTTCATAACATAAAATACTGCATAGGAAGAAATAAAAACACACACAATTACACCATTGTTTTTGGACAAACGTCCCCGAAAAAACCCAATGTGGGAAAACCATTGTAACAACTAAGGGTTTTAATTATTAAGTGTTGATTTGGGGTAACATCGGATGTGCTCTAGCCATGAAAATTGGTGGAAAGGCTAAAGCACATGATATCTCCAGGACCCAGAAATGGTTTGGGGAAATTCTATCCAGTGAGAAAGATATTAAAATAATTAGGAAAATAAAAATATTAATGGGTATTAATATAAAACTGGGTTAGAAGGTTCTAAATGACATGGATCAAGCCAAATCTAATCTTAGTCGTTGATTAGAGATTTAATCTCGGTCATTGAAGACTCAGCAGAAAAAGTATAAGAGGAGGCTTGAGGGTCAGTTGGAGATACACCAAAGTTGATCAGTCAGTTCGATTTTTTGGAGTGGGGTTTACTGATAGAAATCGAACCAGTGATCAGAGTTGTAGCGAGGGGCAGTGAGTGCATAGCAAAGAGGCAGAGATAGCGGTGGAAGACCAGCGCAGAGGAAGAGGTAGTGCCGGAAGACCAGCGCAGAGGTAGAGAGTCAGAGTCTCAGACGCAAAGCCATTAGGAGCCACACAAAGGGTCAAAGTGACTACGCAGAGGGCCAGGGGGCCTGCGTGGGTGACGCAGAGGGTCAGAGAGGCTGCACAGTGCATCAAGAGGCTGACACAAAGAGTTCTAAGCTGACGCAGAGGCCAGGAGGGCTGACGCTGTGACTCAGAGAGGCACTAGAGAGAATTTCGTAGAGCAGACTTTCAAAATATCTGCTTCCGAAGAGAGGTATTAATACCAGATTAATTTCTCTGTCAAGCGAGCCAATTTGGCACCCAATTGTACTTAATAAAAGCTGCTTAATAATAAAACCCTTAGAACTACTACACCGGTTTCCCAAGTTGGGTTTTTACAGGGACGATTGTCCAAAAATAACAGTGTCACTTGTGTGTTTGTCTATTTCTTTCAGTTGATGATCTGTAGATGGTTGAGACTGCATTGTGTTTATTTCAGTATTTATATGGTTAAATAACTTGCTCAGAAATTAAACAAGTTGGCGAAATAAACCAGATAGTGCAGGAAAATTTCTAATGGGTTAGACTTAGAAATTTCAACATGGTATCAGAGCATTGTAGACCACAGGAGAGTTGAAGGCACCAGCTAAATTAGAGAATTTGCAGCAGACACAGTTGTCCCGAGAGATAGAAGTTGTTCCTAAGCAGAAAACAGCAAAGGAGTGAAAAAACACCTAGACCCAACCTCTTCCCACCATACAGTTTGATCACGTGGCAAAATGATGTGGCACGACGCAAAATGACAAATGGTGCAACCCTATTGGCTAACAAACATGGCTTACAATACAGATGGCAGATGATGTGGCATGAGGACATTAATAATGATGACATGGCAATCCCAGACAAAGACACGTGGCATGCAGATTTGATGATTTCGAGTTTCCTAGTGGGCCAAATACATCTGACACGTGGCACCACTCGGTGAGAAACACGTGGTAGTCAGGTGATGTGGAGTGACGTCATCTCCCCTGAGGAGGTCTTGGCAATGGCAACTAACAAACATGGCCACGGTAGACAGAGGCCAAGAGATGGGAATGTCTTTGTCATCTGACATGAACATTCACGTCTCGCCCCAATGGTGGAGAGGAAGGACATTCCAAGGTTGACAAACAAAGGGACAGGAGTATTGTCGTCAACCAACAATCCATCAAGGCATCAAGATACGCGCAGGTGGCTGTGTTTTGCAAAGTTTTGATGTGTTGAGTGATTAGCCTACGGTTGTTTAATACTTTAGGCCTTTGGGCGCTGCATATAGCGCTTTGGGCCTTTGGGCATATTATGACGGAGCAGGAGGTTTAGCCACCAAGACCGAGACTAAGACCGATCAACAGTCTTGATTTAAGCCCCTGGTAAAAAAGGATTAGGATAAGAAAGATGAATCTATTCAAAAACTGAGAGACAAAACCACCCAGTGACTAAAGGCTCATCCTATCATCTCACTAACACTATCCATTATTAGTTTTTGTAGCATCAGATGTGTTCTAACCACGAAATGTGGTGGAGAGACTAGAATAAATGAGATCTCCAAAACCCAGAAATCGTTTCTTGAAATTCCAGCTAGAAATGACTTAATTAGACTATTAACCAGTTTTTTAAATATTTCCCAAGTCTAAACCTAGGGAATATGGTTAATTAGTCAAAATTAATTAAGTCAAGGTGCAAATCATCTAGAAACTTACATTGATCGACTCCAAGATTAATCTAGCCATTGATTAATTTTTAATCTTGGTCGTTGGTGCTCCAACAGTAGATTATAAGAGGAAGTCGATGGGTACTTGGAGAAGATACACCAGTCACTTGGAGAATTCGATTTTCCAATGTAGCAGCGATCAGTTGCCGAAGAGTTCGAGTTTCAGTGAGGAAGCAAAGACAGTGATCCGGAGGAAGTTACTCTAGATCCGGAGAGGCAGCAGCAAAATGCCAAGTTATTCCCAGTGAGGCAGTGCAGAGGACTACACAGTTGCTTCAAAGAAGCAATTCGATTTAGCTGGAGAGAAATTAATTTTCAGTTCCAGAGACCAGGTAGAGGTCCAGAGTGTCAGAGAAGCAATTTCCTCAGCAGATAGGCAGAATGACTTCATCAGAGACAGTTCACAAGCTAGACGTCATAGGGCCTGCGCAGAGTAGCGCAGAGGGTCCAAGAGGACGAGTTTCTGAAGAGAAGTTGTGTCGGTATTGCTTGTGGAAGAAGGGTAATTCCCTCAAATAATTTTGCCTTGATTTTCTTGTTGTTTGGATTGCCAGTTGGGCATCCATAGATTGTACTCGTATTTCACTACTGCATAATAATAAAAACGCTCACTCTTGCATCGGTTTTTCCAAGTTGGGCTTTTTCGGGGACTTTTGTCCAAAAATAAAGGTGTCATTTTTATTTTTGCGTGTGCGCTAGTATTTTCTCAGATTTCAGCACTATTTATTTTCCGCATAATTTTATTTGTGAAGGTTGCATTGTGATTTATTTGATATTTGTCGTAACAGATAAATTGTTAAAATAATTAACAATTAGAAAAATAAATTCTTCTTGTTGCAATAGGATTTCAAGTTTTAATTTTTTTACATGGTATCAGAGCGTGAGTGATCAGCCCAGAAGCTTAGAAGCCGAAGAAAGAATTTTGTTGCTCAGAAGGGGCAGCAGGTCGAAATTCTTGAGGCAACGCAGTTCCTTGACAGGCAAGCCGAGTTGCTGGGCCAAGGGTTCGATTTTCAGTTACAGGTTGGTAGAAAAGTCAAATTTCCCAAGAGAGTGATTCCGGCAGACAAAGGGAGCAGTTACAGCGTAGATTTTTGCTAAGAAAATTTGTGGTTGTACACAAAGGGTTTTGTTGCAGTTTGCAATAGCAGAATCAGCATCGGGTGGAAGAGAAAAGCGCATAGCAGAGGGGAAATTTCTTTCATGGAACTTCTAGTCTTGGAAGTTTGATTTTTCCAGGCAGAATGGCAGTAGCAGCCAACAAGTCTGTGCATTCCAGAAGGGAGTGCGAGTAGCAAAACAGTTGCCAAGTAGAGGGAAAGAGGGAGTTTTCAACAGTTTTTGAGATGGCCACAGCAGGACTTAGAGATCAGGATAGGTTGAATGGCTCCTCCAATTATGTCATCTAGAAGGCCAGGATGTCCTTGTTGGATGAATATGGCCTGAAGCTCTACATAGGCAATGTTGTGGCAGTTCCTTAGGATGTGGATCAGTTGAAGGAATACAAAAAGGAGATGGCGTGGGTGAAGTCGTTGATCTTGGATGGAGTCCAAGACCATATTGTCTCACACATAGTTGGCAAGGATACCGTCAAAGAGATGCGGGATGTTGCTCTCTCCACACTAGATCAAGGCACTTCCGAGCAGCAGAAGATGTTCGTAGAAGAAAAGCTGAGATGCATTAGGATGCAAAAGAGGGAAGGCATAGATCCCTTCCTCACCAGAATTTAGGAGATTCGATATCATCTTGAAGTTGTTGGGGAAACAACTCAACCAACATAGCTAGTGAGATTGGCACTAAACAGTGTCTCTGATGAGTGACAAGTTTTTGTCCGAAGTATATTGGGCAGAGACAAGCTACAAGATTGGGACAGGATGTGGGCCAATTTGCAGCAGAACGATTTCAGGCGAGCTCTGTTAAAGAGCTCCATCAATGGCAGCAGTAGCAGTGGACCGAAGGTAGTGAAGGAGGAAGAGAATGTGGCCCTTGTGAAAATTCAAAAACCTGAATCCCTACTGCAGCAACTGATTAAATTTCTCCTACTTGTTAATTTCTTAATCAAGTTAGTTACAGTGTTACACAGTAAAAATCAAAATAAAATCTACTGCACCCTTCATAACATAAAATACTACACAGGAAAGAAAAAAAACACACAATTACACCGTTGTTTTTGGACAAACGTCCCCAAAAAAACCCAAAGTGGGAAAACCGTTGTAGCAGCGGAGGTTTTTAATTATGAAGTGTTGATTTGGGGTAGCATTGGATGTGCTCTAGCCATGAAGATTGGTGGAGAAGCTAAAGCACATAAGATCTCCAAGACCCAGAAATGGTTTGGGGATATTCTACCTGGTGAGAGAGATATTAAAATAATTAATATTTTTAATAGGTTCTTAAGTCTAAACTTAGGAAAATAAAAATATTAATGGGTATTAATATAAAACTGGGTTAGAATGTTCTAAGAGACATGGATCAAGCCAAATCTAATCTTAGTTGTTGATTAGAGATTTAATCTCAGCATTTAAAAACTCAGCAAAAAACGTATAAGAGGAGGCTTGAGGGTCTGTTGGAGATACACCAAAGTTGATCAGTCAGTTCAATTTTCTGGAGCGAGGTTTACTGAGAGAAATCGAACCAATGATCAGAGTTGTAGCGAGGGGCAGTGAGTGCATAGCAGAGAGGCAGAGATAGTGGCGGAAGACCAGCGCAGAGGCAAGGATAGTGTCAGAAGACCAGCGCGGAGGCAGAGAGGCAGACGCAGAGCCAGCAGGAGCCACACAAAGGGTTAGAGTGACTACGCAGAGGGCCTGCGTGGGTACCGCAGAGGGCCAGAGAGGCTGCGCAGTGCATCAAGAGGTTGATGCAGAGGGTTCTAAGCTGACGCAGAGGCCAGGAGGGCTGACGCTGTGCCTCAGAGAGGCACTGGAGAGAGTTTTGTGGAGGAGATTTTCAAAATATCTGCTTCCGAAGAGAGGTATTACTACCAAATTAATTTGTCTGTCGGGTGAGCCAATTTGGCACCCAATTGCACTGAATAAAAGCTTCTTAATAATAAAACCCTCAGAACCGTTGCACCGGTTTTCCCAAGTTGGGTTTTTACGGGGACGATTGTCCAAAAATAATGGTGTCACTTGTGTGTTTATCTATTTCTTTCAGTTGATGATCTGTAGATGGTTGAGATTGCATTGTGTTTATTTCAATATTTATATGGTTAAATAACTTGTTCAGTAATTAAACAAGTAGGCAAAATAAACCAGATAGTGCAGGAAAATTTATAATGGGTTAGACTTAGAAATTTCAACATGGTATCAGAGCATTGCAGATCACAGGAGAGCTGAAGGCACCAACTGAATCAGAGAATTTGCAGTAGAAACAGCTGTCCCGAGAGACAAAAGTTGTTCCTAGGCAGAAAGCAGCAGAGGAGTGACGCAGAAGGCCTGCGTCATCATTTCGAGCTAGAGAGAGGCCAGCGCAAAAGCAAAGGAAGGAAAAAGAGGCTCACGAAGAGCCACGTCATCCTGCTCATCCAAGTAGGAGTGACAGTTGGCCTGAAGAGCGATTTAGCCATTGTCGGGATTGCACAGAGTCGAGAGGCTCAATTTCTTCAGTTGTTGGGGCATAGGAAGCTGTGGGCAAATTGTGGAGAGTGAAGCTGGTGGGGTGTTGTTGTTATCGAGGCAGAACAATGCCTAATGGGACAGAACCTAGGTAGAGGGAGTCGCTACCTAGGCAGATTTCTAGCCAAGAAATCCAGATTAGTGTTGCAGGATCAAAGGGGATCAGAGAGGTGCGATTCGATTGCTAGCAGGAGGATTTCCAGCAGGGAAATCGAGACTCAAAGGGAGTCAAGGAGAGAACTTCCAGGAGGGAATTCGAGACTCAGAGGGAGTCCAAAAGAGGAGCTGAAATGGTGGAGAAAGAGGTCGAGACTGATGACGATTGTGCCATGAGTGCTCATGTACCTCTAGAGAGGAGGTGGCATGACATCAAGCTATAGTCAAGAAGACTACAGAAGATGAGGGGCAGGATCCTTGAGGCACCCAAACTCTTGGATGATATCCAGCTATAGGAGCCCCAAGAGACAGTAGCAGTATGGCGGATGTTCGTAGAAGCAGATGCAGATGAAGAAGCAGAGAGTGTTAGAATGCAGGGATTTGTAGCAGCGCAGTGGGGGTTGCAGCAGTGCAAGAGGCACAAAGGAGATTGCAGCAATGCAAGAAGGCACACAGGTGCTTGCAGCAGTGCGAGAGGCACAAAGTTGTTGCAGCAGCGCAGAGGCAACAGAGGGAGCAGAGGACAGCAGTAGAGAGAGCTTCAGCATCAAGAGGGTTTCTAGCCTGACAAGGATGTCAGTAGTTGGGTAGATCAGTTACCATTATCTCAGTAACTGAGTTGCAGTGTAGCAGTAGCAGTGGTAGTGCTATAGGCATCACGATGCAGCATGATGAGAGGGGCTGCAGTGTAGATGCAATGTTGGGAGAAAGGACCAGCAACAGCACGAATGCAGAGGGAGTTGTCGTACAAATGTAGCAGTGGCAGTGGTAGAGCCATGGACGGCAGTACAGGATGCAGCAGGGTAGAGGATGTTGGGCAGCAAGGCCAAACATCAGCACAGGTACCGTGTCAAATGATCAGAGTGATGTTCAGTGGTGGAGCATTACTAGAGCACATTCCTCGCTAAGAAGGAGTGTTGATTTGGGGTAGCATTGGATGTGCTCTAGCCATGAAAATTGGTGGAGAGGTTAAAGCACATGAGATCTCCAAGACCCAAAAATGGTTTGGGGAAATTCTACTCAGTGAGAGAGATACTAAAATAATTAATATTTTTAATGGGTTCCTAAGTCTAAACTTAGCAAAATAAAAATATTAATGGGTATTAATATAAAACTGGGTTAGAAGGTTCTAAATGACATGGATCAAGCCAAATCTAATCTTAGTCATTGATTAGAGATTTAATATCGACCGTTGAAGACTCAACAGAAAAAGTATAAGAGGAGGCTTGAGGGTCAGTTGGAGATACACCAAAGTTGATCAGTTAGTTCGATTTTCTGGAGCAGGGTTTGCTGAGAGAAATCGAACCAGTGATCAGAATTCAGCGAGGGGCAATGAGTGCATAGCAGAGAGGCAGAGATAGTGTCGGAAGACCAATGCAGAGGCAGAGAGGTAGACACAGAGCCAGCAAGAGCCATGCAAAGGGTCAAAGTGACTACGCAGAGGGCCAGAGGGCCTGCGTGGGTGACGCAGAGGTCCAAAGAGGTTGCATAGTGCATCAGGAGGCCGACACAGAGGGTTCTAGGCTGCACAGAGGCCAAGAGGGCTGACATTATGCCTTAGAGAGGCGCTGGAGAGAGTTTCGTGGAGCAGACTTTCAAAATATCTGCTTCTGAAGAGAGGTATTATTGCCAGATTAATTTCTCTGTTGGGTGAGCCAGTTTGGCACCCAGTTGTACTCAAGAAAAACTGCTTAATAATAAAACCCTCAGAACTGCTACACCGATTTTCCCAAGTTGGGTTTTTTCGGAGACGATTGTCCAAAAATAACAGTGTCACTTGTGTGTTTGTCTATTTCTTTCAATTGATGATTTGTAGATGGTTGAGACTGCATTGTGTTTATTTCAATATTTATATGGTTAAATAACTTGTTCAGTAATTAAACAAGTAGGCAAAATAAACCAGATAGTGCAAGAAAATTTCTAACGAGTTAGACTTAGAAATTTCAACATTAAGCAGTAGTTTTCTAAGTAGAAATCATTGGATGTCAAAACTGGCTATCCGATACAGAGAATAAATTGGCAAAGAGGTAGTGAGAAAAAATCTCACACTATCATTGGAGATCCAACACTGACCTGGGCTCTGGATGAGCTGCACTATGTTATCTTTGCGTGGGCTCATGCAGTCACAGCTCAAGGGACTGCATCACCTCCTCCTTTTGACCTTATACCAACTGGAAACTCGACCCTCTTGCCCTCTGGACTCACACCCCGGCTTTTGGCACTAGATCTTGACTACTCCTCAGCAAAATTGTGGACTCCTCTTAAGCACTACATTGCCTGTGGGTGGCATTGCGCTGCCTCTCTAAACCTCTTGATGCCTTCTCTTCCTTGCACTCACTGGAACTGGAAAAATCTCCTCCAATCTACTATCCCTACCCCTCACTGCAAGAAGATCACTTGATCTCTCGCCGGCAACTTAGCATTGCTACTCTTGAGAATTTGATCTCTAGATCTCACTATCTCAGTGTGTTCTCCAAGTGCCATCAAGCTCCTTCTTATGATCTCCCGTTGGAGCACCAACGGCCAAGATTAAATCATAATCAAGGGCTGAGATTAACTGGGAGTTGATCCTCGTCTTTATCTAGAAGATTCACACCAGATTTAATTAATACCCTTTAATTAATCACATTTCCTAAGTTTAGATTTAGGAATACATTAAAAATGATTAATTATTTTAATTAAACCATCTCTAGGTGAAATTTTCACAAACGATTTTTGGGTCTGGGAGAATGCATGTGTCTTAGCCTTTCTGCAAAATCTCGAGGCTAGAGCACATCCGATGCTACAGAAATCAATAGCCCTCGCATCAAGGGTCCCAGTTAGGGGCGGGGGGAGCAGAGAAAGAAGAAGAAGGACCTATCAAAGGTCAAGTGCTTCAGGTATGGCGAGTTTGACCACCACAGTACCCAGTGTCCTCTCAGAAAGAAGGACAAGTAGGAGAAGCAGGACCAGGCAGAAGCACATGCTGAGATAGATAGGTTGTCCTCCAAGTTAGAGGAAGACTTAACGATAATGGCAGCCATGCTACCAGGAGTGAGGTGGCATGACTTGGCGTTGTAGCCCTAGAGAGCTAGAGAGATTGGGCAAGGTCCTTGAGCGGTCTACCAAATGGATCAGTGCCTTGCTACGGGGCCCACAGTATTCAGTAGCAAGATGGATCAGTCGCAGTTGATGCAATCAGTACCAGAGTGACAGTTGCAGACTAGTAGCAGTCAGATACTGAGGAGCGCAGTGCAGTGTTGGCAGTAGAGCAGGTGGCACAATGGCAGAGCCAGCAGCAACGCAGAATCTTCAGTGACAATTTAGATGTCAGAGACTCGAGAGGCAGATGCATCATACTGAACACAGTTGATTCAATATTTTGGATGCTTTTCAGTTGCAGTTGCAACAGCAATAGATGAGAGGGAGTTGCAGTACAAATGTAGAGATGGCAGCAGTATGGCAGTGTCAGCGGCAACACAGATGCAGCATCAGAGTTGCGCAGTAGTTGGTGGGCAACAATAGTCAGACATAAATAGCATGACAGAGGTGATACAGAGACAGAGTGTTGTGGCAAAATGTGTAGCACTAGAGGGAGAACACAGTGCTCGCTAAGAGGGAGTGTTAGTTTCTATAGCATTGAATGTGTTCTAACCACGAAATTTGGTTGAGAGGCTAGAATACATGTGATCTCCAGAACCCAGAAATTCCACCTAGAAATGGCTTAATTAGATTATTAACCAATTTTTTAAATATTTCATAAGTCTAAACTTAGATAATATGGTTAATTAATCAGAATTAATTAATTCAAGGTGCAAATCATCTAGAAACTCACACGGATCGACTCCAAGATGATCTTAGCCATTGATTAAGTTTTAATCTTGGTCATTGGTGCTCCAACAGTGGGTTATAAGAGGAACTCGATGGGCACTTGGAGAAGATACACCAAAGTCACTTGGAGAATTCGATTTTCCAGTGTAGCAATACTCAGTTGTCGGAGAGTTCGAGCTTCAGTGAGGAAGCAGAGACAGCGATCTGGAGGAATTTTTTCCAGATCCGGAGAGGCAGCAACAAGGGACCGATTTATTCCCAGTGAGGTTGCGCAAAGGAATGTGCAGTTGCTTCAGAGAAGCAATTTGATTTAGCTCGAGAGGGACAGATAAGAATTATGAAGTAGGAGATCATGTTTTTGTCCACATCAAACCAAACAAAAGCACTATTAGATTCGGAAAAGGGACAAAGTTGTCACCCCGATTTATTGGACCATTCAAAGTTCTTGAAAAGTTGGATCCGTCGCCTATCGTCTTGCACTACCATCCGACTTGCATAAAATTCATAATGTATTTCATGTATTTGTATTAAGACATTACTGACAAATCTCATAACCTTCAATGGAAGGAATTGCAGGTATTGGACGAGGGAACCATTTCGATCGAACCATTACGTATACTGGAACGTAGGGTTTGACAGCTCGAGAACCGTCTGGTAGACCAAGTTAAGGTCCAATGGGACAAGTATAGCCCTGGATTAGCTACTAGGGAAGATACGGAGATGATGTCAAAGATACCCCAACTTGTGTCAATTTTGAAGAATTTAAACCCATATTTTGTATATATTTACTTTAAATCATATACTTAAAACTCTTTGATGGTGATCACATGTAAAAATGAATTTTATGTCACAAGAACAAGATATATGTTATTTACTTAATTCTACTAGTACGTGGATACGAATATGAAGTTTAATATTTGATTAACTTTGCGATGAAATCAAAATTATGGATTATGTTATGGATGAGAGAGCTATAATTTTATTTCATTTCTGCATACCGATATGATTGATGAGATAGAAACAAAAGAATGATTACATTTTAATATGAAAGCTAAATACATGAGCTGGATAAGACCAAGTATGTTATACCATAGATAAAAACATGTATGCATTATACAAAAACTATTATTTAAATACGAATTGTTTTGAATATATTGATGCATATGTTATGATGTATGGACAAGTGTTTTCATTGCAGATAGCATTGTTACCAAATGACTACGTGATGACAAAAGCTTCAAGAATAATTGAAACTCAATAAGATTCCATGATAGGATGTTGACCCTGGTTCTACTAGGAGGGGTGGAGGTATTGCCAATTTTTACCCTCCAAAAATTGGAGTCATGGAAGGACTGTGTGAATCACGTTGCCCATGAAGTGTGATGATGACTGCCAGATGTCTACTAGGCAATCAAGTTGATATAATCGACGTTGACACCCTTAAGAGCCTATGAATGGTTAAATCAGTATAGTTGACGGCATGGCATGCTCCAGTAGAGGACGGATATGAAGGGAGCAGAAGGATTAAGAAGGATAAGATGATTATACAATAGCTTGAGAGCACAGTTGGGGCAGGGAATGACTATCAAGTTTATAAAATTTTAAATGTTCAAACAAAAATTCAACCTTGAAATGCAATCCTTACATGATCAGACTAATCACTAAAGAAATCACTAATATATTATATAAAACCCAACTTCGGGACGAAATTTCTGAAGGAAGGAAGTATGTAATGACCCATTCCGATATATAAGCAAAAGAGCATTAGCGTGCATACGATGTATGCATATGATAGCTACATATGCACACATCGCATGCCTTGCACTAGTATACTTATTAGATAATTAGGAAAAATGTTTAAATGAATGAAAATGGGCTAAACACCTAAATTATTGAGAAGAGAGATATTACCTAAAATCCAACACTCAAAATATACATATTAAATGTTTCATACTTGTAAGGTTGTTAAATAAAATTTACAATTCCAATCCTTCTAATGCAACTATTAATCATTATAAAGTTACAAGGCAAGTATTGCTAATATATATGTATAAAACTATATATTTATAAGTTAAAGTTTTTAAATTAATATAACAAAAAATTGATATATATATATAACTATTGATTTTTATTATTATAATTAAATTTTATAAAAGTTAAAGTTATTAAAGTTTAAACATGTCAAACATATCAAAGATATAAACACGTATCCTCACCTCCCATTACACGTAAAGCTAAATCTGTCAAATAAAATCTAATGAGGGCGGTGGAAGAAGGCAGTGACCGCCTAGGGATGGTATTTATCCCGAGTACGCAGAGACACCAAGGGAGAGAAGTTTTTTTGGGAAAGAAAGACTGAAAGGAGAAGGGGAGATCTGAATCAGAGCTGGAGATTCGATTTAGAGCTAGATATCTGAATCAAAACTTGAGAACTGAGCAATTATTCTTGAAGCTTTTGGGCACGGGGGACCAAAATACTCCAATTGGGAAGTATTTTGGAGCTAAGTACCAAGGTTGTGCTCAGCTTGGCTAGGAGGATTTAGTCATTTGGTATCGGGAGCAATTGGGGCTACATCACCACGGAAATGACGTCAAACTCGGAAACCAGGTATGAATATGTGAATTAAATTAATGAATTATGCCTAGATTGTAATTGGCAAATTTTATAGAAATTAATGGTTTAAATTGTGTTTGGTCCTTACAGTGTTCTTCTAGAAGTTTCACTCTCAGTTTGATTAATACCTTTTAATTATTTTAATTTCCTAAGTTTAGACTTAGGCACCCATTAAAAATAATTAATTATTTTAATAAAATTGTCTCCGGGTGGAATTTCCCAAAATGATTTCTGGGTATTCTGGTATACATGTGTCCAAACCTCCCTACAAATTATGAGACTTAGAGCACATCCAATGCTACCAGAAATCAACAGGTTTGACTTCAACAAATAACAAAATTTATACTGAAATTGAATGACACAAAAGGGAGTGGGAAACCTGCTGATGTTTGAGGGACTTATTATGCGTGAAACTAATCCATGTGCTAACATCAAGTAGAGATAAACAACAGCACTACAAAGTAGGACAGGACAGCAACAGAAATGAAGGAAAATCAGCAAAGTAAGTCAATCTACAAGAGTGCCTATGACCAAAAGAAACAAAACTGACATCTGAAAATAAAACAGCAGAAAAAACAGGGAAACTTTGCAAAATAACAGCAATTAAAAGGAAACAACTACCCACAGAAACCCAAAATTTTCACCTTTGTTTTTTCTAGAAACCCTTTCTTGCTTTACTAGACCCAAAACTCTTCTTCTGGAATTTTGTCAAAGCTGCCATGATCAATCAGCATACTCAAATGACCAATGTAACCATGCAGCCAAGTGATCTATAAAACGGGAAAGATGAAACATTATCAACATTCCAATGCAACCAACGATGAAGTCTCCCAAGTCACCAATATGGATAAGAAAGTAGAAGAGACAATACTCCAAATCTACCTCCAGAAAGTTGAAACACTTCCATCGTCCTCAGCACAACCAAATCAAGAGTAGACCTAATATCCAAGCCATAATCAATTAAAGGATCTCCTTGAAGGACACAATCTGAATGTGGGATCATGGACAAATTGTAAGGAAGATTATCTTCTGGTTGAACCAAAAGTTGATCCCCATGCTGCAATGGTATCTCATCAGACTATTCTGAAACCAACGCTGGAATATGCAAGGTTAAGTCTCCTGCTGATCAGTTATGCATGACTGATTTGTTACTCTTCCTTTTGAATTTTATCATCATTGGAAGGAACCAACAAACCCACTTGTAAACTCAGCTCTTCAGCTTTATCTTCATGGAACTCTGAATATGATGCAAGCAGTATCTCATCAAATTGTTCTTGAACCACTGCTGGATCATTGGCAAATTGCGAAGAAGATCATCTTCTATTTGAACCAAAAATTTCCCCCCCGCACCCCCCACTACAATGATATCTCATTTGTCAAAAGATTGTTTGAATCATGGAAACAAAAGATAAGACTAGTTGCATAGTCAGCACTGCATAGAGTATAGGTAGCAACGAGAGAAATAATACGTGGAAGAAAAGACAGATGGCTGCTCATTGAAATAGCTCTAAACCAAATAATGCCATTTGCTCCCCAACTCACGCAAAATCTGACAACTGTTTCGTGGCTCTTTTAAAAGAGAAAAACTGCTGCAAATACTAGACAATAGGCATAAATATGGCTGAAATGCTTACTAAACAAATAGCAAGAAGGGCGTCGACCCCTCGAAAAATAAACTAAGGTCATGCAATCCTCTTGAACTCCATTAATAAACATTAAGTGTCAACTTATCTCAAGATAAACAAGGCCACCTCCATAAATAAAATTGTAAAATCAGCCATCTCCCATAATAGTTTTCCATATCCCATGCAAACTAACCAATAAGGTCATCTTGGCCAAAAATAATGATCTCCCAATTTCCCAAATATTGATTTGGGGTAGCATCGGATGTGCTCTAGCCACGAAATTTGGTGGAGAGGTTGGGGCACATGAGATCCTCAATACCCAGAAAGGGTTTGGGCAGATTCTAAACAGTTTAGGAGATATTAAAATAATTAATATTTTTAATGGAGTCCCTAAGTCTAAACTTAGGGAAAATAAAATATTAATGCGGATTAATATAAAACTGTGTTAGAATGGTCCAAAAGACATGGATCAAGCCAGATCTAATCTTAGCCATTGATTAGGGACTTAATCTCGACCGTTGATATGTCAACAAAAAAAGTATAAGAGGAGGCTTGAGGGTCACTTGGAGAATACACCAGAGTGATCAGTGATTCTATTCTCTAGAGCAGGGTTTTCTAAGAGAGATAGAATTAGTGATCGGGAGATGCAGCTGAGGGGCATTTGAGTACATAGATACTGAGAGGCAGAGATAGTGCCGGGAGAGCAGCGCAGCAGCCAAGGAAAGTGACGCAAAGCCAACCAGGGCTCACGCAGGGCCCCGCAGAGGCTGCCGGGAGCTGCGCAAAGCCTCAGAGAGGCCAGCGTTGTTGACGCAGAGGGCCAGAGGGCTGACGCAGGGCCTCCCTGGGCTGACACAGACCCATCCGGGGTGACACAGGGCCAGCGCTGGGCAGAGAGAGCTAACGCGGTTCAGAGAGGCTGACGCTGGGGTTTCTAGCGCAGATTTGTGATGAGTAGCTGCCGGAAGGATTATTCGGGGTTTCAGCTAGAAGATTTGTCAGAAACTAAGAGGTATTATTGCCAAGGAAATTCTCTATTAGGTAGGCCAGTTTCAGCAACCAGATTGTACTCTGATATTGCTTAATAAAAAAACCCTCAAATAGTTGCACCGGTTTTCCCACATTGGGTTTTTCTGGGGACATTAGTCCAAAAATAATGGTGTCATATGATGTGTTTGTTTCTGTTTCTTTTAGTTGTTGATCTGTAATATGTTGAGCATGCACTAGTGTTTATCTTCATTATTTACATTGTAAATAACTTGTTAAGTAAAATAAAAAGTAGGTAGGAATAAATCAGATAAAGTGCACGTAGGGTTTCTAGCTAAGTAAACTTAGAAACTTCAACATGGTATCAAAGCATGATTGCAGATCACAAGAGGACTAAGGACATCAGCCGAGCGGAGCAATAACAGCAAAAAACAGTTGTCCCAAGGTGATAGAAGTTGTTTCTAGCAGAGCAGCAACAAGGGAAGGGTGACGCAGTGCCTGTGTCATCAAGGGTGAGCCAAGAAGAGGTAGCGCAAAAGCTAAGGAGGCAAAGGGAGCCTCACGCAGAGCCATGCAGTAACTGGAAAAGCTGACGCAGTTGCCTGAGGAGAACGGGTTGCTGGTGCCGGGATTGCGCAGGGCCTAGGAGCTCTCACCTTTAGGTTGCCGGGGTTTAGAAGGTTGTGAGAATATTGTAGAGTGGAGCTAGTGAGGCACTATAGTCAAAACAGTACCTAACAAAGCAAGGCCAGAGGAGTTGCTACTGAGGGTTTCTAGCCGAGCAACCCGAATTAGTGGTGCGATTGCACAAGACGATCAGAGTAGGGGGCATGTCAATAGCGGTAGAAGGATTTCCAGGAGAAAAATTAGGACTCAGAAGGAGTCCAGAAGAGAACTTCCAGACGGGAAGAAGAGACTCAGAGGAGTCGAACAGAGAACTTCTAGGAGGGAAGTAGAGGAGAATCATGGCACTACACGAAGTAAGAGACCAGGATAGACTGGACGGAGCGTCGAACTTCACAGTCTGGAAGGCCAGAATCTTATTCGTACTTGACAAGAATCGTGTCAACAACTTCGCCTTGAAGGTAATAGCTATCCCAGTCGACCCCAATGATAATGACAAGTACGAGGAGGAAATGGAGAGGGCCAAGAGCATCATCCTTGATGGGGTCAAGGATCATGTAGTACCACACATAGCCATGAAGGAAACGACATTTGAGATGTGGGAGGCTCTCAAGAAGTTGTACTAGCATATTTCTGTGCAGAGAAGAATGTTGCTTGAGAATCAGTTGAGGTCGTATTAGATGAAGAAGGGAGAACCGATTGACACCTTCCTCGGAGGACTGAATGAAATCCGAGATCAGTTGACTGCTATAGAGGCGACACCAGATCAGGAGCTGATGGTGAGGACAGCCTTGAATGCTGTCTCAGAAGTCTGGGAGGTATTTGCTAGAGTATACTGGGCAGAGGGACTCTCCCACCTTGGGATGAGATGTGGGCAGCTCTTCGCCAGGAAGAGATCAGACGACAGTCGAAGATACCCAGCAGCAGTAAGGGGATCAAAGTCACGCAGGAGGAGGAAGATGTTGCCCTAGCATCTGAGGGAAAGCAAGAGAAGTGGAAGAAGAAGGATCTCTCCAAGATCAAGTGCTTCCACTGTGGGGAGCTGGGTCATTATGCTACCCAGTGTCTGAGGAAGAAGAGTAAGGGAGAGTCTTCCGAGACTAAGGCAGCGCCAACACTGGCAGAGAAGGAAGCTTTGACAAATGATGATTGTGCCATGAGTACACATGCGCCACTTGAGCGGAAGTGGGGAGACATCGAGCTGTAGTCAGGTGGATTACAGGCGATGAGGGGCAGGACCCTTGAGGTACCCAGCCTCTTGGATTAGACCTTGCTACAGGAGACCCGAAGAGGAGTAGCAGGACTGGCTGAGTCGGGTATATATGGATGCGGATGGAGCGGCAGAGAGAGATGCAGTGCAAGAGTCCCGAGACAGAGCGAGGTTAACAGGTTGCAGCAGTGTGAGAGGCACAGGAGTGTTGCACCGGTGCAGGATGGCACAGAGTGGTGTGCATCGGTGCGAGATGCAAGGAGTTGTTGCAGCAGTGCAGTGGTCAAAGAGGGAGCACTTGTCAGCGGCAGAGGGAGCTTCAGCATCAGTGGGTGTCTCTAGCCCAACAGGGAGGTCAAATTGGGAGATCAGTGACTTACTTGTCAGTAACTGAGTTGCAGTGCACCAATGGGCAGCACAATGCAACATGATGAGAGGAGGTGCAGTGCGAATGCAGTGCTGGGAGAAAGGACCAGCAGCAGCACGGATGCAGAGGGAGTTGTCGTACAGATGCAGCAGTGGCAGTGGCAGAACCATGGGCAGCAGTATAGGATGTAGTAGTGCAAAGGATGTTGGACAGGAAGGCCTAGCATCAGAGCAGGTACCGATGTCGGATGATCAGAGTAATACTCAGTGAGGAGTATTGCTAGAGCTCAATCCTCGCTAAGAGGGAGTGTTGATTTTGGATAGCATCGGATGTGCTCTAGCCACGAAATTTGGTGGAGAGGTTGGGCCACATGAGCTCTCCAATACCCAGAAAGGGTTTGGGCAGATTCTAAACAGTTCAGGAGATATTAAAATAATTAATATTTTTAATGGAGTCCCTAAGTCTAAACTTAGGGAAAATAAAATATTAATGTGGATTAATATGAAACTGTGTTAGAATGGTCCAAAAGACATGGATCAAGCTAGATCTAATCTTAGCCGTTGATTAGGAACTTAATCTCGGCCATTGATATGTCAACAGGAAAAGTATAAAAGGAGGCTTGAAGGTCACGTGGAGAATACACTAGAGTGATCAGTCATTCTATTCTCTAGAGCGGGGTTTGCTAAGAGAGATAGAATTAGTGATCGGGAGATGCATCTGAGGGGCATTTGAGTACAAAGAGACAAAGAGGTAGAGATAGTGTCGGCAAACCAGTGCAGCAGCCAAGGAGAGTGACGCAGAGCCAGCCAGGGCTCACGCAGGGCCACACAAAGGCAGCTAGGAGCTGCGTAGAGCCTCAAAGAGGCCAGCATTGCTGACGCAGAGGGCCATAGGGCTGACGCAAACCCATCCGGGGTGATGCAAGGCCAGCGCTGGGTAGAGAGGGCTGACACAGTCCAGAGAGAGGCTGGCACTGGGGTTTCTGGGGCAAATTTGCGCTGAGTAGTAGGATTATCCAGGGTTTCAGCCAGAAGATTTGTCAGAAACTGAGAGGTATTACTGCCAAGGAAATTCTCTGTTGGGTAGGCCAATTTCGGCACCCAAATTGTACTCTGATATTACTTAAAAAGAAAACCCTCAGATAGCTGCATTGTTTTCTCACATTGGGTTTTTCCCAGGGACATTAGTCCAAAAATAATGGTGTCATATGGTGTGTTTGTTTCTGTTTCTTTTAATTGTTGATCTGTAATATGTTGAGCATGCACTAGTGTTTATCTTCAGTATTTACATTGTAAATAACTTGTTAAGTAAAATAACAAGTAGGTAGGAATAAATCAGATAAAGTGCATGGAGGGTTTCTAACTAAGTAAACTTAGTAACTTCAACACCAAACTTGGCAAAAAGGAATCAATTGACCTAGCTACCTTTCTTTTCCAAAAATAGTGATGAGACATCCACTAAAAATAGAAGTGGAGTCATGAAAAAACAATTTTAGCAAACTGCCAAATATACTCAACAAAGGCAACCTATGGTTTTTTGGATGAGATATGGTTGAAATGGCCACCACGTGTCATACTAGAAAACTTTCACTTGGAAAATTGAAAACACAACTTGGAATATTGAGATATTTTGACTTGTTAGTCCATCCTAGTATGTGTGTTTTCAACTTAAACATGCAGAAATCCTAAAGAGGAAAAAAATTGGAAAGAAATAAAAAATAAAAAATAAATAAAAATTGACTTTATGGATCCAAATATTCAACAAATAAATTTAATTTCAAACATACCATATGGAAGGGAATCAATTTCAAAGATATGAGGAAACCTTGGGGTATAATATTAATCATCTTTAAATAAAACCACTAAGGTTCTGTCTACTTTTCTATTGAGTACTAGGCAACAAACTTTGCAGTTTCAATCAGATTTCTTGGTACGTTCAGGATTAGAGATTAATACAAAGCAATCTAACATTAGTCTTATAGAACAATCAACACATGATAATCACTAAAAATAAAACAATAATCACAATATTTTAAATCATTGTTGAAAACATCAGCATCAACAAAAATGGCCAAGGGTCTGAAATATAATTGATAGACAATATCGACAAAAACGGGCAATCTATGGAAAGCATTGAAAAATACAAAATAAATTCATTTTTTCAATTTATTTTTAAATAGAAGCCAACACCAATATATGATGTAGTAGATGCCAAATGATACATGAAAGTTTAAACATCAACTCTTGATATTGAACCTTGATAGATTTCCATTCTGTTAAATTTCCATAACCCCAACATCCAGCAAGTTATTTCCTAGTAAATTACTTGTTGTAAATTAACTTAAACAACAGTTTACTGAATAAAATGCACCGTACAGAATCTGGATTTCAACTAGTAAGTAATATAAATTTCAGCAGAAGCAAATGAACATCAAATTCACACATGCACACACAGAATTTCTGCCTTTCAAAATCTGTTGTTTATTAAATTAAATTCTTAGCATACAAGGGTTTCCCAACTTAGGAAATAAATTGTCCAATGAGGGAAAATGCAATTACAGCAAAACCTGGAAATTTCTAGCTGAAGAAAACCAGTGTTCCAAGGGGATGCGTCCCCCCGGGTCGGTGCACGCACCCCTCGCACCCCACGCACCCTGGACGAGGGGACGGGGGTGCATTTCCCTACTCACCCCTTTTGGGGAGTCGTGGGGAGACGCGGGGAGGTGCGTTTCCCCAATGTTGGGGGACGCAACTCCCCAAAAGGGGTGCTTTTGGGCATCCCCCCTCAAATTTGTCCAATAACACTTTATGTAAAAAAAAAATTGAAAATTCACGTATGAAAAAACTTTAAAAATAAAATAAAACAAAACTTAAAAAAAATAAATAAAAAAACTAAACTAAACTAAAAATTAAATAGTTAAAAGTTAAAACTTACCTAGGTTGTTAAAATTGGCAACTAGGGCCAAACTCCATGTGGATCACCTTATTTATGGCTTCTAATATTTTTTCTAGATTCCTCTCATCGAGAGGTGTAGGATTGATCTAAAGATCATCCGATTCCGATAAGTATTTATGGAAATATGAATTTATTTTGTTTATGGACAAATTGTCAAGGTTGGCCAGCAAACTTACGTAGGTTCAGAAGCCCAACAGTCATGTCTATTCAACCTCAATGCTTGCATATAAATACAAGAAGCATTCTCCTCATTTGGACAATTCAATTCACTCATCTTCTCCCTCTCTCCCACGCATAAAAGGAGCCTCTCTCTGTCTCACACATGTGTCTGAAAGGAAGACGTCCTAGGGCAAGGAAGACGCAGAAAGAAGGACGCTAGGGCAGCAGGTCATCTCTTTGACCAACGTTGACCTTCCTGAAGTGTGGATTGGGTGTGGTTGCCTCTCCTAGGTAGGCCGCAATTTTTGGCACAAAAATCGAGGTGATTTGACCTCTGGTTTGAGCAGTATTCACTGCCCTAGTTTAGGGCTGCAAGTTGACTTCAGAAATCTGCAAATTGACTGAACTTTTGGGGCTGTTCTAAGGCTGTTTCTTCAGGTTGTTCGAGGACAAGTTGAGCAGAAATTGACCAAGTATTTTAGAGGTCAATTTCAACTAGTTTGACCAAGTTTGATTTTGTTGATCTAGGATTTGTTGCTGCTGATATAAAATTACAGAATTCAAATTTTGTACTATTTCTCTTTGCTGAACTATGGAAGATAAAAGAAGATTTGATCAAAGGGTTTCCCCGCATTGGAGTTTGTCCCTGGCTAGCCGCCACGTCTTGTGTCTCTTGTCTTGGCTTGTTTTTTGTTGATCATTTAATGTTCTATCTGCACTTTACTTAATGTATATGTGATTTCTGTGGCTAATAAGAAGAAAAATAAGTAAATTGCTCTAAGCATAGAACATACCATCATTTAACATGGTATCGGAGCTGAAGTGAAGACAGCCCAAGCAAGAGCAAGAGCAATCACTGAAGAGAAGGTTGGCAAGGCTATCTTAAAGAAATCATAGGGTTCTCAACACACTTCCTTGCTGAAGACAAACTCCGTGAGAAGTCTGACTATCACGGATGGAAGATGTCTCTTGATCTAACATTAGAAGAGCAGGAAGTGTTGGACCTTGTGAGAGGCGGGATTGTTGAGCCTCCATCAAATGCATCCGCTGCTGCTAGGAACAAATGGACAAAGGGAGAAGTCAAAGCAAGGAAGATCATTCGGGACTCTATCAACAAATGCTTGGTGGCCTATGTTTCCGAGCTGAACACCTCCAAGGAAATCTATGATAGACTAGTGAGTTTATTTAAAGTTAATGATGCAAATCAAGTCTTGTTTCTTAGAAATAAGCTAAAGAAAATTAAGAAGGGCAAAGATGAGAGTCTGCAAGCATATTTCTTAAGGATCACCGAGATCAAGAACGATCTGCTATCTATTGGGGAAGTAATTCCTGATAGGGAAATGACACTCACAACTCTGGGAGGACTGCCATGTGAATGGTATATATTCAGGACTACTCTTCTCAACAATAACGTAATTCTTGGATTTGAGGAATTAATGGCCAGATGCATTCAAGAAGAAACGAGGATGGAAGAGCAAAAAATGCTCATACTTAAAGGTCATCCCTCTGCCTTTTCTTCTCATACTAAAAGAAGAAACAATTCCGGGGCTAAATTCAAAGGAAAGGCTCGACCAAAGGGTGGAAGAAAAGGATGATGTTACAATTGCAATAAAACGGGTCACTATGCTAGGGAGTGCCCTGATAAAAGGGACTCACACTGGGACAATGATCAAAATCCCTCTCAAGGCAATCAAAGGAATGGCAGGTCAAATGGCAGAGGTAAAAGAAGTGTCGGAAATCAACGAAGAGGACAACCATTCAAGAAGGTAAGAAATTCCAGGTATGAATCTAACACTGTTAACAATAAACAAGATGAATATTATCTACCAATAGCTCTATCTACTACTACTCCCCCGGACTCGCTGGGAAATTGGCTTATTGATAGTGGTGCCTCAAGGCACTTCACTGGTTACAAAGAAGCTCTCTATAATCTGATAGAGAAGGAAACCAACCTGGAAATTGCTCTTGGAGATAATTCAAAATATTCTGTGAAAGGCGTAGGAAATGTCACTCTTCAATTGAATCAGGGTAATACCATCCACTTACAAGATGTATTATATGTACCTGATCTCAAAAAGAACCTGGTGTCCATTTCGGCAATGGAAGACAAAGGCTACAAGGTCACCCTCAGCGATGGCAAGGTACGTGTATGGAAAAAAACTTTAAAGATGCTTTTACTCTTGGGTTTCGAGTTGATTCATTATATCAAGTCGGTGGAAGTCCGTTGGGTGTCATGTCTTGTGACACATCTCTTCAGTCCGAATTATGGCATCAGAGGTTTCCTCACCTTCATTACAAAGCTCTACCTGATGTAAGAAAAATGGTGACCGGGATGCCCGAGTTCAGATTAGAGCAAGAAGGTGTATGTCCAGGATGTGCCGAAGGGAAGCTCAAAAGGGGACCATTCCCCTCAAGCCAAAGCAAGACCTCTGATATATTGCAGTCGGTTCACTCAGACATATCTCGTATGATGCCTGTGAACTCCTTGGGAGGATATTTATATTACCTCACTTTTACAGATGAATATTCTCGCAAGACTTGGATATACTTCTTGAAAAAGAAGGATGAAGTGTTCTCCTAGTTTCGGCACTTCAAAGCCTTGATCGAGAATCAAACCGAAAAGAAGATCAAGATCTTAAGGATTGATAATGGGACTGAATATGAATCCAATGAGTTTCATGACTTTTGCAAAGAGGCTGGCATTAAGAGGGAGACTACTACGCCATATACTCCTGAACAGAATGGTGTGGCGGAAAAGAAGAATCGTACAATTGTGGAAGCTATCCGTGCTATGCTCCATGATCCAAGACTTTCGAAGTTTCTATGGGCCGAAGTTGCAAATACCACCATATATGTACAAAACCAATGCCCTCATCAAGCATTGGGTTCCAAGACTCCCAAAGAAATGTTCACTGGTAAGAAACCTGACGTATCTCATTTTAGAATTTTTGGAAGCCCTGTATATTTTCAAGTGCCGAAAGAAAAAAGGAATACATTGGGTGCATCTGGAAAGAAAGGAATCTTCGTGGGATATAACGAAAATACTAAGGGCTATAGAATCTATGTAGCTGGTCAAAGGGAAGTCGAGATTAGTCATGATGTCACCTTTGACGAAGATATGGCTCTTAGCAAGGTAGACAATCTTCCTACTTTAAGGGGATCTAAAGAAGCTGACGCCCGGGAACCGAAGGAAAAAGAAGATGAGACGATGCCCGATGTTGAAGAACCCATGGACCCTATTGATCTTCCTCTGCAAGAGCCTTCCTCTTCTAGGAAGAGGCCTTCATGGCTTAGGGGGACACTTGATGCTGCTGAAGGACACATTAAACCCCGAGGAACCTTCCGTGAAAGCAAGAAGCCGAACAAGTATCAGGGATACCTGACCATCATGAGCACGATCATCCAAAATGAGCCTTCGTCATTCACAGATGTCGTCAAGCATCAAGAATGGAAGAAAGCTATGACCGAGGAATATGAGCCCATTATGAAAAACGATGTTTGGGATGTGGTCCCCAAACCCCAAGACAAAGCGGTTGTCACTTCAAAATGGCTTTACAAGATAAAGCATGCAGTTGATGGAAGTGTGGAAAAGTATAAGGCTCGTTTTGCCGCTCATGGCTTCTCCCAGAAGGAAGGTATAGACTATGACGAGATATTTGCACATGTTTCCCGATATACCACCATCCGCTCGATCATAGCCCTTGCTGCTTCGCAAGGATGGAACCTACATCAGATGGATGTCAAGACTGTGTTCTTACATGGTTCGATCAAAGAGGAGGTCTATGTGGAGCAACCCGAAGGATTTGAGATTTATGATCGAGAATCTCATGTGTGCAGGTTGAAGAAGGCCCTTCATGGGCTAAAGCAAGCACCCCCAGCATGGTATGAGAGGATCGATAGCTACTTGATGAAGCTGGGATTCACTAGAAGTGAAGTCGACCCTAACCTTTACTTTAAGGTTATAGATGACAAGTCTCTCATACTGATGCTATATGTTGACGACCTCTTTCCAACAGATGCAAACCCTCTTATTCACGAATGTAAGAAGGAGTTGGCCTCTGAGTTCGAGATGAAAGACCTAGGACTTATGCACCATTTCCTAGGACTGGAAGTCTAGCAGAAACCAGGGGAGATTTTCCTATCTCAAGGAAAATATGTGGTGAAGATATTGGAGAGATTCGGCATGGTGGACTGCAAGCCCGTAACTACCCCGATGGAGCTTGACTTCAAGAAGTTAAGCGGTAGTGCTGCCGGACCTGTTTTACGAAATGCTACCGAATATCGTCAACTCGTCGGAGCATGAACTCCCGTCTGGATATATGCTTTGCAGTCAACACATTGAGTCAACATATGTTTGAGCCTCACCACTCACATTGGATTGGTGCCAAGGATCTGTTGAGATATCTTCCTGGCACAATCACTCATGGTTGAGATACACTGCCGGAGATGTGAGACTACTTGGGTATACTGATGCTGATTGGGCTAGCAGTGTGGTGGACCAAAAGAGCACTTCCAGGTGTTGTTTCTCTTTGGGATCTACCTCCATATCCTGGATGAGCAGGAAGCAGAAATCAATGGCTTTGAGCACCACCGAGGCAGAGTACATTGCTACTAGCATGGCCTCCTGTGAGGCAGTGCCTATTTGTCAATCCTAAATAGGGTTGTACATATCATTCATTAGTATTTCTAAATATAGAAATAGGTTCAAGTGCTCCCAAGTCCCAATATATGTCATTACGCTTAAAAACCTCTGCCTCCTCTCCTTATCAGTCGAGCCTGCTTGTGCATCCTGAAAATGCTATAATAGGAGGGAAAGATGTGAAAACCTCCGCCAAAGCATATATTCTCTATGTCATTATGCATGAATTATATATGTCATTACGCCATCTTGCCGAGGTGCACATCTCTATCTCTACCTAAACTACCATATGCTCATATATAACTGCCATCTGGTTGCGAAAGCTCTTCAGTGAGCTGTTTGGATTTACATTGGATACAACCGTGATTCTGTGTGACAACCAGTGCGAGATCCGTTTATCAGAGAATCTCGTATTTCATGATCGTTCCAAGGCTCAAGCATATCGATATCAGGTACCACTATATTTGAGATATGGTGCAGCAACGAGCAATAAGGCTCTAACATATCAGTACAGATGAACAGGTCGCAGACATTTTGACAAAGCCCCTAAGAAAGGTCAAATTCCTGACTTTCCGAGAATGACTTGGTGTCGTTCAAAGACCCTCTTATGAGGGTCGAGTATGATGTATTTAGCTCTGGGAGCTCCAAGGGGTGTGGGGTACTTCTTGGAGCGACATGTGACCACAGGGCGACTCACCATCCCCTGGTGGTGCACTATGTACAGGGTAAAGGTTCAACCTTCCCCTGTGACACCCCGTGGCGACTATGGAACAGGATGATTAGTTCTCCTGTGGGCCAGGATGATTCGTTCTCCGTGGCGACTGTGAAGCAGGATGATTAGTTCTCTTGTAAGCCAGGATGATTAGTTCTCCGTGGCATCCACTGGGCAGGATGATTCGTTCTCCTATGGACAGGATGATTAGTTCTCCTGTCGAGGCATCCTACCCATGCAGTCTGGGACTCATGGGAAGTACCTCTCATTTGATCAATGAGCAGGGAAATGAGGATAGGGACCATAGTAGTACTATCGATGGACGCATCGTTGTATCTACCGTACTCCCTATGCTAGCATGACCTCCATTGATCTGGGATCAATGATACTAATCTGGGATCAGTGAGAGTGTTTCACGCTCTGAGACTAACTTCGAGTCAGTGGAGGATGGTATGATACATCCTCGATCATTTCTTCTTCTTCATAGTTTAAGCAACGCAGAGCAGAGCAGAGTGGGGTCAAGTTGTACAAGACAGTGCATTTGATGGTTGGATAGCAGCGACGGTCTGACAGATTGCAGATGAAGTTCTCCCTAGTTGAGAGGGAGTGTTAAAATTGGCAACTAGGCCCAAACTCCATGTGGATCACCTTATTTATGGCTTCTGATATATTTCCTAGATTCCTCTCATCAAGAGGTGTAGGATTGATCTAAAGATCATCCGATTCCGATAAGTATTTATGGAGATATGAATTTATTTTGATTATCGACAAATTGTCAAGGTCGGCCAACGAACTTATGTAGACTCAGAAGCCCAACAGTCATGTCTATTCAACCTCAACGTTTGCATATAAATATAAGGAGCATACTCCTCATTTGGACAATTCAATTCACTCATCTTCTCTCTCTCTCTCTCCCACGCATAAAAGGAGCCTCTCTCTCTCTCACACGTGTGGCTGAAAGGAAGACGTCCTAGGGCAAGGAAGACGCATAAAGAAGTACGCTAGGGCAGATTGGGTGTGGTTGCTTCTCCTAGGCAGGCCACAATTTTTGGCACAAAAATCGAGGTGATCTGACCTCTGGTTTGAGCGGCATTCACTGCCCTAGTTTAGGGCTGCAAGTTGACTTCAGAAATCTGCAAATTCACTAAACTTTTGGGGCTGTTCTATGGCTGTTTCTTCAGGCTGTTCGAGGACAAGTTGACCAGAAATTGACCAAGTATTTTAGAGGTCAATTTCAACTAGTTTGACCAATTTTGACTTTGCTGATCTAGGGTTTGCTGCTGCTGATATAAAATTACAGAATTCAGATTTTCTACTATTTCTCTCTGCTGAACTATTGAAGATAAAAAAGATTTTATCAAAGGGTTTCCCTGCATTGGGGTTTGTCCCTAGCTAGCCGCCACATCTTGTGTCTCTTGTCTTGGCTTGTTTTCTGTTGATCATTTAATGTTCTATCTGCACTTTACTTAATGTATATGTGATTTCTATGGCTAATAAGAAGAAAAATAAGTAAACTGCTCTAAGCATAGAACATACCATAATTAACATAGGTTAACTTACCTATTCATTTCCCAAATTCTCTTGCCCGTTGTCGAGCTCTGCTGAGTGCTCTTTTGCCGTCGTCGAGCTATGCTCTCTTGCCCTCCGTCGAGCTCTTCTAGAAGGATGAAAGATGAATTTAATTTTTAAATCTATGTAGGTTATAGAATGAAGGATGATGAATGATGAATGATATGGATCAATGTATATGAATATTTCGTTATTGAATTTTATTATTGAATCTCATTGTATAGATGAATGATGAGTATGTCATATGAATGATGTATGTATCAAAATGAATTATGAGGATGGATCAATGCATGTCATTATTTAATTCAATTATGAATTTAAATTTTATGTGTGGATCAATGTATTACTATTAGTCTATTTATGCTTTTATTACTGAATATGAACTTGAATTTTATATATATATATATAATTAAAAAATTATATACCTTGACGTCCCCCCACACCCCCGAAATTTCCCTAAAATTTGAGGGTACTCCCACATGTCCCCCCTATTCGTCTCCCCGCACCTGTGTCTCCCACACCCGAGTCTTGGTGGAACATTGAAGAAAACCCCTTCTTGCTAGTCCATACAACCTATACGGCCTACCTACAACCTGTTTGTGTTGTACAACCTACCCGCAACCTATACAACCCTTCCTGTGGCACATGAGCCAATCTGCGCATTGTGCAGCTGCCTATGCATCCATACAACCCTGCCCACCCCATGTACGACCTTCCTGTGCACTGTGCAACTTGTTCATGCATTGTACAACCTGCCTATGACTTGTATGACCTAGCTCAAGCTACCTACCTATTGTACGACAACCCAAAAAATTAGTCCTTTGATATCTTTGGCTGCTTGGTCTTACTCTCTTGCTGCCCCTTTGCACTCTCCTCTTTTGTACTAGATGAAAGTCCTCCCTCACCTTTATTGAGATCTCCTAGATTCAGTGTCTTTTGTGGCTCAAAGCCTCAAACACTTAAAGTCTCTTGTGTGTCTTCCTCCTTCGCTTAACCTTGCTTTTATAAGCTTGATTTGTTAACGAATCCATAAACCTAATCTCCAAAGTGATTGATGGTTGAGATTAAATCTCAACTCACTTGAGATTAATAGCTATGGTTCCTCAGATTTACTAACGCAAAAATATTTGCATTTCATTAGATTGAATCACATTTTTTTATAAAAAGCACTTTAACTATTTTAATTGAAGTAAACTCGCTTGAAGGTTGAGATTAGATCTCAACTCACATGAGATCAATGGTTATGATTCATCTAATTCACTAGTGCAAAAATCTTTGCATTTCATTAGATTGACTCACTTTTTTTTATAAAAAGCACTTTATTGTATTTAATCCTTTAATTAAAGTAAATTTGCTTAAGGTTGAAGACTTTAGACACTTAGACCTATGCGGAAGTTCCTATCCAACACTACAATTATCATCACCCCCTCTTAGCGAGGAACTTCTTAAAGAGCCACTTGGGAATCTGGGATAGCTTTCCCTTCAATCCTAGCACTCCACCAAACCTATTGGCCTAATGCCTCTTCAATGATGTTACTCATTATTGCCACATAGTTCGAAAACTTCTTTAGAGGTTTGTTCTCCCTAAATGTCCTCCTAAGAGCCTCAACATGCTCCTAAGCATCCTTTAATGTCTACGTAAAAATCGAGCTCTCTTGACAGCACTAAAAGGAGTTTCCCTAGGGTTTGACTATGGGTGATGGCAACCCTGAACTAGTCAAAGTACCATGAGGTAAGGCGCTCATAGGATCATAGTGACTAGTGTATACCATTGGTGAGAGAGCTAACTTGGGTTGTCATACATATTGATGATGATACTAATATAGGTCAAGCTTATTGACCTAGATGATGATGCTATCAATGAGTTGAACCTTTCCTTAGAGAGATCATGTATACAAAGAACATCTAGATAGTCATTATGAATACCTCCATAGCTAAGAAGGAGTGTCGGTCTTCATAATGTTCATTTGTACTTGTAAGAGATGAAATGTAAATTATTTTTGTAAAAAGAAAATTATATGAAGCATGTTCTTCATGGTTGCAAGAAAAAGGAAATTATTTATTTGATTGCTCTTTAAGAGTGGGAAATGAAAATTTATATTTATATTTTGCCTCCACAAAGACCAAGTCGGCTCTCCTAGGATCAAGTCAGCCTACCCAAGAGACACGCCTTTTTCCATGGACGAACAACTATAAATAGAGCCTATTCGCTCTCCAAAATGACACAATTTCGGATGATCTAATCTAAGGCATATACGAAGCGTCTGAGGCTAATGTACTCTAAGAAACAGTGCGCATTTTTCTGAGGCCATCTTCTGTGGAACAATATGAAGATCCTGTGGAACCATGCGAAGTTTGAAGCCCATACTCTAAGGTGTGATGCAAAGTTTTGTGACACATTTGCGGCTGAAGCAAAAGGCGAATTTTGTGTGAAATTTACACTAGTTGCAATAATTGGAATTTAATCTCCTAACTTATGCAGTTTATTTGTCGTTAGAAAATTACGGTAAATAACAATACATTCGCTACTACAATCTTCACAAATTAAATATAGGAACTGAGAAAATAATGCAAACACAAGATAGATGACACCAATATTTTTGGATAAATTGTCCCCGGAAAAACCCCAATATGGGGAAAACCATTGCAGCAAATATGGGTTTATATTATTAATTCTTTAGAAAATTGAGAAATTACAACTACTTGCCCAACATTGACAAAGCTCCGAAAAATATTAATCTCCACTAGAAAAATAGTCTAGAGACAAATTTCTCCTCTGCAAATCGATCTAGCCTCTTCCAACAAACTCGCCCTCCTCCCTGACACTCGCACTACTATGCAGAATTGTGCATTGCTTGCTCTGGAAAATTTGCATTGCCTCCGTGAATCACTCCCTAAAAGTAAAATTGCCTCCCTCTGCCTCCTGAAGCTACTCGCACCTCCTTCAGCAATTCTTCCAACTACTGGAAATGGAATTACTACTCTAGCTATGTGCACTAAGTAAACTGGATAACTCACATTATCTTAATCGGCCTCCTCTTTTGCAGATAAATCAACCTCCTTTCTTGTCACTTGAACATTGGAAAGTTCATGGAAATCCTCTCCAAAGATCTCCTCCCAAATCTCTGTTGAAACCCTTTCTATCAATGTCTCCCTCTGCTTCAACTACGTCATTGCTATCTCTGCAACTGGATGAGTAGAATTGCTCAAATATGTCTCTCCAACCCCATTGATTTTCTCTTATAATCTCTTGTTGAGCAATCAATAACCATGATCTAACCACAATCGATGGCTAAGATCATCTTGACTTCATCAAGTGACATTTTCGAAGGTCTCTAGAGAAAAATCGATTTACCCAATTAAAACTGATTAATTAAGTTATTTCCCTAAGTTAGACTTAGGAAAATTAATTAATTGCCTAATTTAATCTAATCAAGGCCTTTTCTCGCGAATCCAATTCTGACTATTGGAGAAAATGTGTTCCCTAGCCTCATAAACACCATAAAGACTAGAACACCAATCCAAGTTACACCAACACTCCCTCTTAGCAAGGAAGGTGTTCTTCATAACAACCAACTTGTCTCTGAAGAAGATGAACCTTGCCTTCCCCAAATCCTTCATCAGTATATCTGCTATCTGCTCATCTGTAGGTACAAATTGTAGCTAGACTATCTTGCACTGCACACAATCCCCAATGAGGTGGTACCTGATGACTATATGCTTGGACTTGTCGTGAAACAATGGATCCTCAAATAACCTGATGCAACTCGGGTTGCCACAGTGTATCACTACAGCAGCTTACACAGCCATATGACCTCGCATGTAGCGATGCTCGCTGCTATGTACTATGCCTCGGCTGAACTCAATGCCACGTACTTTTGCTTCTTGTTGTACCAAGAAACAATTAATGATCGCATATTGAAGCAACACCGTGAAATGCTTTTCCGACCCACCGTGTTCCCTTCCCAGTCTACATTAGTATAGCCCAACAACCTGACACCATCACCTCAAGCATACTTAATCCCATACTCGATTGTGCCATGTAAATAACTCAACACATGTTTTGTTGTTATCCAATGCACTCTCTTTGGCTCCACCATGAACTAACTCAGAGAGTTAACTACATAGGATATGTCTGGCCTGGTGTTGACCAAATACATGAGGGGTCCTATGAACTGCCTGTACAAAATTGGGTCCACATCCTTCTCCTTGGGCATATCTATCTTCCTCCAATTAGTGATCATGGGAGTAGACATGGCCCTCCAAACCTCCATCGCGAATCTCTTCAAGATCTTGATACAGTATATCCCTTGACCAAGGAAGATCTCGCCATATGTCTGCCACACCTTCATGCCTAGAAAATAGCGCATTAACCCCAATTCCTTCATCTCGAACTCTGTTGCAAGGTCCCTATTGCACTCCTTGATGAGCCCCAGTGAACCTATCAAGAACAAGTCATCCACATATAGCACAAGAATGAGTACATCTCCTGCAACGACCAAGTAGTATAGGTTGTTGTCTGCCTCACTCTTCATAAAGCCCATTCCCTACAAGTATTCATCGATGTGCTCATATCACACCCTAGAGCCTACTTGAGCCTGTACAAATCTCTCTTTAATCTGCACACGTGGGTCTCTCTATTGTGTGCTACAAGGCCCTCTGGTTGTTCTATGTACACCTCCTCCTTGAGTTCACCACAAGAACGTTATCTTGACATCCATCTGATGGATTTTCCATCCCATCTATGCTACTAATGAGACCACGGCTCGTATGGATGTGTACCTAGCCACAGAAGCAAATGTCTTCTCGTAATCTATTCCCTCCTTCTAAGAGAACCCCTTGGCCACGAACCTCGCTTCATACTTCTCAATGCTACCATTTGCATTGTGCTTGATCTTGTAGATCCAACGTGATCCAACCACCGCCCTATCTGTCGATCTCGCTACAACCTCCCAAACATCATTCTACATGATTCAGGAATACTCCTCAACCATAGCATCTCGCCACACCTACTGTTGTGCAGCTTCCTGATAGTTGGAAGGCTCGCTATCTACCAACTAACTGACTAATGCCATGTAGCCAGTGTACCTCTCTGCTTTTCTCCGCTCTCTCCTGCCCATCCTACGAGCTCCCACAAACTCCTAAGCATCCCTAAGTGTAGCCTGAACCTCTATGTTCCTCCTACCAATAGTGGAGTTAGGAATATCCACCTCTACCAACTAACTAACTAATGCCATGTAGCCAGTGTACCTCTCTGGTTTTCTCCGCTCTCTCCTGCCCATCCTACGAGCTCCCACAAACTCCTAAGCATCCCTAAGTGTAGCCTGAACCTCTATGTTCCTCCTACCAATAGCAGAGTTAGGAATATCCACCTCCATATTGTTGTGAAACCAAAAGCAAGTACATAATGATTATTTCTCTTAACTTGATAATTACTTGTGAATATTTGTTGGCTTCTTATTAATATTATGTTCTCTTTATCAAGCAATTATCAAAACATAAAGATCACAAAGAGACAAAGAACACCATAAATTAGGGTCCAAGCTAGAGAAAAACCCCACAATGGGGAAACCTAAAAATCCTTCTCTTATAGAATCAGATCACAAAGACCCAAGTCAGCCCTCCTTCAAATCTCCTCCAACCAAGTCAAAGTCAATGTAAGTCAACACTAGTCAAACATTGTCAAATCTAGTCAAAACACAGAATTTTGGACTTGGACATGTAGTTTCAAAAAGTTGCCCCAGGTCCTTCGCATGTGTGAATAGAAACAAGCCAAAAGCACCTGAATTCTCTCTGGCTTTTCTTCTCTCTCCTTTGACTTTGTTATCTTTCTTCTTCTATTTGGCACAAAAATCGAAATGAGTGGATGAATGAGGTCGAAGTGTCTTCTATTTTTAGCTATCCAAGAGGTCAAATAGATGCCTCTTCTAAGTCCACTTGTCCAAGTAGAGATGACTTGGTCTTATGGATGACAAATTGACTTTTTGACACTTTTTTACTTGAGATAAAATAATTTTCTTTTTCTTATGAGGATTCCAAATAGGACTTTAACTTATACATTTCTTTGATTCATAATTAATTTTCTTTTAACTCAACAAACCGGAAAAGCATGAAGAACATGCTTAGACTAGAGATAAAAATAATAATAATGAATATAATAAATACATAAATAGTACATTTGAGTTACATTATGAAGACCGACATTAGTCACATGTTCAACACTCCCTCTTAACTAGGAAGGTATTCATAATGACAGCAAGATACTCTCAAATTGAAATATTCTCATAATTGATTATGATTGATAAGCATCATGATAACATCATAACCAGCATTGTCAAAAATAGCAAGGCCTTGACTAACAAGCTCTATCTCTCCACTCATAGCACAATGCTGGGAGGCATAAATTTGGACACCACCATTGCCTTTCAAGTAACATACCCCATCCAAAAGTTCACCAAGTATGTCCTTAAAGGACTATTCTTATCTTGGATATCACCCATCCTCAAATAATATCGGTCCTCGGGAATATTCTTATCTTGGATCCAAATCCTCAAAGAATATCAGTCCCAGATGCTTATCCAATCCACCATTCTCCCTACCAGTGCCTTCATTAGGCTCACAGCAGTTAGTCTTGGCCATAGTGCATGACACATGAGAATACTCAACCAGGGAGGAAATATCCATAAGCCCAAGCTTGTCTCTCAAATACTCAAGCTTTCTATTAGGAAGAGACTTTGTCAATATATCAGCTACCTATTCGTCAGTGGAGTTGTATCGTAGCTTCACAACCCTATCTTGCACCAAGCTTCGAATGTAATGGTATTTGATATTGATGTGCTTCGTTCTAGCATGAAAAACTAGGTCCTATGTCAACCTTATGCGACTTTGATTGTTGCAACATATGATGGTAGAATCCAAAGGTCCTTCAAACAAATTCACAAGCAACTTCTGGAGCCAAACTACTTCTCGACCAACTTCATTGGCTGCTATATATTTGGCTTCAGCACTACTCAATGCAACTAAGTCTTGTTTCCTGGTCATCAATGAAACCATAGAGGATCCAAAACAAAAACATCCACCAATAGTATTTTTTCCATTTGCATCACTTCCTGCGCAATCTGAATCTATGTAGCCCAATCACTGAATCTTATTACCCGAAGCGTATCTCAAACAATGATATATAGTCCCACAAAAATATCTCAAAATGTGTTTGGTTGCTATTCAATGATCATGCCTTGGCTCCATCTGAAATTGGCTAAGAGTGTTTACTACAAAACATATATCTGGCCAGATGTTCACAAGATACATCAAGGAGCCAATCAACTGTCAATAGGATGTAGGATCAACAAAACTCAAATCTGAATTCTTTAACTTCTTCAAATTAGTGAAGATCGGAGTTGTCATGGATTCACTACCCATCATACCAAATTTCTACAAAATCTTGATCACATATTTTCCTTGACCAAGATAAATCCCACTAGGTTTTTGCCAGAGTTAATCAAAGATATTTCACATCAAGTTCAGTTGTGAGTTGCTTCTTACATTCACAAATACGATGCTCCACACCTATTATTAGTAAGTCATCCACATAGAGTAGTATAATCACGAGTTCATTCTTTACCACCTTGATGTAGAGATTAGGATCTGCAGAACTTTTGACAAAACCAAGTCTTAGTAAATAGGCATCCATTCTGACATACCATGCTCTAGGGGCTTGTTTCAAGCCATATAGAGCTTTCTTCAACCTACAAACATGTGTTTCCTTGCCATGTACTTCAAATCCTTGGCGTTGCTCAATGTAGACATCTTCATCAATTGTCCCTTTTAGAAAGGTTGTATTACGTCCATTTGATGAATGTTTCGTCCCATAGTAGCTGCAATAGAAATGAGTGATCTAATGGTTGTGTATCTGGCTATGGGGGCAAAATTTTCTTCATAATCTATTCCTTCTTGTTGAGAGAATCCTCTCCCACAAAGCTTTCCTTATATTTTTCAATACTTCCATCAACTGCGTGCTTGATTTTGTACACCCACTTGGAAGTCATAATTGATTTGTCTTTAGCTCTAGGAACAATTTCCCAAACATCATTCTTCATTATAGATTGGTATTCTTCTAACATTGCGTTCTTCCATAATTGATGTTCGGTTTCCTTTTCATAAGTGGTAGGTTCTACTTCAATAAGTTTGGTCAGGTACGTTGCATAACCTAAATATCTCTTAGGTTTCTTGTTTTCTCTAAATGTTCCTTTTGTTGGTGCATGTCCTTCAACTTCTTGTAGAGTTGATCTTAACCAAGTTGGTCTTTTTCGAGTTTCTAGAATGATGACTGGTTGTACGGGTTCACTTGGTCCTTCTAGTTCTTCATGATGATTAGTTGTAGGTTCTGGAGGATTTCCTTGCCTTGAATTCTCTTCATTGGTAAAGATAGGTTCTTCTTCTTCATCAGAGTCAATAGGGATATCCTTGGACTTGTTGTATGCAATGCTTTCATCGAAGGTAACATCTCTGCTTCAATACAACATTCTTCCTTGATGTTGAGAGATCTTTTGGTAAAAATCACATAAAGAAAATTTAAGTCGATGCGTTTCGAACCATCTAGTGTGGCTCACCTTAAAAATGATCAATTCCTCCTTGATGTAGGGTCTATATGCTTTGGATGAGGTGCTATATCCAAAAAAGATACTTTTCATACTTGTTGGGTCCAACTTCTTCTTTTTATCCTTTGGAATGTGAATGTAAACAAAACATCCAAAGATTCTGAGGTGATCAACATTCGGCTTCTTTCCTGTGAATGCCTCTTTTGGGGCCATGTCATCAAGAATTCAGTGAGGACTTCTATTTTGTATGTAAACTGTTGTCACAGAAGCTTCTCGCCATAAGAACCTGGGAAGGTCTTCGTCATGTAGCATCACTCTTACATATTCTTCAATGGTTCGATTCTTCCTTTCAGCCATACCATTCTGTTGAGGATTGTCGGGGATTACTAGCTCCCTTTTAATTCATGTTTCTTAGCAAAAGGCCACAAGTTCTGTAGAGGTATATTCTCCACCATTATCTGATCTTAGGGTTTTAATCTTCTTTTCTGTCATATTTTCCACTTTTGCCTTGAACTCTTGAAACTTCTTGAATACTTCATCTTTAGACTTCAGGAGGTATATCCACTTCTTTCTGGAGTGATCATCAATAAATGTTGCATAATATTGATGACCACCAAGTGACTTTTCATACATGGGTCCACAAAAATCAAAGTGTATGAGGTCCAAAATTTCCTTGGATCTTGTATCACTACTAGTAAATGGTTTCTTTAACTTCTTACCAAGGGCACATCCCTTACAGACTCCATGCTCTTCTTTCAATTAGGATATACCAGTAACCATTTGATTCAATGATGGCAATATCTTGTAATGGAGATGACCATACCTTCTATGCCATAATTCACAAGGGTTGATGTCTAAATGTACTAGAGCTTGAGGAGTTAGAAGTCTATACAACCTTCCCTCAAGAATCCCAATAGTCCTTGCATTTTCAATACTAGATTGCTTTGCCCAAAAAATAACTTCGCCATCAACAAATGCCACCCTATCACCTTTATCTTCTAAGCAAGAAATGGAAAGCAAATTATTTTCTAAACCTGGTGTTGAAAAATGTGTAACTAGGTTCGGTCTTCATAAATATGAAATGTACTTTTGATTCTTGTATATTGTAAAATGAAAGAAAAATTATTATTGTTATTTTTGAAGCATGGGTTTCATGCTCAAGGTCTTTTATTTTAGAGGTCAAGCACCCATTGAGTGCTTCTAGGATTTGTCCTAGGGTCAAGAAGTCAAAAGAGTCATTGTCATATAAGGAAGACCCCATCAGGCACATTGTAACTTGTAAAAAGAATTATTTTTGTATTTTAAAGTGTCAAGATACCTTCCAAGACCAAGTCGGTCTAGCAGCTAAGAAGTCGACCTATTCTAGGGAATTTCGTCCACCTTGGAGGCCTATATATAGGAGGGAACTCAACCTCCTTAGGACATCATTCATCCTCTCATCATTCAAGCGAAGGAGAAGAAGAAGAAGGCCAGCAAAGAAGGAAGAAGGACGAAGACAAGTGTTTGGGTTATTTCTCTCTCTCTTTTCACGTGTGAAGGAAAGAAGGCTAGGGTTTTGCTACTACAAGATCGAATTTGAAGAAAGTGCAGAAAGAAGGTCGAAGTAAGGCTCACTATGTAATCCTCAAGCCCTAGAAGAAGGAGAAACTCAGGTGAAGGTCAAGAGAAGCCCTAAATCAGCTCACATGTGCCAAGGCAACGGTCACTAGAGGGACCGAAAATTCCAGACCTGTAGTAGAGGCCAAAATTTGGTGGCTGGGGGATGAAGTTGTGCTGCTTGAAGAGATTTGATTGGTTTTGACTTGGACAAAAGAAGCACATCTTCAAGAAAGTTGGACTTGGTCTTGGAAGGGTATTGGTCTTGGTATAGAGATCTTGGAATTCGTCACTTGAAGAATATATAAGAAACGAAGAGATTTGCGGGTTTTCCTCTCAACTAAAGAGGTTTTGGCCCTAGGTTGCAACCTATATGCTGTGTTCCTATGTACTATTGATCTTCTTGTTTTGGTAGTTGTTTAATGATAAGAATAACATAATAATAAGAGAAGAAGATAATAAGTAATAAAAAGTAAAAAAGACATCACAAGCAGTTATCAAGTATAAGAGAAATCATCCTAACTATTGCCTAATCGATTTCTCAACATGGTATTAGAGCTAAGGTTGGCAAAGGGCATAATGAAGATCACTACTCCCTTGAAGAAGTTTCTACAGAAGTGTTCTATGGTAGCAAGTCATCTCAAGAAAGGTATCAAAGCATTGTGGAATCTCCTATTATCCATCAAGAATAATATGACCAAGACATCTACAAAGGACGAAGGATTATTCTCAGCACTTACTGGCACATTTGAAGATGAAAATATTTGGGTAATTGACAGTGGAGCATCAAGACATATGATTGGTGAGCACAAGCAACTAAAGACCTTATCAAAAGGAAAATCCTCTTACTCCAATGAGCTTGGTGACAAGAAGAGCTATCATGTAAGACAAATTGGATCAACCTCGTTGGAGCTAGAAAATGAAGGAAATATTCATCTCAACAACATCCTATTTGTTTCAAATTTGCAAAAGAATCTACTCTCTATTTCATGTTTAGAAGATAGGGGAGATAGAGTCGCTTTTATAAATGGAAAGGTTGTAGTATGGGACAGTGAAGACAATATCACCAATATTCGGAAATATCGCGATATTTTCGGGGAGACGAGATATCGCTGAGGAAATATCGCGATATTTTGTCTCCCCGAAAATATCGCGATATTTCTGAAATATTAGCGATATCTCGGGGAAATATCGCGCTACGATCTAAAATATCGCTGGGCAACAGAAAAAAATGTCGCTGCAGCTAGAAAAGGCCAATGTTTTTTTTTTCAATCATTTTCATTTCTGATTGCTGGAGAAGGAAGGGGAGAGCTATGTGCTTGCTGCCAAGGAGGGTTTAAGTGTTGAATAGCCATTATCGCCACCAACAACGAAGATTTTGTTGATCTAAAATTGAAAAATAGTGAGACAATTTCATTTCTTCCATTAACAGGTATGTTCAAATAAACCCCTATGTTAATGAATTTTTTGATAGTTTTAGGATTATTCTTGCTTGCCTATTTGCCTACAATCATTTTGCTTGTTTTTTTTTTCCATTTGCTATAATTTTTATGCCCATGAGCAAATGCAAGGGTTTTCTCCATATTTGGAGAGCAAACTCCATTTTTTTTTTAACTTTCAAATGCACCCTCTCATTGTAATTTATGGTTTTTCATTGAATTCACATTGCAAATAATGTAGCAAGAAAATATTTTGTAAAATGATGTGGTTATTACTTATTAATTCCAAATTTTTTTTTGGTGCCCTAGGTTTGAGTTAGCTCACTACAAAATTCAAATATGCCAAAAGCCTTGGACCCATTTTGGGAGTATGGGGACCCTGATGGTGGGACAAATCAGGCATATCTTACATGCAAATTGTGTGGGACCAAGATGACAGGAGGGGTTACACGATTGAAATACCATATGGCTAGACTCACTGGACATGATGTTGGGATTTGTATAGTTTTTAGTCTGGAGCTTATACAAAAAGCTCTTGAGGCAATTGATGAAAAAGACAGAAAGAAGGAAGAGACAGAAAGAAACAAGGTTGAACATGCAGGTAGATCTTTAAGAATATCTTCTCCTGATTTTGATGTTGAGGGTAGTGGGAGGGGCTCCACAGCATCACCTGTTACTACTAGTGCGAGGTCATCATTTTTTGTTCCAAAAACAGGACATGGATCACAACCTGACATAAAATCACTTGTTAAAAAAAAAGGAGAAGCAAGAAGCAGATAGAGTCATGGGGAGGTGTCTTTTCTGGAGCGACTTACCTCTCAGCATCACCAAAACCAATCCATTTTGGCAACAAATGTGTGATGATATTGTTGTTGTGGGCCCAGGGTACAAAAGTGCTACATATGAGGAGTTGCAGGGGCCAATTCTTCAAGCAAAAAAGCAAGACATCAACTCTAGATTGGCGGAGTTGAAAAAAACATGGGAAGTTATTGGATGCATAGTGATGTCTGATGGTGGGACAGATAGGAAGGGTAGGACCCTTCTAAATTTCTTGGTACAATGTCCTAAAGGTACCATGTTTATTAAATCAGTGGATGCATCAGAACATATCAAAGATGCGGCAACGATATGTGAGTTGTTAGATGGGTTCATTCGGGAGATTGGTGTGCAGAATGTGGTGCAAGTCATAACAAACAATGCAGCTAATTATGTGTCTGCCGGCAAGATGCTTATGGACAGGCATCACACATTGTTCTAGACTCCGTGTGCAACACATTGTCTCGTTTGTTGCTTGAGGATATGGGGAAACTCTCCTTCATCAAGGAGGCGGTTGATATGGCTAGGAGCATCCCCAAGTTTATTTATAACCATGCTTTTGTTCTTAGCCTCATGAGGAAGTTCACTAGAAACAGGGAGTTGCGGCGTCACTGTGATCACACGTTTTGCCACAAACTTTATTACTTTTCAGTCTTTGCTTTGATGTCAGTTCGATTTGAAGCAAATGTTTGTGTCTGATGACTGGCGTTATTGTAGATACAACAGGAGACAGGACGGAAAAGCCATTGCAAAAATGGTGTACTCTGAGACATTTTGGCATGGAGTAGAATAAGCATGCTCAGTTAGTGAACCTATAGTAAAGGTTCTCAGATTGGTAGATGGGGAGAAGCCTGCAATGGCTTATTTGCATGAGGCCATGGATAGGGCCAAGGAAGCCATTCGTTCTTATTATGCAGACAAGGGTTCTGTTGGCCTTGATAGGCATATGATGTTATGGCATGTGATTGATTGTCGGTGGACAGGGATGCTTCATCGACCCATTCATGCAGCAACACTCTTCCTCAACCCCGCATTTTCATACAAATGGAGCTTTGATTTTGATGGTGAGGTGATGGAAGGGCTCCATTCCTGTATTCATAGGATGGTACTTGATCCTGAGCTTCGTAGCAAAATCAATCGCAAGATACAGTTTTATCGAGATTGTGTTGGCTTATTTGGCTTTGATGATGCTATTTGGGAAAGGACCCTCTTCATTAAACGTAAGTGACAAGTCATCACTCAATAGAAACTAGAATTTTCAATTTAGAATTTCCTTACTTATAATTCTATTTTTTTTAAATTCAATTACGTAAATTTTATTTGAAAGTTTAATTATGTTTTAAGTTTTTGAATTTTTTATTTCTTTATTTTGTTGTAAATATTTGGTGGCGAAGCTATGGTGCAAGGGCACCAAATTTGCAGAAATTGGCCATAAGAATCTTGAGTCAAACATGTAGCTCTTCAAGGTGTAAGCGCAATTGGAGTGTATTTGAGAAAATACACGCAAAAAAGCGCAACAAGTATAACTTTGAGCTCCAGCCTTCAGTTGAGCAATTACACTTATTGTAATTTCTAATTTTTAATTTATGACCTTCAAGTGTCAAGAGTCAAGAGTCAATACCCATTAGTTTTTTTGACACTCTTATAGGTTGGAGTTCGCACGCCTCAATGATTTAGTGTATGTGCATTACAACATCCGACTTCGAGTGAGGCAAATAGAAGTACCAATGGATCCAGATGCCATTTCCTTAGACAATATTGATGTATTGTCTCAGTGGAGGGTGGAGTCTGAGGAGCCCATCTTGGAGGAGTCACCTTCATGGTTAGAGCCAGATGATCCATTAGAACAGGGGTAGCAAGAGGAGGAGGATTTGGAGGAGCAGCACTTGAAGGAGGAGGAGGACACTGTGGGAGCATCAGCATCAACACCATCTGCTATAGATATATGAGAGCACAACTCCATACCTAGCACTCATTATTTGACATTAGGTGCAGAGGCAGGGTCAGGGCCTTCTACTACTAGGGGCAAGCCTGGAAAAAGAGCATCATGTTTTCTCGTAAAAGGGGGAGAGGGCAATGATTTCAGATAGATAGCTGCTAGTTTTATTTGTTATGCTACATATAACTCATGATGATGAGATACTTTTATATATGTGATGTTATTTTGTATTGGTCCTCCACATTTGAGTCCTTAAATGGACAATTATCAGGGATCAACAGGATTTGGTATCGCCTTTGATGTGTCATTTCTATTTGACATCATATATATCAGTGCTTTCTTCATATTTATGTGCCAATGTGTTTATTTCATGTTGTTATTGCTTTATATGTTTAAAAATCTAAAAAAAATGAATATATTATGCATTTTTTATGCTTGCCAATATTTGCCGATATTTTTGCCGATATTGCTGATAAGACGTTTTATGGACCCTCGCCGATATTTTGCCGATACCGATATTTTCACACTAGTATGGGATAAAAACTCTAGTATCGAAAATGCAAAGATAATTGGGATTCGTGAAGGAAGACTTAACAGATTGTTGACTCCTCTCTCTCAAGCTTTGGTTCACATTGAAGTAAGTCCATGTGAACATTGGCATAGAAGGTTTGGTCACCTTCACTACAAAATCTTACCAACTCTAAATTCAATGGTGAATGGTATCCCTGAACTCACTAAGGATCATGGAGGAGTATGCAAGGGATGTGCATTTGGTAAAAATGTCAAGAGACCATTTGAAAGCAGTGCTTCAAGGTCAAAAAAAAATTATGAATCTCATAATTTTGATGCCTGTGATCCTATCTCTACTAAGTCTCTTGGAGGCCATCTATATTATGTGAAATTCATTGATGACCATTCAAGGAAAACCTGGGTTTATTTGTTGAAATCCAAGGATGAAGTGTTCATCAAATTTCAAGAATTCAAAGCGGAAGTAGAGAACCTTACAAAAAGAAGAATATAGATACTAAGGTCTAACAAAGGAAGGGAATACACTTCAAAGCAAATCAGAGCTTTCTGTAAGGAAGTTGAGATTAAGAGGGAGTTGATAGTCCCATATAATCTCGAACAAAATGGAGTTACAGAATGAAAGAATCGATTTATTGATGAAATTGTAAGAGTTGTGTTACATGATCAAGATTTGCTAAAATTTTTGTGGGGTGAAACATAAAAGACTATTGCATATATTCAAAATCGAAGTCCTCACAGATCACTAAACAACATGACTCTTGAAGAAGCATTCATTGGGAAGAAACCAAGTATGGACCATCTTTGAATATTTGGTTGTCATATCTATATTTACATACTGAAGGATAAAAGAAGGAACTTGGATCCTACAAGCATGAAGAGAACATTTGTTGGATATACTAGTACGTCAAACGCATATAGGATCTACATAAAGGAAGGAAACCAAATAGAAGTCAGTCGAGATGTGATATTTGATGAAAGTATTGCACTTAAGAAATCAAATATGCTCCCAATGGACTCTGATGACGAAGAACTTCCAATATTTGAAGAAGAATGTACCAGGGAGGAAGAAGATTCAAATCATGAAAATGAAGGTCCCGGTGAACCCGTGCAACCTGTGGTCATCCCTGAAAGTAGAAAGACACCTAATTGGTTGAAATTTACTCTTTTAGATGCAACGAGACATGGAGCAGCCTACTGCACATTTAGGGAAAGTAAGAAGCCCAATAGATATTCTGGGTATGCAGCCTGTTTTAGCTTTTTCTATCTCCTATCACACAATTGCTTTCAGAAGATATAGAAGCCTCCTAGAGACAACCTCTGGGTTGATAGGAGACCAATGCCTAGGGCATCTGAGAGGAGTGCTTTTGAAGATTATCTAAAGGCTTTCTGTTGCACTCCATATGTCACGTAATTGGTTCAATAGCCCTTCACCAAGGTAAACTCAAGCAAACACATAGATCGAAATAAACATTGGTAGATATGGCTAATCTCAAAGAGAAATGTGTTGGTTCTGGTGGCCGACACACAACAATACACAGTTTAACATTGTTATTGTAGTATAGATGAACAGGAGGAAGGAAAGGAGGAAAATTGATGCGAAGGGTTGGACATATAACAAAATCCTAAGGAACAATCTCCAGCAGAAATATGGAAGAGTGAGGAGGTGAAAACGCAGAAAAAGTGAAGTGCAAATTAAGATCTCAAGCTCTATGCCTCATGAATACATTTGTCACCAATTAGCATAAGTAAATCTGTGCTTACATACAGGTAATGTAGGCTATCAAATAACACAAGTAAATCCGTGATTACACAGGTACTGCAGGCTATCAAATAACACAAGTAAATACATGTTTACACAGGTACTTCTCACTACTTAGCAGCATACATACAACCATGAGAGAGTGAAACCGACAACTTCATAACACAATTTCAGAAGAGAAAAGACATTCATGAAATGATATACAAAGGGGCAAGCATACTACGCATTGCTCCCATTGGAATCAACCAAACTACTTCATTAATCTTTGAAGATGGAGTCCAAATCACCCGTCCATTACATTTAACAATTGTATATGCCCAAGCACCTTATGAACAAGCAAATTGAACCAAAGTGGAACCACTCTCTCTGCAAACAGGGCTCAGAACTTGCAAAAGTAGAATTCAGGCCTCTACAATGCAAAAATTGGGAACCTCTCTTAAGTCTTTCTTCCCTCTATTTATAAGGAGGGGGGGGCTGTGAACAATAGTTACAAAATATCTCAGTCGAGCTCCAGCTGTCTCAACATGTGAAGGTTCTGTTGCCCAAAATGATTACAATTGGATTTGATTCCGTTCTTGAAAATGCAAAAATTACAGAATAATAGACATAAAGAAAATTAAATGATGGTTGAGGAAAATATCTCCCTGCCATTCCTGTGATGGCATCCAATCAGGCCATGTCTTTGCCATGATGTTCCTCTTTAGTTGTTCGGTCGGTTCACCTGTCGCTTTCGCCTTAACTGCTTGAATTCCCCACTCTCTAGAGTTGGGAGTGATCAACTGTCGGTTGCTTGTCACAGTGTAGAAACAGAGATCGACTTGGCAGTCTTTCATTACCTGGTTGCGTGGAGCTCCATGCTGAAAAAATAATTCTCAGGTGACCTGCACACTGCTTCCTGAGTCCCATACCTTCATTTACTCACTGAAAACGTGCATCGGAGATTCGGAGCACAGAGATGGCTTGTCTCACCTCAAGGCAGACCCAAAACTCTTTCATGCAGATCGTGTTCCTTGCTGCCTTGACCCAACAATCTTTGACAATCGCCATTACTCCTAAGATCAACTCCTTTGTTCCCGCATTCAATCTTGCAGTTGTCGACCCATACGCCTTTAACTCTCGGTACCGTGCTTATCGGAGAAATTCCATATCGCAATTTTCACTGTGGTGCAGTGTTCTAATCTTCCGATTGCCGACCTCGATATGACGAGCTCCTTCCGCTTAGCCCTTCCCGCATTTCTCACCATAGGACCGAGGTTCATGTCCTGTCGCTTATCCTTGAGTTGCTAGAGTGTTTTGTTCCTGTCGGGGGCTATTTTTCCTTTTTCAAGTGCTTAGCCCCCTTGATTCTTTGAGTCTTTGCGACCATGGTGTCGGCCCAATATCGAAGCCCCCTTATCGAAAGTTTCCAATTGCTAACTGTTATAAAGTGTCGACATCTTCAACCTCTAATATGTCGACCTCTGATATGACGTCATCACTCCACGTGGCACCTCATGAGTGGTGACATGTCACCCAAATTTGTCCCCTTAAGCCCCTCAAAATGCCAAAGTTGCCTGCCACGTGTCCTGTCATACCGCCATGTCATGTTGATGTCAGATGCCTCTATAGCTTTATCGAAACCAATCATATGCTGCCATGTGTCTTTATCGGAGCCAATCATATGATGCCATGTGTCCCTCTAGAGGAGAGAGAAAAGGGCCCGTCAACCTTTGGTTTTGCAATGAAATCCTTCATTAATCCTTTATCGGCGCTTTCTAATACTATCGGTACTTTATGATATCGTAACTTTTAAAAGGTTGTCACCTTAAGAAGTTTTGATTCTCCGATTCTCCAACCTTCCGATGTGTCAATGCTTCGATGTTGCAAGGCATCGATATGCCTGATGCTCCGATGTTACAAGACGTCGATATGCCTAATGCTCTAATATGCGATCATCGATATCTCTGGACCTCCGATATGATCACTGATACTCTACACCTCCAATATGCGATCTCCAATATTCTAGACCTCCAATATGCGATCTTCGATATTCTTTCCTTCCTAAGGCTTTAATCCTTGAAACTTCAGCAGACCATATCTTTTGATCCAGGAGTCCATTTTTGGACTTCCACATATCGTTGAAAAGCTTGTTCATAACACTTTCCCATGGAGAGGGTATGATGCAGGCGTTGAGTCCTTCTGCGACTTGGCAGATGACTGCAAACTTCTCTGATCTTTTGCACTCTTTTGACATCATTTGGCACCATTCGAACAATTTTTCAGTAAGTGACAACATTGGCTCCAATTAGGGACAGTGCCTTGCTGGCAAGGTGTTGAGAACCTGCAGACTAGCAGCCTTCACCATTGGGCATGGAGTCAAAAATATAATGAACTTGTAAAACCAAAAAACCTCCGTGGAACTTTATTTGCTAGGAATCCTTTCCTCATAACACTGTAATGCAGAACTACAAACTCTAACAACTGGAAATTAAATGCTCACCTAGTGAGCTTATTTATATACAACTCCTACTTATGCATAGGGCTCAATTCACCCAAGTGAGGTCAACCTTCCAATGATACTAGCCCAGCATCTGAGTACTAGACCTTATGCCATTGTTCTCTTGAAAGTCAACAACTAAAACAGGCATGCACCACTGCCCCCAAACTGATATTTGATGCTCAGTTCTTTTAATCTCTTCCATGAACCTTCTAATTGGGATGTGTTCTTGAAAATCAGTGACTAAAATAGGCATGCACCATTTGAAATCTTGAGGTAAAACATTTAATACATACCCCATAATTGAGATCGATTGTTGACCAAAGAAAGATGCCATATAGTCAGCTATTAGATCATGGAACTGATGAGAAAAAATTATGGTTGTCTCCCTTTCTTGAACAGTTTCCAAGGAGGAATCTTTCTATAATAGGCAGCCACCGACATTGCTGGGCTCTTCAACTTTGGGCTCCTCTTGAAGGAGTTGTTGTTGGTAATATTCTCCCCACTTGTTTGTAAGTAGATCCCTTTGACAGTCTACAACAATCTCATCCTCCTCTGAATCGTCTGAATCATAGACTGGAGAATCTTTATCGACTTTAATACTAGCTTCTTGAACTTGTTCTCCATTTGAAGGATGTGAATCATAAACTGGAGCCTCTTTATTAACCTCCTAGTGGGCCTCCTCTTTTTGTGCATCTTCCCATGACTGGGACTGTTGTATTCCTGCATTGCTCAACATCCCATCGGAGTCATACGAATCATAAGGAGAACCACCAAATTCGATAGAATAAGATCTTTGACGGTCTATTTGCAACTTGATAATGTCTCCTTCTTCCCTTTCTTGATCGTTGGGTGATGCTTCTTGATGCAAGTATATGTTTTCTTGGAGTTGAGCCCCACAAACATCTTCAGCAGGATCATTAACCTCAGAAATATTTTCAACATTAAAATGTGCACAACAATCTTCAAATAGAGCACCCGGTGGATATAATCTTTTGCAAAAAAGATTAAATGCTATGTGAAAGCTCTTTAAGGAAGATATGCTACCATGAAGTATTGTTCTGTACCAAACTCTAGCATCTTCATCTAAAGAATACATGAACAATTTCTTTTTCACATCTTCAAAAACAATACCCTGTCGTTCCATGCATTCAGGAAAATCCTTGAGGCACTGGTCCAACCTTCTATCTGTGTCTCCACTGAATCTAGGCAAATAGGTATACCATTCATGAACTGAAGGGACATGATAGGGATAACCAGCAACAAAAGAAAAATTCAATGGGGCAAATTTGTTGGCCAAGAATGCAGGAATGGCCATTTTTAAAAACCCGTTTAGGTGAGTGATCTCAAGTTCAAATGTAGGGGAAGTTTTCTGCTATTTAGCATTAGAGAGAGTATGAGGCCTCTTGAAAGCCAAGATGACCAAATAAGGATATAGACAGTGGAGTCGCCAAGGTGTTTACAATAAGATTTAAACAGTGGAGTCAACCCACACTTCCCTTGCTCACCTGACAGAAGGAATGTAAGAATTGTCGTACCTAGGGAAAAATATTTTGATTCATTCGCCGGCAACGGCGCCAGAAAGATGTTTTAGCTTTTTCTATCTCCCGTCACACAATTGCTTTCAAAAGATATAGAAGCTTCCTAAAGACAGCGTCTGGGTTGATAAGAGACAAATGCCTAGGGCATCCGAGAGGAGTGCTTTTGAAGATTATATGTCACGTAATTGGTTCAATAGCCCTTCGCCATGGTAAACTCAAGCAAACACATAGATCGAAATAAACACTGGTAAATATGGCTAATCTCAAAGAGAAATGTGTTGGTTTTGGTGGTCGACACACAACAATACACAGTTTAACATTGTTATTGTAGTATAGATGAACAGGAGGAAGGAAAGGAGGGAAATCGATGTAGAGGGTTGGACATAACACAGAATCCTAAGCAACAATATCCAGCAGAAATATGAAAGACTGAGGAGGTGAAAATGCAGAAAAAGTGGAGCATAAATTAAGGTCTACATCTCTATGCCTCATGAATACATTTGTCACCAATTAGCATAAGTAAATTTGTGCTTACATACAGGTAATGTAGGCTATCAAATAACACAAGTAATGATTACACAGGTATTGCATGTTATCAAATAACACAAGTAAATTTTTGTTTACACAGGTAATTCTCAGTCAAGGTTGCACGAAACGGGGAAACGGGTACGAGTTTCCGAAACGGGCACGTGTACGAAACACGACCTCCCCAAATTTTGTAAACGAGGAAACGCGAATATATATATATATAATAATAAATAAATAAATAAATAAAAAAAAAAAAAAATATATATATATATACGTGCAATCATAAAGCATACATGATACATTATAATTTATTACATTTAAACATTATGATTAAATTTACATCACATTTACTCATGAATGATCACATAATGAAAATAAAAATATCGGAATATCCAAAAGCAACCTTTATTATATATCCAAATCTCAAAATCAGCCTTTATTTATATTAATATATGAGGCTGCAAGTACAATAAACACTATAAGGCTGCAAGTACAATAGAGACAAAAGACTAATCCTCATCATCACAATCCTCATCAAAAATAGAAGCAATACAATGCTCAACAGTGGATGGTGGTGCTGAAGAAGATGATGCGCCAATTCCACTTCCAGACTCTGCCTTCTGTGAGCCCAACCTATTGCACTTCACAGAATGAATAAAACCGTAAGTGCTCCAATTCCTTTCTACTGATGAAGAGCTTGCCACTTGTGAAAGAATACGAATGGAAAGGTTTTGCAAATGTACACCATTTGCTCCATGACAAATCCACCACCTAATTGGATTCATGGTGCTTCTCTCCTCTAAAGCTGATATATCTGCATAATCATCTATTCCTGCAGCAAAACTGGCAAATTCTTCCTTTACCTCCCTGTGTAGATGAGAAAGAAACATTCTCATAAGGGCCTTTTTCACCCCATTAGCCACCTCTCTATCCTTATGGGGTGCCTTCCTCTTCCCATTGCTTTGAGCAATAAGCTCCTCATCATAAAATTTGGGGTTCAAAGGATGTGCTAAAGTGTGCAATGGAGTGTTGAAATTGCTCCACGTATCAACAATGATTTTCTTGACTAAACCAACAACATGATCATCAACAAACAAAAGTTGTGGAGACTCTTACGAAATGATTTCCATAGTTTTCTCAACCATGGAATCCATGCCATCATATACCTCTCCTAAGAAAGGTTGGTCAGTGTTAGCACTCCGAAGAAGTTCAAATGCAAGGGTTGTGAACTTTAGCAAGAAATCTACATTGCTCCACCAATCCTCATCAAGGCACAATCTACGCACCATATATCCCCGCTCTGAATCTGCTTGTCTCCACTCAATCCAAAGTTGACTCACCACCATAGAAATTAATGCATGCTTAACCTCAACAAGGCAGCGCAACATCAGGAAGTTTGAGGCATATCTTATCTCAGCAACTTTTAACAACTCCAATTTGGAGTACTCTCAAAATATGGCCTGAGATTGGTGGTGGTTGGTGATGAATTTGACAATCTCCCTTGCTTCCCCTATGAGTTCCTTTATCCAGGAAACTTTGTTGTCAATCTCCTCTAAGATCATATTCAAATTATGGACAATGCATGGTGTCCAAAACATGTGGTCATACCTCCCCTCAATAATTAAACCTGCAGCTTTGCAAACTGGTGCATTATCCGTGATAACTTGCACCACCTTGTTAGGCCCTATTTGTTCAATAGATTTTATAATAACATCAGCAATGAACTGTGCATCTTCCACCTCTCCTAAGCAGTCTTCCGCCTTGATAAACATTGCTCCTTTGGGGGAAGTGGCAATGATATTTATCAATGGTCTGCGCCTTGTATCTGTCCATCCATCTGAGACTATGGTAACCCCAGAGCTACTCCAGGAAGAACGAATTGGTGATAAAATATCCTCCACAAGCTCCTTCTCATTTTTTAGAAGCTGAGTTCTGACTTTCTCATAGTTGGGCCCCTTGTACCCTTAAGGAGCTTTGTTAATTGCCCTTATCATATCTTGCCAGTAAGGAGAGCGAACAACACTGAATGGGATACCACAAGCATAAATGCACCTAGCCACTCTAGAATCAGTTTCTTCTCTTGCTTGCACATTCACCAATTTAGCAATTCTGCTATCCTGAACTGAAGGGGGTGCCCCTCTGGTATATTTGGGTGCTGGTTGTTCATGTTGTTGAGTGGCACCGGCTCTCCTCTTTCTTGCTTCAACTACAATCCTTGACTCAATGTTAGATCGAGCTTGAGTAGTAGCTTGAGTAAGCTCATCATGCCTTCTCTTAATACCATCCGCCTCATCTTGCTCTCTTTGATATGCCCTCCTTGCCAATGGATCTGTTGTTTTTGTGCAACCTGCAATCCCCTGTCCTCCTCCATGCAAAAGATGTGCCTTCACTCTTGGGTAGGAGCCCTTGTACAAATTATTGCAAAGATTACATCGCCATTCCCATGAGCCACCACCTGCACATTTTTTAAGCTTCGTCACATGCCTCCAAAGAGGATAATATTCAGCCCTTGGGTTGGCCCTAGGGCTTGAACTTGCAGCTGCACTTTGGTTGGAAGCCATTGCTGCAAAAATAAATTAAAAAAACAAATCTGTAAATAAAAAACGTTTTTCATATTTTTGGCAACATAAACCCTAGAAAAATTGAAGAAATAGTAGGAAAAAACTAACAAAATGAATGTTGCTTACCCAAATTAATTTTTTGTAGCTGAAGCTACCCCAAAATGCCAGAAAAGAGAAGAGAAATATGGTTGTAGCTGAGCCAAAAAGCCAAGAATGTCGTAGCCGGAAACTTTGCACTCCAAATCTACTGCTGAAATCTCTTTCTCTTGCTACTGAAATCTCTTGCTCTTGCTGCTGAAATCTACTTTGTTCACTGTTCAAAACACCCTAGTTGAAACCACTGCTCTCTTCCTCTCTTCTCCTTTGCTAAAATCGCTAGTCTCCAAGAGAAACAACTTGCTGAATTGTGTGATGAGAGAATGAGACAAAGGTCACTTTTATAACTTTAGAGAGGCATCTAGAAGCAACTAGAAGGAATTTTAATAACTCAATTAAAAATTAGAAGACAAAATAATAATAATAAAAATTTAAAAAAAAAAGTCAACCTGCGTGTGGAAACGCGTTTCCGGCCGTACTGGCCACGTTTCCACCTCGAGAAACATGCCAGTACGGCCAGAAACATGTTTTTGGGCCATACCGTACGCGTTTCTGCATTTCAGTTTTGTTTCCGTACGGAAACTCCTCCCCTGCCCACATTTCCTACAACTTAGTTCTCAGTACTTAGCAGCATACATACAACCATTAGAGAGTGAAACCGGCAGCTTCATATCACAATTTCAGAAGAGGAAATACATTCATGAACGATATACAAAGCGGAAAACATACTGTACATTGCTCTGATTGGAATCAACCAAACTACTTCATTAATCTTTGAAGATGGAATCCAAATCACCAGTCCATTATATGCTCGAGCACCTTATAAGCAAGCAAATTGAACCAAAATGGAACCACTCTCTCTACAAACAGAGCTCAGAACTTGCAAAAGCAGATTTTGGGCCTCTAGAATGCAGAAATTGGGAACCTCTCTTAAGTGTGTCTTCCCTCTTTGATAAGGAGAGGGGGAGCTTTGAACAACATTTACAAAATATCTCAGTCGAGCTCCAGTCGTCTAATCGACTAGCTGTCTCGGCGTGCGAAGGTTCTGCTGCCCAAAATGATTACAATCAGATCTGATTTCGTTCTTGAAAATGCAAAAATTACAGAATAATAGGCATAAGAAAATTGAATGATGGTTCAGGAAAATATATCCCTGCCATTCCTTTGATGACCTCTGATCAGGCCTCGTCTTTGCCATGATGTTCCTCTTTAGTTGTTCGGTCGGTTCACCTGTCGCTTTCGCCTTAACTGCTTGAATTCCCCACTCTCTGGAGATGGGAGTGATCAACCCTCTGTTGCTTGTCACAATGCAGAAACAGAGATCGACCTAGCAGTCTTTCATTCTCTGACCACATGGAGCTCCATGCTGAGAAATTAATTCTCAGGTGACCTGCACATAGCTTCCTTGAGTCCCATACCTTCATTTACTCACTGAAGACGTGCGTCATAACACAAAGATGACTTGTATCACCTCAAGGCAGACCCAACACTCTTTCCTGTGGATCATGGTCCTTGCTACCTTGACCCAGCAATCTTTGACAGTCACCATTACTCCTGAGACCAACTCCTTTGTTCCCACATTCAATCTTGCAACTGCCGGCCCATACGCTTTTAACTCTCTATACCGTGCTTATCGAAGAAATTCCATATCGCAATTTTCACAATGGTGCAATATTCTAATCTTCCGATTGTCAATCTCCGATATGACGAGCTCCTTCCGCTTAGCCCTTCCCACATTTCTCACCATAGGACCGAGGGTTGTGTCCTGCCACTTAGCCTTGAGTTGCTAGAGCATTTTTGTTTCTACCGGGGGCTATTTTTCCTTTGTTAAGTGCTTAGCCCCCTTGGTTCTTTGAGTCTTTGTGACCGTGGTGCCAGCCCAATATCAAAGCCCCCTTATCGGAAGTTTCCAATTGCTAACTGTTATAAAGTGCCGACATCATCAACCTCCGATATGTCGACCTCCGATATGACGTCATCACTCCAAGTGGCACCTCATGAGTGGTGACACGTGTCACCTAGATTTGTCCACTTAAGGCCCTCAAAATGCCAAAACTTCCTGCCATGTGTCTTGTCATACCACCACGTCATGCTAACGTCAAATGCCACTATAGGTTTATCGGAACCAATCATATGTTGCCATGTGTCTTTATCAAAGCCAATCATATGCTGCCATGTGTCTTTATCATAGCCAATCATATGCTGCCATGTGTCCCGCCAAAGGAGAGAGAAAAGGGTCTATCAACCTTTGGTTTTGCAATGAAATGCTTCGTTAATCCTTTATCGGCGTTCCCAAGCGCTTTCTAATACTAAAGGCACTTAATGATATCACAACTTTTAAAAGGTTGTCAGCTTAAGAAGTTCCTATTCTCTAATTCGTCAACCTTCTGATGCGTTGATGCTCCGATGTTGCGATGCATCGATATGCATGATGCTCCGATATGTGATCGCCATATCTCTCGACCTCTGATATGCAATCGCCGATATTCTAGACCTTTGATATGCGATCGCCGATATTCTAGACCTCTAATATGCAATCTTCGATATTCTTTCCTTCTTGACACTTTAATCCTTGAAACTTCAGCAGATCATATCTTTTGATCCAAGGGTCCATTTTTGGACTTCCACATATTGATGGAAAGCTTTTTCACAACACTTTCCAATGGAGGGTTCAATGTAGGCATTGAGTCCTTCTGCGGCTCGGAAGATGACTATAAACTTCTCTGCTCTTTTGCACTCTTTTGACATCATTTGCCACCATTCGAACAATTTTTGAGTAAGTGACAACACAGCCTATATGACGAAACTAGAGAAGTATAACCATCCACCTTTGAAGAGGTTGTCAAACATCAAGAGTGGAAAGATGCCATGAATGGAGAGCATCAATCAATAATGAAAAATGGCATTTGGGAGATCGTACATGTTACATGCCACCTATGGGTAGTATATATAGGAGAAAAATTTTCTCTTAGATGGTCCTCAGCCGATAGCCCCTTGCAACCACCAAATAGCACTATGTGCCATTGTCGCTGCCACCTGAGTCAGCCATGTGGTCCCTCGACCACTTGCTATGATCGTATGTTTGAAGATGGGCCCCCCGACCTCGAAGGTATGGCATTTCATTGGTATAGTTAAGTAATTTTCCATACTTGTCATCAGCACTTTTGGGCATGGATTGGTGGGGGGATTCGGTGGAAAAAGTGGGCTAGGTTTGTACTCTTCTTTCCATTGCCCGATACCATGGTTAACCTTGTATCCTAGTCTAGTGGGATCTCCTTTAATGGCCATTAGCGTTAGGGTTGGCACTACATGGGAAATCCCAAATTTGGTTGCGTGGTCCCGCTTCTCGTCACCACATACATCACCCCCTTTCCAGTCATTTTAGCCTTATTCATCTCTTTTCCCATTCGGGACCACATGTGTCCACTGGGTCCACATATGGTTAGGGTCCCCCTCCCCTTGTCCACATCTTGGGTCGGGCCTCGAATGATGATCCGGAGGTTGATGCGACTAAAAAGAAAAAGAAAAACATAATTTGGCCACTCTCAATAGGAAATGTACCACAAAATGCAAAAGATGGTCAGGACATACAAATTTAACACGTGGGTAAAAGCCAAACATGAGCTCTACCCCTTATCCATGGCCATCACCCTGATTCCTATGGGCCCTAGATGAGCCCCCTTTATCATTAAGGAACCCATGATTCTCCCAGCCCTAGTGGGTGATGAACCACCCCACGTTAAGGGGTATCCATTGCTACATATTACACATCATGCTCTTATCCCCTAGAGCCCCAAGCAGTTGTGAAGAAAAATCAATAAAAGGAAAAACGCATATGAAGCAAGGTGGAAAAAAAAAAGGGTAAGTAACTCATGTACCACAATTTGCTCCCTCTTGCACTCACATACCCACGTGTGGGCTTCCCTTATTGTAGCTACCATGAACCATGACATGTGATCTGGATGATTTCCCCTGATCCCCACTTCGCTTCATTATTATTCATTGCCACCCACCACTTGAGGGATGTACCATGGACATGTCACCCCCTTTATAGGTTGAAACCACCTAATAGGGTCCTTGGTTGACCCCCTATTGAGCTTGGAGACACTTGTACATGCCAAAGCTCACTATGGAAGGGTATGCCACCATGAAATGCCCCATTGATTCCATGACTTGTAAGTTCTTTTACTTGATTATTCTAATGATTTGTTGTATTCAAGGGCAAGGGGACACCATTAGATCTTATGCAGGATTGTAGGTAGATCTCCATTTGGGGCTTGGTCTCCCTATATGGGGTCCTAAACCTCCAGAGGGCCACATTAGCACTTGTAGGGTGGGCGTTGAGAGCCCTGGGCCTGCAACAGGGCAGAGATTACTTCATGAATCCCCAACGGTGCTCATGGATTGCTCGTATTCCACCTTTTGGATGAGGATGATGCACTTGGTTCACCATGCCCAGTCGGCTCCACACTTGCACCATACACTTGGTAGATGTTCCAAAGTCCAGAGGATCTCTCTTGTTGCAGAGGGAGGGCTTATGTCATCATTCTACCCCTTGTAGATGGTTTACAGGCATCTTCGATCCACTTGGAGACCCATGACAATGTCCTCTATGCCCCCACACCCACTTGGGAGCACTACATGTTCTTGCTTGGGAAACAAGAGGCCAACCCCTTGTCCACTATGTTTGGATCCATCTTCACATCATGGCACCCCTTGGACTTCATTTGGCCTTCTCAATGGCCCAACGACTCATTATGTTGATCATTCTACCCCCTTGAGAGGTTTATCTTTATGTTATTTAGCTATTTGGTGTGCTTGTCACCAAAAGTATTGTTATTATGCACATTATTTTATTCTAGGGGCTTAATTAGGTCAAATTAGCTAAATCGAATTCAATTGTGATGGTATAAATACAAGTGAGGTGATTCTTTTTCATCATCATCACTTGGATTGGGTCATTAGCTCTTGTGAGATTTTCGCTATTCCTTTTGGATGATGTTTGGATGTTATGGATGAATTTTGATGATTGGATCCATTTCTCTTGTCTTGGAGCTTCATTATTGACATAATAGGATGATTGGATATACTCTTTTGCACATGTAAGTACTCTTTTCATGCTTATTCTTGTTATTTACTTTATCACGTCTATGTTGCTGGGATTTTCGCTATACAAGTCTGAAATTTACCGCTTTCTTTTGTGAAATTGTGGGAATTTTGACATTTTGTAGCATTGCATCATTGCATGGGCCATGTGTGAATGGGTGAATGTTCCTAGAGATTATTTGTTTAAAATACATCTTGATAAGTCATCAATTATTGCATATCAAAGTATAAAAATCTCAAGTAGTTGCTCTCATGCCCTAATGCCATGTGAAGTTGCTTGAAGACCTCCTTGATTGGGTAAACCTCTTCCAAACCATCAATTCTCTTGACTCCATCTCTCCCAAAGGACAAGGCACTGATCCTTCCATAGGTGGTCACCTTAAAACGCATGTTTCTCATACCTCTCCTCTTTCTAGGCCTAGCCTCCATAGGTCACCTAAGGCATCGTTTATCTCATGTTCTAGCCATCAAAAGACTTCAATCTCTTGCCCATTATTGCGTTGAGGTTTCCTCTAGAAGCCCTCCAAATTTCAAGAAAATCTGCCAATGGGATCTTGAGATAAATCAAGCCCTAGCTCGAAGATCTTCTCTTGCCCTAGGTTTCCCATAGCTAGTTGCTTCATTTTGATCATTGTGTTCAAATCAAAAGAAAATTTTTCCTTTGACCGTCTTCTCTTCCCTAATTAGGTCAAGCCCCTCCTTGGTTGATCAACTCCATACCCTTGACCTAATTTTGGGTCCACTTGGTCACGTTTGGTCCCATAATCTATTAATGCCAATTTCGCAAAGATCACATAGAAGCCTAAGTCTCCATAAATATCTCTAACTCTAGGAACCTTCTTGGCAATACATACTCTCAAACCCTAGCCCTAAAGAGCCTCTTAGCCCTTCCTGGAGAGTCTATCACCTTGCTTCTAAAGCAAGCAACCTATCTTATTGAGCCTCTCTTGTTAATAGGCTTAGGAATCACCTCCCTACCTTATCATTGACTATACTTTCTTGTGATTCTTCATATATTGGGACTCCTCCCATCAGTAACAGTCCGTAAAGAGCATGGAGCTTTAGCTGAGGTGACAGTGGGCTATTGCTCCATTGTTTCCCTCGACATAGTAGTTGCTCTATAGGATCCCCTCATAGGACCCTTGCTAGTTTGAACAATAACATTTTGGCATTGTTGTCAGGGAGGAAGTAGGTCTACCTCCCTTGAGAATCATTGGGGAATTGATTCATTAATGACAATTCAATATTCCTTTGGCGACTCCATTCATTGTCCAAACACCTAGTTTACTAGAAGGTGACAACATTCCTCCTCTAACTAGGGTTGTTGCAAGAAGGGGAGAACGAACTCCATCACTTGTTAGAACCGCCCTTCTCCCTGAATTTGAAAAGGTCAATGATCCTACCCTAAAGATGGCAACCGGTTCTAGCACTGACCCAAAACAAGACCGACCCAAAATGACCAAAAGTGAAAGGCATTTGGTTAGTGTCTTTGCCCCTTTGAAATTGAGTGATGACCCCAAACCTTTACCTGAGAAATACAATAATTGGTTGCCCAAGTTCAAAGGCAATGCTACCATAAGTGCCCGTGACTTTGTTGAAGAGTTATATTGGAACATGTCTCCTAGGTTGATATTCAATGAGGATAGGCTCATGATGCTTTTCTCTTTATCTCTTGAAGGACAAGCGAGGGAATGGTACCTTAGTCTCCCCCCAGCATGCATAGAAGACCCTGATCAATTTGAGGACATGTTCATGAGAAGATGGTCATGTAATGCACAAGGAACCTTCAACATTGAGAAGTTCTATCAAATAACTACGAGAAGGGAAGACATCTGAGAATTCATCCAAAAATTTGATAGGGTAGTTAGGGATATCCCCGACCATTTGAAGCCCCCTAATGCTAACATTCTCAACAAATTCATCAAAGTTGTGGGTGGCCAACTAACTTATGCATTAAGGGACAAGAAACCTTCAACCTTGGTTGAGGCTAAAGAGATAGCAATGGAAGTTGAGGAAAACTTACGAATCTCCAAAATGGATGCTAATGACCACCCCAAGGCTAAAGCAGAGGTCAAGAAGGAAAAATTCAAAGATCAACATGAAGAAACCCTTATGGTACTTCTCAAGAAGATGGAAACACTCAGCAAAGAAATGAATTCATGAGATAGGCTCTACATGAACAAACTCACTACCTTGGAGAAGGCCCAAAAATCTAGCTATATCCCAAAAGGAAAGCCTTTCCCTAAGAAACAAAATGAGGAAGACAAGCCAAGCTCATCACAAGTTCCCAACACTTTGGCTCCAACTAATGCAGTTGAGCAAGATTCATCTTCCGAAGATGAGAAAAGTGATGAGGATGAGAGTGATGATGAAGAAGTTGATGAGCAGGCTAACCTTGTAGAATCCGAAGCCTTCAACATTTTGCTAGGGGGTTCATATATTCACCCTCCCATTAGTGAGGTCACCATCAAAGAAGAAAAGGAAGAGCCAATCCTTAACACTGATGATAGTGGAAGATTCAAAGGGGTCCAATATTCACGAAAGGACAACAGCAAATACCCCACGACCTCCAAGGAACCCAACAAAGACGACTCAATTCCCAAGCAAGTCCCTCTAAAGAACCTCTCCCTAAAGATCCTCCAAAGAGAGTCAATCACGAAAAGGATCCTCAAAAGAAAGAGACCATCAAGAAAAAGGATAAGGGCAAAGAGGTCGAACTTGACATTGATCTAGAGACTATTATAGCGAAAATGATTGTGAAGGTTCCATTAAAGGAGACTGCAAAACTTCCCCGACAACAATGGAAAATCAAGAAATCTCTGGGCTTTGAAGAGGAAGAATTACCCAAAGACTTGCAAAACATTCACCTTCCAAACTTAAACCCAAGACATGAGCCATTCATGCTTATCTTAGCCATAAATGACCTTCTATTACATAATTGGATGTTAGATTCAGGGGCTTCCGCGAATATCATGCCACTAACAGTCATCAAGCAATTGAGTCTTAACATCACTCCACAGTATAAAAAGGTGTGCGGTTTTAACTCCAAGCCTGTAAAAGTAGAGGGCCTCATAAAAGATCTTAAGGTTTCTTTGGCTATGAACCCAGATAAATCATTGCTTATGGATGTTGTGGTCATAGATATCCCTGATGTATGGAGGATGTTGCTATGAAGGAAGTGAAGAGCCACTATTGGAGGTCATCTCCAAATAGATTTGTCATATGCCAATATCCCGCAATCTGATGGAAGCCCCTTGATTCTTTATAGAGAGCCTACATACTCTACTCATGTGATCAAGCCAGGACCGATCCCATACCACAAGAGACATGAGATTGAGAAGCCTTCTCCCATTGTCCCTTCACAAGAAATTTGTATTCTCAAGCGACCAAATCACAAAGCAAACAAAAAGTGGAAGCCTAAAAGGGAATACAAGGTCGGGGATGTGGTCTTGGTAAATAAAAACTCAATGCCCATCAAGATTCATGGGAAAGTTGGGGAGGATTATTACTATGTTGCCAAACTCAATGACGAAATTTGATCGCAACCAGTCAAGTCGTATCACCCCTTTCCTTAATACTTGACATTGTATTATATGCATGTTAGGGTAGGGTGCATTGCATGTCGATTTTCTCATTAGAACTAACATCATATGACATTTCTCAAGGTAGATTAGCCGCAGTTAGATTAAATTTGCATATTTTTACTTTCCTGATGATTTTTGTGGCATAATACTAAGCATGAGTGATCATAAGACACTGCAAAAACATGTTTCCCCGTGTGCTTGGTTAACAGGTTTGCGGTACCAAAAGATCGTTGGTGTTCTCATGAACTCTCGTTTGAGTAGCTTTGTGCACTTTCCTGAGAGCTCACATCCCCGTTGGAGCCAGATGTTACCCACCACCTATGGGTAGTGTATATATAAGGAAAAATTTCTCCTAAATGATCCTCAGTTGGCAGCCCCTTGCAACCACCATATAGCTCGATGTGCCATTGTCTCTGCCATCTCAGCCAGCCATGTGGTCCCTTGCCCACTTGTTATGATCGTATGTTTGAAGGTGGGCCTCCCGACCCCGAAGGTATGGCTTTTCATTGGTATAATTGAGTACTTTTCCTTACTTGTCATGGGCACTTAGGCATGGATTGGTGGGGGGATTCAGTGGAAAGAGTGGGCTAGGTTTGTACTCTTGTTTCATTGATAGATACTGTGGTTAACCTTGTATCCTAGTCCTGTGGGATCTCCTTTATTGGCCATTAGCGTTAGGGTTGGCACTAAATGGGAAATCCCGAATTTGGTTGTGTGGTCCCTCTTCATGTCACCACATACATCACCCCCTTTCCACTAATTTTAGCCCTATTCATCTCTTTTCCCATCTAGGTCCAAATGTGTGCATTGGGTCCACATTGGGTTAGCCTCCCCCTCCCCTTGTCCACACCTTGGGTCAGGCTTGGAACGATGCCCTGGAAGTTTATGCAACTACAAAGAAAAGAAAAAGCATAATTTTTCCACTCTCAAAAGGAAATGTACCACAAAATGCAAAATATGGTCTGGAAATACAAATTTAGCACATGGGTAAAAGTCAAACATGAGCTCTACCCCTTATCCATGGCCATCACTCTGGTTCCTTTGGGCCCTAGATGAGCCCCCTCTATCATTAAGAGACCCAAGATTGTCCCAAACTCTAGTGGTCGATGAACCACCCCACCTTAAGGGGGTATCTACTGCTACATATTACACATCCTGCTCTCATCCCCTGGATCCCCAAGCAAATGTAGAGAAAATCAATAAAAGGCAAAAGGCATATGAAGAAGGGTGGAAAAATAAAGGTTGGGGTAACTCATGTACCAAGATTTGCTCCCTCCTACATTCACATACCCAGGTATGGGCTTCCCTTATTGTAGTTAGCCATGAACCATGACATGTGGTCTGGATGATTTCACCTTATCCCCACTCCGCTCCATTATTATATCATTGCCACCCACCATTTGAGGGATGTACCATGGACATGTCACCCCCTTTAGAGGTTGAAACCACCTAATAGGGTCCTTGGTTAACCCCTTATTGAACTTGAACACACTTGTACATGCCAAAGCCCACTATGGAAGGGCATGCCACCATGAAATGCCCCATTGACTCCATGACTTGTAAGCTCTTTTACTTCATTATTCTAATGATTTGTTGTATAGGAGGCCAAGGGACGCATTGGATCTTATTCAGGATTGTAGGTAGATCTCAATTTGGGGCTTGGTCTCCCTATACGGGGTCCTAGCCCTCCAAAGGGCCACATTGGCACTTGTAGGGTGAGCATTGAGAGCCTTGGGCCTCCAACATAGAAGAGATTACTTCACGGATCCCCAGCAACACTCACGGATTGCTTGTATTCCACCTTTTGGATGAGGATAATGCACTTGGTTCAGCATGCCCAGCCGACTCCACACTTGCACCATACACTTGGCAAGATGTTCCAAGGTCCAAAGGATCTCTCTTGTTGCAGAGGGTGGGCTTATGTCATCATTCTAGCCCTTGCAGATGGTTTACAAGAATCTTTGATCCATTTGGAGAACATGTCCTTTATGCCTCCACACCCACTTCGAAGCACTATAGGTTCTTGCTTGGGAAACAAGAGGGCCAAACCCTTGTCCACTATGTTTGGAGTCCATCTTCACATCATGGTACCCCTTGGACTTCATTTGGCCTTCTCAATGGCCCAACGACTCATTATGTTGATCATTTTTCCCTCTTGAGAGGTTTATCTTTATGTTATTGAGCTATTTGGTGGGCTTGCTACCAAAAGCATTGTTATTATGCACATTATTTTATTTTAGGGGCTTAATTAGGCCAAATTAGCTAAATTGAATTCATTAGTGATGGTATAAATACAAGTGAGGTGATTCTTTTTCATCATCATCACTTGGATTGTGTCATTAGCTCTTGTGAGATTTCCACTATTCCTTTTGGAAGAAAGAATGAGTTTGGATGTTATAGATTGTTGAGAAATCTAGGGCATGAATAGTTAGAAGATTTCTCTGCTTGATAATTGCTTGTGATATACTTTTACTTCTTAGCTTATAATCTTTTCTTCGTTATGTTATTACTGTGTTCTTTTCATCAAAACAATTACCAATATGCACAATAAAAGACAAGTGACACAGTATGTATGCTTGTCAGCTAGAGTCAAAACCTCTCACCTCTTAAGAGAAAACTCAATCAAAATTCTTCTTCTAGATCTTCAATTGATGAGTATGAAGACCATGACACAAACCCTTGACTCTAGTATCCTCCCAAGAACCTTGTCACTAACCTTGATGCTCTGCCTCTTCCCTTTCTTGCCTTTCTTCTTGATCTCGAACTGCTTTCCTTGGCTCCTTTTAGAGAAACTCGGTCTTTATACTTCACACTGCTTCTTTTGGCTTTCCCTAGAGAATCTCGGTCTCTAGTCTCCACACTGCTCTTCTTGGTTATCTCTAGAGAATCTTGATCTCTAGATCAAAAACCCTAGTCTCTACAATTCTTCTCTTGATGCCTTCGATCCTTCTTCTTTTGTAACCAAAACAAATACCCCGGAAGAAACCTTCCTTCGCTAACCCGAGAAGAATCTCTCCTTCGCCCTACCCAGAAGAGTCTCTCCTTCACACTACCCAAAAGAAACCTCCTTCGTTGCCCCAGAAGAAACCTATCTTCGCACTTTTCTTTTAGCCTCTTCTTCGTACTATTTCTTCACCTCTTCTTCGCACTTCTTCTTGTCGAGTTGCTTGCCTCTAAGTGAGGCCAAGTGTGGCTATATATACCCTTCATCACATGTCCTTTAGGCCGACATGATCACAAGTAGTTAGGCTGACTTCTTCTAGCATGTTCTTCCATCGTTGTAGGCCGACTTAAATAAGATAAGTGACAAGGTCTTGGAGGATACTTCACATAGACAAATTTGGCCTTTTACAAAATGTAACATGACTTCATTACATGACAATGACTCTATCATTTTAAGATTAGATGACAAATAATTCATAAAGACTCTCAATGGGAGTTTTGACTCAAAAATAAAATCTCTTGCTCATGAAACCCATGAAGCAAACAATACAATAAATTTATTTTTCTTCTTTACATCACATTATATTAAATCATAATTACATGTCATTATGAAGACCGAACCTAGTTACACTTTTCAACACTAGGTCTTGGAGGATACTTTACATAGACAAATTTGGCCTTTTACAAAGTGTAACATGACTCCATTACATGACAATGACTCTATCATTTTATGACTAGATGGCAAATAATTCCTAAAGACTCTCAATGGGAGTTTTGACTCAAAAATAAAATCTCTTGCTCATGAAACCCATGAAGCAAGCAATACAATAAATTTATTTTTCTTCTTTACATCATATTACATTAAATCATAATTACATGTCATTATGAAGACCAAACCTAGTTACACTTTTCAATACTCCCTCTTAACTAGGGAGGCATTCATAATGGTACTTGGACTTTCTCAATCTGAAGAATTTCTCATAAGAAGAACTCAGATTGGTAACTCATTTGTATAGAATCATCTCAACCAACATTGTTCCATAGCAAGGCCTTGACTAACAACTCCATATCTCCACAACATCTGAGCTCAACGCAGGCGAGACTAATGATTTATAGACACTCATCATTGTCTCTCTCAGAACATCCCCTATTCGAGTACTCAGGGTGTGTTCCATAAGGACTATTCTTATCTTGGACTCCCCAACCCTCAAAGAATATCAGTCCTCCACGACTACTCTTCTATTGGATGCCCAATCTCATCCTCAAAGAGTATGAGATGCCAAATGATTACCCAATCCTCCATTTTATCTTCCCAAGTGAAGACCAAAATGACATGTCTATCTCTCCCTCTCAAATAGGGAGGAAATATTCCAATAAAGGAATGTACTCATTCCTACATAAAGAATGTACCTAAGCTCCCTCTTGGCTTAGGGATTTCCAAGTTTCTTCCAAGTAAGAAACTTCTTTTTAGGCTCCCTCTCAACTGGGGACCTATAGCAGCTCCTCATGTGGAGATCATGGAACAACCAGTTGCTTGAAGAGCTCCTTCCTTCGATGTCATTTATTCTTTGTCATGGAATCTTCATCTTTCGAGGACTTCTTCATAGGGCATAAACCATCCATCACTTTCATCCATGAGTTAGTCATGTCCTCATTTCATGAGAAAGTGATCCATCAAGTGGGAGTTGGCCATACACTGCGTCATATGGTGTCATCTTGTTGGCTTCATGATAGTTAGTATTATACCACCATTCAACTAAAGGGAACCACTGTACCCATTAATGTTGCTTGTCTGAAGTGAACAACGCAGATAGGTCTCCAAACATTTGTTGATTGTTTTTGTTTGACCATCGGTTTGGGGATGATAAGTTGTACTTAGTTGGACTTGCGTGCCCTGTAGCTTAAAAATTTCCTGCCAAAATTTGCTAGTGAAAGTGGGATCTCGCTTAGACACAGTGGAAGTCGGTATGCCATGCAGTTTGAAGATTTGGTCCATGAAAACTTGAGCCACCAATGTTGGGGTGAATGGGTGTGGTAGCACGCAAAAATGAGCATATTTGGAAAGTTTGTCAACAACCACCATGATAACTGATTTGTTGCCTGACTTGGAGAGACCTGTAATGAAATCCATGGAAACATCTGTCCAAACAGAGGCAAGGAGTGGAAATGGTTGTAAGGCTCTTGGTAGCTTGGTTGTTTCCCCTTTTGTTGCGCTAGCATTCCTCGCATTCAGCTACAAAAGTAAGAATGTCGTTCTTCATGCCGGTCCAAAAAAAGGAGCGGCGTGCTCGTGCACAAGTCTTCTGAAAGCCTGAATGTCTTGCGACTGAAGAGGAGTGCAGCTCTTTCAAGATGCAGGTTTTGAGGGTGGAGGTCGGGGATAGCACTACCCGATCCTTGTAGCGAAGAACCTCATCCTTCCAAGAGTAGAGTCCTCTGAGGAATTATAATTTAAATTGACGTCTTAAAGTACTATGGAATCAAGTGTGAATAACAATCATAAGCCACTTGGTTGACTTGATTCTTCATCCACAATTCAGTACTTAGGGTTCAAACACTTAATGTTTCTAAGTTTCTTAATCTCGACACACTAGACTTTAAACACTAGTTCAATTCCAATATTCCCTCATCCATCCACGAAGGCGTACAAAGTCTTCACCAAAGCTATTTTCCATGTCAAAACCAGTTAAGAACAAATATTGCTCATTTCAAAAGACTACACCTCCATAACAAATGAGAAAGCAACATGAATCTCCTTCATAACAAAAGCAAAGTCACATGATTTGGACTCAAAAAGCGAAAGTGTAAGATTTGGCTTGTCACTCAAAAACTTGGGACATTAAAAAATGGATGTCATATAGGCAAACGAAATTGAAAACATAATAACTACATGATGTTTTATAAGTTGGAGTTCTGATAGATGACAATAACAAAGCTGATATATTCATAGAAATGTACTGACATAAAAAAACTTTGCTGATATATTCATAGAAATGTACTAACTTAATTTTCTTTTTGCTGATATATTCATAGAAATGTGCTGACTTAATTTTCTTTTTGCTGACATATTTAAAGAGTATTTTATCTGCCATCAGTTTTAAAATTTCGGTTATAATTTCCAATAGCCGTTATGTTCTACAAACTCAAGTACAAACTACATATTATGTACCATGAAATAAAACAAAAAAGAACCACTACGGTGTTTGACAAATTTTGCAATTTTGAATTGTAAGTTTAACCGATTTCACTCACTAGTTCCAGAAGAAACCAAGGTTGAACACATTTGACAAAATCTAAACAAGTTATGCCAAATATGGGCAAATTTCACAGTAAGCCAATGAACCCAGTCAACTCAGTGAATTTCCTGACTAACCAGCAAGTGTTGCTAATATGAGCAAATTTTTCAATGGAATTGTTGGTGATGCATTGATTTTAACAGTGAGAATAAAAGTTTCAAACAACTTAAATTGGGTTTCACCATTAATGAGATCTTGCTTTTTTATGGGAGTTCCAAAGATGGACCATAATTGCTTATTTCATTGATACTATAGAAGACAAAAGTAAATTAATACACCATCCTTTACACGACAAATATAATTTGTAATCAATCTGATCTATCCATGCTTGACCTGTGAAGTAATCATTCTCTTTTCTCAGGTGATAAACATGAGATGAAAAGCACAGTGATCAGATATTGTAGAAACCTATCGTGACAAACATGAAATGGAAAAGGACAGTGAAAGATGTAATGTCCTTCAAGTAAGAACCTGCTTAGAAAGGTGGACTATACAAACAAATAAATGTGCATAAGAGCAGCAGTCTACTCTTACCCCTAAGGCGACTTTCATAATTCTGTAGCTGTAGAAGAAACCCTTGGTTAGGTGCTGCTTGGGGTCTTTTACTCCTGACAAGCTCGAAAGCTTCAGACAGACTCATATGATGAGTTCTCATCAAATATGCAACGATAACTGTGACACTACAATGGCATTTACATGTCAAAATCTTCAATATTTTCAAGTGTTTCCGACACAGCCCAAAAAGTGTTCATCATTAATGATGTATCCTTTTCCTAAACAGGCTAATCTAAAATTAGAATGATAAATGCAAGACTTCATGAATTTTCTTTCCCATCATAATGCTTAGATTTGTTTTCTTTTTCCATTAAAACATAAAATATTGGAAAGTAAGAATCGAAGTTTATGTATACTGGATTTCTAATACATAGAACGGCAAGGAACTGAACAAAGTAGTTCTGCTTATCCAAATGCATACAGGCTATGGTACAGAATGAAGCCAATTGAAGAATGTGCAGTAGGAAAACAAATTCCAAACAACAATCTGCACTGCTAAAATAAGATGGGCATTATATTAAGTTTTAACCAGGTTACCATGCAATTTCATGTTGCAATTGTGAATAAACATTCTGAAATCTGTGTTAAACTTCTAAGCCTAGCACTTAGTTAATTACTTCCTAGCAGACTACGCAGATCTACTGAATAATAACACGACTAGAGTTTTAACATAAACAAAATAATCAGCGGAAGCAAATTAAATACACTGATCACACAACAATATGCACACAGATTTCTGCCCTTCAAATCAGTTCTTCATCAATAACTCAGAACTTTCATGGGCTCCCTTCCTGGGATAATGGCCCTGTAAGGAAAATACATACAACAATAAACTGGAACTGATCCAGTTGATCAAGCCTTATATCAGTGCTTTCATCTGCTCGGCTGATCTGGATCTCCCTTGCTGTCCCTTGCACCTTTCTCAAACCTAGCACACTCAAATGGAAGTCCTTCTCCACCCAATCATTGAGGTGTCCTCTCAATGTCTTGTGCTCACTCATTGTATTTTTTCCATTGGCCTAGCCTAACTTTTATAAGCTTGAGTTAAGACTGAATCCACAACCCTAACCTCCAAAGCAATGGACAGTTGAGATTAGATTTCATCTCACTTGAGATCGACAGTTAAGATTTATCTAATTCTCTAATGCAAATAACCTTTTCATTTCATTATATTAACTCACTTTTATCTTATAAAAGAAATTACTTTATCATTGAAGTAATTGCTAAGGTTGAAGGTGTATTAGGCGACTTCTGCATGCCTAGACACTTAGGCCTATGCAGAAGTACCTACCTGAGCTACAAGTACAAACATCTACACTCCCTCTTAGCGAGGAAGGTACTTCCTGAAGAGCCACCTAAAACTGGTTGTCCCTCTGATCAAGGCACAATGTCCTTTTTTGAATGTTCTCCCTAAATGTGCTCCTAAGAGCCTCTATATGTTCCTATGCATCCCTCAATGTCTAAACAGGTTTGCCCATCAACCTATATAAGTTGTTCACTCTAACCCCAAAGGTCATTGTTGTGTTTGGGCTAGACTACTTTGGATAAATGAGTATCTACACATTCCTGAGCATGACAACATATCCTCCAAACTCCACCACTAATACTAAGAGAAAGTTCTTCTTCAATCCTAGTATGAATAGCACGTCCTTGGCTTCCAACATCCCTCTTGACTCTAGTTGAAACTTAACAATTCCAACCCCCTTCACTACATAACTCCAAGCTCCACATATAAATCTGAGTCTCTCTCCATCAAATTGCTAAATAGCTCCTACACCTCTGTTATATGGCATGATGCACCACAATCTAGGTACCAAGCACTCCTTGTGATGACGTTGGTAGAGAGACGGGAGACAAATGAGAAATCCTTTTTGAACTTCATTGTAAATTCATCAAGTTGAACCTTTGTTGATGTTGTTATCTGTTGTGACTTATGTTAGTGTCAGTCAGTTCAGCCTGTCACCACTGATCAAATATGCTCTTACAAGGTGTTGTTAGGGTGTCAAGTCAAATTTTTGTCATTTCAGTGAATCTTCAAATAAAAATTTGGTCACTAGTCGTTGTGTCTAGGTCACTGTTGCTCCCTTCACTTACTCATGGTCTTCATCACTCATCATGGTCATTGTCTTCTTCAAGGTATCATATCTTCACTTAAATGTCTTGGGTCATGAAATGGTTAAATTCCTCATTTTAGGTCATACTCTAGGGTTTCACTCCATGTGTCATCATGATACCATATGTCAAGACAAAAACATGTCCATCATGTGATTCAGTGGGTAAAGGGAGTTAACAGCTTAGGGAAAGAAAAATAAAGGTAAAGGTAATGTTTTATTTCAAATAAAACAATGCTTCAATACACTACCTTATCTCATCATTTCTCGTAAGGCCATTTTTACTTCAAAATATGTTTCTGACCAAATGGAGAAGAATTTTCCAAAAGTGAAAGAGGTTTTTGTCAATTATAGTCCAAGGAACAAAAACCTCCTTCAGTTTATGCACAGGTATTATGATTTGAGAGAAATGCGCAAACTACACTTTCTACAGGAGAGTTGTTACACTTCTGGACAGCTTGACTTCAAGACAATTTTTCAGGGATTTGGAACATGTGTTGGCAGTGCTTAAGGACTCTATTGTGTAGTAGACATCCTAAGTTTTCCAATGATACCTTAAGATCGTGCTTTGGATTAGTGGAAGGCATCCAAACATGCTCTGCAATTTGGGGCTGCACTTGTGTCAGAGACACCCTATGTTTTTGGAGTGACCGTGGGAAAATCATTTTTTCTCCCTACTGGAGTATCCAAATTAAATTCTTGAGGAGTCCATCTTGTAGCAGACTTCAAGAGCTTTCCAACGAGCTATCAAGTTCACAATTTGGAGCAGTTTAAGGCCTCCAAAAGTGGGTTGCAAGTTGGCGTTGCGCTTCTGTGAACTGCACTGCGCTTCTGGAGGTGGCACTGTGTTTCCATGAATGGCACTGCGCTTCTGCCAATGGCGCTGCGCTTGGGACAGAGTGGCCCGAAACTTGCCAAAACTCACCCAAACTTCAAATTAAAGCTTGCATTCCTACTTCTTGCTCTTCTAAGCTTATTCACAAGTAAGTATCATCCTTTTGCACATTTTTCCTTTAGCAAAATAAATGCAAATGTGATTTTTCTTCATCTAGGGTTTATGTGAAATTTCAAGCTGCAAAACTAGTGTAAATGATGGGTTTGTTGGTTATGACACTGAAAACTTGTAAATTTGTCACCTCATACATCTACACATGTATAAATCACCCTATCATTCACTAATTAACTCATCTACCCTCAGATTACCTCACTTTTACACAAACCCTAGCTCATACCTATTATTTTGGACAATTTCCTAGCAGGACTATTTTTAAACTCTCCTACTCATCTCTATCTCTCTCATTTCACTCCATTCAAACTCACTAAGTTTTCTACCACCCCTATCCATCTCCCAAAATTCCCCTATCATCATCTCCTTTCCCTAACTCCCTCATTTCATCATTTCCTTCCTTGAGCAAGAAAATAGTCAACTTAAGGCCAAACAGCTCATCATGGAGAAAGAGCAATCCTTGGTGCTGTAGAAAGGAGGTAAAGGTAAAGCACTATTGGAACCTCGTGAACATGATGAACATAAAAAACATGTTAGGAAAAAGAGGCCAAGGACCAAGGGACTCAAAAAGGCATTGAAGGAGGAGAAAGGACATAATCTGCTAGATGAAGACCTAGATATGGAAGACAGAATTGCCTTGGGAGATTAATGAAGATAGAGATTATTGGCTTAGTAAGGTCAATCACCACTTAAAACAACTTCTTGACAAAGCCAATAGGGAAAATCAGCTATTGAGGCACATGGCCCATCATTATCAGACCAGAAACATGATTTGCAACATCAAGCTCAAGCAGTTGAAAAACAAGCTAAAGGAAACCCTAAAGGACAAAAATGAGAGGGATAACTTGGAGATGCTTGCTGAAGCATCAATGAGAGCACGACACACTTCATTTTACACTTCATGACCAATTTGGAGGTTTTCTAAGCATTTTTTGTTTTTTGAGAATTTTGGTGCCAAATTCAAAAATTGGGCTAGTCACAGCAACATAGCGCGCGCTTTTTCCTCAGGGCTCCAAATGACAAGTGGCTTACATTTTTGGAAAGCTAATGACCTCCTCTCAAAACCCATTTCATCATATTTCTCATAAAGGGCTCAAATTTTGAGAAAAATGGGTCAAAAATCATCATTCTGCCACTCTTTTTGACAGGCACTGCGCTTCTGGAGACACCTTCGGAAATGAGTTTTTGAAGGTCTTCCCATGGGTCATTTTCAAAAATTCAAGGTGTTCTTTAAACTAGACAAGCAAGGCTAGTTGACCATTCTCTCAGATTTCAATTTGTACTTCAGGAAGGCACCTAAAAATGGCCTCAAAGTTAGCACTATGTTTCTGCAAATTTTTGAGTTTTTATTTAAAATTTCACTGTGTAATTTCCTAGGTTTTTAGTTTGACTTGGTCAAAATCAAACCCATGACGTAACTTCAGTAGTTCGACGTTTAGATGATGTAATCATGAATAAGTAGACATGATACGTTGTTTTTATGGTTAATTAGGACTCATAAAGGAAGCAAAACTCAAAACAAAGTCTAAGAGGAGTTTGTATTTGACCTTCTCACTCTCACCTATTGGTTGAGACTCGCAGTGTTACTTGGGAGTGGGAGCGAAAGCGAGGAGCGGGAGCAAAAACGGGTGCGGAAGCGACATTTTCAAAAGCTCCTAGTTTGGGAGCGAATCCCAGAGCGTTTTTTATATAATATATATATTTTTTATATTTTTATACATATATGTCAACAAAAACATGTAGAATGATGAATTAGATATAAAAAACATAAAAAAAAAAACATAGATTGAACCATATAACAAAAATCATCTAGAAGTTATAATCTTCATCAACCATGTCCACAAGTTAGTAACATAGTAACATACAACATATTGAGTCATGATTCATCAATCTTAAAGTTTCAAGCTTTCGAAATTCAATAGATAACATTTATCATCATTGATCACCAAAGTTGTACTTGTAAGCTAAGTGTAACCATTACAACAAATAATATCTAACATGAAATGAAATGTTATAAAATGAAATGAAACAACTTTCAACTTTCATGAAGCATCATATTCATAATTCATTACTACTGAGTATAATTGCCAACTTCAAACTTAAATTGTCATATATTGTTTAAAAAAATACCATAATAAATATGAAAGAGTCAATAGTTATAAAAACTACTAGAAACTAAAAAAGACAAGTAAATCTATTATCTATTGCTTATGGCTGGGCCTCTTGCCACAATGAGAAATGTCTAATTTTTTAGTCTTGTTGAAAAATCAGGATCTTTATCATTAATATCACCCTCTAAGCATTAATATCCAGAGGTATCTTTGTCATTACCTTTATATCTGTATAGGGATCTTTGTCATTAATATCACCCTCTAAGCATTAACATAAGATAGAAAAAGCATAGCATGTCAAGTCAAGATTTTGTTTGTGTGATGTGTACATTTTTAGGAGGGTCATGATAGAGGAGTTCGACAACCAATGTCACTAACATCAAGGTACACAGAGGGATTGGTGCTCTTGATTAAACACGAGTTCCATACCCTAATACATGACAAAATTCAATGGAAACAATGCAATCCTGAAATCCTGAAAAACTTATAAGTCTGCTGGATTTTGAATGAAATCTAAAATTCTACTTTTTGCATATGAAATCCAATGAGGTCGGAACCACTCTCAAACATCCTGGGTCATTTCATGGTAATGTTAAAAATTTAAGTAAAATGATGAAAATGAAGATTAAAGAGAATGTCACTTTTACTTTAAGAATTTAACATTACCATGAATCGCATATCAATACTAGGGCCATAGACTTGATCATTAAGCTGCCCCACTAAAAACTTATTTGTTTCTTTGAAAAACAATTGCATTTGGAACATCATTGCAAAAAAAAATTGCAAAAAAGGAAAAACGCTCCCAAAAAGGCAGGGAGCGATTATTTTTTAGGGAGCGCGCTCCCGAAATCGCTCCCGACCCGCTTTCGAGTCGCTCCCGCCCGGAGCGCGGATTGGGAGCGAGATCGGGGGGGGGCCTCCCCCGCAACTATGGTTGAGAGAATCTTGGAAACAGTTCCACCACCTAGGAATTCGACCAATGTTGCACGAAGCGGGGATGAAACGAGGACATTTTTTGGAAGCGGGGACGCGGAAGCGTCATTTTCCAAAAATCTAGGAAGCGAAGTGTCTGCAGAAGCGTCTGCTATATATATATATATATATATATATATATATATATATTATTTTTTTGCATTTATACTCAAAACAAGCATCCCAAATACCAAATTAGTTGTAGAAGACATGAAAACATGCATATTTTTGCATAAATCAAGATAGATATAGCATCCATTGTACATTAATGATTAATTATTCGAGCATCAACCATTTAGATGCATCAACCATCTAGAATCTAGATTCTTCTCCTCTTGTATAGCCTTTGCCTCTACCTCGATTGTCTAGGGATATTAGTCAACATTGCCCAATTTTGATCAAACTACCTAATCCAAGACTTAAAATATGGTAGAAAAAGCTTAACATGCTTGATCGATGATTTTGACTTGATTGAAAGGTAATTTTTGCTAAGGGCGTGACAAAGGAGTTCAACAATTAACACCACCAACACTAAGGTACATATAGGGCTTGGTGCTCTTGATTAAATGCTAATCGCATACCTTCATACTTGATATAATCTAATGAAATGCCACAATCCCATTGATCCTGAATTCCTGAAAACTATTAAGTCTACTGAATTTTGAATAGGATATGAAATTCTATTTTCTCCATATGAAGTCAAATGAGGCTGGAACCACTCTCAAACATCTTGAGTCATTTCATGGTAATGTTAAAAATTTAAGTAAAAGGATGAAAATGAAAAATAAAGGAGAATGTCACTTTTACTCTAAGAATTTAACATTACCATGAGGGAGCATCTGCTATATTTATATTTTTTTTATATTTTTTTATAATTTTTTTCGAAAGCTTGACGCTTCATACGGCCGAAGCGCCGTCCGAAACGCGTTTCGGGCAGACGCTTCCTGAAATTTCCAAGAAGTGCCGAAACGCGTTTCGATTTTTCCGAAGCACGTTTTGGGAGGCACTTCCCCCACGCATCCGTACAGATCGTGTTTCAGGGGTTAGATCCACGGGGGGGAAGTTTTGTGCAACACTGAATTCGACTCCTGAAGGTGGGGAAGCTATTTGATTGAGTCTATATGTATCATTTCTCATTCAAAGAGAGGGGTTGGAATTTTGTAGAGAAGCTTGTTACCTTATGTTCTCTTACAGCTAATACAGGAGCAGTTGCAGCTATATTTCAGGAATACTTGTTCAGTAAGTCTATGGTGTTGTTTTCCTTTCAGATCAACTTCTAATTGATGAAATCATCTCCCTTTTCATGCTTTATCTTCTTCATATGGTTTTCCTTGGAGTTATATAAACAGAATTCTTAAATTTAAGCTTTGTTTATGTGGAAATCATGCTTGTGTTTCTTTTCTTCTAAGACTAATGAATTCATGCTTTTACATGCTCAATATGTTCTCTTAAACTCTCAGACCCATATTACATTGACAACACTTTAAGTTTACCATAACACACCGATATCTAGCTCCTTTTTATACTTGTCACTGCATACTTGAAGCCTTGACCTAATTACCTGCTCTAATCCCTAGTCCAGCAAACCAAAAACCCTAAATTCACAAATACTCAAACAAAATTTGTATATCTCGCCTAAAACCTATTTATTTTCAGTTATTCATTAACAAATCTTTAGAGAGATCCCTCTCTGGTTCAGTAGGGCTAGCTATTGAACTGAAAGTGGTTCGAGGTTCCTTTTTCGATTTCTTCCTCAGCCTAGGAAATTGTAGGGGATAACAACTTCCCCTTCCCCTTCTCTGGAAACTGTGATGCACAGTGTCCACTCTTGTGACAACTAAAGCACTTGATCTTGCTCAAGTTCTTACTCTTCCCTGGCTAAGAGGTTACCTCTTCCAATTATGAAGCTTTTCCTGAGCATAGATTCCTTTGACAAATGGTTCCCATCACTTGGGAAGACCATTAAGTGTCACATTCAGGAGCTCGATATCCTCCACTTTCTCGCCAATGGTTGCAAGTTGATCTTGTGTCTAGGTCATCCTCGTCAAATAACACACAACGTTATTAGACTTTGACATCTAGATGGATCTGAATTTGTTTATCTGCATCATCTTCCTATTGATGTTGTCACTTTGGAACAGGTCCACTAGAGCTTTGAACATCTCCCTAGTTGTCTTCTTCTTTGCCAAGTGAGGAATCATGGGGTCCTTCATGGCATCCATGATGACACGCTAAGCTCTAATGTCCCTTTCATCCATTGCCAATTGTGCTGGAATTGTTGGCGATTGGATCTCCTTATCAACAATCTTCCAAAGGTCATTCTCCTTCAACAATGAGGTTACCCTTGCCTGTTGAGAAATCTAGGGGCAGCTAGATTATGTGATTTCTCTTACTTTGGTAACTGCTTGTGATGTATTTTTGCTTCTCTTGATTAGATTTTTTTTCACCTTAATTGTTATTGTGTTATTTTCATCAAACAACGACTAAACCATAAAGAACAATGAGACAAAAGGACGCAAGTTATAAGCGATCAGCTAGGGCCAAAACCTCTCAACCTGAGAGGAAAACCCACAAAAATTCTTCTCTTTTTATAGAATCTTTAATTGACGAATTCCAAGACCTATGACCCTTGACCAAGACCCCCCAAGACCAAGTCCCTTGACGAGCTTTCCTTATAGCAGTTCCTTAGCACTTATTGCAATTTCGACCTCCAAAAAATTCTTCTGCCTAGCAAATTCTTCTACAACTTCAACCAGCAGATCCTATTGCAACTTCGACCTCTATAGCAAATTCACAATTTCGACCTTTCACAGCTTCGACCTAGCTGCAGCTTCACAGCTTCGATGCAGCGTCACAACTTTGATGCAACCTCACAGCTTTGATGTAGCGTCACAACTTCGATGCAGCTTCACAGCTTCAATGCAGCTTCAAAATTTCATCTTGCCCAGTAGCTACAGAAACCCTAACAAAAGAGAGAGAGAGAGATGCCCAAAACTTCAATCTTGTTCTTCTTCTTCGTCGTCCTTTTCTAGCTTCTATCTTGAGGAGATCGAACTTGCTTGAGAGTGTCTCCAAAATGACGAGTTCCTTCTTATTTATAGACTTTTGAGGGGTATGAATTGTTATCTTTAGGCCGACTTGTCCCATCATGTAGGCCAACTTGATCTTTGCACCACAACGAGGTCTTGGAGGGTCTTTTGACTTTCTGTTGACTCAAATAAATTTTCTTTACAATATGTAACATGCCCAAAAGGATCTTTCATACATACCAATGACTCAATTGACTTGTAGACTCAATGAAAAGCCCTAGAAGCACTGAATGGGTGCTTGACCTTAAAAAATAAATCTCTCTTGAGCATGAAACCCATGCTTCAAGAATAAAAATAATAAATTTATTTTTCTCTTTTCATTAAATACATAAAATCATGATTACATATGTCATTATCAAGACCAAACCTAGTTACATATTTCAACATTGCCTTCTAGGGAAAGAAATTAGATGCTTCATTAAGTTATTGATTTGATTGATTGATTGACGACAGAAACCCTAGCTTCTACAGGACAAGACGACAAAACCCGTTATCTAGCTAGAAACCTAAGAGATGGAAGAACCCGATGATGCCTATCTGTTGCATAACCTCACCTACCCTTGATTTGATAATGAACCACTCTTGCTGTGGGGCTAATGAAATGCTCACCCATGACTACTCACCCTCACCTGCTCACCCAGTAAGGTGCTTATAAATCCTTGAATCTGAGACTAGTTGTTGTCATCTCTAGATTTATAATTAACCTTCTCCAAAGTCCTTATAGTGCCCACAAGGATAATAAATTGTTGCTAGTTTACAAATCCACCTAGATCTCTTGTGGATCTATGTCACAGTCCTTTACCCAAAAAGTTTTGGAATTGGTATGTTTTCCCTTTCATCCTCAAAAAGGTGACCTTTGCCAATCACTATTGGCTACATTGGCATTGTCCTTCGAACCAACTATCAAGCAGCAAAAGAATGATAATAAATTGAAGCGAGGTATTATGGCCCTTATAAGGTGTTGCAAAGAATTACAAGTATGGTGTACAAATTGGAGTTGCCTCCATCTTCACATATACATCTAGTCTTGGATGTTTCTTGCTCAAAGAAGGTAATTGGTGATTAGATCCCAGTCAAAACTATTTTACTAAAGTTTAATGAAGAAGGGAAAATCATATTAGAACCAAAAACAATACTAGAAACAAGGATTAAGCAACTGAGAAATCGAACAATCACTGGGTAACTCATCAAATGGAAAAACCTACTAATGGAAGAAGCAACATGCAAAAATGAGTTGTTCATGCAGAAACACCTAGAGATAGTCATGTTGAGGACAACGCTTGTTTGCAGGCCAACGGCATGTTAAGCCTTATATAAGTCCCATGTTAACCCTAAATGTTGAAAAAAAGGGTAACTAGGCTCGGTATTTGTCAATGTAATTTTGATCTTTGTACTTGTCAAGAAAAAGAATTATTATTTTTATAAATAATATGAATGATTTTCTTGCTCATTCCATAGGTCTAGGAAAGTCAAAGCGTCAAAATTATATTGAAGAGCTCTACTTGAGCATCTCTATAATAAAAATGGGTCAACCTAGTCTCTAGCAGCCCTCCAAATGACAAGTATTAAATTATGTAATAATGGTCAATAATAAATTAGACTTAGGCATTTAACTTTATGTTATATTTTTGCTTTTCTTCTTATTGATCAATCCCATATTCATAAAGTGGATTGACTCGGTGTTAATGTATCCTATATAAGAAAGTGTTTGCTCTCTTATTAAGTACACCAAATACAAAGAACACTTTCGAGTTATTTCTTGGCTTTCTCTATGCTCATATTTTCTTTATATGGTATCAGAGCGAGGTTATCGAGCAACAGAATTGTGAGAGCGTGAAGATTTGAGGGACTGCTGCCGGCAGTGAAGGATAGAGGGATCGCCATCGTAGCACAGTGGAGAACCAAAAGCTTTTTGGGTCAATCAAGTGATTTTTAGGTTTTAAAACTAGTACTACGGAATTCTACGGAACAACAGTAAATTCCTGTGCTGTTATTTTTTTCTGTACAAATAGCTACCATTTTCCAGCCAACAAACAGCCGCCAAGTAGCCGTACGGTCTGTAATTTTTTAAATTGCTTGCTGTAATTTCAGCAATTTTTCTCGAATTGTGACAAATCATATTGTTTTATGGCAGACTGGATCTGCTTGTAACTGACTTGTGAACTAGATTTGCAGATCTGGTGTTTTTAGTGTCTGATCTATTATTTTTCAACGCTTTTGATCAGTTTGGTGGGAGATTTCCCAAATTCGACTTGCAGAGACGGCTTAATTGAACAATATCATGTTGGAAAACAGCCAGAAATTCTCTAGCAAAAACTACAACACATGGAAACAACGGATGCTCGCAATCTTTGAGTATTGTTGCTTGGATGAGGTGGTTCTAAGCAAAACTACCCGACCCACAGTTGCAGGTAAAGATCAGGACAAGTTTGACAGCTATGACAAAGAGGCCATGATGCTTATCAAACTATCAATTACTAATGAGATGCTTCCTGAAGTTCAAACAGGGAAAACTTCAACTGCAGTTTGGATGCATTTGAAAGATCTTCATGAGACATCTGACAAAGGGCGAGCATTCTTTCTGAAGAACATGTTGTTCTCGATCACGATGAGTGAAGGTGCCTCATTGCAGGAGCATTTGCTCAAGATCAAGGACATCCGAGATCAGTTGCTAGCCATTGGTCGGAAGATGGAGGAAGAGGACATGGTGGTTATCACGCTGAAAAGCTTACCACGAGCCTATGAGCATTTCATTGAAACCCTCAACATTACTACTACGAATGTTGACCTGAAGTTCGAAGAGATTTGTAATAAACTCTTACAGCAGGACAGATGGAAGAAATAGTTTGGCAGCAGCACTGAGACAGAGGGTTCTGAGCAAGCCTTTGCAGCTAATTACAAAGGCAAAGGAAACGGGGCCAAGAAGAAAGACCAGCAAAGCAGGGTGGATGGTCCCCAGGGACAGAAGACCATCACTTGTCATTATTGTGGCAAGACAGGCCATGTGAAGAAACACTGCAGGAAAAGGTTGGCTGACCAAAAATCCAACCAGGGAGGGCCTCAGCCAAAGGCTCATGTTGCAGAGCACATCGAGGAGAAGGAATCAACCTTCTATGCCTTCAATGCCACAACCCAAGCAGACCAGTCCAAATCATCTGCTTGGTATATTGATTCTGGAGCATCCCGACATTTCACCAACAGGCAGGATTGGTACACAGAGTTCGGGGCATGCTCATCCAAGGATTCAGTAATATTTGGTGGTGGGGCTGAGTATAAGGTCATTGGTAAAGGACATATTCAGCTTTCCTTTGGAGAAAAAGCATTACTCTTTCTCAATGTCTACTATGTGCCAGGTATGGAACTCAATCTGCTATCAGTTAGTCAAATTATGCGACATTGTCCAAATATAGATATCAACTTTAGCAATCATAAATGCTATATAGTTGACAGGATCACCAAGCGGACTGTTGCTCTTGGTATAGAAGATCATGGTTTGTTCAGGTTGGTAGACATTGGTCAGGTAAAATAACATGCATTGGTAGCCAAATCTGCATCAGATATTGGTACACTATGGCATCTGAGGTATGGGCACCTCAATATGACTTATCTCTCTCAGTTGGCTCAAGAGAAACTAGTCGATGGACTTCTGGATATATCACTGAAGATCCAGGGAGTTTACGAAGCTTGCCAGGTTGGCAAGCAGCATTGATCACCATTTGATGAAGGACAGGCTTGGAGAGCGCAAAGGGTCCTTCAACTAGTTCATGCAAACATTTGTGGACCAATGAACACGTCATCGATCACCAATGCCAGGTATTTTCTGTTGTTTGTTGATGATTTTAGTAGAAAAAAGTGGGTGTATTTTCCCAAATTAAAATTTGAAGTGTTTAATGAATTTCAAAAGTTCATAGTATTAGTAGAAAAAGAGTCAAGTTGTCACATAACCACTCTTAGGTTTGATAATGGTGGAGAATTATGTTCCAAAAAATTCCAAAACTTTTGTACTAAGCATGGCATAAAGAGACAATACACCACACCCTACACTCCACAACAGAATGCAGTAGTTGAAAGAAGAAACCACACCATCACGGAGATGGCCAGATGTATGTTGCAGAACAGGTCTGTTCCACACAGGTTTTGGGCTGAAGTAGTATTCACAGCAGTTTACCTGCTGAATAGATCTCCAACGATGTCGGTAAAGAAGAAGACACCAGAGGAAGCATGGTCTGGTAGAAAGCCTAAAGTGAGTCATCTGAAAGTCTTTGGATCTACTGTGTATACTTGGATTCCAGCTCAGAAAAGAACCAAGTTAGATCCAAAGAGCAAGAAATTGATGCTTATAGGGTACAGTGACACTCACAAGGCTTACAGGTTGGTTGATCCAGCCACTCATCAGGTGATCTTCAGCAGAGATGTTGTTGTTGATGAAGATATTGGACCTTTCCAATCTTCTTCTGAGTCCCGAATTACCAAACACCCAGAGGTACCAACAGATTCAGGTATCAGGCTTCAGGCAGCTCCACCTGAAGGGGGGGAAGATGAGACTCATAGTTCGGTGATTTCTACTCCTGAAAGTCTGATTCGACAGTCAGATGATATTCCTACAGGAAGCCCAAGTCATGGTGGCAATACTGATTTGGGTGGGGAAGATCCCAAGACAAGACCAAAATGGTGGCACAACACCATTGGTGATGTTCGGATAGGAGAAATGATTGAGGGACGATCATCCAGAGGAAAGAGCATACAACAACCATCTATGGTTAACTTTGCTCTTATGGCTAACCTACAAGAAATCTATGAGCCACAACACTTTGAGGAGGCAAAAGGAAGACCTGAATGGGAGAAAGCCATGGCATCTGAACATGAGAGTTTGATGAAAAATCAGACTTGGGATCTCACATCTCTTCCACCAGGGAAGAAACCCATAGGCTGCAAATGGGTCTACAAGGTCAAGTACAAAGCAGATGGTACACTTGACAAACACAAAGCACGATTGGTTGCAAAAGGATTCTCTCAGCGAGAAGGCATCGACTATGAGGAAACCTTTGCTCCCACAGCAAAGATGAGCACCATTCGTCTTGTTCTAGCCATGACAGCACAGTTTGGCTGGAAAGTCCATCAAATGGACACGAAAAGTGCTTCCTCAATGGAGATTTGTAGGAAGAAGTCAACATGCAACAACCACAAGGGTTTCAGGTTTCAGGAAAGGAGCATTTGGTCTGTCGACTGAAGAAGGCTCTATATGGCTTGAAGCAGGCACCTCGAGCGTGGTACATTAAGATGAACAGGGATTCCAGCGGAGTCCTTCAGATTCCAACATGTATGTCCAAAGAGTTGGTAATGATATCATCCTTCTAGTTATATATGTAGATGATATCATTGTCATAGGTAGTGAAGAAAAGGCTATAGAACAAATAAAAAATAATATAAGAAAAGCTTTTGACATGACTGGCCTAGGCCTCCTACGCTACTGTTTAGGTGTAGAAGTCTGGCAAACAGGTAGCAGCATCTTCATATCACAATCAAAATATGCCAAAGGTTTGTTGGATAGATTTAGAATGACAGATTGCAAAATCTCATCTACACCTATGGAGAAAGGGTTGAAACTTTCAGCCCAAACGGACTCTAAGGAAGTTAATGAGTCCATATACAGGCAACTAGTGGGGAGCTTGATATACCTTACAGCCACTAGACCTGACTTATGTTTTGCTGTGAGCTACATTTCCAGGTTCATGACAGCGCCAAAAGTAGAACACTGGACCGCAGCAAAACGAGTTCTGAGATATGTGAAAGGGACACTTGACTTTGGCATTCTGTATAACAGAAGCAAAGAATCCAGGTTGAGTGGATATACAGATTCAGATTGGGCAGGTTCTGTTGATGACAGAAAATCCACTTCTGGATATGTCTTCAGCCTTGGCACAGGTGCAATCACATGGACCAGCAAGAAACAGCATGCAGTAGCCCTTTCCTCAACAGAAGCAGAATATCGAGGAGCAATGAAAGGAGCATGCGAGGCAGTTTGGCTCAGGAGGATGCTTTCAAATATGCATATGCAACAAACCGAGCCCACACACCTCTTCTGCGACAATCAAGGGGTGATGAAACTTGCCAAAAATCTAGTCTTCCACGAGCGATCAAAACATATTGATATACACTGCCATTTTATCAAGCAACTTGTAGAAGATGGATCAATTCAGTTGTAGTACTGTCCCACAGACGATCAAAATGCAGACATTCTTACCAAGCCTTTGGGTCCTGAAAAATATGTGAAGTTCCAGGATAAGCTTGGTGTAGTTAGTAAATTGACCATTAAGGGAGGGTATTAAATTATCTAATAATAGTCAATAATAAATTAGACTTAGCCATTTAACTTTATGTTATATTTTTGCTTTTTGTCTTATTAATCAATCCCACATTCATAAAGTGGATTGACTCAGTGTTAATGTAACCTATATAAAAAAGTGTTTGCTCTCTTACACCGAATACAAAGAACTCTTTCGAGTTATTTCTTGGCTTTCTCTATGCTCATATTTTCTTTATAACAAGCACCATCCTCTCTGTCACATCAGCTTGGAAATCAAATTAAAAGACAGTCATGTCGGCCTAAAAACAATTAGATTCACTCATGACGGCTCAATAAATAGACACAACACTTCGCAATGTAATGTCGGCTTATTTATGGAGACGTGACTACTATAAATTCCCCGTTGGGGTAACGGCAGGAAACACAACTTCGGACAGCATAGTCTCCAACTTCGAATGGGTACAGGGAGAACAGAGTCTCGGATATCTCAGTGGACAATTTAACCTTCTCGGTGATATCAGTCTCAGCCTAAATGTGATAATAAAGCTCTCAGTGCAAGGAGAACGCAGTCACAAAGTCTTAGCACAGGATGAAGATAGTCATGATTTCTGTAATGAAGATGATCTCAGATTACACAATAGTACACACAACCTCAACATGATCATGGTAAAATGATCTCATAGTAATGATATCACTGTCTCGGCATACTGAATGGAGTCACTGTCTTGACAAGAAGGATTACAGTGATCTCACTGTGACAAGAAGAAGCTCAGTGATCACACAGTAATGCTTTCTTAGCATACTGAACTCAATCATGATCTCGGTCTCAGGAAAGAAGCAGCAAGGATATCAGCGAAGGGGCAGCAATGGTGTGCAACAATGATTTCCTTAGTGAAGCAGCAGTAATGATGAAGAACTCAGCAGTGACAAAAGAGAGGATTGGTGTCTTGGTCTTGGAATGGCATAGTAAGTCATAAGTCAAGGGTCATGGTCTTGGTGTTCGTCAATTGGAATCTCTATAAGAAGAATTATGTGCGGGTTTTCCTCTCCAAGAGGGAGAGGTTTTGGCCCTGGCAGAATGCCAACTTATTGTGTTCTTGTCTCTTTTCTTTTGGTAGCTATTTGATGAAATATGAAACACACACTCTAATAATGTAAAGAAGAAGATTGTGCTAACAAGAAAATGAAAATGCCTCACAAATAGTTATCAAGACAAGAAGAATCACATTAATCCCACTTGCCCTAGATTCTTCAACATGGTATCAGAGCTAAGGTGTTGAAGTCAAATGAAGGGCAGCAAAAGAGACATACAAGGATCTGTCTTCAAGGACATCAAAGCAAGTTGAAAGGATTAAAGGAGCAAGTATACAACAAGCAGGTCTACAACAGTCATGGAGTATCAACTTCAGTAATTACAGTCATGCACTCAACTCATGCTCAGTTTGATGGAGTATATCAGTGATCCTCACTTCTTGATCACTGAACTTTCTCCATGCCATAAAAGATAGTCTCAGGTGTATATATATATATATATATATAGATATTGCAAAAGTAATCCAAGGAATACCAATCACAATCCATGATTACATCATTGTCTCAATATAGTCATTACATTGAAGCAGTTTCGGTGATGAGACAGTCCATCTATACAGTGCCACCCACAGTTTAGTTATGTTATTCATTGACAAGTTTGGGCTCTCAATACATTGCCTCTCTACACAACGCACATAGACATCACTGTGCAGTGCCATATCAATATACTTGTCACAGTCTCGAATTTTGTCTATGATTATGATCTCAATAGCATGGTGCTCGGATCAGAACATAGTATCACTAACATGTCAACAATATGTTGAAGTAAAAAGTACCTTAAAATGATTTGGGAAGGTCGTGAAGCAGTCTCGGTGATGTCAAGACCACTGATGTCATGGTGCTAGAAGGCCTCAAAGGAAGTCATGATGAAAGGATACTAATGATGGGTAGCTCAAGCAAAAGAAGCATCAAGGTGAAGATCTCCTCTTCACACACCAAGTAAGTATCTTTCAATTTTATAATCAGATTTGGTTAAATGATTTCATGATTGCAAGGGGATTTATAAATCGGTTAGATAATTGCAAGTCCTTGCATAGAATAAGGAGGATTGTCATAATCCTCATAGAAAAGAGAAATCATTGATATCCATGAAAAGGTCTATGAAGGTCAAGCATTGTTTGAATCCATCAAGAGATTCATAGGATTCATACAATATCACTCAAGAGTCAAAAGTCCTCTCATACATAAATAGCAGAAGAGGAGACATAAAGAGAGATATATGAAATGCTAGATATACTTTCGGAAATTAAAGTAAAGAAGGTCACTTAGACCTATACAATAGTAAAGGTATCAAAGAATGAAGGAATAACTTCATGAAGATCTAGGAAAGATGATAAGAAAGTAGTCATCATTGATGAGCGAGGTAACAAATATCAATGAACAAAGAAGGTTACCTCACCCAGCAATTTGTGGTCTCTATGCTAGATAGAGAAAGACAAGTTGCAGTCTATAGTATTAAAGGATAAAAGAATTCAACCTTGTGCAGAAAGGAAAGGCAAGGTTGGTCCTCGAGCAAAGACAAAAATAAGTATAGTTAAGATTCAATGCTATAGATTATTTTGGAAGCTCATATCACTGAAAGATGGAGGAAGCTGAAGAAAAGGGCCAAGGAAAGAGGGAGTAACAAATCTCTCCTATGGGTAAGATAGTATCCCTCACAAAAGGGCCCTATCATAAGCTCTTAAATCTTGTGTTATAAATGACAAATTCAATGATAATAAGATGCATCATGGCATCATGGAAGCATTAGAAACAAGAGCTCATAACATCTCCATAAAGATAATGAAGGACAAAAATCCATGGCAAACAACATGTAGGATATATAGCTCTTGGGAGCCTCAATGGACATTGAAGGAAAGAAAGAAGTCATCTAAGGCTCATCATACATCAAGTCAAAAAGGAAGCATCTGCCAGTTGGGGATATACAAGATTCTCAAAATTCTCTGACGGAATCCTCATCACAAGGTTCACTAATCTAGAGAGGAAGCAAGTGTTTCAACAAGAACTCCAATGTATGGAGTCCATGAGATGATGATATGACATGAAGCAGATCAAGGGATTGAAGATCTTTTCAATCAAGGAAGTTGTTGGAAGAAGCCTCGATGACTTGAAGGTAAAATAAGGTATATATGCTTGTGTTTAATATTATAATGTCATGTCATATGGTTGCAGGTAATATGGATCTTTGCTTCTATCTTAAGAAGCATGATCAAGAGAAAAAGGATCTCTTCCTCTGAAAAGATGCAGGAAGGCATAAGTCACACTAGATAAAATCAACATAATATGTCCTCATATGAAGTATGAGGTGATTGACTACAATAAAGAAACTCTGATTGAAAGCTATGAAATGTGTGAGGAAGGAAGAGATCATGAGATATGCAACCATGATGAAGGCAATCAACATCCAAAAGACCAAGAAGATTTGACTAGGAAATCTCCCAGAAAGATATGAAGACTCTGATGAAAATCTGAAAAGAATGAAGACCCTTGATAATGGATATCTTTGGGAGATGTGTCAACATGTATGTTGGATGTTGATACCTACATAAAGATGTCATGATGAAGAGCCATCTCGTAAGGTATGATTTGATGTAATATGATGTTTTGATTTCTTGAATAATATCTGGATAATGCAGGGCTACTCGAACAAGACTTGTAAGTACAAGTGCAACCAACATTCATGCGATGGATGGAAACTCCTGAAAGAAGCATGGAGAGAAAAGAAGTAGCCATATGAAGAAGGTTCCAGATATGTACCAAGAAGGCCACTTTCCATGAAGAAAGGAATGACATGATGGAATAAGAAGGAAAGTGATCGATGGTTGTTGCCCTACAAGGAAGAAGCTCAACTAAATTTCATGACATCAAGGAGAGAAGTTGATCAAGCAGCTAAAGGACCCACAAAGAAAAAAAAATGATATATAGAAGAGTCCCTAGCTAAGAGGGAGCTCTGACAGGTCCTTGATCAAGAGGGAGTTTGAATTAAGATCACCCCTGATTAGAAAGGGGTGACAATTGTGTTTTTTCCATGTCATGTGTCATGCACTAGACCAGGACTAACAACCGTAAGTCTAGATGAAGGCCATGAATGGAAATGTAGACACATGATAGACACATCATTCTTGTCTTCACCTAGGAAGAAAGAATGGAGGGTTGGGTAATCATCTAGCATCCGATACTCTTTGAGGATGTGTAGGGCATCCAAGATAAGAGTAGGCAAGAGGACCGATATTCTTTGAGGGCTGGGAACCTAAGATAAGAATAGTCCTAGAAGGTCATACTCAGTGAACACCCGGGTGGGTATGTACCTTGAGAGACAATGATGAAGGTGTCTATAAATCATTGGTCACACCAGCATTGTAGCTCATGGTCTCGTAAAGAGATGGAATTGTTAGTCAAGGCCTTGCACTATGACAATGCCGATTGATATGAGGCTATACAGATGGAATTACCAATCCGATTCTTCTTATGAGAAACTCTTCAGATTGAGAATAACCAAGTACCATTGTAAATACCTCCCTAGTTAAGAGGGAGTGTTGAAGAAAAGGGTAACTAGGTTTCGTTATTTGTCAATGTAATTTTGATCTTTGTACTTGTCAAGAAAAAGAATTATTATCTTTATAAATAATATGAATGAGTTTCTTGCTCATTCCATAGGTCTAGGAAAGTCAAAAAGTCAAAAATATATTGAAGAGCTCTACTTGAGCATCTATGTAATAAAAATGGGTCAACCTAGTCTCTAGCAACCCTCCAAATGACAAGCACCATCCTCTTTGTCACATCGGCTTGGAAATCAAATTAAAAGACAGTCATGTTGGCCTAAAAAGAATTAGATTCACTCATGTCGGCTCAATAAATAGACACAACACTTCGCAATGTAATGTCGGCTTATTTATGGAGACGTGACTACTATAAATACCCGCTGGGGTCACAGCAAGGAACACAACTTCGGATCACTCTGAAACTTTGGACAGCACAGTCTGCAACTTCGAATGGGTGCAAGAAGAATAGAGTCTCAGATATCTCAATGGACAGCGTAACCTTCTCGGTGATATCAGTCTCAACTTAAATATGATAATAAAGCTCTTGGTGCAAGGAGAACGCAGTCACAAAGTCTTAGCACAAGATGAAGACAGTCATGATTTCGGTAATGAAGATGATCTTAGATTACACAATAGTACACACAGCCTCAACATGATCATGGTTAAATGATCTCATAGTAATGATATCACTGTCTTGGCATACTGAATGGAGTCACTGTCTTGACAAGAAGGATTACAGTGAACTCACTGTGACAAGAAGAAGCTCAGTGATCACACAGTAATGCTTTCTTAGCATACTGAACTCAATCATGATCTTGGTCTCAGGAAAGAAGCAGCAAAGGGGTTGCAATGGTGTGCAACAATGATTTCCTCAGTGAAGCAACAGTAATGATGAAGAACTCAGCAATGACAAAAGAGAGGATTGGTGTCTTGGTCTTGGAATGGCATAGTATGTCAAGGGTCATGGTCTTGGTGTTCATCAATTGGAATCTCTATAAGAAGAATTATGTGCGGGTTTTCCTCTCGAAGAGGGAGAGGTTTTGGCCCTGGCAAATGCCAACTTATTTTGTTCTTGTCTCTTTTCTTTTGGTAGCTATTTGATGAAATATGAAACACACACTCTAATAATGTAAAGAAGAAGATTGTGCTAACAAGAAAATGAAAATGCCTCACAAAAAGTTATCAAGACAAGAAGAATAACATTATTCCCACTTGCCCTAGATTCTTCAACATTAAAAACCCTTATTAATCCCTAGATATTGAGTGATTGCATTGTTATTGTTATATTGTTATGTATCGTCTTGTACTTGTATCCATGGTAAAAGGATGTTTCCCCCTCAAACAAAATTGTAATTATTGGTTTCTTATCATTTTTAAGGCACGTGGTCCATAACAAATGTTGTGTTATATGTCCTAATCCTACTAACTCTAATGTTGGAAGTGTTAACCCTAGTAGCACTTCTTACTACTAAGGGTTTAAGGTCCAATGATACTCAATCACATTGGTCCAATTCTAGACCCTTCATGGCTTAATTTTCGATCAAAGGACCTTATATATTCAGTTTCATCATTTTTCAGGAAACCGCTAATTTGGGCAGTTCTATTTTTTCGATATTCAAACCACCAAGGAACCACAAATTAGATTTCACTGCTTCAACTTGGTGAAACAGCAAGTCCAATGGGACCATTTTCACTTAGATCTAGAATGGCACTTTTTCCTCTGCTTTTGTGCCTTTTTTCTTTTTTGTTATTATGGCCACTATGTCATTTGGCCAAAAGTTGTACAAGGGCAAAGTAAATAAGCATAACGGAAGTGTACGTGATGTTGAGGTAGGATTGTCTTTCTTCTCTATGAGAGTGGCTCCTTCATTATCCTTCACCAACTCCCTCTTGGAGTTTACTCTTCTTGCAATACTCTATATCTTGATGATCCTTGTTGACCACTACCGGTCAACTGCCCATAGCAGTACACCCCCTTTTCTTTCCAAAAAGGGTAGCGCTTGATCGACATGTCCGTGCCATTCTGCAGTCATCGACAGCTTGATCAATCTGTGTTGTAAACCCAGTCTGCATGTATAAATTGTAAATAATCTTAGCAGATATGAGTCATGTATGTAAATTGCCTAGGTGGACCTAATTTTCTAAGTGATAATCTACGTTCCGGAAGGTTTTTCGTCTCACCGATCCATGATCGGCAGAGTTTTCCTTCAGCCTAACCCCAAAGCCGGGATGGATTTTGTCATTAGAATCTTAGGAGAATCCTAGTGTGTTAATCTGCTAGATTATAGTTGTGTCGCAGAACTGGGTGATTTATGAGGGTCTATGTCAAATGGGTTTTCCCCCTTGAGATGTAAAATTGTAAAAGTCATGATGTAAAGTGTCTTGAGGGTTGGAAAATGTTTTAAATCCCCTCATGAATCCTAAGTCCTAGGTCCTAGGTGATTTTTCCAAAGGCTAAGTTCGAGGATCCATTTAAAAATGAATTAAAAATTAAAAAATTAAAAATAAATAAATAAATAACTGAAAAATAAAATTAAAAAAATAAATAAATAAATAAAATAAAAAATAAAAAATAAAAATAATAATAAAAAATAAAAAATTATAAAATAAAGCAAAAACCCTAAAAAATAATAAAATAATAATATTTTGAGTAAATACATGCAAAATTTCATTTTTTAATGAATTAACAAATTCGACGAATGAGATTAAGAGATGTCTTGATCCTCATCGACGGTCGAGATCATTTCGACATGGATCAATCGAACTAGCCGTTGGGATCATTTCCTTTAAATAGGGTGCTAGGGGTCATTTGAGAGAAGATTCGATCTGTGAGTCTTGTGCTGAAGAAGCTCTCTTGTAATTCATTTTTTTTGTGCAATAAAGAAGACTTTGGGTTTAAAAATCTTGCTGGTGTTACTCTTCTGAAAATGCTGTAAGATTGTTCTATTTGTTCTGCATAATTTTATTTTCAGCCATTAATGATAGCTTAATGAAGATTGATCTAGGCACAGGTATCTTGTCTGATCCTTGGGGTTTGAATGATAGTTTAGATTCTGAAATATATTGGCAAGTATCTCCATTTGATCGGGGTTTCACTATTGTTTTCTCCTTCTATGTTGATGGTTGAATTTACGCTGTGCAGGAAATCCTTTTTTTTCAGATTACCGGGCGTTAGGGGAAGTTTTCGGCTGAACCAGCCAACTCATGGGTTGTGTTTTCTGAAAGAGCCCAGCCAGTTCTTGATCCCGGGCTTACCATTCGAAATTTTTTTTTATGAATGCATGCAGGGTTTTCTGAAGCATTTTACATTTAAATTAAATTCTGATAGTATTACTGTGATTATTGATAAATCTGGCTACCAAAGAGCCTTAGATCTGTAAATACTGTAATTATTTAGTTGGGTTTAGGGTTTTGTCTCTAGCATATTTTATTTCTGGGTTTTCTGTTATTGTAGGTTGCAGGTACAAGTTTTGAAAGTTTTGCAGGGTCACTGTTTCGCTGTCCATGGGTTTTTCAGATCTGGAAAATTTTCACATCAGTTTCATTTGATAATCAACTCCTGAGTTCTCACTATCAGATCATCATTCAGCAAACTCAAACCAGCGCAGCTGAGCCTCTCTACCAGGCTGCCAACTGCCTCACGTCTATCCCATTTGCTACGGAATCTGCCATTCAAACCCTTTTCCTCTCCAGGCCCTCACCCGCAGCCTATTTCGCCAGCAAACGCAGTCCTTCCACGCTCAGGTTTCGCTCCGCCGTCAAGAAGTCTCCAGACTTGCATTTTCACACCCGTGGCTCATTTGACATATACATCCAGATTCCTGATTGAAGCGCGAACACATGGGTTGTTGTTTATTGCAACTAACAACCGTGTTGAAAGAGGGATGAAAGGAATCTAAGGGTGTGGGGAAAAAAGAAAAAGGTAGCGACCAGATCGGCACGCAGCACGACTCGATCAACGGACGCTTCTGTAGGGAAAGCCCTCGGTTCGCATAAAAAGATATACATTGTTCGCTTGTTTTTCTCGGTTTCTGTTTGTTTTTTGGAGGAAGTTCCGGGATCGATCCCACGGGGCCGCCGCGGAGTCATAATATGTCGGCGTCTTTATCATCAAACGGAACAAGGTAGAGGAGGAGAACTGGGATTCAAGGAATTAAAGTCGTGTAGTGGTTGGATTGTCATCCATTATCAGCCTGCAGCTCGATCCCTTCAAGCGTAATCTCCCTCATCACAATATTTGCCATCGTTGCTCTCTGTCGCCGTCAAATAACCTGCAAAGAGAAACGCATATACGCGCCAGAACGATTCAGCCACTAAGCGTTGCTGCAAAAGCACAAAACTCATCCGCCATTGGAATTTTCTGCAAGAGATCGTGCGTATCTCCACCTGCCGTCGAAGACCCTCAGGATTTTCATCTTCCGCCATCTGCAAGTGCAACAGCAAACAAATTTCCGATTTCAAATTATTCCTGTGGTAAATGCATCATGCGTCGAGGTATAATCAGTGCGTAGAGTTAGATTTGGTATAGGGTTTCGATTTTTTTGGTGTTAGTTTAGTTCTTTGCGTTTCTTTTAATTTCATAGCGTAAGTGCCTTTCTATGATTTGTTTTCCCTCTATAAAAATTTAAAATGAAATTCGATATGCTTTCGATTTTTGATTTGTATTAAATTTTCATTTTTTTTTATTTTTTAATTTATGTTCTTTGGCTTAGATTATGTATATATGTTTTAGGTTTGAGATTAGAATAGACCTTTTGTTTTCAATAGTTTTGTTTTAGTTTAGGAATTAAATTTTTTTATTTAGCTTAGTTTAATAATTTAAATTTTATTATTTGTTAAGCTTTAGATTTATTTTAAATAGTTTTAACTTTTTTAGATTTTATTAATTAAAAATCATAAAAAATATATATAAAATAGAAAATTTAAAAAAAAAAAAAAAAAAAATTCCCTTTTTGGTTTAATTCATTTTTTAGATTTAAAGTTTTATTTAAAAAAAAAAAAAAAAAAAAAAAAAAAAAAAAAAATTGTGGAAAATTTTTGCCAGATTCATCATATCTTTTCTGCTAAGGCCAAAATTTTCGATGTGGAATTAATGTCTATCTTTGTGGGATTTAGCATGCTTGGATCATCATAAATGTGATACCTGGTTAGCGTTTAAAATCGAATTTCATCTTTTGAAGCTTTAATCGCTGGATCATCGTTTAAGCATCTTCTCTCGTTTTGGTAGTCATTGTGGTTTTACTGGATATCTTGCATCGTTCAAGTTATTGGATGGTAAATGATTGTTAATGATTTCATCTTTCCGCAGCATTTGATAGATAATTGTTCAGCCATCAATCCCATAAGGCACTGGTCTTTTAACTTAGCAAAAACCATTTAGTGCTTGTTCCTTCGTGTCTCCCAACCCAACTGGTCGACAGTTGGTCTTCATCACCTCATAGGGTCTACCCCCCTTAGCCGCGGGAGACAGGCTTAAACGGAGAGATCGGGGATCAGAGTGACAGCCCCCGGTCTGAGCGTTGTCGTGTCAATCTGTGCGACAACAATCCTTAAGAAGGATCTTCTTTCCTTGAACATATCCAAGAGGTTAGTGAAAGAATCATTCAAATATTCATGCAGCAAAAATAAACAATAGTTTAAAAATGATAAATCCAAATAAGAGCAGTGTCATAAAAAAATAACACAAGCCTTGAAAATACTTATCTTTAACGAGAATTAAAAGAAGTTATCAGCTCCCTCTTGATCTGGTTCCCTCTTAGCCATGAGGCACCTTTGTTTAACAACCATATGTCAATGTCAACTTCAGAGGAAATGTGTCCTCTTGAATACCATATGTATCCTCATTCCAGATCCTTCCAAGCCCAATGATCAATGTATAGGATGATTACTAGATTTGCATCATACCATTTCCTATTGGGTAGGAGACAAGTTCAACTAGGGTTTCTCTAAATCTGTCATAGGTACTTGAATAATTGGATGGATTTTTACAGATCATATCATGAACAATTTTGAAGCATACCAGGCATTTTCCATATCAAGGCCACTCCTAAGGTTTCTCTCAAACCCTAGCTTATATCTACAAGAAAAAAGGCTTCCTAGGGTTTCCTTCAAACCCTAGCATTCTTTTAGGTCTCCACCATCTTCATCTCTTTCACTCTTGTCATATCCATTGGTTTCTTCAGAGGGGTGATCTCAATGAGTTTTCTTCAGCCTAGTCCTGATACCATGTTAATTTTTAGGGCTAGATTATTCTTTGTAGTAAATAATTGCATTTATAAACTCTTTCAACATTATGCATTACATTCACCCCATCACATCATATTATCGTCAACAATTATGTAGAGAGAACAATAACATCAACAATGTAGTAGAAAAGTAAAGAACAATAGAAGAAAAGCATGCACAATAGAGACACTAGGATTTGGGTCAGAGACTAGGGCAAAACCCCACAAGGGGGAAAACCCAACCAGATTCTTCTTCTGTTAGATATTTATCAAATGTCTAGCTTAGATAAAAAGGTACATTAAGTATGAGATACATCTCACAATATCTACTATATTAGTCCTACTAGGGCAGTCTAGTAGCAGGTAGGTCAAATCTCATATACATCATTGTTACTATCATAGAGCATCATACACTTCATTGTTGTTGCCATCATCATCATAGAGACAAGCCATACTTCAAAGCAGTGTTGATAATATCGCCGAAATATCGGCGATATTCGGAAATATCGCGATATTTTTGGCGAGCCGAAATATCGCCGCCAAAATATCGCGATATTTTCCGGTTTTCAAAATCTCGCGCGATTTACGATATTTCGGCGATATCTCGGAAAATATCGCGCGACGACTGAAAATATCGCCGGTGAGGTTGAAATCAGTCCGCGCGGCCTGTATAAATTGATTTTTGGGTTTTTTCACGTCATTTTGTTTTTCTGAGAGCTAGAGACGGAACGTGGTTGCTGCGAAGGAGGGTTTGAAGCCATTATTGCAAGTGCCAAGAACAGGTATGATCTCATCTTCAAAATTTGAATGCCATTAAATAGTAGACTGTAGCATGACTGCGTAGCAGTGAAGCCTCTGTCTTGGTCGCAAATAAAGCAAATATTGTAAGCATACAGCGAGCACTGATGTTATCACAATTGATAAACCCAAGTGCATAAGCAACAGGATCCCACATTCTTTGGATACTCTTGCGGGTGCCGCCATGGGACATAAACCATTCAGAAAAACTCACCTGGCAATCAAACGATAGTAAATAGTCCAATGGTATCCGTAATCTAAACGATTAAGAAGCCAGGTGACACACAGAGACTTCATCTTCCAGCAAGGGGGGCTCATCGAGCTTGAGGTTATTTATATTGATGGCATTATCAATACCAAAATGAGACTGCAACTCATCTCTTTCAATATCGGGCCGCCCTCTGCTCTGGAAATTGTCAACTTTTGCTACGTTAATAATCATAAAGTTACATATAACAGATGCTATTCAGCATTCAAAGAAACCTTTTTCAGGCCAAATGTAAAGACATCACATTGTCAATGACTGTCCACTCTGTAAAACTTCCATACACTTTTACCATATACGTGGTTCAGGTTTGTCTTGCTCAGACGGAAAAAACTAAATAGGACTGAAAATAAATGTACATAAAGTCATAATAGCCTATAGGTATCATAGCATGCATTTTAACCCAGTGGGTTAGCTTGAGTGGTTGTGTGCTATGAATTACAAGAGGTTGTGGAGTCAAGTCTCCGCAGGCTGAATCTGTGAATATTTTGGGCTTTACTTGATTTCCCCATTGTGTCAGGTTGCTAATGCTGCAATTGGGCAGTTTACCCTGGTTAACATCCTTAGAATAAGGGGAAGTGCTTGATGGGTGTACTAGGATTTCCCCATTGTGTCAGGTTGCTAATGCTGCAATCGGGCAGTTTACCCTGGTTAACATCCTTAGAATAAGGGGAAGTGCTTGATGGGTGTACTGGGATGTGCATTTCATCCCAAAAAAAGAAAAGAAGAGTGTGCTATAACTAGCCTTTTATACAGTCTTCGCAAAACATGTTAAGCCATTACCAAAGAAGACAAGACACCTCCAGATCTAGCATTATATGAAAGGCTGATGAATATATTCAATAATGTGCCCATTGTTCTCTTCTATTATGTTCCACTACCCCATAGCTAATAGTCAGCCATCCTCTGACAGACCATGTGGTACCTGATTCCTTTCTTGATATATATGGTGAAAAGAGATTTCATTGAATCCTGTCAGGAATTATAATACATTGCCATTTGGCACAAATTTCTGTTTCCTCGCATTACATTCTTGTCTGTCAAGTTGCTTAATAGTGATACCCTGTGCACAATGAATGAGCACAAATATTTAAAAACAAAAGTATATGACACAGCTGGCATGTCTCGATGCCATATTAAACATGTTGCCGCCTTGTGGAAGGTTTTGACTCTTGAGGACTGTTTGCGCTGCTTCTTGAAGACCATTCATTGCCAATTATCCCAGGGCCAAGTCTGTTGTCTCTTTAAGCTAAACAAAAAAAGTTCTTTCCTTTTTTTGCTACATTATCAGAAATATCTAGGCTGTATCAGAAATAAAATTTCTTTCCTCCACTGATCTAAGAGATAAGGATGTTGTTTTGTAAAATGATGTGGTTATTAACTTATTTGTAATTTCGTATTACTTATTAAGTTACTAATTCCAAATTTTTTTTGGTGCTGTAGGTTTCCTTTTGAGTTAGCCCACTACAAAATACAAATATGCCAAAAACCTTGGACCCATTTTGGGAGTATGGGATCCCTGATGGTGGGACAAATCGTGCATATCTTGCATGCAAATTGTGTGGGACCAAGATGACAAGTGGGGTTACACGACTGAAATACCATCTTGCTAGACTCACTGGACATGATGTTGGCATTTGTACAGTTTCTAGTCCGGAGCTTATACAAAAAGCTCTTGAGGCAATTGAAGAAAAGGACAGAAAGAAGGAAGAGGCGGAAAGAAACAAAGCTGAACGTGCAGGTAGATCTTTCGGGATATCTTCTCCTGATTTTGGTGTTGAGGGTAGTGGCCCTACTGGCCCTAGTGGGAGGGGCTCCACAACTGGCACACCATCACATGCTAGTGCTACTGCTAGTGTGAATGCGAGGTCATCATTTTTTGTTCCACGAACAGGAGCTGGAGCACAACCTGGCATAAAATCGCTTGTTAAAAAAAAGGAGAAGCAAGAAGCAGATAGAGTCATGGGGAGGTGTATTTTTTGGAGCGACTTACCTCTCAACATCACAAAAACCAATCCATTTTGGCAGCCAATGTGTGATGCTATTGCTGTTGTGGGCCCAGGGTACAAAAGTGCCACATATGAGGAGTTGCGGGGGCCAATTCTTCAAGCAGAAAAACAGGACATCAACTCTATATTGGCGGAGTTGAAAAAGACATGGGAAGTCACTGGATGCACAGTGATGTCTGATGGTTGGACAGATAGGAAGGGTAGGACCCTTCTAAATTTCTTGGTACATTGTCCTAAAGGTACCATGTTTATTAAATCGTTGGATGCATCAGAACATATCAAAGATGCAGCAACGATATGTGAGTTGTTAGATGGGTTCATTCAGGAGATTGGTGTGCAGAATGTGGTGCAAGTCATAACAGACAATGCAGCTAATTATGTGTCTGCCGGCAGAATGCTTATGGAGAGGCATCCCACATTGTTCTGGATTCCATGTGCAGCGCATTGTCTTGATTTGTTGCTTGAGGATATGGGGAAACTCTCCTTCATCAAGGAGGCAGTTGATATGGCTAGGAGCATCCCCAAGTTTATTTATAACCATGCTTTTGTTCTTAGCCTTATGAGGAGGTTCACTAGAAACAAGGAGTTGTGGCGTCCTGCCATCACACGTTTTGCCACAACCTTTATTACTCTTCAGTCTTTGCTTCGATGTCAGTTCGAGTTGAAGCAAATGTTTGTGTCTGATGATTGGCGTAATTGTAGATACAGCAGGAGACCTGATGGGAGAGCCATTGCAAAAATGGTGTACTCTGAGACATTTTGGCGTGGAGTACAAGAAGCATGTGCAGTTAGCGAACCTATAGTAAAGGTTCTTAGATTGGTGGATGGAGAGAAGCCTGCAATGCCTTATTTGTATGAGGGCATGGATAGGGCCAAGGAGGCCATTCGTTCCTATTATGCAGACAAGGGTTCTGCTGGCCTTGATAGGCAGATGATGTTATGGGATGTGATCGATAGTCGGTGGACAAAGATGCTTCATCGACCCATTCATGCAGCAGCACTCTTCCTCAACCCTGCATTTTCATACAAATGCAACTTTGATTTTGATGGCGAGGTGATGGAAGGGCTCCATTCCTATATTCAGAGGATGGTACCTGATTCTGAGCTTCGTAGCAAAATCAAGCGCGAGGTACAGTGTTATCAGGATTGTGTTGGCCTATTTGGCTTTGATGATGCCATTAGGGAAAGGGCCCTCTTCATGCCACGTAAGTGACAAGTCATCACTCATTAGAAATTAGAAATTTGAATTTAATTATGTTTTAACTTTTAACTTTTAACTTTTAAGTTTTTGAATTTTTTATTTCATTATTTTGTTGTAGATATTTGGTGGCGAAGCTATGGTGCAAGGGCACCAAATTTGCAAAAATTGGCTATACGAATCTTGAGTCAAACATGTAGCTCTTCAGGGTGTGAGCGCAATTGGAGTGTATTTGAGAAAATACACGCCAAAAAGCGCAACAGGTATAACTTTGAACTCAAGCCTTCAGTTGAGCAATTACACTTATTGTAATTTTTAATTTTTAATTTATGACCTTCAAGTGTCAAGAGTCAAGAGTCAAGACTCATTACTCTTTTTGACACTCTTACAGGTTGGAGTTCGCACACCTCAACGATTTGGTGTATGTGCATTACAACATCCGACTTCGAGTGAGGCAAATAGAATCACCAGTGGATCCAGATGCCATTTCCTTAGACAATATTGATGTATTGTCTCCGTGGAGGGTGGAGTCTGAGGAGCCCATATTGGAGGAGTCACCTTCATGGTTAGAGCCAGTGGCAGATGATCCATTAGAGTAGGGGCAGCAAGAGGAGGACTCGGAGTCAGAGGAGCAGCAGCACTTAGAGGAGGAGCAGGAGGAGGAGGACACTGCGGGAGCATCAGCATCAACACCATCTGCTATAGATATAGGAGAGCATAGCTCCATGCCTAGCACTCATTATTTGACATTAGGTGCAGAGGCAGTGTCAAGGCCTTCTACTACTAGGGGCAGGCCTGGCAAACAGCCCATCATGTTTTCCCGTAAAAGGGGGAGAGGGCAGTAGATAGATAGCTGCTAGTTTTATTTGTTATGCTACATGTAACTCATGATGATGAGATACTTTTATTATTATATGTGATGTTATTTTGTATTGGTTCTCCACATTTGGGTCCTTGAATGGACAATTATCAGGGATTAGCACGATTTGGTATCGCCTTTGATATATCATTTCTATTTGACATCATATATATCAGTGTTTTCTTCATATTTATGTGCCAATGTGTTTATTTCATGTTGTTATTGCTTTATATGTTTAAAAATCTGAAAAAAATGAATATATTATGCATTTTTTATGCTTGCCGATATTTGCCGATATTTTCGCCGATATTGCCAATAAGATATTTTCTGGACCCTCGCCGATATTTTCCCGATACCGATATTATCAACACTGCTTCAAAGTGCTTCTATCAAACACCCAAGCTCACTACCATGTCAAGAACATTGCCATATAACAAAGGTCACTGTCACTGTCATAGTCATACATCATGATCCCTATTATGTAAGAAGGTCACTGTCATTGTCATAGTCTCCAAGTCCCTGTCATATAGATCACAATCATGTTGTATAGATCACAGTCATGTTTCTGCTATCAACGTCGTTGTCTTGCTTATATCAAGTTCATTGTCATTCATCAAGGTAACCATCATATATATGAAAGTCATTGTTATTGTTACACACATGGTTACTATCATTTTCATTCATCATCAAGGATATTGTCAGTCACTATTATGCAATGAGATCACAAACATCAAAGTTACTGTTATACAAGGGTATTGCCATATTAAGGATTACTGCCATACAAATACTATTAGTCCTATTACCACTGAAGGATATTCTGCCATGTAAAATTACTGATTTCCTACTGTCATAAGTATCATCTAGTCAACAAATATAACTGTCTCGGCGCTTATTCCGTGGAGTATGTATAGCCAGTCACTAAAAGATAACAATGCTATTGCAGAGAGATGTACCATCACAAATCATAGTGTTCACTGTAGAGATGATGCCATTGTAGACACATAGTGAGCCTGTTGTCGCGCGGATTGGCACGACAACGCTCAGACCGGGCGCTGTCACTCTGATCCCCGATCTCTCCGTTTAAGCCTGTCTCCCGCGGCTAAGGGGGGTAGACCCTGTTAGGCTATGGAGGCCAATTGCCAAACAGTTGGGCTAGGAGACGAGATGCACTAAGATGATTTTATTAATTTGATAGATCAGTGCCTTATGAGATTTGTTTTTTCCTTTTTCTTTTTTTTTCTTTTTTTTTTATAAAATCTAAAAAAAGATCTAAAACTAGACTATAAATTAAACAAAATCAAAAATCCTTCTTTATTTATTTATATTATAAAAAAAAAATGTGAATTAAAAAATCTAAAAAAAGTTTAAAACTTTAAACTTAAAAGTAAAACTACGAAAATGCTAAAACTATATCAAAACTTAAAAAAAAAATTAAAATCTAAATCTAAAAGGACCTAAGTCTAAACTCTATAAAATCAAAAAGGATTAACTAATATCTAAATGTAACTTAACCAAAATTTATTCCTAAAACTAGAATCTAAAATGATAAAATCTAAAATCTAAAATTATATACATAATCTAAAAATGAAATCGCATCTCTTTTTTTTTATTTTTATGTGTATGTCAAAACTAAACTATAAAGCAAATGAAATCGAATTAAAAAAGAAAACAAACAAAAACTACACTAAACCTTGTCTAACGCTAACCTACGTAAACCTATCAACAGAACACTCAGCGTCTAAAGGAATCGAAACTAAAATTAAAACCCTAAATCTAAAGGACTGAGGAAACAAAAAAATCGTGAAACGTAATTCGCTGAGCGTAAATCGATGGGTAATACGATGGCAGGATGCGTTGATGGCGTATATAGTGATGGATGCACAGTCGACCGCGTGACAGAAATCGATTTGAGACTTACGGAGATTACCTGGTTGATGGCTCACGCTGGCACGAGAGCAGCCTTCAACCGACGCTCCTTTTTACCTGATACTCACGCTTTCTGATCACTGCAACCTGCGATGAGAAACGGAAACGCAGATTCGATTTACCTGGACAATGGATAGCAGATGATGGTGGCGTTGAATCAATTTTGCTGATACGATGAAACTGACCAGCGTAACCCCTCAGCCGCAATGCCAATTTGTTTTAGTAGTTTGATACATGATGAAATTGCAGGTGGGAGGGTGGCGTATGGAGAAACGACTTTGCTGAATGAAGCTTTCAAACGAATGGTGACCACGATGCAGCAGTGAGGGTTTATGCAAGTCGGTTGACGAATGATTTGTCTGCAAAATGTTGGGCCCAGATCTGAAAAATCACTGATGCTTAGAACCCTTGGATAGCTGGGACAGAGGTCCTACAAGAATAAATTTTCCTCCAGATCCCTGTAATCCTGCGAATGGTAAACAAAGAACCCGGCAGCTATACGCAAAGATTTAAAGTAAAACCCTTAAAAATTAACCTAAAATCACAAAAAATAATTGCAGTAAACAAAATCAAAACCCTAGATCCAGCAAAAGAATTACAGATATGGCCCCTTGACAGCCTGATTCAGCAAATAACAGGAATATTTAGAATATCATGTAATAAACCAGAAAAGAAACTCTTAATGATTAACCCAGGGCCAAAATCAGCTAGGCTCTGCAAAGAAAAGCCTGTGGGAATCGGCTGGTTCAGCCTAGAACTTCCCCAAACGCCCACCAATATTCTTCACCTAAAGGTTTCCTGCACATCTCAAGCAACCATCAATAAAGAGAGCAAGAATGCTGCTAGATCTCAGGAAATAATGGAGATACCTGCCATTATTTCAGAAACCCTAACAACACTCAAACCCTAGCAGGTGAACAAGATACCTGTGCTCACAATACTCTGAAAACAAGCTATTATTAATGGCTGAAAACTGAAATATGCAGAAAAATAAGCATCTCACAGCAATTCCAGAGAGTAACACTAGCAAGATTTGGACCCCAAAGTCTTCTTTTATTAACCAGAAATCAGATTACAAGAGAGCTTTCTCAGTATTGACTCACAGATCGAATGAATCTGAAATGACCACCTAAGACTCTATATAAAGGAAATGATCCCAACGGCTAGTTCGAATGATCCATGTAGAAATGATCTCGACCGTTGATGAGGATCAAGACATCTCTTGATCTCATCCGTCGATTTATTCAATTAATTTTTTATTATTATTTTTTAAATTTTTAAAATTTTTTATTATTTATTATTTTTAAAATTTTTAAATTTTTAAATTTTTTATTATTTTTTATTTATTTCATTTTTTAAATTTTTTAAATTTTAAAATTTTTTTTATTATTTATTATTTTATTTCATTTTTTTAAATGGATCATCGAACTAAACCTTTGGAAACATCACCTAGGACCTAGGACTTAGGACTCACGAGGGGATTTAAAACATTTTTCGACCCTCAAGACACATTACATCATGACTTTTACAACTTACATCTCAAGGGGACAAGCCCACTTAACACAGACCCTCATAAATCACCCAGTTCTGCGACACAACTATAATCTAGCAGATTAACACACTAGGATTCTCCTAAAGTTCTAATGACAAAATCCATCCCGGCTTTGGGGTCAGGTTTGAAGGAAAACTTTGCCGATCCATGGATCGGTGAGACGAAAAACCTTCCGGGACATAGATTATCATAGAAAGTTAGGTCCACCTAGGCAATTTTACATACATGACTCTGATCTGCTTAGATTATTTACAATTCATACATGCAGACTGGGTTTACAATTGAAATGATCAAGCTGCTGATGACTGTAGGCTGGCACGGACACGTCGTTCAGGTGCTACCCCTTTCTGCCAAGAAAAGAGGGTGTACTGCATGGGAAGTTGACCAGTAGTGGTCAACATCTGGCTCTACTTGGGGACACGTTGCTGCTCTGTAGGAATGTGAGAATCCAGAATCTGCATCCATGCAACACACAACAAAATATAAGTAGCGTCCGTCCAAAATCATCATATACATTAAGCACAGGAAAGATAAAAGCTCTTCATTTATTAACTAACTAATAACATGAAAAGTAAATCTAATCCTAAAAACAGAAATGAAATGCTGAAAAGACAAGGAGTAGGGATAGAAATACAATACAGAAGATGCCCCATGGCATCAGATATCATCTCTGAAGAACGCCTTGAGCATTTGGCCGTTCACTGGTAGATCAAGTGGTTCGCCATCCAATCTGCTCAAGTAGAATGAGTTCGGCCCAGCTATATCTCTAATGATGTATGGTCCCAGCCACAAACTATCAAACTTCTTATGTTTTCCCGGCTTTTCATTTTTGCGATCCCAAAGTAAAACCATATCTCCAACCTGCAAAGATCTAGATCGAGAGCATTTATCAAAGCTTTTCTTAATATTAGATTGATTTTTACATACAGCGTCAAAAGCTGTCCGACGAGCCTCATCTAATTCCACAATCTGATCTATTCTATTCTGAACAACATCTTTATTAGTGGAAAAATTTTGGAGAAGCTGATAGGCTGGCAATTTTAGGTGCACAGGTAAGGTAACATCCAAGCCATAAACTAATTCAAAGGGAGATTTACCAGTAGACTTCTTCTTAGTAATTCTGTCTGCCCACAAAGCATACTTGATTTTGCTGTCCCAAGACTTCTTGTTATCTCCTACTATCTTCTTGATAATGGTTATGAGATTTTTATTACTTGATTCAGCCAAACCATTACCCTGAGGATAGTAATTCGACGAATGAGATAAGACAATGCCATATTTGAAGCAAAAAGATGTAAACTCTGAAGAACTAAAAGCCTTGGCATTGTCCGTAGTGATCTTAGCGGGGACACCAAATCTAGTAATGATGTTATTCTCAATGAAATCCATAATCACCTTTTCAGTGGCATTCTTAGCAGGAATGGCTTCGACCCATTTAGTGAAATAATCGGTAGCGGTCAAAATCCAAGAGTAGCCATTGCTAGAATTTTCATGGAACTTCCCTATGAAGTCCAGACCCCAATGCTGAAAAGGTGCCTCTACGATAACAGGTTGTAGAGGAAGGGCAGCAAGCTTCTGCTTCCCAGTGAACAGTTGACAGGCTTGACACGTTCTAACATACTTGTGCACATCAGAAAAAATCGAAGGCCAATAATAGCCAGCTCTCAGGATTTTGTGGGCGGTAGTTCTAGCGGCATAATGGCCACCACAAAATCCTGAATGAAATTCGGAGATTAATCTTTTGGACTCAACTTCGTCAACACACCTAAGCACTATGCCCTCAGGATTTCTCCATCCAAGGCCATCCTTCATAAGGCAGTACTTAGTGGCTTTTAGTCTAAGAGCCCTTCTCTTATGAGCGACTAAGTGGTTAGGACATGCAAGATTGGTTAAGTAGTATACTATGTCCTTATACCATTCGTGCTCTGCTAATCTTCTCAACTCTGGCGAAGATAGATCGTCAAGGCAAAACAAACCAAGAGTCTTTTCATTACTTTCTGTTAACATTTGAGCTAAACCTTGGCCTTTGATCAGCTTGGTGGGTCTAATTTCTAAATCATACTCCTGTATCTTAGTAACCCACCTAGCACGAGTCCCTAAGCAATCAGTTTGAGTTAATATGTCTTTAATAGCAGAATGTGGGACGAAAGCAATGATCTTAGAATAACCCACATAAGTTTTAAAATGCTTGAGAGACTTGACCAGGGGATAAGCCTGCTTTTCCATGGTATTGTACTTCAATTCGGAGTTTTGAAGTGCTCTACTCATGAAAGTAATAGGCTGCTCGTGACCATCTCGATTCTTTTGAAGCAAGACACCGGCGATGGTATCTTCAGAAGCGAAAGAAAAAATCATAAAATCCTTGGAGTAATTAGGACTAACCAGGACAGGGGCTTTTGCAATAGCAGACTTGATTTCTTGGAAAGCCTTTTTGCCCTCTTCTTGCCAAACAAATTTTGCATCTTTCTTCAGAAGATTTTGAATGGGCTTAGCTATTTCTGCATAATTTGGGATGAATCTTCTAATAAAATTTATCTTTCCAAGGAAAGACTGAAGGGATTTAAGATTATGCGGGAGAGGAATCTTTTGAATTGCTTCAACTCGTTCGGGATCGATTTTGATTCCTTCCTTAGAAATGATATGACCGAGTAATTTCCCTTCTGTTACCCCAAAAACAGACTTAGCCGGATTCAAAGAAATTCCATATTCTCTACATCTGTCGAAAACTTGCCTAAGATGATCTATATGACTGATACCATCTTTCGAGAAAACAGTAAGATCGTCTTGATAGATTTCGATAATTTTCCCGATTAACCCTTTGAAGGCATAATCCATGGCCCTCTGGAATGTAGCCCCAGCATTTGTTAACCCAAATGGCATTCTGATGTATTCAAAAGTACCCCACGGTGTTGTAAATGTGGTCTTGTGTCGATCTTCCTTTTTAACCCAAACTTGATTATACCCAGAAAAGCCATCTAGCAATGACATCATTCCAGACCCAGTTACTCTTTGCAACAAAGTTTCCATGTTTGGCAAAGGGTAATTATCCTTTTTGCATGTTAGATTAAGGTTTCTAAAATCGACACAAAGTCTTATTGTACCGTTCTTTTTCCTAACAATCACCAAGTTCGAACACCATGTCGAATGCCTAGTTTGAGCGATGATCCCTGCTGAAAGCATCTTTGCAAGCTCTTTCTGGACCAAGGGGGCTAATTTCGGATTAATTTGCCTAAGTTTTTGCCAAAAGGGTTTAGCATTTTCATCCTTTAAGGGAATAGTATGCTCCATAACATCTTCCCTATAGCCTTTTAATTCATCATAGGAAAAAGCTAAAACGTCTCTATATTCATGAAGTAAATCAGTTAACTTTTTCCTTTCCTCCAAACTAGTACCTTTACCAATTTTAACTATTTTCGGATTTTCAGAAGTTCCAATGTTGATTTCGAGGTACTCGCCTGGGTTTATCTTGTTTTCTTCTCTAAGCTTCGTGGCATCATGCCGATCAAAATGTTGCTCTAAGGCAACCACATTTCTAGGAGTAGGATTTATGATATGTTCACGATTTAAAGATCCATCCTCCTGAGAAATTATCCGAAAATCTTCAAACTCATCCAAACTATTGAGAAAACGAACGACTTGTTTTTCATCATTAAAAACTTGCCAATGCTCTGAGTTGTCTGGAACAGATGGTCTAAATATTACTTCCATTTTAATTTTATCGTTAATTAACTCGTCAGACAACTGGAAAGTGGTAGCAGCTACGGCAAGTTCATCCGCCAAACTATTTTGTTCTCGAGGGATTGCTTCAAGGTTAAGGGCATCGAAGTGCTCCATAGTATCCCACACAGCATTTCGATAATTTCTTAATCTCTGATTTCTACATGTGAATTTGTTCTTAAGTTGCATGATAACCAGATCGGAATCCCCCTTGATGCTAAGCAATTTAATCCTCAAAGCTTTGGCCAATTCAAGACCCAACAATATAGCTTCGTACTCAGCGACATTGTTGGTTGCTTCAAATTCTAAACGATAGGCAAACTTGAATATATGACCAAGGGGAGATTTAAGCACTACTCCCGCACCTTTACCATGACTAGAGGATGCACCATCGAAGTACATATACCAGACGTTATCCTTAAGATCCTTAATCTCATCATCGGGAGGAATTATGAAATTGGACATGATAGAGTAGTTCCCGATGTCAGATTGTTCTCTAATTATTTCGTTATGAGGCTTCTTAGGATTTTCAACATGAAATTTCCTCTCGGGCTCTCTATTTAGCCTAACAAAACCATCACCGCTAGGAGAAGGAATCATAGCATATGACCAATTCATCTGAATGCTTCCTCCTAGATCAGAGGCCCACTTTCTAGATAACAGCATACCCCAAGCATCAGGTACATCAACGACAACGATATCCATAACAACCATGATGTCCGGGTAAACTGAAAGGTGAACTTGTAAATCCTTGATTAAACCATGTACTTTGATTTTCTTAGAATCCATAGCACATATATTATAGTAGGGTCTAGAAACTCTTAAGTTAAGTTGTTCCATGACCCTTTTAGTCATAACGCAAGCAGATGCGCCTGAATCCAACATGCAGTTATTCAATTTATACCCGTTGACTAATAAGGTGATAAAGAAGGGTTGATGATCTTTGTTATCAGCATCTACGCTTTGCAGATAAATAGGAGCATCATGATAGTCAACCTCGCGAATCTTCTGCTGAGAAGTGCTGACTTGAGGACCTTGAATTGCCTTTAGTAACTTGTCTTTTTGGGAAGGGATCTTAGCAATCTCAGATACAGGAACCCAGATTTTTGCATTGTTAAACCAACTTCCCAAATCAACATCTATTCCAGAGTTTATGCCAGGGTTTAAAGTTCGAGGGGGAATTTGATTCCCGCTCTGATCCAATGTTGCACACATCGCGATCGGGATTTAATCGGCGCCGGGAAAAAATCGGAAAAATCGTTAAAATCGGGAAAAAATCGGGAAAAAATCGGAAAAAATCGTTTGGCACAAAAATATTCATTTTTTTTCATTTTTTTTCAATTTTTTTAATATCTAAACCATCTACAACATAAAATAAATACATTGACACATAAATATGATAAAAAAACTAATATATAAGATGTTCAATATCATTTCTAGCGCTAAAATCACACATAACATTGAATCATGTCCTGAATAGTAAGTCCTGAGTCCCAAGTCCAACTCAGCCTCAAAATATCAACAAAAAATATGATAATGTATCTCATCATGTCATAATGTCATATACAATAAAATGAAAGTCTAATCCTATTGATTTCCTCTGCCCCTCTTGCGAGAATATGGCACAGCTTTCTCTTTCCCTCTAGATGTAGAAGCTGGTGCCTGTGGTGGTGGAAATGGCAGTGGAGTCTGACGTGCTCTAGAAGCTGAAGAACTAGTAGTAGCAGCTACAAGAGGCTGAGGTGGACGGAGACCACGTCCTCTACTGGTGGTAGTGGTAGCCCGGGTAGCCCGGGTAGGCGGTGTCACCTCCTCCTCCTGCTCCTCCAACTCCTCCTCCTCCTGCTCCTGCTCCTGCTCCTGCTCCTCCTCCTCCTCCTCCTCCCCCTCCTCCTCCCCCTCATCCTGCACTAACCAATCCTCAGTGGGATCCATGAGAGGCCTCTCGGTCTCAACCCTCCATTCAGCAGTGGTGTCAATCCCATCCAATGAGATGGCTTCCGTATCAGGTGTCTTCTCTAGTTGTTTCACCCACAATCGAAGATTGTAGTAGACATAGACCATGTCATTAAGTCTATGGGACTCCAACCTGTACAAAGTTCATGAAATAATAAATTAATAATTAATATTATAAAAAAAATATTGTTTAAAACTTTAATGAATTCAAAAATTTATTTGGAAATTTGCAATATTTTAAATGTTTAAGTGTTAACCTATTGCGCTTCTTGTTGTGTATTTTTTCAAATACACTCCAATTGCGCTCACATCCCGAGGAGCTGCATGTTTGGCTGAGGATGCGCACGGCAAGATTTTGCAAAAGGGGTACTCTGCCACCATACATCTTCCACCATGCGTCTACAACAAAATTACAAAGAAAATTTTAAATAAACATAAGAAAAAAATGGAATTTGAAGAAACAATGAAATTTGAAACAAAGTTACAAAGTACATACTACAAACTAAAAAATACCTGGGATTTTAACCGTCCTATCATTGATAGCCATCTCAAAGCCAAATGTGCCACCTGACAACTTATATTGCTCAATTTGTCTAGAGACCTCCATACGTTCTTCTGGAGTTTTCACCATCTTCTGGACACAGGTTAATAATCCTTCCACGACCTCAACATCAAAATTAAACCCACATGCATAAGAAAATGCAGGGTTCAGGAAAAGGCCAGCAGCATGAATGGGACGATGGAGTGTGTTGTTCCATCGCTCATCAATGACCTTCCATAGAAGGAGTTGTCTCTGGAACCCATCATCTCCCTTGTCATCATAGTAGGACCGAATGGCTTCTTTGGCCCTATCCATGGCTTCATACAAATAGCCCATTGCGGGCTTCTCACCATCTACCAACCGAAGAACCTTTACCAAAGGTTCTGTGACAGCGCACACCTCCTGCACTCCCGCCCAGAAGTCTTCTTGGTATGAAACAAGTCTGCAGACGGCCTCTCCTTCTGGTTTGCGGCTCATTGGCGAAGAACGCCACTCCTCTGAAACAAACATTCTCTTCAAATCCCACATAGAATTCAAGAGGGATTGAAGAGATATGAAACTCGTCGCAAACCGTGTAATGGCGGGGCGCACCAACTCTTTGTTGTTGGTGCATTTTCTCATCAAGCTAAGCACAGATGTGTGATTGTAAATAAATTTTGTGATGGTTTTTGATGAGTCAACAGCCTCTTTGACAAAGGGAATTTTCCCTATGTCCTCTAACATCAAATCAATACAATGGGCAGCACAAGGTGTCCAAAATAAAGTAGGATGCCTGTCCATAAGCAATCTACCAGCAGCAACATAATTTGCAGCGTTGTCCGTTATGACTTGGACAACATTTTCTGCACCCACCTCCAAAATAAACACATCCAGCAAATCACATAAATTTTTTGCATCTTTGATTTGATGAGTTGCATCAACAGATTTGATAAACATAGTCCCCAAGGGACAACTAACCAAGAAGTTTATAAGGGTTCTCCCCTTTTGGTCAGTCCAACCATCTGACATAACAGTGCATCCTGTTTGTGCCCATGATGCCCTAAAATCCTCCAATCTTTGGGTGCAGTCACGCTTTTCATCTTGAAGAAGCCGGCCTCTGAAATCATGAAGAGAAGGGAGTTTGTACCCCGGGCCAACACTGGCAACAGCATCAAGAGTAGGTTGGAAAAATGGATTATTCCTTATAATGCTGAAAGGAATATCACTCCAGAGGAGAAATTTTGTCATCAACTTGTCAGCTTTTTCTTTTACAGTTCTTTTCATCATTGAACCGATAGTTGGTTGTGAACCAGGTGTGGTTCGAGGAACAAAATATGATGATGCAGCAAACGGATTGACTGACGCTGCAGTAGAACCTGTGCCACTTGGCCCACTTCCTTCAACTGACCTTCTTAGTTGCCTTTTGAGTTCTTCTTTGGCGTCTCTAGTGTGCTCTAATTCTCCCAATGCTCTCATGGCTTTTTGGATAATTTCAGCATTTGTCTTTAGACAGGGCCCCACATCACGTCCAGGGATTTGTGCAAGGTGGAACTTCAACCTGTACACCCCCCCGAATATTTCCTTTCCACACAACTTGCAAATCAAGTTTTGTCTATCATTCGGAGTTTTAGGGTCACCATATTCCCAGAAAGGATCCAATTTCCTTGGCATGTTTGTTTTTGAATTTTGAATTTGCAAACCTATGGAAAAATAAGGATTAGGAAATAGGAATTTAGGATTACATAAATGATAATAGTAAATAGTAAATACAAATTACAATTTAGCATTTGCAAAATTACAAGCTAATTATTTCCAAAATCCCAATTTCTAAACCCAAAAAACAATGAAAAATAAAAAAAAATAAACAATGTTTAAAGAAAATGAGAAAATAAAAAACAAAAATTGGTTCTCATAGTCATAACAAATAACCCATCCCAAATCAATGAAAAATTTCCAAAAATTCTTTAAAAACAATGAAAAACAAAGTTTTTAGAGAACCAAAACAAAAAAAAATTAATCTACATACCTGGTTTATGGACAAATTCGCGATCTTGGCTTGGATTCCTCCTAAAATCGGCTCCCACAAGCGACGGCAACCCTCTCCCTCCCTTCTTCTCCTTCTCCTCCTTCTCCTCCGCGGCGGACTGCTGAATGAATAAAATAAAAATCGAATTTCCATATAAAACGCCCGCTGCCCCCGTGCCCGGCGATTTTTTCCTTAAAAATCGCGATTTTTTCGAAAAAATCGCGATTTTTTAAAAAATCGCGATTTTTTCGATAAAAATCGTTAAAAAAAATTTCCGCCGATTTTTTGGATAAAAATCGCGATTCGAATCGTCATTTTGAAAAAATCGCGATTTTCCGATTTTATCGCGATTAAATCGCGATGTGTGCAACACTGCTCTGATCTTTATCCCTTCTTTGGTATGTCAAACCCCTATCTCTAGCAATTTCTAAAATTTTCTCAGGAGAGGGTTTCTCACCATATAACCTAGCCAAAATGTCATCTTCATTTTCAAGGTTATTAATACTAAAAGCAGATGAAGGATCCATAACATCATAGCTCCTTTCCTTAATCTCTATCCAATCATTCATGGGCACAGGAAACTTGCTCCCTACTACGTTTATTTGCTCACCTGTCCCAAGCATTCCATTATCCAAGAGTCTTCTGATAATGAGACAAGAGGACTCTTCGTGAAAAGCATCGCAAGCACGACAGTAAGGAGGAGCATCATCTACCAGATTAGTAAGCGGGTTAGGGGGTCTCTGCTCACTAGATTGACCCCTTCTTTGCCAATTATTATTTCGAGGCTGAAAATTTTGCGATTGCGTTCTTTCCATCTGAATCAATCTATTCTGCAAAGTGTTTATCTCCTTATTATGATTAATTTCCATAGTTTCAATTTTTTGAAGCAATTTAAGAACAAGCTCACTTTCTGGCTCTTGGACTGCTTTTCCCTTAGGTTCCTTTAGTTTCGTAGCAGCCCTATCAAAACCTGGGATTTCAGACTTCCCAGAAGCTGCCTTATCCTTTTCAAGTTCTACAGCTAAGGCTTGGCAATCTCGATAATCAGTAAGTTTAGCACGCCTTAACTCATAAGATGGTTCAGGACCGAAGGCATCAATGTAAAAATCTTGGAGAGTTTTATCTGTAGGTTTATAGTCTTGAGGTAATTCTCTAATAATACCATTAAACCTTCTATTAAATTCTTCAACAGTTTCATCCTCTCTCTTTTTTATCAGAGTAAGAGCTCTTACAAGATGTCTTCCCTCTCTTTTATCTCCATATTTTTCTCTAAATGAATTAATGATTGATTGTAAAGAGTTAAATGAATTTGGAGGTTTTTCTGTAAACCAGTCATAAGCATCACCTGCTAGAGTCAAGATAAAAAGAGTCATCCTGACATCTTCATGATCAAAATCAGGAGATCTAGCATACTTAGCCATCCATATATTGAAATCTCGCAAGTGGGAATTAACAGTAATGGCATTATCTCCTTGAAAATTAGGCAATTTGTCTATCCCAACAGATGGAATAGCATTGGGGGATCCAGGAATGTTAGAAAAATCACATGGGGCATACAGACTCATGGTGCTGCCCCTAACTTGACCTTTAAAGAGCAAATGAATATCGGAAAGGGCTTCTTGTCCAAGATTTGCAAGGAGTGTACGAGAAGCAAGTTTGTGTGATCGCACCCTGTAAACCTTTTCAGGATCAGGAGTGGGGTTGCACAGACTGCTTGGATGTCTTCTAGTGTACACTCTTGCAGATAATATAGGAAGTGGAGTCGCCACTTGAACAAGAAGTTAGACACAGAAAAGCTTGAAATGTAAGAACCAAGGACAGAAAAACTCTATCCCCGGCAACGGCGCCAAAAAATGTTGTCGCGCGGATTGGCACGACAACGCTCAGACCGGGGGCTGTCACTCTGATCCCCGATCTCTCCGTTTAAGCCTGTCTCCCGCGGCTAAGGGGGGTAGACCCTGTTAGGCTATGGAGGCCAACTGCCAAACAGTTGGGCTGGGAGACGAGATGCACTAAGATGATTTTATTAATTTGATAGATCAGTGCCTTATGAGATTTGTTTTTATCTAAAAAAAGATCTAAAACTAGACTATAAATTAAACTAAATCAAAAATCCTTCTTTATTTATTTATATTATAAAAAAAAATGTGAATTAAAAAATCTAAAAAAAAATTAAAACTTTAAACTTAAAAGTAAAACTACGAAAATGCTAAAACTATATCAAAACTTAAAAAAAAATTAAAATCTAAATCTAAAAGGACCTAAGTCTAAACTCTATAAAATCAAAAAGGATTAACTAATATCTAAATGTAACTTAACCAAAATTTATTCCTAAAACTAGAATCTAAAATGATAAAATTTAAAATCTAAAATGATAAAATTTAAAATCTAAAATTATATACATAATCTAAAAATGAAATCGCATCTCTTTTTTTTTATTATGTCAAAACTAAACTATAAAGCAAATGAAATCGAATTAAAAAAGAAAACAAACAAAAACTACACTAAACCTTGTCTAACGCTAACCTACGTAAACCTATCAACAGAACACTCAGCGTCTAAAGGAATCGAAACTAAAATTAAAACCCTAAATCTAAAGGACTGAGGAAACAAAAAAATCGTGAAACGTAATTCGCTGAGCGTAAATCGATGGGTAATACGATGGCAGGATGCGTTGATGGCGTATATAGTGATGGATGCACAGTCGACCGCGTGACAGAAATCGATTTGAGACTTACGGAGATTACCTAGCTGATGGCTCACGCTGGCACGAGAGTAGCCTTCAACCGACGCTCCTTTTTACCTGATACTCACGCTTTCTGATCACTGCAACCTGCGATGAGAAACGGAAACGCAGATTCGATTTACCTGGACAATGGATAGCAGATGGTGGTGGCGTTGAATCAATTTTGCTGATACGATGAAACTGACCAGCGTAACCCCTCAGCCGCAATGTCAATTTGTTTTAGTAGTTTGATACGTGATGAAATTGCAGGTGGGAGGGTGGCGTATGGAGAAACGACTTTGCTGAATGAAGCTTTCAAACGGATGGTGACCACGATGCAGCAGTGAGGGTTTATGCAGGTCGGTTGACGAATGATTTGTCTGCAAAATGTTGAGCCCAGATCTGAAAAATCACTGATGCTTAGAACCCTTGGATAGCTGGGACAGAGGTCCTGCAAGAATAAATTTTCCTCCAGATCCCTGTAATCCTGCGAATGGTAAACAAAGAACCCGGCAGCTATACGCAAAGATTTAAAGTAAAACCCTTAAAAATTAACCTAAAATCACAAAAAATAATTGCAGTAAACAAAATCAAAACCCTAGATCCAGCAAAAGAATTACAGATATGGCCCCTTGACAGCCTGATTCAGCAAATAACAGGAATATTTAGAATATCATGTAATAAACCAGAAAAGAAACTCTTAATGATTAACCCAGGGCCAAAATCAGCTAGGCTCTGCAAAGAAAAGCCTGTGGGAGTCGGCTGGTTCAGCCTAGAACTTCCCCAAACGCCCACCAATATTCTTCACCTAAAGGTTTCCTGCACATCTCAAGCAACCATCAATAAAGAGAGCAAGAATGCTGCTAGATCTCAGGAAATAATGGAGATACCTGCCATTATTTCAGAAACCCTAACAACACTCAACCCCTAGCAGGTGAACAAGATACCTGTGCTCACAATACTCTGAAAACAAGCTATTATTAATGGCTGAAAACTGAAATATGCAGAAAAATAAGCATCTCACAGCAATTCCAGAGAGTAACACCAGCAAGATTTGGACCCCAAAGTCTTCTTTTATTAACCAGAAATCAGATTACAAGAGAGCTTTCTCAGTATTGACTCACAGATCGAATGAATCTGAAATGACCACCTAAGACTCTATATAAAGGAAATGATCCCAACGGCTAGTTCGAATGATCCATGTAGAAATGATCTTGACCGTTGATGAGGATCAAGACATCTCTTGATCTCATCCGTCGATTTATTCAATTAATTTTTTATTATTATTTTTTAAATTTTTAAAAAAATTTATTATTTATTATTTTATTATTATTTTTAAAATTTTTAAATTTTTTATTATTTTTTATTTATTTCATTTTTTAAATTTTTAAAATTTTAAAATTTTTTTTATTATTTATTATTTTATTTCATTTTTTTAAATGGATCATCGAACTAAACCTTTGGAAACATCACCTAGGACCTAGGACTTAGGACTCACGAGGGGATTTAAAACATTTTTCGACCCTCAAGACACATTACATCATGACTTTTACAACTTACATCTCAAGGGGACAAGCCCACTTAACACAGACCCTCATAAATCACCCAGTTCTGCGACACAACTATAATCTAGCAGATTAACACACTAGGATTCTCCTAAAGTTCTAATGACAAAATCCATCCCGGCTTTGGGGTCAGGTTTGAAGGAAAACTCTGCCGATCCATGGATCGGTGAGACGAAAAACCTTCCGGGACATAGATTATCAGAGAAAGTTAGGTCCACCTAGGCAATTTTACATACATGACTCTGATCTTCTTAGATTATTTACAATTCATACATGCAGACTGGGTTTACAATTGAAATGATCAAGCTGCTGATGACTGTAGGCTGGCACGGACACGTCGTTCAGGTGCTACCCCTTTCTGCCAAGAAAAGAGGGTGTACTGCATGGGAAGTTGACCAGTAGTGGTCAACAGAGCCAAAGAATCATAGAAAGACAAAGTGAACCACATAAACCATAAGTATGTGAGACCCTTGTAATAATTGAACCACAGAGCATGAGATTCAAGACCACTGTAATAATCGAGCTGCAGAGTACACAGTGCAAGACCACTGTAATAATCAAGCCGCAGAGTATGAGGTGCAAGACCACTGTAATAATCCAACTGCAAAGTATCATGTGCGATGCCATAAATTATAAAGTGCCAATACAAAGTCAAGTGATGCCAAGAGAAGTTAAGAATGATCCATTACAAAATAATAAAACGAGCCATAAATTAATGCAAGTCAAATTATGATCCTATGTGAACCAAATTGTGAACTTGTGTGTGCCATTGTAAACTTATGCGAGTCACAGAATTTCTGCAAGTCACAAATAAATTAATGCGAGACACAAAAATTTTGACAACGACCCATAGATGCAAACCATACATAGATTAATGCCATTACATATGCAAGCAGTCTCAAATACGATCCATCACATTGCAGTAATGCAATACATAGGAATAGGTATGCGAGTTGCTTGTCTTAACATTAGAGCCATTGTCGAATCATAAACGATAAGGTTATATTTATATAAATCAATGAGGTGCCCTTGGGGCCATCGTAACCCCTTTTGGTGAACTCGACTTGGAAGGGAACCTTTTATTTTATCCTTAATATCTTTTAAACATATTTGCCAAATATTTAGATGAAAGTTTGCCCAAGTAAATTTATTACGCAATATAATAATATGAGGAGAGTAAACCACTTTAAAATAATATTTTCTATTGACCAATATAAATTTTCTTTAGGGCACTATTACCACTCAAACTAGTAGAGGTCCTAGGAGGGGAGCCTATAGAGCAACTACTAGGTCAAAGGCAACAATGGAACGGTATCCCACTGTCACCTCAGCTAAGGCTCCCTACTCTTTACGGACTTTCACTGATGGGAGGAGACCCGGTATAAGGGGAATCACTAGATGAATGGATCAAACAGGAGGATAAGGAGTGATTCCAAAGGCCTATTCCCAAGAGAGACTCAATTATATGGCTTTCTTGCTTGAAAAGCAAGGTGATATGCTCTCTAGGAAGGACTAAGAGGATTCTTGAGGCTAGGGTTCGGGAATATATCTTCTCAAGAGGTTTGCTAGACTTGAAAATCCTCATGGAGAATTGGCCTTTACATGATCTTTGAAAATTGGAGTTGTAAAGTTTCGGGACCACACAGGACCAAGTGGACCCAAAATTAGGTCAAGGGTATGGAGTTGATCAACCAAGAAGGGGCTTGACCTAATTAAGGAAGAGAAGAGGATCAAAGGACAAATTTTCTTTTGAGATTTGGATGGAATGATCTTGATGATGTCACTAACCCAAAATCAACCTAGGGCAAGAAATGGTCCTGTGGCTAGGGCTTGCTATATCTTGGGATTCCAATGTCATAATTGCTTGAAATTGGAGGACCTCTTGAGCAAACTACAGTGCAGTAGTGGACCAATTTCAAGGGTTTTGGATGGCTACAAATGATTCTGTGTGATTCCCTAGGAGACCTTCTAGGTTAGGCTTAGAATTGGAAGAAATAAAGAAAAGAAATGTTATCTTGACCGCCAAAGGGATACAAGGATCAATGCCTTATTGCTTGGGCTTTAATGGAGTCGAGATACACATAGATCATGGAATTTCGGGAGCTAAGGAGCCCTAATTGATCTTTGCTAGCCTCTCCAAGGGCAGCGACTGGATCAATAGAGATTTATACTTCAAATTTGCGAAGGAGACAAAGTTTCGAGGTCTTTAACATAAGAGGTGCCTCCAAGAACATTTGCCCAATCCCTCAAAAATCAATGCATGCATTTAATCACTTATTCAAGGTCCCAGAAGAATTTCGCATTACATTCAACCCATACAAGGATAAAGATAACAACATATATGCAGTTAACCAAAAAGATAACAAGAATAGCATCAAAATTTTGACTTACATGAGAGAAAGCGTATATCCATTTATCAACTTCACATTAGAGAAGCTCCAAAGATGAGCAAAATCCAAACATCATAGTGCATCAAGAAAAGTTCCAAAAATTCATCCCAGCAAAAAGTGTGAAAATCACATAAGAGATGCTAATCCAATCCAAGTGATGATGATGAAAATGAATCATCTCACTTCTATTTATACAATCCTCTAAGGGATTCGAATGGCCTAATTTGGACTAATAATGCCCCTAAAATAAAATAATGTGCATAATAACAATACTTTTGGTGACAAGCCCACCAAAATAGCTCAATAAAACAAGAATAAGCCTCTCAAGAGGGCAGAATGATCAATATAGTGAGTCGTTGGGCCTTTGAGGAGGCCTAATGAAGTCCTAGGGGTGCCATGATGTAAAATTGGACTCCAAACATAGTGGACAAGGGGTTGGCCCCTTGTTTTCCAAGCAAGAACCTGTGGTGCTCCCAAGTGGGTGTGGGGGTACAAGGACATCCTCATGGATCTCCAAGTGGATCGAAAATGCCTGTAGACCATCTGTAAGGACTAGGATAAGCCCTCCCTCTGCATCAAGACACATCCTCTAGATCCTCTAACATCTGCCAAGTGTATGGTGCATGTATGGAGCCAGCTAGGCACGTTGCGGTTGAACCAGATGCGTCATCCTCATCCAAAAGGTGGAACATGAGCAATCAACGAGTGGTGTTGGGGATCCATGAAGTACTCTCTGCTATGGTGGACGCCCGTGGCTCTCAACGCTCACCCTACAAGTATCAATGTGGCCCTCTGGAGGGCTAGGACCCCGTATAGGGTGACCAAGCCCAATATGGAGAGCCACTTGCAATCCTGCATAAGATCCAAACCGTCCCCATGCCTTCCAATACAACAAATCATTAGAATAATCAATTAAAAGAGCTTACAAGTCATGGAATCAATGGGGCACTTCATGGTGGCATGCTTTTCCATAGTGGGCTTCGGCATGTACAGGTGTCTCCAAACTCAGTAAGGGGCTAATCAAGGACCTTATTAGGAGGTTTCAACCTTTAAAGGGGGTGACATGTACATGGTAAATCCCTCAAGTGGTAGGTGGAAAATGATATAGTAATGGAATGGAGTTGCGATAAGGGGATTCATCCAAACCACATGTCATGGTACATGGGTAACTATAATAAGGGAATCCCACACCTAGGTATGTGAGTGGAGGGAGCAAATTGCAGTACATGAGTTACCCCGGCCTTTGTTTTTCCACCCTTCTTCATATGCTTTTTGCCTCTAATTGATTTTTCTTCTTAATTGCTCGGGGCTCCAAGGGATGAGAGCATGATGTGTAGTATATGGCAGTAGATACAATCTTAAGGTGGAGTGGTTCATTGCCCACCAGGGGTTGGGACAATCATGGATTTCTTAATGATGGAGGGGGCTCATCTAGGACCCATTGGAACCAGGGTGATGGACATGGATAAGGGGTGGATCTCATGTTTGGCTTTTGCCCACTTGCTAAATTTGTATGTCTCGGCCATCTTTTGCTTTTTGTGGCACATTTCCTGTTGAGAGTAGCCAAATTATGCTTTTTCTTTTCTTTTTAGTTGCATCAACCTCCGGGCATCGTTCCAGGCCCAACCCAGGTGTGGACAAGGGAAGGGGGAGGCTAACCCTATGTGGACCTAGTGGACACATATGGACCCGAATGGGAAAAGAGATGAATAGGGCCAAAATGAGTTGAAGGGGGTGATGTATGTGGTGTCGAGAAGCGGGACCACGCAACCAAAGTCGGGATTTTCTTAGTGCCAACCCTAAAGCTAGTGGCCAGTAAAGGAGATCCCACGAGACTAGGATACAAGGCTAACCACAGAATTGGGCAGTGGAGACAGGAATACAGACCTAACCCACTCTTTCTGCCAAATACCCCCACTAATCCATGCCCCAAAGTGCCCACAACAAGTAATGAAAATTACTCAACTTTACCAATGAAAAGCTAGCATACCTTCGACGTCAGGAGGCCCACCTTCAAACATACAATCATAACAAGTGGGTGAGGGACCACATGGTTGGCTCAGGTGGCTGAGATAATGGCACATCGAGTTATCTGGTAGTTGCATGGGGTTGCTGGCTATCGGCTAAGGACCATCTAGGAGAAAAAATTCTCCTATATACACTACACACTGGTGGTGGGTAACATCTAGCTCCAACTGGGACATGAGCTCTTGGAGAGGTACATGAAGCTACTCGAACGGGAGGTCATGAGAACACCAGCAATCTCTTGGTACCGTAGACCTGTTACCTGCACATATCAAAGACCAAGCACATGGGGCAGCATGTTTTTGTGGTGTCTTATGATCACCCATGCTTAGTATTAGGCCACTAAAAATCAACTAGTAAATAAATTTTAAATAAAATTTCAAATGCAATCTTAATCTAAATGCAACTAATCTAGCATGATAATATCATATGATGTTAGTTCTAATGGGGAAAATGAGCATGCAATGCATCTTACCCTAACATGCATCCTACCCTAACCAACATATCATCTAGTCAATATGAAAGCAACTACCCTTATACTCATTCAGTAGATCCAAAGGCAGAGTTAGGAATGACAACATGAAAGGTCACAAGGGCGGGAGGTGGGAAAATGAAGTGAGCACGCATGGAGTATCACGGGGAAAGAGGGAGCCAAGGGATGCAATCTTTTCCATAGGATCCTTTCTTCCAACCAAAATATAGAGATATCAACAATTAAGCTCATAAACCTCCGGTGGATAGCAACCTCAGGCATATCATCCCCATTATGGTCCCGATCATTAATGTCATGCTTTATGACCACCATAGGGTCATGACTGGGAGGAAAGGGAGATCAATGACAAGGGGAGACACAACAAGCAAGTTTCTCATGATGATCATATTCAGAATCCTGAGGGTATGAGGGGGGAGGAGGGATACAACTAATGGATGGTTCTTCCTCAACATCATACCTAGGAGGGGAAAAAGGATCATCAATGATGGTGCTAATGTGAGAAAGGGCAAGGTGTGGGCTCAAGGGTAATGTAGCTATGCTATCAAGATCCTGGGGAAGGTATGGGAAGACAAGGTCTTCGCCAATGTCATCATAGATGTCATAAATGGGGCCTGCCATTTCCAATAAACCTTCTTCATGTGAGGGAAAACCACAATCCTCCCTTTCGATGGTGTGAGTAGGGATATCATTATGAGTAACGTCCTGGAGAAAAGGAGAATCAATTTCAACCTCATTTTCCATGTCAGTATCATAAATAGGGTTATTGTTAGAATGATGATTGTCCATATCCCATTTTCCCTCACTAATGCACAAGAAATCAGAAATGCAATTTTCACATGGAGCTACAATATTCATACCCTCAAGCACCCTTTCTTGAATGAAAGTCTCTACTTCATTGTGTTCATCTTCATAAGCTTCAATAGGGTTTTCACTCATACCCTGCACATTCTCAATCCTTAAGTTTGCATCTTGAAGGTCCTCATCACTATCTTCTTTAGCTTGATTGAACTCTTCCATATATTCCTCACTTTTATGATGATCCTTCACATTTGGACTTTCTTCAATGTCACCTTGATCATCTAATAGGTTACAGTTTGTGGGGCTTTGTGATTGATTATAATATTTTTCATTGATTAGGTCAGTCAAAATATTAAAGCATAGCTTAGGCCAGCGAAGTCAAAGAGACGACTAGGATCCTTCTCATAGGCACACATCATTATGAAGAGTTTCTTTTGTGTTGACCCATGCAATTTGAGCACGAATTCCTTATCCATGTTCTCCAATAAATCTTCATAAAACTCAACATATTTTCCAACAGTCTTTTGCAGTTCTTGAAGGTCTTGATCATAAAGTTTTGCAAATGTAGGACCAAGATTAATCTCTTTTTGACAATAGTCCATTTTTCATGATTTTTCATATTAGGATTAAAATGGAGCCGCCAAGGTGAATTAAAATGCCTTAATAGATGCTTGCCTCACCCTACAAGCATTAACTTTGAATCTCAATGAAGAACTAGGGCTTCGTTCTTTCAATGGAGTCGTCAATAATGATATGCCAATATGTCGTATGGGGAACAAAACACACATATCGCGTCCCTGGCAACGGCACCAAAATGCTACCACTCAAACTAGCAGGGGTCCTAGGAGGGGATCCTATAGAACAACTACTAGGTCAAGGACAACAATGGAGCGATAGCCCACTGTCACCTCAGCTAAGGCTCCCTACTCTTTACGGACTTTCACCGATGGGAGGAGACCCGTATAAGGGAAATCACTAGATGAATGGATCAAATAGGAAGATAAGAAGTGATTCCAAAGGCCTATTCACAAGAGAGACTCAATTATATGGCTTTCTTGCTTGAAAAGCAAGGTGATATGCTCTCTAGGAAGGGCTAAGAGGATTCTTGAGGTTAGGGTTCGAGAATATATCTTCTCAAGAGGTTTCCTAGACCCGAAAATCCTTATGGAGAATTGGCCTTTACGTGATCTTTGTGGAATTGGAGTTGTAAAGTTGTGGGACCACACAGGACCAAGTGGACCCAAAATTAGGTCAAGGGTATGGAGTTGATCAACCAAGGAGGGGCTTGACCTAATTAGGGAAGAGAAGAGGATCAAAGGACAAATTTTCTTTTGAGATTTGGATGCAATGATCTTGATGAGGTCACTAACCCAAAATCAACCTAGGGTAAGAAATGGTTTTGTGGCTAGGGCTTGCTATATCTAGGGATTCCACCGTCAAAATTGCTTAAAATTTGGAGGACCTCTTGAGAAACTACGGCGCAGTAGTGGATCAATTTTCAAGGGTTTTGGATGGCTACAAATGATTCCATGTGAAGCCCTGGGAGACCTTCTAGGTCAGGCCTAGAATTGGAAGAAATGAAGAAAAGAAATGTTATTTTGACCACCAAAGGGATACGAGGATTAGTAACTTATTGCTTGGGCTTAACGGAATCATGATACACATAGATCGTGGAATTTCGTGAGCCAAGGAGCCCTAATTGATCTTTTCTAGCCTCTCAAAGGGCAGCAACTGGATCAATAGAGATTTATACTTCAATTTGCGAAGGAGATAATGTTTCGAGGTCTTTAACCTATGAGGTGCCTCTAGGAACATTTGCCCAATCCCTCAAAAGTCAACGCATGCATTTAATCACTTATTCAAGGTTCCAAAAGAATTTTGCATTACATTTAACCCATAGAAGAATAAAGATAAAACCATACATGCAATTAACCAGTAAGATAACAAGAATAACATCAAAATTTCGACTTACATGAGAAAGAGAGTAGGTCCATTTATCAACTTCGCATTAGAGAAGCTCCAAAGACGAGAAAAATCCAAACATCATAGTGCATCAAGAAAAGCTCCAAAAATTCATCCCAACAAAAAGTTCGAAAATCTCATAAGAGACTAATCCAATCCAAGTGATGATGATGAAAATGAATCATCTCACTTCTATTTATACAATCCTCTAAGAGATTCAAATGGCCTAATTTGGAATAATAATGCACCTAAAATAAAATAATGTGCATAATTATTAATAACAATACTTTTGGTGACAAGCCCAACAAAATAAATTCAATAAAACAAGAATAAGCCTCTCAAGAGGGCAAAATGATCAATATAGCGAGTCGTTGGGCCTTTGAGGAGGCCTAATGAAGTCCTAGGGGTTCCATGATGTAAAATTGGACTCTAAACATAGTGGACAAGGGGTTGGCACCTTGTTTCCCAAGCAAAAACATGTGATGCTCCCAAGTGAGTGTGAGGGCACAAGGACATCCTCACGGGTCTCCAAGTGGATCAAAAATGCCTATAGACCATTTGTAAGGACTATGATGATAACATAACATAAGCCCTCCCTCTACAGCGGGAGACATCCTCTGGACCCTGGAAAATCTGCGAAGTGTATGGTGCATGTGTGGAGCCTGTTGGGCATGGTGAACTAAGTGCATCATCCTCATCCAAAAAATGGAACACGAGCAATCAACGAGTGGTGTTGGGGATCCATGAAGCACTCTCTGCTATGGTGGAGGCCCGTGGCTCTCAACGCTCACCCTACAAGTGTCAATGTGGCCCTCTGGAGGGCTAAGACTCTGTATAGGGTAACCAAGCCCAATATGGAGACCCACATGCAATCTTGCATAAGATCCACTGCGTCCCCTTGCCCTCCAATACAACAAATCATCAAAATAATCATGTAAAAGAGCTTACAAGTCATGGAATCAATGGGGCACTTCATGGTGGCATGCCCTTCCATAATGGGCTTTGGCATGTACAAGTGTCCCCAAGCTCAATAAGGGGCTAATCAAGGACCCTATTAAGCAGTTTCAACATGTTCATGGTACATCCCTCAAGTGGTAGGTGGCAAATGATATATTAATGGAACAGAGTGGGAATCTAGGAATTCATCTAGACCACATGTCATGCTACAAGGGTAGCTATAATAAGGGAAGCCCACACCTAGGTATGTGAATGTAGGAGGAAGTAAATCATGATACATGAGTTACCCCGGCCTTCGTTTTTCCACCCTTCCTCATATGCCTTTTGCCTCTGATTGATTTTTCTTCATAATTGCTCAGGGCTCCAGTGGATGAGAGCATGATGTGTAGTATATAGCAGTGGACACACCCTTAAGGTGGGGCAGTTCATTTCCCACCAACAGTTGGGACAATCATGGGTTCCTTAATGATAGAGGGGGCTCATCCAGGGCACATAGGAACCAGGGTGACGGCCATGGATAATGGGTAGAGCTCATGTTTGGTTTTTTCCCACATGCTAAATTTGTATGTCCTGACCATGTTTTGCATTTTGTGGTACATTTCCTATTGAGAGTGGCCAAATTATGCTTTTTCTTTTCTTTTTAATTGCATTAATCTTTAGGCACCATTCTAGGCCCAACCTAGGTGTGGACAAGGGAAGGGGGAGGCTAACCATATGTGGACCCAGTGGACACATGTGGACCCAGATGGGAAAAGAGATGAATAGGGCTAAAACGAGGGGAAGGGGGTGATGTATGTGGTGTCTAGAAACATGACCACACAACCAAAATCGCGATTTTCCAAGTAGTGCCAACCCTAAAGCTAGTGGCCAGTAAAGGAGATCCCACGGGACTAGGATACAAGGCTAACCATGGAGTCGGGTAATGTAGACAAGAGTACAAACTTAGCCCACTCTTTCCGCTGAATACCCCCACCAATCCATGCACAAAAGTGCCCATGACAAGTAAGGAAAATTACTCAACTATACCAATGAATGTTGGCATACCTTCGGGGTCGGGAGACCCACCTTGAAACATACAATCATAACAAGTGGGCGAGAGACCACATGGCTGGCACAGGTGATGGAGACAATGGCACATCGAGCTATTTGGTGGCTGCAAGGGGCTGTTGGCTGCCAGCTGAGGACCATCTAGGAGAAAAAATTCTCCTATATCCACCACCTACAAGTGGTGCGTAACAGGCACGATGGGCTTTCCTTTGGTTCTTAGGTTTCTATGGGGAAACTCGTCCGATAACTACCCAAATTTCAACACAAATCACTATATATTGAGCCTATTCACTCTCCTCCAAGACACAAATCGGATCTCATCTTTGTGTAGAAAGCTTGTTGATCTAAGGCAAGAAAGAGGAATAAAAGCTCATTGCTATGAGGCTACTCTACGTGGAAGAAGCTCTCTAGTCTGAGGCTACTCTCTGTAGAAAAAGCTCGTTGGTCTATGTTGAAGAATCAAGGGCACTAGTGTGTATTAGGATTCTTCTCCAGTTGATAACAATTTGTGAAGCACATTTATAGTTATCTTAGGTTGATCTTCTTCTTATTATTAGTGTGTGTGTTTCATCAAACTGCTACCAAAAACATAAAGACAAGAACATAAATGTTGGCTCTCTACCAAGGCCAAAACCCCTCGCTCTTAGAGATGAACACCCTTTGGTAAGTTACTCTTATTGGAGCTTCTTATTGATAAATGCCAAGCCCTAGACCCTTGACTAGGATGTCCTCCAAGCACAAGTCAAGTCCTCTCCTCCTTTCTGCACTTTGTTCCTGGCACATAGACTTCCTTCTTTCGGCACTTTGCTCCCCAGCACTTCGTCCTCCTTCTTTGTTGCTTGTCTAGAGATAGACCTTTCTTGAGAGAGCTTTATATGAGATGTTCCTCTTCTATACTTAGTGATGTCCTTTTCTCAAGTAGACTCCTTCCTTCTTTGACCAAACGAGATGTTTCTTGAGATGTAGGAGCAGACTCGATATGACTGTACAACAGCCCTAAATTCTTCGCATGTGTGGCAGGGATCCTTGTAGTTTAGGGTCCTTTCACCTTCGTTTGAGAGAGAGACTTCTTCGCTTGACTTGGGAGGCCTTGTAGGCCTAATTTCTAGCCCAACCAATAATGATTCTTGGATTGTTCTCTAGTTGTTTTTATACCCGCAGATTTACCCTCCCTTTCTTCGCATGTGTGACTGTTTCTAGCCCTAGAAACAGTCCTACACCTTCGCTTTATCTTCTCCTTTCTTCACTGCACTTAGGAGACCCTTTAGACTTGTCTTTTCCTCTCTCTTCTCGGCTTCTATCCTTCGTTGATTTCAGAGATGCTTGGTAGACATTGAGAGGGAATGGACAACCTCTATATATAGAGGATTGTCCCTCCTTTAGGACGACTTGAGGCCGACTTACTGTCTTTAGGCCGACATGAACTTTCTTCATCGTTTTGCTTTTTTTGGAGGACGTTGTTGCATGGAGAGGACTTGCACTTGGCTTGGTGGTATTCCTTTGACCTTATACAATTTTATACATAGTGTAACATGCCCTCTAAGGGTCTTACATAAATACATTGACCTTTTGACTTCCTAGAAGCACTTAAACATAAGCTTGACCTACTCCAATGAGCAAGAAACTCATTGACAAATAATATAAAAATAATTTCTCTTTTCTTGAATAAATACAAATGTCAAAATTACATTTATGAAGACCGAACCTAGTTACATTTCCTTCAAGACTCCCTCTTAACTAGGGAGATATTCATACAACATTGCAAGGTGTTTGACTATGTTTCAATCTTGAAGAATTCACATAAGAGAAACCAGATTGGCAATCCATCTGTTATAGCATCATAGTAACCAACATTGTTTCCACAGCAAGGCCTTAACTGATAGCTCTATCTCTCAATAGATCAAAGCACAATGTTGGCGAGACCAATGAATTATAGACACCTTAATCATTGTCTCTCAAGGTACATACCCACCCAAGTGTTCACTGAATATGACCTTCTAGGACTATTCTTATCTTGGGTTCCCAGCCCTCAAAGAATATCGGTCCTCTTGCCTACTCTTGTCTTGGATGCCCTACACATCCTCAAAGAGTATCGGATGCCAGATGATTACCCAATCCTTCCATTCTTTCTTCCCAAGTGAAGACAAGAATGTTGTGTCTATCACTTCCTCTCAATTGAGGAAGACATGCCCAAGTATCCTCTGACAAGGTACTTGTCCAAGTTCCTTTGTAATTGGGAACTTGTTATAACTCCCTCTTTGCTAAGGACTTGTCCCTTCATCAGCAATTTCTTCGCGGGTCCTCTAGCTGCTTGATCTCCTTCCTTCCTTTGATGTCATGAAGTCTTTGTTCGAACTTATTCTTGGTAGGGCACCATCCATCGATCACTTTCCTTCCTTCTTTGTCATGTCATTGCTTCCTTCGTGGAAAGTGGCCTTCTTGTCACATATCAGGTTCTCTTGTCATCTGATTATTCCTTGTCATCTTGTCTATGCTTCAGACTACTCTTCACATGGATGCTTCTTTGTACTTGCTTGTTCCCATGCTTTGATCTAGTAATCTTTCATGACTTCATCCTAATATTGCTTCAACATTAAATGGTGCTTTTACTGGATGGCTTCTTCATCATGAAATCTTCGTAGAGTAGAATTAGTTATCTGCACCTTTCATATCTCTAATGTTGATTTGGGGTAGCATCGGATGTGCTCTAGCCATGAAAATTAGGGGAGAGGCTAAAGCACAAAAGATCTCCAAGACCTAGAAATTGTTTGGACAGATTGTACCCGATTTGGGAGATATTAAAATAATTAATATTTTTAATGGAGTTCCTAAGTCTAAACTTAGGAAAAATAAAATATTAATGCGTATCAATATAAAACTGGGTTAGAATGTTCCAAAAGTCATGGATCAAGCCAAATCTAATCTTAGTGGTTCATTAGAGATTTAATCTCCGCCATTGAAGGACGAACGAGAAAAGTAGAAGAAGAGGCTTGAGGGTCATTTGGAGAACACACCAGAGTGATCAGTCATTCATTTTGCTAGAGCAGGGTTGCTAAGCAAAGTTGAATCAGTGATCAGCAGCGAGGAGCAATGAGTACTGGGCAGAGAGGTAGAGACTGTGCCAAGAGACCAGCGCAGAAGCAGAGAGCGAGAAGCAGCAACCAGTTCAGGTCACACAAAGCCCAACAGAGACAACGCAGAGGCCAGAGGGACTACGTCATCCACGCAGAGGCTGCAAGAGTGATGCAGAGGGTCCCAGAGGCTGCGCGGTGCCTTAGAGAGATGACGAGGACAAGTTTGAGGCTGATGCAGAGGCCAGAAGGGCCAGCGCAGAGCTTCAGAGACGCTGGAGAGGGTTTCGTGGGACAGGTTTTCTGAATACCTATTTCTGAATAGAGAGGTATTGTTGCCAAGTATTTTTTCTCTGTCGGGTGAGCCGATTAGGCACCCAGTTGTACTCAAGGAAGTACTGCATAATAATAAACCCTCAGAATAGCTGCACCAATTTTCCTGCATTGGGTTTTTCTGGGGACATTTGTCCAAAAATAATGGTGTCATTTGTGTGTTTGTTTTCTTTTAGCTGTAGATGTTGTGACTGTATTGTGTTTATTTCGGTATTTAAATGTTTTAAATAACTTGTTCAGAATTTACAAGTAGAAGAAATAAACCAACAGAATACAGATTAATTTTCTAATAAATAGAGTTAGAAAATTCAACATGGTATCAGAGCCAGGTTGTAGATCATAGGAAAGCTAAAGGCATCAACTAAGCGGAGCATTTGCAGCACAATCAGTTGTCCCGAGTGACAGAGCTAATCCTTGCAGAAAGAGACAGAGGAAGGGTTGACGCAGAGGGACTGTGTCATCAATCCGGGCCTGAGAGAGGCCAACACAGAGGCTGAGGAGGGTAGAAACAGGCTCATGCAGAGCCACATAGAGGCCAGGAGGGCTGACGCAATTGGCTAAGGGAGTTGTTTTGTCCGTGCCAGGATTGCGCAGAGCCAAGAGGCTCAATCCTTCAGTTTTTGGTGCGAAGGAAGTTGTGGACAGTTTGCAAGAGCGAAGTTGGTGGGGTACTGTGGTCAGAACGATACCTAACAGGGCAAAACCAAGGTAGAGGGAGTTGTCGTCGAGGCAGATTTCCATCCAAGGAAACTAAATCAGTGTTGCAGTTGCACAGATGATCGGAGAGGGGCAACTTGACGTTGGCAGAAGGATTTCCAGGAGGGAAATCGGGACTCAAAGGGAGTCCAAAAGAGAACTTCTAGACGGGAAATAGAGAGACTCGGAGGAGTCGAACCGAGAACTTCCAGACAGAAAGTAGAGAGGCTCAACAGAAGTCGAACCAAGAACTTCCAGGCAGGAAGTAAAAAGACTCGAAGGAGTCAACAGAGAAGAGCAGAGAGATGGTCATGAATGGGTTAAGGGATCAGGATAGGTTGGATGGAGCGTCCAACTTTGTGGTCTGAAAGGCTACGATCCTGTCCATTCTAGACAGACATCGCATAAGGGTTTTGCCTTGAGAGTAATGGCTACCCCAGTTGACCCGGTAGCTAATGAAAGGTACGAGGAAATTGCCAAGGTAAAATGCCTCATCCTTGATGGGGTCAAGGATCATGTGGTCCAACATATTGCCGAGAAGGAGACGGCAAAGGAAATGTGGGATACCTTGAAGACGTTGTACCAGCATACTTTCATGCAGAGGAAGATGCTACTTGAGAATCAGCTACGGTCATACCAAATGCAGAAGGGAGAGCAGATAGATCTCTTCCTCGGTCGGTTGAAGGAGATCCAGGACCAACTGACTTCCATAGGGGCCACGCCGGATCAGGAGTTGATGGTAAGAACCGCACTAAACGCAGTCTCCGAGGAGTGGGAGACATTTGTCCAGAGCATACTAGGCAGGGCGAATCTTCCAGATTGGGAAGAATTGTGGGCGGCTCTTTGTCAAGAAGAGATCAGACGGCTGACCAAGACAGGAAGTAGCAGCAAAGGGGTCAAGATCAAGAAGGAAGAGGAAGAGGATGCGGCTCTGGCATCTGCGGGAAAGCAGGAGAAGAGGAAGAAGGACCTCTCCAAGGTCAAGTGCTTCCATTGTGGGGAACTGGGTCACTATGCGAGATAGTGTCCGAGGAAGAAGAGTAAGGGAGAGGCTTCTGACTCTAAGGCAGCACCAGCGAAGGCGGAGAAAGAAGTCAAGGAGGATGACGATTGTGCCATGAGTGCTCATGTACCTATAAAGAAGAGTTGGGGAGACATCGAGCTGTAGTCAAGAGGACTACAGGCGATGAGGGGCAGGATCCTTGAGGTACCCAACCTCTTGGATTATACCTTTCTACGGGAGCCCCGAAGAGGAGTAGCAGGATTCGCAGATGTAGGTAGAGACGGATGCGGATGAAGCGGCAGAGAGTGTTACAGTGCAAGAATCCCCGAGCAATGCGAGGCTAGCAAGTTGCAACAGTGCGAGAGGCACGGGAGTGTTGCAACAGTGCAGGATGGCACAAAGAGGTGTGCAACGATGCGAGATGCAGGGAGTTGTTGTAGCAACGCAGAGGTCAGTAGAGGGAGCACTTGTTAGCGGCAGAAAGGGCTTCAGCATCAGGAATGTTTCTAGCCTGACAGGGATGTCAGAAGTTGGGTGGATCAGTTACTTCTCAGTAACTGAGTTGCAGTGCAGTAGCAGTGTGCAGTAGCACGATGCAGCATGATGAGAAGGGGTTGCAGTGCAGTATCAGTGTGCAGTAGCACGATGCAGCATGATGAGAAGGGGTTGTAGTGCAGATGCAGTGTTGGGAGAAAGGACCAGCAACAGCACAGATGCAAAGGCAGCTGTCGTATGGATGCAGCAATGGCAGTGGCAGGGTCATGGTCAGCAGTACAGGATGCAACAGTGCAGAGGTTGTTGGGCGGGGAGACCTAGCATCAGCACAGGTACCAGTGACGTATAATCAGAGTGATGCTCAGTGTGGAGCATTACTAGACCACAGTCCTCGCTAAGAGGGAGTGTTGATTTGGGGTAGCATCAGATGTGCTCTAGCCATGAAATTGGTGGAGAGGCTAAAGCACATGAGATCTCCAAGACTCAGAAATGGTTTGAACATATTGTACCCAGTTTGGGAGATATTAATAAAATAAATATTTTTAATGGAGTTCCTAAGTCTAAAATTAGGAAAAATAAAATATTAATGGGTATTAATATAAAACTGGGTTAGAAGGTTCCAAAAGTCATGGATCAAGCCAAATCTAATCTTATCTGTTGATTAGAGATTTAATCTTGGTCGTTGAAGGACCAACGAGAAAAGTATAAGAAAAGGCTTGAGGGTCAGTTGGAGAACACACCAGAGTGATCAGTCATTCATTTTGCTAGAGCGGGGTTGCTAAGCAAAGTTGAATTAGTGATCAGCGGCGAGGGGCAGAGAGTGCTGGGTAGAGAGGCAGAGACAATGCCAAGAGACCAGCGCAGAAGCAGAGAGCGAGAGGCAGCAGTGAGTTCAGGCCACGCAGAGCCCTCATCCCAGAGATCTTCATGAAGTAGGGAGTTATTCCTTCCTTTGATATCTTCATCTTGTACAATTCATTTTGTAGAGATATCACTTCTCCAGCTGTGGTTACCGAGAATAGCTCTACTAGTTTGTCATAGATTTCTTTGGATGTCTCCAACTTGGAGACATAAGGAATGAGAGAGTCTTTGATGGATTCTATTAGAATCCTTTGAGCTCTTGTCTCATCCTTATTATACTTGGCTAAGGCTTGAGTTTGTTCCTTAGCAGGAATAGTAACATTCCCTTTGATGTGTTCTAGGAGTTCATTCTCCTTGAGAAGTAAATCAGTCCTCTTCTTCCATGCAAGAAAGTTATTGGTACCTACCAATTTATTGTTTTCCTTGCAAAAAGACATTGATGTATATTTAGAAGGGGACATATACTTACTTGATAGATTTTGAGATGTAGTAGACTTGCTTTTTCCTTGAAGACTTGATGGCTTGCCTTCCTTAAATCTTGATGTTCTTCAAGTTGCTTTCTCCAAGTGGGCTTGCTTGATGATGAGAGTTGCTTGATGACTTGTAGCTAGATATAGGTCCTTTGATTTGCTCTTCTTGAAGGTGCCTTTACCTAAGGCTCTTCTTGCTTTGTAGTCTTCCTTGATGAAAGATAAATGGTAGATCTTCTTGAAGTGATTGAGACTTCTTGGCTAGATGCTTCAACTTTTGTAGATGTTCTTCCTTGATGAGTGTTCTTGAGATGCCTTTTCCTTGATGTGTCACCTTAGCTCTGATACCATGTTGAAGAATCAGGGCACTAGTGTGTATTAGGATTCTTCTCCAGTTGATAACAATTTGTGAAGCACTTTTACAATTATCTTAGCTTGATCATCTTCTTATTATTGGTGTGTGTATTTCATCAAACTGCTACCAAAAACATAAAGACGAGAACACAAATGTTGGCTCTCTGCTAGGGCCAAAACCTCTCTCTTTTAGAGAGGAAAACCCTTTTGGTAAGTTTCTCTTATTGGAGCTTCTTATTGATCAATGCCAAACCCTAGACCCTTGACTAGGATGTCCTCCAAGCACAAGTCATGTCCTCTCCTCCTTTCTGCATTTTGTTCCTGGCACATAGACTTCCTTCTTCCAGCACTTTGCTCCCCAGCACTTCGTCCTCCTTCTTTGCTGCTTGTTTAGAGATAGACCTTTCTTGAGAAAGCTTTATATGAGATGTTCCTCTTCTATACTTAGTGATGTCATTTTCTCAAGTAGACTCCTTCCTTCTTTGACCAAACAAGATGTTTCTTGAGATGTAGGAGCAGACTCGATATGACTGTACAGCAGCCCTAAATTCTTTGCACGTGTGGCAGGGATCCTTGTAGTTTAGGGTCCTTTCACCTTCGTTTGAGAGAGAGACTTCTTCGCTTGACTTGGGAGGCCTTGTAGGCCTAATTTCTAGCCCAACCAACAATGGTCATTGGACTGTTCTCTAGCTGCTGTTATACCCGCAGATTTACCCTCCCTTTCTTCGCACGTGTGACTGTTTCTAGCCCTAGAAACAGTCCTACACCTTCGCTTTATATTCTCCTTTCTTTGCTGCACTTAGGACACCCTTTAGACTTGTATTTTCCTCTCTCTTCTCGGCTTCTATCGTTTGCTGATTTCAGAGATGCTTGGTAGATGTTGAGAGGGAGTGGACAGCCTCTATATATAGAGGACTGTCCCTCCTTTAGGCCGACTTGCTGTCATTAGGCCGACATGAACTTTCTTCATCGTTTTGCTTCTTTTGGAGGACGTTGCTGCATGGAGAGGACTTGCACTTTGCTTGGAGATATTCCTTTGACCTTGTAAAATTTTTATACATAGTGTAACATGCCCTCTAAGGGTCTTACATAAATACATTGACCTTTTGACTTCCTAGAAGCACTTAAACATGTGCTTGACCTACTTCAATGAGCAAGAAACTCATTGACAAATAATATAAAAATAATTTCTCTTTTCTTGAGTAAATACAAATGTCAAAATTACATTTATGAAGACTGAACCTAGTTACATTTCCTTCAACAGTCTGAAGCTACTCTCTGTGGAAAAAGCTCGCTGGTCTGAGGCTACTCTGGAAAAAGCTCATTCGTCTGAGGCTACTTTGTGGAATATGTGAGAAGCTATGAGGCACACTCCTATAGAATATATGCAAAGCTCTGAGGCACACTCCTGTGGAAAATATGTGAAGCTCTGAGGCACATAGTTTTGTGATATATGTGAAGGTCTGTGATTCGTCTGAGGCTCATCATCTCTGTGACAAGTCATAGGTCTGATGCTGTTTTTGATCTGAAGATGACCTTGTTGCAGACCTTCTTGAAAGTCGGATTTGTGGCATTTTTGTTTGGCATTTTGGAGGGATGGCTTGACACCTATGGAAGGTCACCTTGTTGGCTAGTTTATGATTATGTTTTGATGTCTTGACTGGAATATTCTGATATACAAATTGATGAACTGAACTCTCTCTTTCTCATAAGGAAAGACTTGTTGGGTTTCCCCCTTGTGGGTTTTTCCCTTACCACTAGCCTAATTTTTGGTGTCTCTTGTCTCAGTGTTTATTGTGATCTCTATTGCTCTATTGGAGAAGTTAATGGTTGAAATTTTTCATGTATAACTGCTTAATGAATGGAATGTGCTAAAGAAGTCTAATTCTATCATTGGAAGTAGTTATCAGTTTGAAAAATTGCACTAGTCTTGATTGAACTAGTAAATCAACATGGTATCAGAACTATGGTAAAGAAAGGAACACTGAGATCACCTTTTCGAGGAAGCCCTAAGTCTGAAAAAGTCCTAGTTCAATTTTGCAAAAGAACAAAAGACTTGTTTGTGGAAGACTGAAATCCTATACCTCAGTTTGCAAAGAGATCAAGGGCTAAGATCATTCATTGCATTCATTACATCCTGGTTGTTGACCATGATAAGATCAAAGAAAATTCTTATTTGTTGTGGAAAGCATCAATTGCAAGCTCTCTATCCCTGTGGGAAGGTGGCAAGTTCGGGATCCTTCATCTCTGTGGAATGGACAAGTCCAAGCCCCCTTATCTCTGTGAAATGATGAAGGCCAAACCTCAGTGCCTCAGTCCAAAGATTCAGAAGTTCAAGAGCCTTGGTAAGATTTAACAGTCCTAACCAAATTACTTCAGAAATTCAAGGTTGTGACGTTTTTTAGAGCTCCAGATTTACGGTGGAAGAACTCTAAGAATTATATCATTTTCAAGAAGTCTCTGAGAAAGCATTGTTGAATTGAGTTACTTCAAAAACAAGCTTGTGTTTGGTGCCTATTTCATGGTATGTATCAAAGTTTTCCTTGGGATCATATATTAAAATGCTTATTTGTGTAAGAAAAGGATACTGTCAATTCTGGTTGATTTTTTTTGTATCTTGATAAGCCCTGAGGGATCATCTGAACGAATCGATCATTAAAAACATCTCATTGAAAAAGTCTTGTTTTTGAGTTATGATTTGTGATCCTTAAAGAATCCATCAAGGGTATATTCAAAGAAGCCGAGAACTTATGTCCTGAAGACCTCAATACCCTTGTCAAAAATATGAAATTCCTCAAAAAGGTTGTATCCCAACCATATCTCTGTTCAGATACCTCATACAAAGATGGTTGATGTTCGAAATAGAAAGTAAAAATTATAAATGATATCTGGAGCCATGAGGCGAAGTATGAATTAACAGGAAAAAGGGCACGTAAATATCTGATAGTTAGAGGCATGTAATTCGATATACCTGATCCAAGGCGCTTAAAGATTTTATCTGAACTCTTGAATGTCATGGATCATAGACACTCAAAGGGGAACACTGTCATTAGAATAAAACTCCTTGATAAGTAAAAAATCCACATCAGTAAGAGAGTCACTCTTCAAGAATCAAAGTTCAAGGCTCTTGCAAATCTAGCAGGCCAAGAATATTGGATTATTGTGGGATGCCATGTGTATTACAACGGAAAACCTTACCGATATAAATTCTTGAAATCTGTCGTGATGAAATATTTGGAAGAAGCTACGCTAATTGATGATTATTCAAGGTTTGTAAACCTTAGTATTTAAAAAGGGTTTGAATAATAAGGGTTCGTGTTAAAGACTCTCCTTGAAGTAAGGTTAAATACCTTCAAGTTTGAAAAGATTTTAAGATTGTGGGGACTGAGGAATGTCATGATAATATTACAAATCTGGAAGTTGATATATTATGTGATCAAAAGCAGAATGTTGTTTCGAGAATAGTATCATACCATCTCTCGCAGACAAAGAAGTTGTGACCAAGAAATCTCTGGAAGCAAGTCTCAAAAATCAACTTTGTGTTAACTTGAAGAGTTCTCTGCTCCATACATAATAAGCAGCCCATGGGACCTTGACGAAATGCACCGAGCCAACCTGATATCTCCTTGAAGTCTCTGTACTGAAGTAAGTTTTGATTTGACCAAATACAATCTGAAGCTTGAAGCGTGAAGGAGTCCATCCTTTGATAATCTTATATGCTGAGAAGAAATCGGATGACACTTTGAAAAATTGCCCAGTCCTTGAAAGAAAAAGATCTTTGTCACTTCAGTAAAAAGAGGTCGAGTCCCTCTTTAAAATTAAAAGGTATAAAATTTAAATCACATACAAATCTAGCAAATCTAAGACATTGGATTAAATAAACTTACTGTTACTAAGATCCAAGCCTTTTGATGTAAGTTGTTGTGTCTTCTTGCTGATATGAATTCTTGGGCACTCATATCTATAAAAGAAACTGAGTCACTTGGTTTGATGAAACCGAGGATGACTTTCATCGCATGTGCAATCAAGTCTAGGGTTCTAGATATTTTAGATAACTAGGGTTGTTGAATCCTAGCAAGATAAAAAGATTTGGTCTAGGGTTTGAAGTTAGAAACCTTAGCTAGAAGACATTTGAAAACTCTACAAGGCCTGAAGAAGAAAATCCCTACGGCTTATGGACAAACCCTAGGATTGGATGTTTGCGCTGAAAGTAGAAACCCTACCCCTTGCAAAGAAGAAATGGCATCAATATGATGGCATGGATAAAGTGCAAGATAGATGCAAGGAGTCTAAAGATCAAGAGGGAGTTGTTGTTCCTCTCAAAAGATAAGTATTTTATGAGAAAAGTTTTTCGGTGTAAATCACATGATAGAACATTTGTCAACGCGTCGACAAATGTTCTATCATGTGATTTACGCCGAAAAACTTTTCTCATAAACTTGATATGGATCACAGAAGCCTCAATTCAACAATAAGTATTTTATATCTCTCTTTCATGTTTATTACTATTGTTGTTATTTCTATTAGTCTTGTCTTTGTATATCTTGCTTGGTTGTAATTTTTCTTCAATGCCATCATGTGAGGATTGCAAGTACATGATGAATGTTGTCAAGGTTGTAGCAGCAGATGGAAAGAATGGAAGAACAAACAAAGCTTGGGATAAGAAGACTCATGTTGAGAGATATTGTATTGGATGAGCCATGGACTCAGAGGGAGCGGACAGATCAGCCGGATTGAAGCTTGATAGAAAAGAAGTCAGTTGTGACTTCCAAGATGTAGTTTGCTAGAAGTACAAAGTGAAGGATTAGTATTACCTCAGTTATAGATAGAAGGTTATGAAGTCAGGCACCTTGTGCATGTTACTCTTAAATTGATGATTCTACAAAGAGCGATGCTGATATTTTGTTGAAGATGAGCCCATGATTATGATGATCTATTTCTGACTGGGGCTAAGGACTTCTTTGTTCAGTGTAAGAGGGAGCTTATTGAAGGATCTTGGTCTAATGCACTACTGCCTAGGGTGGAAAGTATGACACAAGCTTATTGAAATCTTTGTTGAGATCCTTCACAATTTGGCATGATGAACTACAAGTCCATGGACACTCCCATAATGATAAAATTGAAGAAGTTGCGAGACTATTGATCCCATCGATTGGCTAGTTCAACTCTCTGCGGATGGACTTGCAAATTCTAATTGGGATAGATGTTCTAAAGAGTCAAGACAAGAAGAGCACTTCTGAATGTTGTCTTAGACTGGATATCATGAATGAGTATTGTGCAGACCTTTGTTGCACTTAGCATGGCTAAGTATATAGTGGATTGATCATCTTATTGCGAAGCAGCTTGGCTTCGAAAAATTGGTTGTTGGATTGTTTGTTTGATCAGGTGTTGGAATCGACCATGTTATATTATGACAATCAAAGTTGTGTAAAGCTTTTTGAGAATCTGCCCTTTCATGATAGGTCGAAGCATGTTGAGATCAAGTATCTAGGATGTTGTCCAAAGAAGAGCTATGAGGCTCAAATATATTTCTGTTGATGAGCATGTTGCTAATGTTTTGACAGAGTCAGTATCCTAAATGAAGTTTGTTTTTGAAAGAACCCTGGAGGGGCTGAGAATCCCTCTCTTGGTGAGAGGAAACATTGATTGATAGCATCATGAGAATTTTCATTCGGTTGTAGCTGAGAGCAGAGTTGCACTAATCGCCAAAAAATCGCGATAAAATCATTTTATCGCAATTTTTTCAAAAAAAAAGATAAAATCGGGCAATAAAATCAAGTTTTTTTTATAGCCGATTTTTAGGAAAAAAAATATACATACATATATATATATATATATATATATATATATATATATATATATATTTATTTATTTATTTATTTATTATGAGGAGGAGGTGACCCAAGCTACCCCTATCACCAGTAGAGGACGTGGTCTACCTCCTGTAGCTCCCAGTTCTTCAGCTTCTAGAGCACAGCAGAGTCTACTGCCAACTCCACCGACATCTACATCTAGAGGGGCAAAGGAAATCAGTAGTATTAGACTTTAGTTATTTGGTTCATTTTATTGTATATGACATTATGACTCATGATATGAGATACATTATTATATTTTTTGTTGATATTTTGATGCTGAGTTGGGACTCAGGAGCCAGGACTTACTATTCAGGACATGATTCACTGTTATGTGTGATGTAGCACTAGAAATGATATTAAACACCTTATATATTAGTTCTTTTATCATATTTATGTGTCAATGTATTTATTTTATGTTGTAGATGGTTTAAATATTAAAAAATTTGAAAAAAAATGAATATTTTTGTATGTTACGATTTTTTCCTGATTATTGCCGATTTTTTCCTGATTTTTATGATTTTTTTCAATTTTTCCCCGCACTGAAATTATCCCGATAACGATTAGTGCAACATTGGCTAAGAGACCATAGATTATGGTTGAGAAGACTGTCACTCTCTTAGCTCTGTTGACCAAGAGACCACCGAGTCTAGTCGGGGAGCTTGGTTCTGAGGCATGAAGTGATCCCTTAGGTCATGATCACTGAGAGACTCATAGGTCGAGGGCAATGATTTTGAATACTCCTCGTTGGGTCATTGTATTTGACTGAGAGACCATATGGTCGAGGAGATTATCCCTCCTGACATCAAGATCAAGATTCCTCCCTTGGGTCGTGGACCAAGAAACTATATAGTTGGGGAGTTTGATATTGAGATAGGGATTCCTCCCCTGGTTCATGGATCCAGAGACCTTGTTTACAGTCGGGGAGATGTACCCTGTGTACTCTCATAGGTCAATGGGTTTGACTGATAGACCATTGGTATGGTCGGAGAGTTTGATCCTAATTACTCCCTTGAGTCATTGTGCTTAACTAAGACACTAGTACACTGGTCGAGGAGATTGATGTTGAGTTCTCTCTTGGGTCATTGATTTTGACTGAGAGACCAGTGGGATGGTCAGAGAGATTGACTCTAGTTGCCATCTTAGGTCATTGAGATTGACTGAGAAACCATTTCATATAGTTGGAAAGTTTGGCCTCATGAATAATATTGATTGATCCCATGGTCAATTGGGCTCAAACCTTGATGCCATTGGGTTTTGGCTTATAGGATGAGTTTGATGTTATGTATCTTTCCTTATGATGAGTATTGTACATCTAATCTCCCTCTTGGGTTATTATAACTAAGAGACCAATGGATTGGTCAGGGAGATTGATCTTGAGAGAGAATGAGAAGTACCTCCCTAGCTAAGAGGGAGTGTTGAAAAATGGTAGCTACACAGAATTTTCATTGGAAAAATCAAAAGAGAAAATTTGAATTTATAATTATTGATTTATTACCCCACAAGTGCTGAAACCGGCCCCTCCAAGGTCAAGTCGGCTTGCCCAAGAGACACATCTTTTCACATGGACAAATCACCATATATTGAGCCTATTCGCTCTCCTCCAAGGCACAATTTCAATCTCATACCTATGGAGAAAGCTAGCTGATCTGAGGCAAGAAAGAGGCATAAAAGCTCGTTGGTTTGAGGCTACTCTCTATGGAAGAAGCTCGCTAGTCTGAGGTTACTCTCTATGGAAAAAGCTCGTTGATCTAAGAATACTCTCTGTGAAAAAAGCTCGTTGGTCTAAGGCTACTCTCTGTGGAAAAAGCTCGTTCGTCTGAGGCTACTTTGTGTGGAATATATGTGAAGCTCTGAGGCACAGTCCTATAGAATATATGCAAAGCTCTGAGGCACACTCCTGTGGAATATATGTTAAGCTTTGAGGCACATAGTTTTGTGATATATGTGAAGGTCTGTGATTTGTCTGAGGCTCAACATCTCTGTGACAAGTGCAAAGGTTTGATGCTCTTTGTGATCTGAAAATGACCTTGTTGCATACCTTCTTGAAAATCGGATTTGTGACATTTTTGTTTAGCATTTTGGAGGGATGGCTTGACACCTATGGAAGGTCACCTTGCTGGTTAGCTTTTTTATTATATCTTGATGTCTTGACTATAATATTTTGATGTACAAATTGATGAACTGAACTCTCTCTCAAAAGGAAAGATTTGTTGGGTTTTCCCCTTGTGTGTTTTGCCCTGGCTACTGGCCTATTTTCTAGTGTCCCTTGTCTCATTGTTTACTGTGATTTCTATTGCTCTATTGAAGAAGTTAATGGTTGAAATTTTTCATGTATAATTGCTTAATGAATGGAATGTGCTAAATAAGTCTCATTGTATCATTGGAAGTAGCTATCAGTGTGAAAAATTGCACTAGTCTTGATTGAACTAGTAAATCAACAGAAACACCTAATAGGATTATTGACATAATCATCCCAAATACAAGTGAGGTAACTTGTTTACATGTCCTAATCTAGTTAGACAATTTAAGGTGAGTTTTGTGTGAAGTATTCATGTGCCCCGAACTTTAGATATGGTCCACTATGATGCATTAATGGTTACTGTCTCTAATGATTGTTGATTTCACTTGATCTTAAGAAGATGTTGTCAAGTGGCATTATCACAGTAGTAGAGACCGCTTAATAGTTGGTCGTGATCCCTTTCAGCATCAATCCAGAGGAAGTTGTACCCCATCCAGAGAGTAGTCCTGACCTTGATGATGCAACGTTGCCCCTCCAATGATGAGCGTTGGACTATGAGATGATTCTACATGGTATTTGACTCTCATGAGTACCCCTAGATCAATGTTGCAGGAAGCGTCCCCCCCCAGCAGTTCTAAGGCCCGAAACGCGTCCTGTGCGGATGCGTCCAGGAAGCGTCCCCCCAGCGGTTCTAAGGCCCGAAGCGCATCCTGTGCGGATGCGTCCAGGAAGCGTCCCCAGAAGCGCGCTTCCACCTGTTTTGGATGCTTCCTAGACGCTTCCTGGACACTTCCACCTGTTTTGGACGCTTCCACCTATTTGGGATGTTTGTTTTGAGTATAAATGCAAAAAAATATAAATATATATATAGCAGACGCTTCGCTTCCTAGATTTTTGGAAAATGACGCTTCCGCGTCCCCGCTTCCAAAAAATGTCCCCGCTTCGTGCAACATTGCCCTAGATGATAAGACATTGAGCCATTGAGGTTAGGCATTGGACTTATTGATGATGTGCCCAGATGGACCTAGGATGCCCCAGGCTAGCCTTGACACTATTTGATGGGTGTTGCTTGTTCCAAAGCCCAGATGATGGTAAGTTATCCTTGAGATGACATGAGAGGGCTCGCACATCACCTTTGCACCCCAACGCTTGAGCATGATGGTGCCACATCACTCCTTTTGCCCACAATTGTGATGACGTCATGGTTATGGAGGCACTTTTGGAGGCAACACTCCAGAGGTTCATCTAGAGAGCAGTTTTGACCTTGATGATGCAATGTTGCCCCTCCAAAGATGAGTGTTGGGCTATGAGATGATTCGTTAAAATTGGCAACTAGGGCCAAACTCCATGTGGGTCTACTTATTTATGGCAACTGATATTTTTCTTGGATTCCTCTCATCGAGAGGTGTAGGATTGATCTAAAGATCATCCGATTCCGACATGTATTCATGGGGATATGAATTTATTTGTGTTATGGGACAATTCATCAAGGTCGGCCAGCAACCAAATTGCCCCCATCTATCCTCAATGTGTTACTATAAAAGGAGGTGGCTTGCAAGTCATTTGATACACACACACACACCTCTTGTGATATCTTCCTCTCCACTTGTCTTTGGGTTTTGGTGGGAGGAGAGATCCTAAGAGTCTACGTTGCCCTAATATGGTAGAAGCCTAACGTTGTCATGAAGGACGGCCCTTATGGTGGAGTCTAAGAAAGGCTCTACGCTGTCCTAAATGAGACCTTCCTACACAGCAAGAAGAAGCCTAATGTTGCCCTAACGCTGCCCTATATTGCAGTCTAGAAGAAGTCCTAAACATGGAAGAAAAAGGGTCCTCTTGAAGATCCTACAGCAAGCCCTAATCGCAATCATAATGGAGAATCCTTAACGTTGTTATAGTCTTGGAATCACAGTTGGGAGAGGATAAAACGCAGACCCTAAGACGTTGTCCTTAAAAGACCCTAAATGTTGTCCTAGAAGAGACATCTAGACGCTGAGTTTGGAGGGTCATATTATGCCATAGCCGCAAAGAATAGGAGGGTTAATGATTGTGTAAAGGAGGACTAAAGACAGGCCCTAACACTGTCATAAAAGTGAACCTAAACACTATCATGGAGATAGCCCTATCACAGTGATAGAATAAGGCTTAACACGGGCATGAATAAAGGCACCCATATGCAGTCCTAAGGAGAGGTCTACTCACTGTTACAAGAGACTCTCACACGCAGCAAAGGGAAGACCCAAATCCGCACCACAGGTTAGTCTCATGGTGATCAATGCATGACAAAAGGACGCAAGGAGGTTTGTGCTTGTATCATTCTCGGCACACCTGTGTAGTCTTTAGATGGACGGAGCAGTAAAGTGGCATTGTATTAACATGAATGACATAGTCACAATTTTTATGATAAGAGCTTTATCTCACAGTATATGGATCTGCCTCCTTGCTATATTAATATGTATATCAATGATACAACAGGTCTCGGTATATATAAATATGTGTATCCGTGCTCCTTCGTGGTTTGTGTGTAATGAGAGGAAATAGTATCACATGCATTGGTGATGTTTTGAAGTCACTCTCTTCAGCGTTGCTATGTGCTAGGTTGCAAGCCATAGCACCATAGCTAAGACCACCTTGGGACTGTTGTCTTAGAATTGTTTGGAGTTTGTTTAGATCAGCTATTCAGCACAGTGTTGGGTGCAGCTTAGATGGATGCAGCATTGACAATGAATGCAGCACACTGTTGGATGCAGCATGGTTAATGCAGCACACTGTTGGGTGTAGCTTAGTGATCATGAATGGTGCAGCATAGTGAAACATGGTGTAATGAAGTACAACACAATGATGGGAGCAACTCAGTGATGGGTGAAGCATGGTCAAGCACATGGGTGCAGCATGGTGCAGCATAGTGATGATTAGTGCAGCATGATGAGATGCAGCATAGGTGATGGGTGCAGCATGATGATGGGGTGCAACTCTGTGATTGGTTCAGCATGGTGATGGAATCACCTGAGTTTAGATCTGCTCCCTCATGTGTTATCTTCTTAGTGAAGATCTCTGCTCTTATTTTGTCAAGTCAAAATGTTGACTTCTGTTGTATATGTATTATCTCTCTCTCCGCTGAACTATTGAAGAACATAAGAAGAATTGATCAAGGGTTTCCCCACATTGGAGTTTGTCCCTGGCTGGCGCCACCTCTTGTGTCCTCTTGTCTTGGCTTGTCTTCTGCGATTTATGTTTATGTTCTATCTGCATTTTACTATCATGCTAAATGTGATTGCTAATCTGGAATTGATATTGAGCTAATATGGAAAATTGAAGTAAATTTGCTCTCAGCATAGAACATACCTAAAATTAACATAATTCCACATGCTACTTGACTCTCATGAGTACCCCTATATGCTCAAATGTTGAGCCCTTAAGGTCAGGCATTGGACTTATTGATGATCTGCCTAGATGGACTCAAGACGCCCTCAGGCTGGCCTTCACACTATTTGATAGGCATTGCTTGTTCTAGAGCCCAAATGATGGTTGGTTATCCTTGCGATGACATGGGAGGGCTTGCACATCACCTTTGTACCCCAATGCTTGAAAATTGTGGTTCCAGAACACTCCTTTTTCCCCTAGAAGGGTGGTGTTGACCATGCACATGTCAACAATCCAATAAGCAAGGTATAAAGCAATAGACTAAAAGTTTCAAGTCAGTGTCATCATTGTAATCCCAAATTCTGGTTTATATCGTAAAAATGATTCTAGTATGACTATTAAGCCATGTAACAACACCTAGGTAAGACTATGATTCTTCTCAAAGGGTTTCACTCTAGCGAGTTTTTTAACCTCCCCAATTATCTATGTTTGTGAACACAGATAATTGGCAAAGTTTTTCTCCCAGATATACCCCAAAGCTAGGGTGGAGCTCATTGACAAGGTCTTAAGTGAGTCCTAATGTTAATTGAGTCTATGTATTTTTCATACTAGATCATGTGCCTTGTCAAAGAAATTGGTTGAGTGTCAAGTGGTCTATGTGTATGTGTATTTCCCCTTCTAAGGGTTGAATTATTATTTTGATGTAAAAGTGTGTTTAGAAATATTTTTGGTGAATGGTTCCTCATAATTAGAACATCGTTACCAAAATATTTTAGATACACTTAGACGGTGGAAAAATAATCAATCCCCTCTCGAGTCTTTTTTATTTTAATTTCTGGCAAAAATAAAAATAAAATTAGCCAGAAATTATCTAAAATAAAATGAAGGGAAATTAATTACCCCCCAAGAGGAAAATTCATCAAAAAATTATTTGAGACTATTTTCAAAGGAAATAATTTAAGCCAAAAATTAAATGCCTCATTTCCAACGTAGAAGGACCCAGTCCAAAAATTCATTGGACCCAGAAGATCATCTTCTCCAGCAAATCGAATGTTTGGGCCAAGCAGATAATTATTTTGCACATGTAATGAAAATTCTATTTTTGGAGGGCCTCCATGATCCAGAAGTCAAATTTTGACCCCTCTAGCACATTGAACAAGGAAGGTCAAAACTTTTTGGAGATTTGTGCCAACCAATCAAGGGATAGAAATTTTCCTTCCAAGATCAAGCCATGGATTGATGCAACTAGCTGTTATTTCCACTTGGAGGGGTTATTCCCTCTCATTTTTTCTATATAAGGAAGCTCTCAAGCTCCTCATTGTAACTTCAACTGTGTTGAAAATCTTTTGTACTGAGCTAAGCTCTACTGGAATTTCTGCATTAATAAAAAGTCTTTGGGGTTTCAATTCAAGGTGTATTCTCGCTTGATGATTCATGGTATGTGTTGAATTTATTTTTATGCTCTAATTGTTTTAACTGAAGATTATTGTTACATCGTCAGTTGTTGGATTATCTATTAGCACAAGTATCTTGCTTTAGTTACTAGATTAGAGTAAGCACATTGAACCTAACAAATCTAGCAGGTATCTCTAGGTCTCGAGATTTCTTGTGTGAATAGAGCTCCTCTGGAACTAATAATCTATCTTATGTGTAGAGATCTTCATAAATATAGCCCTTGGGTGTGACCCAAGTACATGGACTTCAAAGTGATAGCATCTTGTTTGAACTGTGAGCTTATCTAAAGATTTATTGTGCAAAATTTGGATTGGTACATCAAAATACGAATTATTTCTATCACTTGTTTTCAATATCTATTTGGGCCTAAGAGATTTGTTTGCTAAATAGAGCTTATTTTCAATTGTGAATAGTGTAAATAGTTTGTAAAATATTTTGTAAATTATTCTAACCCTTGTATATTATTTTTCTCATTTGTAAATAATAGTTTTGGGGTTTTGAATTTAGAATTACCTAGATCTTGTGGCTCAGCTCTATTTATTTGACTTGCAAGTGTCGTTAGCTCAAAATTTCAAAGACAAATCTAAAGAAAGAGCTTCAAGACCCTCACCTAGTTGGTGGCTGCAAGGGGCTGCTGGCTGCCGGCTGAGGACCATCTTGGAGATAAAAAAATCTCCTATGGATATCACCCACAAAATGGTGGGTAACACCCCCCACAGTCTGCAGTTAGGAGACAGCATAAACGGAGAGGGCAGGGATCAAAGTGACTGCCCCTACCCTGAGCGTTGTCGCAATTCTGTGTACAATCTGAGTGACAACATGTGACATAGGGCACAATTGTGATGACATCATGGTTTTGGAGGCACTTTTGGATGCATAACCATGTGCTTTGAGCTTCCCTTGGAGTATGGAGCACTCATGATCCATGTTTTCACTTGCTTGTGGTATACTGAGCATTTATGGAGGATGATGCCATAGTGGAGGACATTATTTCCCACTTGTGTGGCCTATTTTGGCATTTATTGTTATGCTTTTAAGCTATATATTGAGGTTGGCTTGTGACCTCACACTTGTTGAACACTTAAGAAACTTGTTTTAGAGCTTTGCTTGTGAAATTATAAAAATAAGGCATGTTAGACCTCATATAAATAAAGGTAGCCTTACTTCTTGTTCTTCGGGAAGAGTAACTGTTTGGGATCTTTGCTGTATTTCTGAGCAATTAAAAAAAAAATAGGACTTTTTGTGTGATATCAGTCAAGCATGTAATGCTCATAGTATACTCCCCTTCCACTCCTGCAATTTAATCAATGGACATTAACATGAAAGAAAAAAAATTAAACAATAAAATCTGTAGATTAACATTTTAATTTACAAATGCCATAATAGAATCAAGGATTTCAAGTCCCTATAATTCCAACAGAGGAGAATGTAGCACATTTAGCAGAATGCAAAGATCTCAATTAAAAATTACATTAATAAAGAGGGTTTGTAATCCTAATGATATGATAAACACAAGTTCAAGTATCACTTGTCAAAAGGCAAGCCCTACAAAGTTTACAGTGAAGATTATTTGTCCCACCGTTTCAGTTTCCTTATAAATTTACAGAAAACAGCAAGCAGATGCCTACCTTCTTGATCTTCCAGCAAAGCAATGGACCAATACACCACCTCCCTCCCTCTTAGCTTCATCAATGAAAGAGAAACATTCCTCAAAATGCTGCACTAGATTTGTATCCACACTGTCAAGTACTGAACACCATGAAGTCATTTCCCATCAGCTTATGGTAGCCAGAACTAATTTAGGGATAGCTTCACATTCTATTATCTAGATTGTACGAATAATCAAAACTTAATATCAGCAATTAATGGGTGCATAGTTGGGAGTGCCAAAAGCTAACTTTCCACAAAGAATGTTAATCATTTATGGGAAAACCAGAAGTTGTTCTAGATTTCTGACATTCATTTATATATATATCAATTCAATTTCTCTTGACAATGAAATTAGCCATCAAACAACTTTTAATACTCTTGGCAGTTATAGACATAAATATGTAGAGAATCTACCTATATATGAATGCACATTTTCCAGGTACAATGAAAATTTGAAACAGATAATGTGCACTTAATTTTTGAAGAATTCAATAAAGGTTCTAAAACCATCATTAGGTAATTGGGGTGAGGCTTATATAAATTTCTCTTGTTGAAATATAAATTTCTAACAAATTCAGTAAAACACATTTTCCTCCATCATCAGAGGGACTAACACATGTTTGACAAGCCAAATTGGTTTAAATCTAACTCACCGGTTCTTGAATTTTACCTTACAGGTTCAAAATTCGTTGATCTTCAACCAAAAAGTCAAATTCAGGAAAGTTTGGCTCATGAATTTGGCAATTCTATCACAGATTCTCCATTCTTTTCAAGTTGCATTGTGTTCTCCAGTTCTTAGCTTATTTCCTCATTCATATGGCATATCTCTCTAAACTACCACAGCAGGTGACATCTGCGGTGACTTCAATCATTCCCAAACAGACAACACTAGACTCCTTTCCTTCCAGGCTCCAGCAGCCTGCTAACTCTGGCCTATGCATTCCTGACTTCACTCGTTCCCAAACAGACAACACTAGACTCCTTTCCTCCCAGGCTCCAGCAACCTGCTAACTCTGGCCTATGCATTCCTTTCCCTCCCAATGACCTGCTAACTCTCACGTGCGCATTCCATGTACTGCTTTGCCTATCAACAATAGAGAGTGATCAGTCTGTAAGAATGTAACTGTGTCATTTGCTGCGCATTCATTTCCCTACAAACCACGGAAGTGCCTTAGGATTATTGTTTAGATAGCAGCAATAGGTTATAAATTTAAAAAATATAATCTATAAGTACATAGGTTATAGGATATATATTATATATTTTATATGATATGTTAATATATTATATAATATAATTTGCATTTGGAAAATATATATAAGGAAAAACCTAATGGTGGCTATTGTTGTCCAAATCTCATTGAGAAAAATAAATTTGAACCAAATTTCATCCTTGCTGAATTCAAACTCAAACCCAAACCATGTGACTTAGGCTTAAATGGATCTTAATAGAATACAAAAAAGTCGAGGCTAGCTACATCCACAAACCAATGTGCAGGACTCTGGTATGGAGGTTTGCAAAGACACATAAGAGGTCAAAGAAGAGTGCGGAGGGGGTTTACCCTATCCCCAGCCATGCTTGACCTTTCAACTACGCTTCCTTCTCTCCCTAAGGAAAGTTGAGATAAGCAGTACCAATTTGCAATTTTAAAAAATAAATCCTGTTTGAGATAACCACATAAGCTACATTTTTCATTTATGTGGACAGGAAACTATGTTCATAAAAATGTTGATGAATACAATAGCCATAACAGTTATTTATGTTAGGAAGTTCATACGCATCAAGAGTTTTCTTGATAAAGCAAGGAAACTCCTTAGATACCCTTTCCAACCCATACAAAGATATTTTATTTCTTGTGCAATATCATGGTTCACTTTAGGGTTGAATCTAATCAAAAATATAAGTAAAATGATCAATGCAAGATGTCCAAAATATGATGTTTCTCTACAATTCATAATATAGGATAAGTTTATTAATGTCCAAAAAATGATGGCAAATATTTCAACGAGTGCTAAGTACTTCAGCACCGATACTAAGAGGGAGTGCAAGGGTTGCTCCTATAAAAGGAAAAAATAGATCTGATCTAAGATACGAAGCTCAAGCCCAAATACAAGCACTACCATAGACCATGGTCCTAGAAGAATGCCTTGAATAAGGGTGCAAAGGAAGGAGACTCAATACTTCTTAAACTTTAGATTGCATCCACAACTAAAGGGTTAGGGTTCAGCATCATTTCATCATGCTAGGCCAATTATAGGTACATCCAAGTTTTCACAGTGATCAGATCTTGCTAAACAATAGGTTTAGAAGAACTTGCTAATTTAGTACTTCTCCTATATTATAGGATCCATAGTTTGGCTTGCATGTCAGAAATTACTACATATTATTGATCCTTGCAAGCTCATAAATATGTTGAGACTCATTCGAGTGACATGCAAGCAGTTTCATGACACTTATTTTCAGCAGTTAGGATCTCAGGGCTTGCATATTGATTCAAAGCACATAATTGGGTTTCTGGCAAAAAGATGACTCTATTGACACTATTTTCAGTGACATGTGAAACATTGCTATTTTTAGCAGTGTCTACTTTTAGACATGTCATGTATAGTAAGTGCCACCGTAGCTATTATCTTCATATTCCAAGTTTCCTATTTCTCAGGAGACGCACTGCTATATTTGGCGCATCTATTTTTATAGAGGTGTAATGTCATGGTTACAATGAAAAGTGGTGAATGTTGGTTTCCAGTTTTGGGGAGAGGATGTGTGGTTGGATTTCAAGTCGATCACCAATAGGAGGCAGTAAAGCAATGTGACATTTCGCATTTCTTGATGGCTTAGTGCACTTGTCATGGATCAGTGCAGTTCAGTTTAGTGGAATCCTAAAAAATATCAAGATTGCTGAACCTTGGATGGGAAGTGAAATTTTATTTTCTCCATATGGCATCCGATGAGGTTGGCAGCCTTCTCAAACATATTGAAACAATTAATGATAACATAAAAAATTGCATTCATTATTCATGGAATTTACAAATTTCATCAAGGGGGAGGATGCCCTAGTTGTTGAAGAATCTAGGGCAATTAGATGTAGTAGGATTCTTCTAGACTTGATAACAATTTGTGAAGCACTTTTACAATTTATCTTGTTAGCTTAATCTTCTTCTCTTCTTATTAATGCATGTGTATTTACTTCATCAAACTGCTACCAAAAACACAAGAAACAAGAACACAAGATGTTGGCTCTCTGCCAAGGCAAAACCTCTCTCTCTTAGAGAGGAAAACCCTTCGTAAATTTCTCTTATTGAAGCTTCTATTGATCAATGTCAAACCCTAGACCCTTGACAAGAACATCCTCCAAGCATAAGTCAAGTCCTTCCTCCTTCCTGCACTTTATTTCCCTGGCACTTCGTCCTCCTCCTTCCGGCACTTCATTCTTCTTTCAACTTGTTGATAGTCCTTAGTACACTAGCTCTAGAAGAGACTCCAATCTTTGATCCTTAGTGAGATCCTTCACCAAGAGGATACCTTCTTTCTCTTGACCCAATCGAGCTTCTTCTTGATGTATAGTGCAGACTTGATATAGTAGTACTGCAGCCCTAGTTTCTCGCACGTGTGGGAGGTTTCCCTTATGCTTTTAGCTCCTTTCTCCTTCACTTGAGAGACCCTCTTCTTCGCTTGAGTAGGAGGCCTTATAGGCCTAAGTTACTAGCCCAAACAAGGAGGAATATGTAACTGTGATCTTGCTGCTGTTATATCCGCAGACTGCCCTTCTTTTCTCGCACGTGTGACTGCATTTCTTCCTTAGAACAGCCCTATAAACTTCGGTTTGTGTCTCTCCTTCTTCGCTACACTAGAGGCTCCTTGTACTTCGACTTTCTTCACCCTTTCTCGGTCTTTCTTCTTCGCTGATTTCAGAGGTAGATTGCCTTTTATTTGGAGTGGACAGCCTCTATATATAGAGGATTGTCCCTCCTTTAGGCCGACTTGACTTTTCTTGCTTCGGAATTGCTTCTTTGATGATGTCATTGCATGGAGAGGACTTGAATTTGCTTGGAGGGATATCTTTTGACTCTTATACAAATATATACATGGTGTAACATGCCCTTAAGGGTCTTCAACATTTTCTTTTGACTCTTTGACTTACCTATAGCACTTTGACATGTGCTAGACCTATTTCAATGAGCAACAAACTCATTGATAAATATAACAAAAATAATATTTCTTTTCTTGAACAAATACAAATATCAAAAGTACATTTATGAAGACCGAACCTAGTTACATTTTCTTCAACACTCCCTCTTAACTAGGGAGGTATTCATAGATCATTACAAGGTGTTTGGCTATTTTTCAATCTTGAAGAATTCAAATAAGAGAAATCGGATTGGCAATCCATCTGTTATAGCATCATAGTAACCAACATTATTCATAGCAAGGCCTTGACTAACAGCTCTATCTCTCATAAGATCAAAGCACAATGTTGGCGAGACCAATGACTTTATAGACACCTTAGTCAGTGTCTCTCAAGGTACATACACACCCGGGTGTTCACTGAATATGACCTTCTAGGACTATTCTTATCTTGGGTTCCTAACCCTCAAAGAATATCAATCCTCTTGCCTACTCTTGTCTTGGATGCCCTACACATCCTCAAAGAGTATCGGATGACAGATTATTACCCAATACTCCCATTCTTTCTTCCCAATTGAAGACAAGAATGTTGTGTCTATCTCTTCCTCTTAATTGAGGAAGACATGCCCAAGTTTCCTCTGACAAGTTACTTGCCCAAGATCCTTTGTAATTGGGAACTTGTTAGAACTCCCTCTTAGCTAGGGACTTGTCCATTCATCAACAACTTCTTCTTCGTGGGTCCTTCAGCGGCTTGATCTCCTTATTTCTTTTGATGTCATGGAGTCTTTGTTTGAACTTCTTCTTGGTAGGGAACTAGCCATCGATCACTTTCCTTCCTGGCTTGTCATGTCATTGCTCCTTCATGGAAGGTGGCCTTCTTAATGTATGGCAGGTTCTTTCGTCATCTGGCTACTCCTTTGTCATCTGGCTATGCTTCAGAATACTTATCACATAGATGCTTAGTTGTACTTGCTTGTTCCCATACTTCGATTTAGCAGCCCTTCATTACTTCATCCTGATATTGCTTCAACATCAAATAGTGCTTTTGTTGGATGGCTTCTTCATCATGACATCTTTGTAGATTTGAATTAGTTATCCACATCTTAATATTTCCAAGGCCTTCGTCCTTTGATCTTTTTCTTCCTTTGTCAGAGTTGTCATGCCTTCTTTTGGGAGATGTCTTTAATGGATCTTGTCAGATAGTGATTCTTTGTGACCATGGTGTTCTTCACATGTTTGATCTCTTTCTTTATTTGCTTCTTCTTGGATTGATTAGTTAACCACTTTATACTCCTTATGGGAGCACTTCTTTATGTTGACCTTCATTGCAATGTAGTACATGCTTTCGAGCATGTCATTGGTGAAAGAGATCCTTTTATACTTGATCATGCTTTTAGAACTATTCCCATGCAATAATATATGTATGATGACATGACTTAAACTTTGATGCATACATACCTCATCTTGATTCTACTTTGATCATCTTGGCTTCATTTGATGGTTCTCCTTGATTGACGTATCCTTTCTTGCTTCATCTTTTCTTGCCTGCATATCATCCTTTCTTGAGTCCCAGGGACTCCCAATGAGACATTTGCTCTTATTTATGAACCTTCTATTGAAGATTCTATAAGAGGATCTTGAAGACCCTTATCCTGCAAATGTTTCTTCCTTTTGATGATAGCGGCCTTCTAAGAGTTTTAATCGTGATCAATTATTCTTTCATTGTGGATGAGGTCCTATAATAGGTATGCTCCTTCTACATGAATATTTTGAGCTATATCTACACCATGCTCCTATATTCTAGAAGATATCTTTAACCATGCATTCTATTCTATTTCTACATGCTCCTATACTACTAAAAACTTTGAAAGAAGGCTTTAAGTAAAGAGGTTGACTTAGTCATAGTAGAGATCTGGAGGATCTTCCTTCTTCTGCTTCTTGTCTTCTTCTTTCACTTCTTGGGTTACATGAGCTTCTTCCCTTTTTTTCTTGTTGTTGTTGTCCTTCTTAAGTTTAGGACAATCCCTTTTATAGTGTCCATATTCTTGGCATCTAAAGCATTGGAATTTGGACATATCTCTATTGCTTGTTCTTCATGGACCAAATTTGCCAAATTTTCCCTTTCTCTTGGTTATGGTAGCAAATGCTTGCTCCTTTGATCCCACATCATCCTTGGCTTTGAGTCTAGTTTCCTCTATCTTGTATAGAGACCATAGTTCACTTAGTGGGGTAGCTTCCTTCTTGGCACATATGCTTGATGTGAAGTTGCCCCAATCCTCAAGTAGAGCATTGAGTGTTGATTTGTGGTAGCATCGGATGTGCTCTAGCCATGAAAATTGGTGGAGAGGCTAAGGCACATGAGATCTCCAAGACACAGAAATGGTTTGGGGAAATTCCACCCAGTTGGAGAGATATTAAAATAATTAATATTTTTAATGGGGTTCCTATGTCTAAACTTAGGAAAATTAAAATATTAATGGGTGAGAATGTTCTAAATGACATGGATCAAGCCAAATCTAATCTTAGTCGTTGATTAAAGACTTAATCTTGGTCGTTGAAGACTCAACAGGAAAAGTATAAGAGGAGGCTTAAGTGTCAGTTGGAGATACACCAAGATTGATTAGTCAGTTTGATTTTCTGAAGCGAGGTTTGTTGAGAAAATTCGAACAAGTGATCTGTTGCAGCGAGGGGCAGTGAGTACATAGCAGAGAGGTAGAGATAGTCCCTGAGGGTCAGCGCAGTGAATAAAGAGGCTGACGCAGAGGCAGCAGGAACCATGCTGAGGCAACTAAAGACTATGCAGAGGTTGAGGGGCCTGCGTGGGTGACACAGAAGGCCAGAGAGCTGACGCAAAGAGGCAGAAGGCTGATGTAGAGGGTTCTAGAGCTACGCTGAGGCTCGCATGGCTGATGCAGAGCCTTGGAGAAGCGCCGGAAGGATTTTCGTGGGGCAGACTTGCTGAATATCTGTCTCCGAGAAGAGGTATTACTGTCTTGTAAAAATCTTTGTTCGGTGAGCCAGTTTGGCACCCTAGTTGTACTTAAGAAATCTGCATAATAATAAAACCCTCATAACTACTACACTAGTTTTCCCGCATTGGGTTTTTCCGGGAACAATTGTCCAAAAACAACAGTGTCCCTTGTGTGTTTGTCTAGTATTTCAATTGTTGATCCGTATATGAGTTAAGGTTGCATTTGTGTTTATTTTCGGTATTTATATGTATAAATAACTTGTTAATGGAATAAACAAGTAGGTGAAATAAACCAGATAATACAGTAGGAATTTTTAACGTGTCAGACTTGGCAATTTCAACATGGTATCAGAGGGTTGCAAATCATAGGACTGAAGGCATCAGCGATATCGGAAATTTGCAGCAGTAGCAGTTGTCCCAAGAGACAGAGATGCTCCTATGCAGAAGGCAGCAGAGAAGAAGTGACGCAGAGGGCTTGTGTCATCATTTCGAGCCAAAGAGAGGGCCAGTGCAGAGGCAGAGAGAGGTAGAAGAAGCTCACGAAGAGCCACGTCATCCTACTCAGCTAGGTAGGCTTGACACAGTTGGCTATAGGAGTGATTCAACCTTTGTCGGGATTGCGCAAAGTTGGAAGGCTTCGTTTCTTTAGTTGTTGGGGCCTAGGGAGCTGTAAGCAGATTGTGGTTAGGAAGCTGGTGGTGTGTTGGTTTTGTCAAAGAAGAACAGTACCTAATGAGACAAAAACAAGGTAGAGGGAGTCACTACCTTGACGGATTTCTAGCCAAGAAATCCAAATCCGAGTTGCAGTTGCAAGGAGGATTGAATAGGAGCGGTTTGACATTTGGCAAGAAGATTTCAAGCAGGGAAATCAAGACTTAGAGGGAGATTTCTAGGAGGGAAGTTGAAACTCAAAGGAAGTCCAGAAGAGGGGTGAAAATGGCAGTGAACGGACTAAGGGATCAGAACAAGTTGGACGAGGCTTCCAACTTTGTCATTTGGAGGGTCAAAATCCTGGCAGTCCTGGATCGACATCGCATCAAGGGCTTCGCCTTGAAAACCGTGGCTATCCCAGTCGACCTAGCTGATAATGAGAAGTATGAGGATGCAATGGCGAGGGAAAAGTGCATAATCCTTGACAGGGTCAAGGATCATGTCATACCACATATTGCTGAAAAGAACAAAACAAAGGAGATGTGGGATACTTTGACGACCTTGTATTATTGCACTTCCGTGCAGCGGAAGATGCTATTGGAGAATCAGTTGTGGTCATATCAGATAAAGACACGGGATCAGATAGATCTATTCCAGCTCAGATTGTAGGAGATTCGTGACCAACTTACTTCCATAGGGCTACGCCGAATCAGGAGTTCATGGTGAGGACCGCCCTGAATGTAGTCTCTAAGGAGTGGGAGACACTTGTCCAAGGCATTTTGGGCAGAGCTACTCTTCCAGGATGGGAAGAGATGTGGGCAGCTCTTCGCCAAGAAGAGATCAGACGGTTGACCAAGGCGAGGAGTAGTGGTAAGGGAGGTCGAATCAAGAAAGAGGAGGAGAAGGATGCAACTCTAGCATCTACGGGACAACAGGGGAAGAGGAAGAAGGATATCTCCAAGGTGAAGTGCTTCCATTGTGGGGAGTTGGGACATTATGCATCCCAATGTCCCAGGAAGAAGAACAAAGGAGAGGTTTTCGACTCCAAGGTAACTCTGGCTAAGGCAGAGAAAGAAGTAGAGACTGATGACGATTGTGCCATGAGTGCTCATGCACCTCTAGAGAAGAGGTGGGGAGACATCGAGTTGTAGTCAGGAGGAATACATACTAAGGGCAGGATCTTTGAGGTGCCCAAACTCTTGGATCATATTCGGCTACGGGAGCCCTTAATGATAGTAGCAGGATGACAGATGTCAGGTAGAAGCAAAGATGCGATGGAGCGAGAAGGCAGTGCTAGAGTGCAGAGGTTTGTAGCAGCGCAATGGAGGTTGCAGCGGTGCAAGAGGCACAGAGGTGTTCGCAACAGCGCAGAGGCAACAGAGGGAGCACGAGATAGCAGCATAGGTAGCTTCAACATCAGGAGGCTTCTAGACTGACAAGGATGTCATAATTTGGGTAGATCAATTACTTACTTCTCGGTAACTGGGTTGCAACGCAGTAGTTAGCAATGGCAGTGCTAGGGGCAGCATGGGCAACATGTTGAGAGGGAGTTGCAGTACAGATGTCGCAATGGCAGTAGCAGTGTCATGGGCAGCAGTACAGGAAGCAACAGTGCAAAGGATGTGAGGCAACAGGCCAAGCATCAGCACAGGTACCGATGCGGAAGATCAGTGTCATGTTTCAGTGGTGGAGCATTACTAGAGCACATTCCTCAATAAGAAGGAGTGTTGATTTGTGGTAGCATCAGATGTGCTTTAGCCATGAAAATTGGTGGAGAGGCTAAGGCACATGAAGTCTCCAAGACCCAAAAATAGTTTGGGGAAATTCCACACAGTTGGAGAGATATTAAAATAATTAATATTTTTAATGGAGTTCCTAAGTCTAAACTTAGGAAAATTAAAATATTAACGGGTATTAATATAAAAATGGGTGAGAATGTTCTAAATGAAATGGATCAAGCCAAATCTAATCTTAGTCATTGATTAGGGACTTAATCTCAGTCGTTGAAGACTCAACAGGAAAGGTATAAGAAGAGGCTTGAGGGTCAATTGGAGATACACCGAGATTGATCAGTCAGTTAATTTTTTCGAGCGGTGTTTGCTGAGAAAATTCGAACAAGTGATCTGTTGCAGCGACGGGCAGTGAGTACATAGCAGAGAGGCAGAGATAGTGCCTAAGGGTCAGCGCAGTGACTAAAGAGGCTGACGCAGAGGCAACAGGAGCCACGCAGAGGCAACTAGAAACTGCGTAGAGGCTGAGGGGCCTGCGTGGGTGATGCAGAAGGCCAGAGGGTTGACGCAGAGAGGCAAAACGCTGACGGAAAGGGTTCTAGAGCTACGTTGAGGCTAGCAGGGCTGACGCAGAGCCTTGAAGAAGCACCGGAATGATTTTCGTGGGGAAGACTTGCTGAATATCTATCTCCGAGAAGAGGTATTACTGTCGTGTAAAAATCTCTGTTGGTAAGCCAATTTGGCACCCTAGTTGTACTCAAGAAATCTGCATAATAATAAAACCCTTAGAACTGTTGCACCGGTTTTCCTGCATTGGGTTTTTCCGGGGACGATTGTCCAAAAATAACGGTGTCCCTTATGTGTTTGTCTAGTATTTCAGTTGTTGATCTGTATATGAGTTAAGGCTGCATTTGTGTTTATTTTCAGTATTTATATGTAAAAATAACTTGTTAATGGAATAAACAAGTAGGTGAAATAAACCAGATAATGCAGTAGGAATTTCTGACATGTCAGACTTAGAAATTTCAACATTGAATACGAAAGTTGTCATTTCTCTGTCAGACATGACTTCTCCTAGCTCTTGAAGTTGATCCCTCATCTCGGAGATCTTCATGAAGTAGGGAGTTATATTCCTTCCTTTGATATCTTCATTTTGTACAAATCATTTCGTAGAGATATCACTTCTCCTGATGTGCTTATTGAGAATAGCTCTATTAGTTTATCATAGATTCCTTTTGATGTTTCAAATTTGGAGACATAAGGAATGAGAGAATCTTTGATGGATTCTATTAGGATCCTTTGAGCTCTTGTCTCATCCTTATTGTACTTGGCTAAGGCTTGAGTTTGTTCCTTAGCAGGGATAGTGATATTCCCTTTGATGTGGTCTAGAAGTTCATTCTCTTTGAGAAGTAAATCAGTCCTCTTCTTCCATGCAAGGAAGTTAGTGGTCCCAACCAATTTGTTGTTTTCCTTGCAAAAAGACATTGAGGTATATTCAGGAAGGGACATATACTTACTTGATAGAGTTTGAGATGTAGTGGACCTGCTTTCTTCTTGAAGACTTGATGGCTTGCCTTCCTTAGATCTTGATGCTCTTCAAGTTGCTTTCTCCAAATGGACTTGCTTGATGATGAGATTTGCTTGATGACTTGACTTGTAGTGCTTTTCCTTTTGAAGATGGTGTAGCTTGATGTAGGTCCCTCTTTGATTTGCTCTTCTTGTAGGTGCCTTTATACAAGGCTTTTCTTCTTGCTTTGTAGTCTTCCTTGATGAATAGTAGATGGTAGATCTTCTTGTCCTTGATGTGATTGAGACTTCTTGGCTTGATGCTTCAACCTTATAGTTGTTTTTGAGATCTTCTTCCTTGATGAGTCACCTTATGAGTGTTCTTGAGATGCCCTTTCCTTGATGCGTCACCTTAGCTCCAATACCATATTCTAGAATCTAGGGCAATTAAATATATCATATAGTAGGATTCTTCTAGACTTTATAACAATTTGTGAGGCACTTTTACAATTTATCTTGTTAGCTTAATCTTCTTCTCTTCTTATTAATGCATGTGTGTTTACTTCATCAAACTGCTACCACAAACACAAGAAACAAGAACACAAGATGTTGGCTCTCTGCCAGGGCAAAACCTCTCCCTCTTAGAAAGGAAAACCCTTTTGTAATTTTCTTTTATTGAAGGTTCTATTGATCAATGCCAAACCCTAGACCCTTTAAAAGAATATCCTCAAAGCATAAGTCAAGTCCTTCCTCCTTCCTGCACTTTGTTTCCCTAGCACTTTGTCCTTCTCCTTCCAACACTTTGTTCCCCGACACTTCGTCCTCCTTCCGGCACTTCGTTCTTCTTTCAACTTGTTGATAGTCCTTAGTACACTAGCTCTAGAAGAGACTCCAATCTTTGTTCCTTAGTGAGATCCTTCACCAAGAGGATACCTTCTTTCTCTTGACCCAATTGAGCTTCTTCTTGATGTATAGTGCAGACTTGATATAGTAGTACTGCAGCCCTAGTTTCTCGCATGTGTGGGAGGTTTCCCTTATGCTTTTAGCTCCTTTCTCCTTCACTTGAGAGACCCTATTCTTCGCTTGAGTAGGAGGCCTTATAGGCCTAAGTTACTAGTCCAAACAAAGAGGAATAGGTAACTGTGACCTTGCTTCTGTTATATCCGCAGACTGCCCTTCTTTTCTCGCATGTATGATTGTGTTTCTTCCTTAGAACAGCCCTATAAACTTCGGTTTGTGTCTCTTCTTTGCTGCACTAGAGGCTCCTTGTACTTCGACTTTCTTCACCCTTTCTTGGTCTTTCTTCTTCACTGATTTCAGAGGTAGATTTCCTTTTAGTTGGAGGAGTGGACAGCCTCTATATATAGAGGACTGTCCCTCCTTTTGTCCGACTTAAAGCCAACTTCAGGACTGTAGGCTGACTCCACTTTTCTTGCTTCGGAATTGATCCTTTGATGATGTCGTTGCATGGAGAGGACTTGACTTTGCTTGGAGGGATATCTTTTGACTCTTCTACAAACATATACATGGTGTAACATGCCCTTAAGGGTCTTCAACATTTTCTTTTGACTCTTTGACTTACCTATAGCACTTTGACATGTGCTAGACCTATTTCAATGAGCAAGAAACTCATTGATAAATATAACAAAAATAATATTTCTTTTCTTGAATAAATACAAATATCAAAAGTACATTTATGAAAACCGAACCTAGTTACAATTTCTTCAACACTAGTTGAGACGGTTCCAACCTAGTTTCCATAATTTTAATTTCAGACAGCAGTTGAGTGCACCTTGTTGGAGATTTCTATAGCCTATGAATGCATTATCATAGCCAAACGGCATTTGGATGAAGCAGGGCACCTTGAGAGAGCCTATTATAGGCCTGAGTTTGTGGTTATTGTTAGAAAACAGCACTCTAATTCCAGCAGATTGATGTTTAGGAGGTAAACAGCAGTAGCATCTACTAAGAGAGTGCTGAAATGACAGTTTTAAACAGAGTAGGGTGAAGTAACTAAATATAACAGAGATAACTTGGAGTTAGAGCACTATAGCAGCATTTTCCCAGCAGATGTTTTGAACGGACAGCACTATGATATCAATATTTTAGGTATACTAGAATCCCAAGGCCACTGTGGCAGGAATGGGGATGGAGTTTAAACTACCCCCTTCAACAATATGACTCACAGAGGTTATATTCCATTTTTCATCAACGTCATGCTTTGGCCCTTATCCTCAATGCACATTCGAAGTCCACAAATCTTGAAGACAGGTGAGTTCACCAACTACATAGTGTGTGGTATAGCTAACACTCTTACAAGTTGTGGCCTTTTGCACAGCTAGTTATTTATCATGGGCTCCTCTCCAAGGCCAAGTTGGAAAAAGTGCACTTTCTAATGGTCTATGTCCTCTTTGCCAGTGCTCTAACTCAGTGAAGCAAATGTTCCAGGATTGTCTCTTGCAACAAATTGTTGGAAGTACATTTAGAATCATTATTAAATTCTACTCTACAAAAGGATTCATTGGCGGCAACTCTACTTGGTGATTGCAGCTATTTGGTTTGCTCTTGCTTCATTGGTATTTGGTCAATTCTTTGTCTACTTTCGATACCATGTGGATGGATGAGGTATGTACACAACTGTTGGCCAAAGGTTTTCTTTTCTCATTAAAGATTCCGAGTCTTTAGATGCAACAGCATATTCTAATTTTCTTTCCAATTTAGTAGTGCTAACGAAGAGGATATAAAGTCAATTGGATCTAAGTCCAAATGATTGGGAAGAGTCTTATCCTCCCCACCCAAGATCAGTTCTTGCAAGTGACATGTTAAGCTCTTAATGAGGATATTGTTGTATCAGCTTTGAGCCCTATTAACCACACAAGTGGGTAACACCTAGGAGAAAAAAATACTCCTATTCTAATTAGCTTATCAGCCAGCAGCCCTATGATGATCTACAAATAGCTAGCCTCAAAGGTCCTCCATCCATGCTGCAGCCAGTGCATTATGACATCTAGCCTACTCATCAGATGAAGGTGGGTCATCCATTGTAAGGTTCACTAACCATTTTTGTAGTCAAGTGCTTCCATTTAATGTTTAAGGGCATTCTAGTATAGATCATAGGTTGAATTGGATAATAGACCACTTTTGGTTGTATTCTTGTTTGCATGCTTCACTTTGGTGTTTATACTCTGCCCCTAATTCAATATGACCTTCCTTCAGGCCTTTCTTTCCACTATCCAGGAGGGACACAAATAAAAGGCACTAATTGATGTTGCATATCCATGGTAATCCATAGTTAACACTTTCCATCTATCTCCTGTATCAACATCCCATCTTGAGGTTGATTGTTGATTGTGGTCGGCATTGGTTCCCTGATTTCCTCATTCTTGAGTAGGGACCTAAAAACTTTACCCTAAGATGTTGATGCTGCAAAAGGAAAAGGAGCATCGGCAATAATGATAAAATGCAAAAAATTGGCTAGGATATAATAAAGAATGTGGACAAAAACCTAGCTAGAGCTCTACCCTCCCCATTAGCCCTCACCCAATTCCTGGCTATAGCATGAGCAATCAAAATAAAAAGAACTTTGAATATACCAACCTGATGAACAATAAATCGCTTCATCCTTAAGGGGTGAATGATGCATAAATAAGAGTTTGTAACCCAAGCTATGCAAGAAAAATAAATCTATAAAGAAAAAGGTGCACAAGAGGGGTGGTAAAAATAGGTCGAGGAAAGGGATAACTTAGGTCCCATGGTTGCATCCTCCATGAAGTAAACCCCACCACACCACTAACCACTTGCACCTATTGATTGATGTGTTGGCGTAGGAATCATTCCTCCCCTTAGGAACCCTCCCATATCTAAGCATGGTAATTCTTGAAACTCACAAAAATAGAACACTGATTTAGGATTAACGTGAGATGCATATTATTAAATGAATGTACATATAAAATTTCAATACATATTTTCCCGACCTTTGGTTTCATATTCCAAGAGTTCTTTTGGACTTCTCATGAATGTGTCAAATTCACATAACCCCAAAGGATTATATTTCCAACATTCCCCCCTTGATCCAAATGGATGTATATGAATCCAAGAAGAGAACTGAAATACAAAGGTGGATAGCAGCCAATGGTTGGATGTGCTCTCTGAAATGGTGGTTTAACGAAGACCACAAACCAAATGAGGTAGTAGAAGTCGAAGTCTTCTACCGGTGGTGCTTTAAGGTTGACCAACTTCAGAACTTATATTGAAGCAATTCCTAGAACAATTTTGAATCTGGCTAGAAGTTGAAGTCTTCTATAAAGTGGAAATGCTCCCTGATGATGGTTTAAAAATGAGCTAAAATTTATGAAATGGGTTAGATGAAGCCGAACTCTTTTACTAGTGGTGTTTTAAGGCTACCCACCAACCAAATCATGCTCATGGAACATGAGTTTGTCTCTAGCTACAGCTCTGACTCTGGCACTAGCTAACTTTGGCTCTAGGCTCTAGTTCAAGATGTGGCTCAAGCTCACTTGATATGACTTAAAGATAGTGGTTGACTAACAGTTCCCCCCTATCTAATACAAGGTGAGATTCTGGAGAAGATAAAGATATCTCTACTGCAAGACGTGTCAACACTCAAGAATGAACGTATGACCGATACATCTTCTTGGTTGTTGAAGACCATCGCCAAGAATTGATCCATCCAAGGTGAATCTTTGCTCTCGCAGGAGTCTTGTGTTTGGAACATTACTCTGAATGATGAGTATGTTTTCCATAATGCTCATAAGGGAAAAGATCAAAAAACTAATCTTTCACATGACCAACACAATCACAATGTTGGCATCTATGAATTTGAAGTGATTGTGGAAGAAGAGCAAGAGAATATGTGTTGCCCTGAAGAAACCCAACATTCAGAAATTGTATTGGTTTGGAGTAGTTTGGGATGTGAAAGGTCACTTCTTTTTCGTATCCAAGACTAGTTTTGTGCTTGTTGTTAATAACTTCTTCCCAAGGTCCGATGATAGGCTTAGGAAGTGCAGGCAGAATCTTTGCATCTTCATGTGAATCTGCTCCTCGAGTGGACTCACTGATCTGATCAAGTCTCGGCCGCTAATGGGAATCAACCTCAAACAATGAATTGTTCTAAACAAACACCTGCTCAGAATGTTGATTCCATTGTTGTAATCCACCTTGTTGGAACTGTGACTCACGCTGAAGAAACTCAATCTTCTCTTGTACAGCTTGTAAACAGATTAGAATATTAGTGAGAGTGGCTTTGTTGATTTTGACCGCATTGTCAACTGTAAAGTGTAGTAGAGTATTTAGTAACTCTAGTACTTCACCAATTTGAGACACATTCCACAAGAATTGAAATGGATGAATAGTGTTGTCTTCAACTAAAAATGCACCTGTAAACACATAAAAAGATAGATAGCTCCCAATGCTAGATAGTTGCAACTACATGATGAGTAACATGCTACAAACAAAACTATGAAAAAATTCCTTCAATTGTAAATCAAATTAATCTCGCAAGCATTGCATGTGGTGTAGATGGGATCACATGGGAAATAGTGCCTTATTATACATGACTACTAGTGCAAGATTGATCTGATATTCACCCTATGAATGACATCAGTTAAAGATTTATTAAATTAAGGTATTACAGACTCATGAGTTGGTGTGTGTTCTGTGTTATTGAAGCAACGAATTGATCAGATTGCCAATACACAGACAATAAAAAAGGAAAGACAGCAGAGACATAAGCAATTTTAATAAGGAGTTCACCCTATGCTCTAGGGCTACGTCTCCGGTCCAACTTTCAGTGGTGGCCTTGTTTTATTGTGCCTTTGGGCAGAGAATTTACAATATAGGGACTCAATGTGAGTTCACTTGAAGCAGGTTTCGCTTGGCAAGGTGGTCTTCGATTCCCCAAGCCACTGGAGTACACAAACTCTTCTTCTTCCTACCAACTTTGTGACCTTCTGGTCTACAATGGCAAGAGCCCAATGTGGTGCTCAACCCAGACAGATCCTCTAGGGGATGGCTTGAATCTTCAAGCTCTCTGGTGCTCGATGCTGCTGCTGATCAGCTCGACCCTCTGTCTCCTCTGCTCTGCTTTATTGTTCTCTGTGTTTAGTCTTCCTCTTAGGGTTCACTACTCCACTTCTTCGTCTCTCGACTTCTGTCTCTCTGTGTCTAACTCCACTCTCATTCGACTGCCTCTGTTCATGGCTTTAGCCATTCGATCCCTATGCCTATTCGGTTCCTCTTCCGCCTCTGTCGATTCACCTTCTGCAGCTGCGCTGGGAGTTCCCTGTTCGGCGTCATCATCAACACTCAGGGAGTTTCCACTTGTCTTCCTCTCAATGGCGCCAGCATGCTTCGTCGGTTCGTTTCTTCAGTTACGTCGTGGATGTGTTCTTCCTCCACCGTGGCGGTCAAACGGATTCCAAATCCCTTTAAAATGCGGCTTAATTCCTTGTCGATTCCGCTTCCTCCCATCGGGCGTGATCTCAACTGTCCGATCTGGGCCCTCCAGATCCGACGCCATACGCACGTTTCGCGCGGTTGACTTGCTCGACCGATAGCGCGCGATCAATGGCAGTTTTCTCTCACCTTCGCCTGCCACGCGTCGATTGTTGTATGGAATCGCTCCGCTTTCGTCCAAAACCTCTTACCATTTAAGGGCGCCCCGATCAAAACCACCGGTTTCCAAAGCGCGGGTCCTACCTTGTACGATTAGCGCTTTTTCCCTTTTCCGCCCGCGGTCCTCCGGTTCCCCCACGCAACCGAGTGCTCGAGCTTTCCCATTTTAGCCCTAATCGCTAATCGTGCATCAAAAATCACCTTGTTTTCCCATTCCAAGGCTCCCAGGGGCTACTTCGGCCTCCCGCGCAGTCTCCATGGGCCTCGGTCAGTGCGCTTTGACCGAGGTCCTCGTCGTTCCACGTTGGATGCCATTGCCACTGGTTCAGGGTGTTTTTGATCGCTATTCTGAAATTCTTTAGAGATTTGTTCGACCTGATACAGTCATGGTTCTTTGACAGTCTTCTATGGATCCAATTCGGATCACGGCCTTCCCACTGAAAAAGCTTTTGGACCACCAAAAGTTGGTTTTTAAGCATTGACTAAGTGAGGATACTGTTTCTTCACTTGTCCAATCTCAATCCACTTTGCGCTGCTCGGCTTTGAACCTTTGAGCCCAATCCTGAGGTACTCAACGTCTCCCCTACGCGTCGTCCTCACCTTCTTGTCCAGCACTGTGTCTTCCTACAACTCATTAAGATACTCAGGTAGCAGGTCATCAATAGAAGGCAATTGACTTTGCTCTTCAGGGTCCTCAATCATTGAAGGTTCAAACAGTCTCAAGCAATCTGCATTTACGACTCAGTAGATGTGCATGTAAGCTGGTAAATCAAAGCGGAAAGCATTTTCACCAATCTTTTCAAGTATCCTAAAAGGTCCATACCTGATAGGCTTTACCTTTTTACCTTCACCTTGTATCCTGTCCTTGTTGATATACAGCCAGACGTGGTCTCCAACTTGAAAACTATGCTCCATCCGATGCTTATCATGCCTAGCCTTGTACTTGGCCTGGCTCCTTTCCAGCTGTTCCTGTACTGCCTGGTGGATCTCCTGGATCTGTTCAATGAACCTAGTTGCTTTGTCCACATCACTGTGTCCTTCAACCATGGTGTCTTTACCAAAGACAAAATCCAAAGGAGACCTTGGTATGAAACCAAAACAGGTCTCAAAAGGAGATCTCTGTGTAGAAGAGTGTTTGGCTCTGTTGTAAGCATGCTGCACATAACACAAGTGTTCATCCCAAAGCTTAGGATGTTTACTGCAATATCCTCTCAGTAACTAGATCACGGTCCTGTTTACTACTTCTGTCTGGCCATCTGTTTGTGGATGAAAAGCTGTGCTTTTCTTCAGTTTGGTGTCCATCAGTTCCCACAAACTAGACCAAAACTTCCCCACAAATCGGGTGTCTCGATCAGATATAATGGAAGTGGGTAATCCAAAATGAACCCATACATGTTCAAAGAACAATTTTGCACTCTGTTCCGCTGTGATCTGTTTACTACAAGGTATCAGAATACACATTTTGCTGAACCTATCCACAACAACATATAGATAATCATGACCTTTCCTAGACTTAGGCAGTCCTTCAACAAAATCCATGGAAACACTTTCCCAAGGGTGAGAAGGACCTGGCAATGGAGTGTACAAGCCTAGTTTTCTATTGCTGAGCTTGCTTTTAACACACATGGCACACCCTCTTACATACCTAGAAATTGTCTCATTCATTTTCGGCCAATAGCAGAATCTTTGCAGCTGTGCAACTGTTTTACTTACTTCAAAGTGACCGAATATCAGAGAAGTGTGTGCTTCCCTAATTATCTTTACTCTTTCGGTTTGTGGAATGCAGAGTTTCCCACAATGGTATAAGAGTCTGTCCTTTATATGATAGTCCAATTCTTCTACTCTTTTGCCTTGACTCAAAGTTGCATATACATCTTTAAAATCCATATCCTGAGCATATTGTCCAATGTAGCTTTCATGTAGCACAAAATTATGCTTAAGTATGGTAGATGCATTTATAATGGGTCTAGATGACATGTCTGCAACCTTGTTATGTATGCCCTTTTTATATCTGATGACTAAATGCAACTGTTGTAGAAAACCCATCCATCTGTAATGTCTTGATTGCTGCAACTTAGTTTGGGAGTGTAGATATTGAAGTGGATGATGATCAGTATGTATTACTGTCTCTTTTCCCATTAAGTAATGTTTCCACTTTTTCACACTCTGAACTAATGCATACAATTCTTTATCATATGTAGGATAGTTAACTACTGCAGGGTTAAAAGTCTCAGAATGATAACATATGGGTTTACCGTGTTGTGTCAACATTGCTCCCATGGCATAGTCGCTGGCATTAGTTTGGATCTCAAATGGTCTTTGTAAATCAGGCAGTGCTAGTACAAGTGTTGTACTAATTTTCTCTTTCAAGGTGTTGAAGGCTTTCTGATGTTTGCCTCCCCACTGAAACACCTTATTCAATCCTGTTAAAGGATGTAAGGGAGCTGCAATTGAGGAGAAGTTAGAAACGAACTTCCTCCAATATTGTGCTGCTCCTAAGAAGCTTTTCACTTCTGTAGCAGACCTGGGTTTAGGCCAGTTCACAATGACTGCCGCTTTAGAGGGATCTATTTTCAATTCACCTCCCCCTACTATATGACCCAAGTAGTTTAAAGATGTTTTGCCAAATTCACATTTTGAGAGTTTAACATAAAGCTTTTCTCCTTTCAAAACATCCAATGTCTGCTTAACATGCTTTAAATGTTCTTCCCACGTTTTACTAAAAATCAGAATGTCATCCAGATACACAATAACAAAATCATCAAGAAAAGGTCTGAGTACATCATTCATTAATCTCATGAAAGTAGCAAGAGCATTGGTCAAGCCAAAATGCATAACCAGTAATTCATACAATCCCTGCTTTGTTTTGAAAGCAGTCTTCCATGCATCTTGCTCTGCAACTCTGACCTGATGGTATCCACTGTGCAAATCCAGCTTGGTGAAATAAACAACTTCCTTCAATTGATCTAAAAGATCATCTATGCGAGGAAGGGGATAACGATTCTTGATTGTTATCTTATTCAATGCTCGGTAATCTATGCACATTCTCCAAGAGCCATCTTTCTTTCTCACCAAAATGATTGGTGACCCACATGGTGATGTGCTAGGCCTGATGAAGCCCTTCTCGAGCAACTCCTGTACCTGCTTCTTGATTTCGGCATTCTCTAAAGCAGACAACCTGTACATCCCAATGTTAGGCAATGGAACATCTTGCTGCAAAATAATATCATGTACTATTCCCTTTTTGGGTGGCAAACCTTTAGGTTCTTCAAACAAGACATCATACTCTGAAACAACCTTTTCTATATCAGCTTCTTGTTTAGCATTACAGCCCTCAAATACATTGGTTTTATCCGGTTTCTTTTCCTTTACAACCATCAGTAAGAATTGTTTGCATGAGTTAATCATTCTTTTCATCTGTCCTGAGTTTATGAGAGTGTAATTATTCTTGAGTTTATGAGCTCTTACAAAGTATTCGATTCCATCTTTGACAAGTAGATACTTGTTCTCAGCTCTATAGAAAATAGCCTTTCTATCATACAAGTAAGGACTTCCTAAAACAATCCCACATATATCCAAAGGAATTATGTCTAACTCGACCTCATTTACAAATGTTGACCCAAAAGAAAACTTGAGTTTGCACTGTCTAGTCACTTGTAGTTGTGCTTTATCATTCAACCACCCTAATGGGTGTGGTTTCTTGTGAGGTGTAATTGTTAATCCCAATTTCTTTACAATTGCTTCAGAAATTAAATTTACTTATGAGCCACTATCAAACAAAGTATCAATCTTCTGATTTTGGAAATAACTCGAATATGGAAAAGCTCGTGTCGTGTTCTCTCATTTTCTTCATCAATAACAGATTTAGCAGAATTACTAGTAGATGCTTCAGAATTCTTACCTTTGATACCTGTGGCTGCTATGGTTGTTTCATCTCCCGAGTCCAACCCCAAATCTTTCTGAATAGTTGCAACTCTCTTCTTCTTCTTTCCCTCGGACTTCTTAGGTCTCAGCTCTTAATGCAAAATCCAACAATGCTCATCATCATACCCCTCCTTTTTGCAGTGAGTGCATGAAGCTTTAGCTTTCTGTGCAGTGTTAGCCTTCCTTGCCTTCCACTTCTGTTTTCTTTTCTCCTTGCTCTTGCTTACAGTGGGTTGGGATGGTCCCCCAACTTCTGGATTTCCATTCTTTCCTCTAGCTTCTAAATGAGTAGCTTGTACAGATACCTCATCTATACTAGTGGGATTAAACATGAGGATGGTATGCCTCATGTAGCTGTGTAGACCACCAATGTACTTCAAAAGAGTCTCTGGTGAGTCTAGTGAGATACCCAATATCAATGCTCTCTTTCTGAACTCTTGAGTATACCCTTGCACACTTTGCCCTTTCAGCTGTCGAAGAGTTTGCCAGCTCATCATGGCTTGTTGCATGTAGGCCAATGGATAGAACTGCTTTTTGATTGCAAAAACAAAGTCACTGCAGACAAAGATGGTCTTACCATGTCTTTTCATATCAGCTTGGGTTCTGCCTTCCCACCAAACCAAGGCAGTGCCTCCTAGGCGTAGGCTTGCCAGCTGAATCTTACTCTTGTCTAAGTTTATGTTCTGTACCCTGCAATACACATCAATCTGTCTAATCCAATTGTCAAACTTTTCAGCATTCAGCTCTCCATCATATATAGGCAAATCAAATTTAACATCTAACTTAATCAAAGATGCTTTCTTATTATGCACAGGGCTATTAGGAGGTGTGAGAAAGCTTTCCTCTTTCCCCTTTCCTTTGGAGTTGTCATGGAAGTGAGACTCATCTTCTTCTTTATCTTGTTTAGAGCCTGATGCATCTTCCACCTTTTGCTTTCTAAAGTCTCTGTACATTTCTTCAACCATAGACTTTATAGCTAGGAAACTCTCTATGAATTGAGGGTCTGGCCCTACAGAACCTTCTTCTGACATTGTCTTTCGAGAATAGACTCTCCCAATTTCAGGATTAGTTTCCACCAACTCTCCTTCTCCTAATTTGAGCTTTGATCTTGTGAGCATTCACAGCTAACCAACACAAGCTTGTCTAACCTTACAGCCTAGAGCTCTGATACCACTTGATCTGATATTCACCCTATGAATGACATTAGTTAAAGATTTATTAAACTAAGGTATTACAAACTCATGTGCTGGTGTGTGTTCTGTGTTATTGAAGGAACAGATCAATCAGATTGCCAATACACAGACAATAAAATGGAAAGACAGCAGAGAAATACAGTAAGCAAACACAAAGACACAAGCAATTTTAATAAGGAGTTCACCCTATGCTCCAGGGCTACGTCTCCGGTCCAGCTTTCAGTGGTGGCCTTGTTTTATTGTGCCTTTGGGCAGAGAATTTACAATACAGGGACTCAATGTGAGTTCACCTGAAGCAGGTTTCACGTGGTAGGGTGGTCTTGGATTTCCCAAGCCACTAGAGTACACAGACTCTTCTTCTTCGTACCAACTCTATGACCTTCTGGTCTACAATGGCAAGAGCCCAATGTGGTGCTCAGCCCAAACAGATCCTCTAGGGGATGGCTTGAATCTTCAAGCTCTCTAGTGCTCGATGCTGCTGTTGATCAGCTCGGCCCTTTGTCTCCTCTGCTCTGCTTTACTGTTCTCTATGTTCAGTCTTCCTCTCAGGGTTCACTGCTCCACTTCTTCGTCTCTCGACTTCTGTCTCTCTGTGTCTAACTCCACTCTCATTCGACTGCCTCTGTTCATGGCTTTAGCCATTCGATCCCTATGCCTGTTCGGTTCCTCTTCCGCCTCTGTCGATTCACCTTCTGCAGCTGCACTGGGAGTTCCTTGTTCGACGTCATCATCAACGCTCAGGGAGTTGCCACTTGTCTTCCTCTCAACAGCGCCAGCATGCTTCGTCGGTTCGTTTCTTCAGTTACGTCGTGGATGCGTTCTTCCTCCACCGTGGCAGTCAAACGGATTCCAAATCCCTTTAAAACGCGGCTTAATTCCTTGTCGATTCTGCTTCCTCCCATCGGGCGCGATCTCAGCCGTCCGATCTGGGCCCTCCAGATCCGATGCCATACGCACGTTTCACGCGGTTGACTTGCTCGACCGATAGCGCGCTATCAACTGTGGTTTTCTCTCACCTCTGCCTACCACGCGTCAATCGTTGTATGGAATCGCTTCGCTTTCGTCCAAAACCTCTTATCGTTTAAGGGCGCCCTGATCAAAACCATCGGTTTCCAGAGCGTAGGTCCCGCCTTGTATGATTAGCGCTTTTTCCCTTTTCCGCCCGCGGTCCTCCGGTTCCCCCACGCGACCAAGTGCTCGGGCTTTCCCATTTTGGCCCTAATCGCCCAGCGATGTCGCGCATCAAAAATCACCTCTTTTTCCCATTCCGGGGCTCCTAGGGGCTACTTCGGCCTCCCGCGCGGTCTCCATGGGCCTCGGTCAACGCGCTTTGACCAAGGTCCTCGTCGTTCCACGTTGGATGCCATTGCCACTGGTTCAGGGTGTTTTTGATCGCTGTTCTGAAATTCTTTAGAGATTTGTTCGACCTGATACAGTCATGGTTCTTTGACAGTCTTCTATGGATCCAATTCGGATCAAAGATCCTCCACCCAATTTTAAGAGTTCAAAATCATAAGCCAAGAGAATATTAATAGGATGAATATCATGATGAACAATGCAACCCACTCTACACTCATGCAAATATCTTAGTCCTCTAGCAACCCCTATTGTTTGTCGCGTAGACAATTCTAATGTTTCTCGACCTCAACTATACAAATGAGAATCCAATGAGCCATTACAAGCATACTCATAAACTAAGAGCCTTCGCTTATCTTCAATATAATACCCAATGAGTATCACAACATTACGATGTTGAGCATAACTCAAGACTTCCACCTCTGAATAGAATTCCAAATCACTTGGAGAGCTTGCAAGTTTATGTTGTTTAACAGCTACAGCTTGGTTGTCTAGAAGTATAACTCTATGAACATATCCAAAACCCCCTTCTGCCAAGAAATTAGCCTAAGAAAAACCATTGCAAAAGGCTAGATTGAAAAAGGTTAGGATTTTGTGATTATTTGGCAACCATGTCGTGGGGAAATTTGCTTCGAAGTTGGAGGGCAAATTCTCGTCCAATTTCTTTCTAGCTAGTAGTGAAACTCAACCATGATGCCATCTCATCCATTGTTATTCTTTTGGGAAGCCTTCATGAAAAAATAATTAAATCCTCTACAAGATGGACTTCGCTTGCCATTTCTCCATGTCATAATCCTTGACATCAACAAGCATCTCGAATCAGCACATGGGTCACAAGCTATGTAGCTTCAACCATGGCTAAAGCTATTCAAACTCCTCGAAACAAGCAACACATTGCAACAAACATGAGTTACAATTTGGATACAGGAGAGAAGCATTCATTGTTGTGTGAATAGAAATATGTTCTACTTCTAGTAATCTACCATATTGAACTCTAATTTACCATAATCCCATGTGAGGGTAGAGCAAAACAAGTCAAATCCCCAACAAACATTGAGAAGCTGCAAATGAGATTTGTGAAGTTGTGGACAAGGGAATAAGTAGACTGGTAAACCATGGCACGTCGATGAATATTTGGGTCTAACGCAAAGAAGCAAGGACATAATTTTCTAAGAATATATCTAATGCACAAACTGAAAATGATTCCACGAAGAGGGTTGTGGAGTGCCCAACAAAAAGAAAAAATACATGTAGATTTGGTAGAAGGACTTCCTTTTGAGTGGCAACAATTGGCTTAGCTGCAATTATTGATTGGGAAAGCTACAAGCAACAATGTTAAAATTGGCAACTAGGGCCAAATTCCACTTTAAACAGCTCATTTGATGGAGATGATTATTGCAGACCAAATCGACCTAAAGATCATCAAATTTGGATAACAAGAAATGTGTTTTTGAATTTAAGCCCTCATATGTGCAAATTGTCAAGGTTGGCCACATCATCATGTAGTCTCATGAAGCCCAAGAGACATGTCACTTCACCCTCATTGATTTGTATAAAAAAGAGAGACCTCCAACCTCATTTGACATCATCTCATCTCACACATTCTTCTCTCTTCATTTGAATGGTTCGTACAGCTTATTGGGCATCTCTTTTCCTCACAAGTGTGGGAGTAGAAGGATGAATTACAGGGCTGAAATTTTAGAGTTTGTTGCAAGTTTGACCAACGTTGACCAGGGGTGTTTTGACCACATTTGACTACGATTTTTGGGTTAGAATTTCATTTTTGATAGGCCGCATTTATTGGCACAGGAACCGAGGCATTTTGTTGACTTTGACCACAGACCAATCGTAGGGTTGACAGCAAAGTTGACCGCTGAGATTGACCCAGTTTGACCACTATTCTCATGACTATTTTGGGCTTTGGCCAGCAAAGAAGGCTGAGTTTGATTGGGTTTGACCAAGCTACATAAAGGACTGTTTGCTATTGCGTTGACTTTTTGGTTAGGCTTGAGTTTGATTGTTGTTGACTGCAGATTTGACAAGGTTGTTTTGACTGTGATTTGGCAGTTCAATATTGATTTTATTGTACTCTCTCTCTGTTGAACATTTGATATAATAATAAGAAGAATTGATCAAAGGGTTTTCACCATCTTGGGGTTTTTCTGTGGCATTTGCCAACTCTGGTTTTCTCTTGTCTTGGCTTGTCTTCTGCATTTTGTTATTCATGTTCTATCTACAGTTACTCTCATTGTGATTTATGGTTAATGTGATTGCCATTGGAAATTGTCATTGGATTGCTAAAAGAGCATTGAAGTAATTGTGTAAGGCATAGAACATACCATTGTTAACTAAAATTAACATGGTATCAAAGCCCACGTGAAGACAAAGCCCAAGCAAGAGAGAGAAAAACAATCACTAAGAGAGATATGTTGGTCAAGGACAAGCCTCAATGGCTTCTACATCTTACTTCAAGACTGAGGATAAGCTCAATGACAAATCTAACTATCATGCATGGAAGATGACTTTGGACTTGATTTTGGAAGAGCATGATGCAATGGACTATGTGCAGGGAAAAGTAGTGGAGCCTCCTTCAAATGCACCAGCTGCTGCGAAGACGAAGTATAAGAAAGGTGAGATCAAAGCTAAGAAAATTATCATTGACTCCATTCAAAAGCATTTGGTTGCCCATATTTCTGATTTGGGAACATCTAAGGAGATGTACGGTAAGTTGGTTGGGATGTTCAGAGTGAACAATGCAAATCAAATCCGCTTTCTCAAAAACAAGTTGAAGGACATCAAGATGGATAAAGACGAGTCTATCCAATCCTACTTCATGAGCATAACTCAAATCAAGAATGACCTACTATCCAATGGAGAAGTTATTGCTAACAGGGAGCTCACTCTCATTGCACTTGGAGCTCTTTCAAGACCTTGGGATGTATTTGTCACCACTATTCTCAACAATGACAGGATACCTGGTTTTGATGAGTTATTGGCTAGATGCAATCAAGAGGAGACAAGGATGATGGAAAGAGATATGCCCTCCAATGGAAATGAACCTACTGCCTTCTCTGTTCATGTCAAAATGGCCTGCTTACATGGCTCGCTTCAGGAGGAAGTCTACTTGGAGCAACCTCAATGGTTTGAGGTTCAAGATCGAAGGACACATGTATGTAGGTTGAAGAAAGCTCTCTATGGGTTGAAGCAAGACCCTAGGGCTTGGTATGAGAGGATTGACAATTATCTCGTGAAGTTGGGATTTACAAGGAGCTATGTTGATCCTAACCTATGCTTCAAGGTTGAAAAGAACATGCCTCTCATTTTGGTCCTTTATGTTGATGATCTCTTTATGACTGGAGCAGACCCTCTCATTTATCAATGCAAGAGGGAGTTGATTTTTGAGTTCAAGATGGACGACCTAGGACTAATGCAATACTTCTTAGGCCTGGAGGTCTGGCAAAAGCTAGGCAAGATTTTCATTTCTCAAGGAAAATACATTGTGAAGTTTCTAGAAAGATGTGGGATGGTGGATTGCAAGTCTATGTCTACTCCGATGGAACTCAACTTCAAGAAGCTATGTGAAAGTGTTGTTGGGCTCGAATTGGCACACCCTTCCAAGTATTGACAACTTGTGGGGGCCTTGATGTTCTTGGTAAACTCTGCCTCATCACATACATTGGATTGTTGCTAATAATCCCTTGAGATATATCTGTGGTACAATCAACTATGGACTGAGATACACTACTGGGAATTTAAGGCTTCATGGATATTCTGATGCTAATTGGGCAAGCAGTGTAGTGGATCGAAAGAGAACATTTGGATGTTACTTCTCATTGGATTTTGCTTCGATTTCTAGAATGAGCAAGAAGCATAAATCAGTTGCTCTAAGCACCGCCGAGGCCAAAAAAATTGCAGCTAGTATGGCCTGTTGTGAAGCTATATGGTTGAGGAAGCTCTTTAGTGAGCTATTTGAGCATGTGTTGGATACCATTGTGATCTAATGCAATAACCAGAGTGGGATTTGCCTTTCAGAGAATCTCATGTTCCACGACCGCTCCAAGCACATTGATATCAAATACCACTTTATTCGGGAAATGCTACAACGACGAACAATAAGGCTCCAACACATCAAGACTTATGAGTAGATTGCTGACATTCTCACGAAGCCCTTGGGGAAGGTCAAATTCTTAGCCTTCCGAGAGAGACTTGGAGCCGTGGAAGGACCCTTTCATGAGGGTCTGGCTTGAGTTGAACACTGAGCTCTGGGAGCTCCTTAGGGCTTAGGGTACTTCTTGGAGCTATGAGCGACCCTAGGAGGAGTGATTCACCTTCCCCTATAGGGGCACTATGTACAAGGTAACTGGTTCACCTTCCCCTGTGATACCCATGATGGTTGACATATGTGTAGGGTGAGCGGTTCACCTTCCCCTACAATTGATGACACATGTGTAGGGTGAGTGGTTCACCTTCTCCTATGATTGATGATATATGCTTAGGATGAGTGGTTCACCTTCTCTTATGGCATATGAGCAGGATGAGTGGTTCACCTTCTCTTATGGCATATGAGCAGGATGAGTGGTTCACCTTCTCCTGTAGTTGCCCTAGCATACATCCTACCCATGTAGTTCAGGACTCATGGGAAGTACCTCTAATATGGCCAATGAGGTGGGAAAAGTGGATAGGGGCCATAGAACTATAGATGGACGCATCATGTACTACTGTACTCCCTATGTCTAGGATGCATGGTGTTTAACAACTTGATCTGGGATCAAGTCTGATTAGGGTTCTACCCCTGGACTGACTTCGGTTAGTGGAGAGTCGCAAGGCCTTATGACTCACTCTCCATTGATTCTTCTTCATTATTACATCAGTGTTCAGCAGAGTTGAGATGAGATGCAGAGATGGTACATGATGACAAGATGGCATGATGATGGATGGATTGGTAGGTGGAATTCTCCCTAATTGAGAGGGAGTGTTAAAATTGGCAACTAGGGAAAATTTCCACTTTGGACAGCTCATTTGATGGAGATGATTATTGCATTGAATTCCTATATTCGAGAGGACCAAAATCGACCTAAAGATCATCAAATTTGGATAAGCATAAATGTGTTTTTGAATTTATGCCCTCACATGTGCATCAAGGTCGGCCACATCATCATGTAGGCTCATGAAGCCCAAGAGACATGTCACTCCACCCTAAACAATTTGTATAAATAAGAGAGACCTCCAACCTCATTTGGCATCATCTCATCTCACACATTCTTCTCTCTCTTCATCTGATTGGTTCGTGCAACTTATTGGACATCTCTTTTCCTCACATGTGTGGCAGTAGAAGGACATATTGCAGGACAAATTACAAGGTTGAAATTTCAGAGTTTGTTGTAGGTTTGACCGACATTGACCAAGGGTGTTTTGACCACATTTGATTGCGGTTTTTAGGTCAGAATTTCGTTTTTGGTAGGGCGCATTTATTGGCACAAGAACTGAGGGATACTTTGACTTTGACCGCAGACCAATCGCATGGGTGCCCACAAAACTGACTGCAAAGTTGACAGCAGAGTTTGACCAAATTTGATCGTTGTTCTCATGACTATTTTAGGTTGACTTTGACCAACAAAGAAGGTCGAGTTTGACTGGGTTTGACCGAGCTACATAAAGGACCGTTTGCTGCTAAATTGACCAGCGTTGACTTTTTGGTTAGAGTTGAGTCTGAATGTTGTTGACTGCAGATTTGACAAGGTTGTTTTGACTGTGATTTGGTAAGTCAATATTGACTTTATTGTACTCTCTCTCTCGGTTGAACATTTGATATAATAATAAGAAGAATTGATGAAAGGGTTTTCCCTATCTTGGGATTATTCCCTAGCATTTACCAAATTTGGTGTTCTTTTGTCTTGGCCTGTCTTCTACATTTTGTTATTCATGTTCTATCTATTGTTACTGTCAATGTGATTTATGGTTAATGTGATTGCTATTGGAAAACTAAATTGGAAATTGTCATTGGGCTGCTCAAAGAACATTGAAGTAATTGTGCAAAGCATAGAACATAACATTGTTAACTAAAATTAACAAACAACAATGTGATATTGGGAGAATCTATGTTGGTATCTACAACCCTAAGTGTCAAGTTTCAGGTCGAGGAGATGTAGTGGCAAAGCTCCTTAATTAATTGAATTGGATTGTCAAGGGACCCTACAAGCCACCATGGGCAACCACATAGTGTGCCTCCTGTTACCGCTCAAACTAGCAAGGGTCCTAAAAGGGGATCTTTGAAGGGCTACTACCAGGTTAAGGGCAACAATGGAGCAATAGCCCATTGTCACCTCGGCTAAGGCTCCCTACTCTTTACGAACTTTCAACGATGGGAGGAGACCCATTATTATAAAGATCATGAAATAGATGGATCAATGATAGGGTGAGGGGTGATTCAGGAAGCCTGTTCACAAGAGAGGCTCAAATATGTGGCTTGCTTGCTTCGGAGTGCAAGTTTGAAAGGCTCTCAAGGAAGGGCTTAAGGAGAATTTCAAGGTTTAGGTTCAAGGTATGTATCTTATAATGGAGGTTCCTAAGCCCTAAAATTATTATGAAGACTTGGATTCCAAGTGATCTTTGAAGGATTATCCTTAATGGTGTATGGGACCACACGGGACCAAGTGGACCCAGGGTTAGGTCAAGGGGGTAGGGTTTAGCAACCAATGATATGCTTGACCTAGTCCGAAGGGAGAAAGGGACCAACGAAAGAATTTTTGTGCAAGGCAATATGAGGGTCCCAATGAGGTTTCTAGCCTAAGGAAACCAAGGGCAAGATTCAATCTCGAGGCTAGGGCTTGAGATATCTCAAAATCCCATTGTTGAAATTTCTTTTAAATTGGAGGACACCTAGGAGACACACTAGCGCAAAGGATACAACAATGGATGCAGCAAATTAACCCTAGTATAGCTAAATCCCAGCAACAATGTAAGTGACAAAAATAGAAGGAAAGAATAGCATTAAATTGCACTTACATGTATAAGAATATATCCAACCATCCAAAACTTGTCATTCAAGAAGCTCCAAGACATGAGAAAATAATCCAAACATCAAAATTCATTCCATGTTCCAAAAATTCATGCTCCAAGAAGGATAGCAAAAATCTCTAAAGAGATACAAGTCCCAAATCCAAGTGATGATGCTAAAATGCAATCACATCACTTGTATTTATACACTTCTAATCAGTTTGATTTAGATAAATAGGCCTAATTAGCCCCTAAAATAAATTAATGTACAAAATAACTAACTTTTGGTGACAAGCCCACCAAACTAGCTTGTAAACAAAAGAATAAGCTTCTCAAGAGGTTGAATGATCAATAGTACATGTCGTTGAGCCTTATAAGAGGTCTGATGAAGTCCATAGGTGCCACAATTAGAAATAGGACTCCCAAAAGTAGTGGACAAGGGGTTGGCCCCTTGTTCTCCAAATAAGAAACATGTGGTGCTCCCAATGGGTGTGGGGGCACACAAGTAACCTCATGGGTCTCCAAATAGATTGAAGGTGTATGTAGACCATCTGCAAGGGCTCGAATGATGGTGTGATGCCACATCATCATACAGGTCCTGGGTCATCTGCTAAGTGCATGGTAAAACTGTGGGGTCGGCTGAGCATGGTGAACTAGGTGTATCTTCCTCGTCCAATAAGTGAATCTCGAGCAATCTCTGAAAGTCTTTGGGGACCCATGGAATGTTGTCTACTGCTGTGGAGGCCCATGGCTCTCTACACATGCCCTACATCTGCCAATGAAGCCCTCTGGAAGTTAGGACCCCGTATAGGGAGACCAAACCCAAAATGGAGACCATCTGCAATCCTGCATAAGATCCAATGTGTCCCTTTGCCTTCTAGTACAACAAGTCATTTAGATAAATCGAGTTAAAGAGCTTACAAACCATGGACAACAGATAATGGCATACCCTTCAATAGTGGGCTTTGGCATGTGCTAATGCCTCCAATCTCCAAGGGGGGTTAACCAAGTACCCTATTACGTGATTTCTACCTTTAAAGGGGGGAATATGTCCAAGGTACATCCTTCAAATGGTGGTGGCATGTGATAAAGAGATGAATGGAATAGGGACTGAAAGGGGCAATCCTCGGCCACATGTTGGGTTACAAGGGAAGCTAATAAAGGGAAGCCCACACCTGGGTATATAATGTATAGAAGGGAGCAAATGTGGTGCATGAGATACCCCGACCTTGATTTTTCCACCCTTCTTCATATGCCTTTTGCTTTTTATGATTTTTCTTTGATTAACTGCTCGGAGCTCAAGGGATAAGAGCATGATGTGTAAGGTATAGCAGTGAATATCCCCTTTAAGGTAGAGCAATTCATTGCCCACCAGGGGTTGGGACAATCATGGGTTCCTGAATGATAAGGGAGGCTCATCTAGGGCCTATAGGAACTACGGTGATGGCCATGGTATGGGGTAGAGCTCATGCATTTAGCTTTTGCCCATGTGCTAAATGTGTTTGTCATGGGCCATCTTTTGCATTTTGACGTACCATTTCCTATTGAATGTGGCCAATTATGCTTTTACTTTTCTTTTCAGCTGCATCAACCTCCAGGGCATCATTTTAGGCCCGACCCAAGGTGTTGGCAAGGGGAAGGGAAGGCTAACCCTATGCAGACCTAGTGGAGGGATGTGGACCCAGGTGGGAAAAATGATGAATGGAGTTGTAATGAATGGAAAGGGGGTGATATATGTGGATGGAGCGGGACCACGCAACCAAAATTAGGGGACCCATGTAGTACCATCCCTAAAGCCCAAAGGTCAATAAAAGAGATCCCATGGGACTAAGATCCAAGGGTAACATGCAAAAGAGGTCTAGGTGACAAAAGCACAGACCTAGCCCCCTCTTTTCGTCGAATCCCCCATTAATCTATGCCCAAAACTTTCCATAATAAGCAAACTACAATACTCAATTACCAAATGACAAGGCATACCCTTAGGTTTGGCAGGCCCACCTTCAAACATACGATCATGACAGATGGGCGAGGGACCACATGGCTGGCTCAGGTGGCAACAAGTTGTTGGTTGTCTATTGAGGACCATCTTAGAGAAAAAAATCTCCTCTGGATGTCACCCACAAAATGGTGGGTAACACCTCCTAGAAACAATTGTCGCTTGCTATTAACTAAAAGTCTGGAAATGGGCGTTAATGAGGAGGAAACAAAGGTGTGGAGCAAATCCATGAGCAGAAGAATGGGAGGTGAGTGTCAGGAATGATATCTATCGGACTTCTAATAAGGAACTCCCCCTGTGGTCACCAAGAGAAATGCCCATGAACATTGATAGTCAAGCAAAAGATTCCTATTAGGAAGCAAAGAATTCTGGAACCTTAGAGAAATAGCCATGGACAAGGCTAAGTGAATGCAGGACCTAAGGAGGATAGGTCTAATACACTAGAGAGGTAGAATTGACAAATTTATGAGCCAAACCTAGCACTGATACCACTATTGAAACACGTGGAAATAGAAGACAAATTTAGGATAAACATGAGATGCATATTATTAACAGAATATACATATAAATACACATTTTCCTGTCCCTTGTTTCATATTACAAGAGGTCTCTTTGACTTCTCATGACTATTGGCCTTCACTTGAGGCTTATCGTGTTCCACTCAAGTGAATGTGCCAAATTCACATAACCCCAAAGGATTATGTTTTCAACAATAACTTGTTTACAAACCCTAAGCTAGGAAGACATTTGAAGGTGATGTTTGTGTGAAGTGCTTTGATGCCTTTTGCATTAGATATGGCCCACTATGATACTCTTATGGTTACTTTACCTATGATGATGATCTCACTTGATTTTGAGGGCATGTTTTAGATTTTGCTCCCAGGTACAATTATCATCCTTTGACGAAATGATTGAGACCTCCCCTAAACTTCAAAGAGGACATCTAGCCCCACTTGATGACCTTTTAGGGCACCATAACCAGGACGTTCACCACTTTACAAAAAGTTTTAAGCTTGGGATTTATCTAGGGTTGATGATGACCTTCTCCTATCCCTTTAGAGCTTAGAATGCTACACACTAGACCCAATATGTTTCCTAGAAAAACGATGTACCCCAGAGATCACAAGACACCCCCAAGTTGTCATTGTACCTTGTCAATAGATGTTGCCCAAGTCCTGGACTAGTGGGATGATGATGATGATTTGAGATCCCTCTGAAAGGGATGATACACATTTTTGAATGATGATGTCATGCCCTAGCCTTGTGACATCACCCTCATGAAGCTTGGAGTGATGATGTGGGCTTTGTGGGCTTGGTTGATGAGGAGGGTTTTTGCTTGATGAAATGGGCACCTTGTTGATGAGAAGATGGCCTTTGAGTGAAGAGCACTTTTTGGACACATCCTTAGCACATTTTGATGGAGATCTTCACCATTTGAGGATGATATCACCCTTGGAGGACCTTTTTGCTCACGGGTGTGAGCTAAAAGGAGACTTTTTGTTATGTTTTATCATTGGGAAAACTATTTTTTAGGTCAGTTTGTGACCTACTTAACTTCTAATCACTTAAGTATTATTTTAGGGCTTTTAGTCAATTATTGGCCTAAATCGACTTGGTTTTCCTCCTATAAATGAAGGGAAGTCTATTAAGGAGATTCACTGTCACACACACTCATTTACTTATCTAGAGAGAGTGAGCACTAGTCATCTTGTCTCTTGGATGCAATGGAGCACAAAGGTAGTGAATTGCCTCCGGGAGGATATTATTGCTTGGAGAGATTTTCTCTTGGATTGATGAAGTGATTCTATGGTGAATTGTGTTATTTTATTGTGAGTATCTTCTTCCATTTTGCAAATGTTGTAGAATTAGGGTTTCTATGAAATCTTTTATTGCTCTAAAATCTCTTTTGCAAAATTTGTTGCCAAGTATCCATCAAGAAAACTTAGTATAGCATTCCTTGATGTTAAATCTCCAATTGATTGTAAACTGCTAGGGTTTAGATTGAGAAGTTTTCTCTCTCTTAACTTGCTCCAATTAAGGTCTTCTACCATTGACCTCGCCCTTTTGACTCTATGTACACCAAGATTGATAGAGGCAACAGTCTTTGCGTGTCAATCTTTTAAATAAAATCTTGTTTTTTCTTTTCCTATCTTTTATAGTGTACACTGTAAACTAGGGTTAGGTTATGGCAAAATCTGCATTAAATAGCATAAAATACCTTGGACCTCATAGTCATAGGGTTAGGCCTTGCATCTTCTAAACTGAAAAAGGAAAAAGATCATTTACATACATTTTTCACCCATTGAAAAATTGCGACTTTATCCTTTGTTCGCTCATTAAACAACTTCACTTATTTATTGTTTATCATTAATTATAGGTTGTTTTGCTATTGTTGTCATAAATTTTGCATGCAGTAAATTGTGTCTATTATAAACCCTAACAGCAATCATTAAATTAATGGTAGCATGTATTTGGGATCTATTTGAGCATTTCCAACACTACCTTAGCCATAGGTCCTTCAAATTCGTTACCTCATCTCACTCGAAGCCCGACCTTATCGAATATTATCCTTGAGTGTTTGTTTAGTAGAATCCTTGAAAGGTATTTAGCCTGAGAATTCTCAAGTTACTTAATCTCCATGATTTGCTGAGGAAGCCTCCGTTGTAGGGACATCCATCCACAGAACAGCAGAGAAGCAGCTCCTAAGGTGAAAGTGGTGGCTGATCGCAATGTTTCCCTTGAGCTAGAGTACTTAGTGAAGCTTTGCACTAGGGTGTTACATTTTGCTGTAGCAAGGCCTGAAGAATCCTATTTTGCCCTAAGTACTATCCTTGGAATGAGGGGAGTGCCTACTGGGTTTCCCCAGGATATGTATTTCAAGGAAACAAGGAAGAGAATATAAGCTCCCTTTATATATCCTTCCACCTTTTGTTCTGCTGTTGTCATTTTTGTATATATAAGATGTATTTTTCTATAAAAAAAAAAGGTCTACACAGAAACAAATCCATTAACAAGAGCAAGCAGAGAGTAATTCAATATCCCAGACATCACAGCAAACAATTATAACATGCACAGCAAGAGTGGTCACTTGCTTACATATGGCACCCTGAGTGGGATAAACACTCCTTAACATCATTGATACTAGTCATGCAAAGGAGAGTAGAGGAAACCCACAGAACAGGCCTATGAATACAAAATAAAATACCATGAATCCTTAAATAGAAATCATAAAAGATTCTGTTTAGACAAATAAACAGATACAATAAGAAGCGTAAAAGGAGACTATTTCAATATCATGGACTCCAAATGAATCTGAATCCCATCCTGTAGCCAACATACTCACAAAGTGATAAATAGGAACTAAGCTATTTTAAAACAGCAAAAGGGAGGATTGCTAACCTTCAACTTGCTTGTATTTAAAATCCCTTGGATAAGCAGGCACCAATGCATTTGCTACCAACAGAACATGAGTGATATTCAAACTCTTTAGTACAGCTTTATTTGAGGCTGCTCCAACAGAACCAAGAAATAGTCCCTGCAAAACAAATAAAAGGTTACTTTTGTCCCATATATGCCAAAGCTTGAAAGTGATACTCTTAAAGAATTCCATTTTCAGTATCCTTTTATTTCAACACCGACTTCCTTTCCAAATCAGAGACAACATACAATATGTAAACTGCTGCTCATAACAAGGTCATCAAAAATGGTAAAACATCTCACCCATAGTAGATTATTAAGACAGGGTAACAGACTTGGACAACTAAAATAAATTCTTACTAAGCACTAAAAGCCATCGATTCGTTTCCAAAAGGATGATCACTTGAATGTTATCACTCAGAGTCTGTCAACAGTACAAGTATTAGAATATAAAGTTTGATGTGCAATAAAGTCACCTTAGTGACTTAGGAGTGGCAGGTGCAGGGGTGGCCATTTACAACCCTAGAGGACCACAATAATTTACTTAAGCCTGGGGATTGGGAGAGACATCCAAAAATCGCACTGAAACCCTAGCCTTGTTTTAAGGCCCTATGTTGTCGTATGCAAGGCGGGTCAAAAAAATTGTGGTGATTGGATATTCCATGGTGGTAATTTAAGAAATAAGAAAGCATTCAACAGCAAGACCTTCCAAACATGTCCAGATTGCTAGACAGGATTCATAGCATAATGGAATATTTGAATCTTACATATTTTTACCATGTCCTTTGTCATCAAAACTCTAAAGAGAGGTGTTCTTTTGTATCAGGGACAAATGACCCAAAATTGGGGGAAAATCTTTTCACATTAACTCCCATCACAATTTTCCTAAGCAACTATTGAATGTGTTAAATTTTTTAATCCCAGCAACCTAACTAATTATTTCCTACCAGAATATTACGCAGATCTACTGAATAGAAAGCACAACTAAGATTTTATGATCCAGGTGGATTTTACAAACCCTAAAAAAATGATTTCTTCAAAAGTTGATGCAAAGGTTTCCATGTTGAAGAGCTCATCAAGTGCTTTCCAACGACACTTGAACGAAGTCAAACAGACGCCGTGTGAGAAAGTTATGGCAATTTGAAGTTTTCAACAAATAAGCAAAAAGTTGGTGGATGTGCCATGTGGCAGCACCACAAAAGGACATGTGGCAGTATGGATTATACAGATGTTGACATGGAATCATAGCTGCTGATAGGTGGACCAATCGAAATATGACACGTGGCAAGATCTGTTGACGTGGTTGATAAGTGGCAACTCCAAAGCAAGACACATGGCACGAGAGATGCAACAAGATGACGTGGCAAGCTCACTGGATGTGATATAGGCCGATCAAAAGCCCTCTTGTGCACAGCTAAGGACACCCTCACCTATCTCCAAGACCTTGGACATTGCCCTCAAGAGCTAGGATGTTGCCTTGAGAGCAAATGTGCCCCAAAGATGATAGGATGCCCCCAGGTTAACCGTGCACCTTCTTGATAGATGTTGCCATTTTTTGAGGATGATTGATGATGATGATGACATGAGAACCCTCTAGAGGGGATGGTACACTATTCTCAAGGATGGCATCATGCCTTGGCACTATGACATCCCCTTCATGATGCTCGGATCATCCCTTGGGCACATTTATGGATGACAATTGGTTGAGGGAGCCTTGCTTGATGATCAGACATCCATTTGATGAGGAGATCTGACCTTTGGGATGAGATGCACCCCTTGGATCTATCCATTGCACTTTTGATTGAGAGATTCACCATTTTGAGGATGACATCACCCTTGGAGGGAATTTAACTCACACTTGTGGGTTAATTGAGGCATAATTTTATGCTTTATCACTGATTTAACTATCCTTGGGGATAGGCTTGTGACCTATCCAACTTGTAATCATGATGTGATATTATTTTAGGGCTTTTAGGCTAAAACTAGAAAAAAACGACTTGGTAGCCCCTATATAAATAGAGGGAAGTAGATTTCTCTTAGCTCTTGTCACACTTGGAGATAAACTATCACTAGAAAATTATCTCTTCTCTATTGTGCGCTATGGAGCACTAGTGTAGTGAATTTCTCTTGGAGGATGTTTGTTGTATGGTTCTCTCTCTTGGATAATTATTGATGATTCTTTGACGATATTTGCTAATTTAATGTAAATTATCTTCTTCCATCTTGTAATTGTTGATAAATTAGAATTTAATGAAATTTTCACCAAGATTTGATTGATGTTTTGTGGCTCTAAAAGCTCCTTGCACAAGATTTTCACCAAGTTCTCTTGAGGAACCTAGGCTTAGCTTCCTCCCTTTGAATCTCCAAAGAAGATAAAAGAATGTTAGGTTTAAAGGTGGAGGAACCCAAGTTTGTCTTCCTCATTTTCTTTGAATCCACATCCATCTTTATTCTTCCATAGACTTTTATTGTGATGTTCCCAATTTTTGTGCATGCAAAAATCACTTAGCAGTTTCGCAAAATTTTGGAAATATTAAAAGGGGAAATATTATTTTGTGAGAGAAGGGAGAAATTATTATTTTAATGGGATGGTGGCAAATAATATTTTATTGGAGGAGGAAGGAAAACTATTATTTTAAAGGAAAATGGCGACAAATTAATATTTTATTGGAGAATGAAGGAAAATTATTGTTTTATTGGAGAATGGTGGCAAAATAATATTTTATTGAGAAAGGAGGCAAATTACTGTTTTATTTAAAATGGCAGCAAAAAGTCTCCTAGTGGAAAATCGGTCCGACCAAGAAAATAATAGGGAAAAAGGAGAATCTAGAGGCTAGGAGGAGGCTCAATGGAGAATTATAAATAGAGGATTGGAGTCAATTGGAAGGATCCTATTCCTATTTATCTCTTGACAAAGAAAAGAAGCTCAAGCGAGTTTCAAGAGTTTCAGGCAAAACTCAAAGCTATCTTCAGTGAAGTTCAAGTGCCACCCTAGTTAGCTCTTAGGGAAAATTATTACAGATCCTCCATTGGTGTTTAATGGTTCAGTTGTTTGATTCATCTCCTAAAGATCTAATCCTAATTTGTTGCAAGGAAGTCTGGCCATTTGACTATAATTTTGGTTGCAAGAGGTTACTGGCATTGTGATTCAGTTTGCATGGCTAATCTTCCTATACCAAGGACCGTGTGCTATTATTTTCTAGGAGGCCGAGTGATCTTTCTTGGTGCCAAAGGAGGGACAATTATAGGGAGGTCAAATATCTTCTTCTCCTCAATTCTGAAGGTCGAATTTAGTGGCTACTTGGAAGATTGATCAGTATAGTTTGAGGCCGTGTCATCTCTTTCAAGGAATCGAGGGTTTCCAGCATCATTTCTTCACACACTTTCCAGAATATCATCAACACGGAGGCTGAGTTATACACTGGAAAAGAGTCCGAATTACCCTAGCCTCAGAAGCGGACTTTAGAGGCTGAATTATTGCAACTTAAAAGAGGGGTCGTATACTTTAAGTGACTGACAAAATCACTCCAAGATTAGCATCTTATTGGGTCGTTGGGTTGCTGTAGTAGACCTATTATTCCAGGGAGTATCGAACTGTCATATCCTCCTTTCACTGAGTATAAGTGACAGTTGAATAACCAGAATTTTGAGCATTATTTCTTGAAGAAGCTGTGGTATTTTGCTTGGAGAACATTGACAGAGAGGGGAGCGAACCTTCAGAGCCAAGGGTCACTGGTTACTTATATTTCAGATCTGAAGTTCTCAATTGGAACCACATTCCTATGCCTGTAGCAGCTCCCAGAATCGAAGTCTGATTGGATGACAGTATTGTGTTTTAGCAAACCTATCATCTCACTGTTATTTAGTGCTGTAGCAGACCCATCTTACTGTTATTTAGTGTTGCAGCAGACTTATTAACTCTGTTTATAAGGGATCGTGTCATTGGAGTGCACAGTATTTTCCTTGAAGGGGTTGTGTAACATTTGCTTGAGAATATTTGTGCCAAGGAGAATGAAATCAAGCTGAAGAGTCACTGGTGGTTCCAAGTTTGAAGTTTCCATTAGAAGTCACATTTCTTGTGCCTGTAGCAGCCTATTCAAAGAGGCCGACTTGGTGAACTATTGAGAGGGTCGAGCTCTCCTTATATGCTCATATTCATCTTCAGATTGGAGAGTTCTTCCATGGGTTTCTCCCCAATTTGTATTCTCTGAAATTGCTGACACAAAGATCAGAATTTGCCTCTTCAAATTTGTATGCCAAATTGTTTAATCGTTGTGTGGTTCCTTGAAGTGTATTTTCATGAGTTTGCATACTAGTTGTTTGTGAAAAGTGGTAAAGAGAATTTAAAAATATTTTTGGAAACACTTACTTGAAGAAGTTGTAACTGTTCACTAAGATTACTTGAAGATTTACTTGGTTGAAAATGTTATCATGTAGCTTGGTGCATGTTTGATATTCACTGTTATTTTCCTAGTGGGAATAGTACATTTACTCCTAGACTCCATTAGCCCTTGATTGAGAAAGGCACTAGTCTTATCTCTTGTGCCAATCCCATTAAAAGAAAACCCTAAATATTTCTATTTTATGTTTTCTAGGGTAAATTAGGGTTAGGTTATAGCAAAATTATTCATTTTGAGCATTATTTACCTTGTTTATTATCATCCTAGGGTTTGAACTTGTATGCATTCATTTGGAAAAGTAAAACTACCATTTTTATGCATTTCCAGCCATAAATTATGATTGTCGCCTAGGGTTTCACCTTGTTGTTATATGTGTTGTCCACCATGGATGGTTGTTGTAATCTATTCTCTCGTTTACTCATTAATTAGCCCTTATTTCTCACTGGTTTCAAGGGCCTTTTCTTATTGTTGTCATAAAATATTCGCATGCTATAAATTGCTGATTGAAACCCTAGTTTATAACAACAAAGTGTAATTTCTTGATTGCATGTGTTTGGGAACCTATTTGAGCCTCTATTGGTCAAACTAAGCCCTCTAGATATATCCAACCACGAAAACAAAGGGAGTAGTTACTAAGGTGATAGTGGTAATTTTCACATTCTTACGCTCAATCTAGTTTGCTTAGTGAACCTTTGCACTAGGGTGCTAGATTGTGTAGTAACAATTCCCAAGGTAGAAATTCATCCTTAGGTGTAAATATGCATTATTGTTTGTTTTTTGGTGCATTTTATTAAATATTACAAGTCTAATTTTTTATATTACAATAGGTACTTTTCGCAATTTTGCAAAAGTGTTTGCTCCATTAGCCCTTGATTGAGAAAGGCACTAGTCTTATCTCCTGTGCCAATCCCATTAGAAGGAAAACACTAGATATTTTTATTTAATGTTTTCTAGGGTAAATTAGGGTTCGGTTATAGCAAAATCATTCATTTTTAGCATTGGATATTATCATCCTAGGGTTTGAACTTGTATGCATTCATTTGGAAAAGTAAAAATACCATTTTTCATGCATTTCCAGCCATAAATTATGGCTGTCGGCTAGGGTTTCACCTTGTTGTTATTTGTGTTCTCCACCATGGAAAGTTGTTTTAATCTATTATCTTGTTTACTCATTAATTAGCCCTAATTTCTCACTGGTTTATTGTAAATTCAGGGGGATTTTCTTATTATTGCTATAAAATATTTGCATGCTATAAATTGCTGATTAAAACTGTAGTTTATAACAACAAAATTTAATTTCCTTGATTGCATGTGTTTGGGAACTTATTTGAGCCTTTATTGGTCAAACTAAGCCCTCTAGATTTAGCCATAGGGACCTTTGAACTCGCTTTCTTGAAATTATACTCTAACTCACCCAAAACCCAAATCATTGCATGCTTGTCCTTGGGTGATAATTGTTGTAGAACCCTTAGGGGGCATTTAGCCTAAGTCAACTTGGGTTATTTGATACTTAGGATCTACAAGGGAAGTCTCCCTTGTGTGGGGATTATATCCAACAACGGAAACAAAGGGAGTAGTTACCAAGATGATGGTGGTAACTTTCTCATTCTTGTGCTCAATCTAGGTTGCTTAGTGAGCCTTTGCACTAGGCTGCCAGATTGTGAAGTGACAGTTCCCAAGGTAGAAATTCATCCTTAGCTGTAAATCTGCATTATTGTTTGTTGTTTGGTGCATTTTATTGAATATTACAAGTCTATTTTTTTATATTACAGCAGGTACTTTTTGAAATTTTGCAACAGTGTTTGCTCTCTAGTGCTCATAGTACATACTTAGTTCCCACCCTCCCAAAGCACTAACCCGAAGTGGATATAAGATAAGATAATTTTATTAATGTCCAACGAATGGCCACAAAAGTAGGTCAATGGAACAGAAGGATACATCTAGTATGAGTACAATTTGGGAGTGCAAACACAACTCTTAGAAAATGCCAAAGCTAAAACTAGGATAAGATGAAGTAAAGATGGAAACAACAATAGGACAACCTCAAAAACATGTATATAACTGGATCAAAGGCCCCCGGTAATGTAGAAGACTAAGTGAATAAGTCCAGGGCTAGAGGTCGATGATGTCAAGAATTTCAGAGTCCGATAGCCAGTGAGAGGAGGCGACAATGGCACTGGCTCGCTATCGAAGTCCTCTGGATCCAATAAGGTGTTTGGTTGCATGATCCTAGGGGGGGATGTAGGAGTGAGGCATAATGCTAGCATCTGAAGCTGAAGGGAAGAAGCTCTAGATAAGTCTTTGGTTGTTCCACTGGGGCTGCGGAGGAATTTGCGAAGGGGGGACACCTTGCTCAAGAACCATCTGGGACTAATCCCTCTAATGCTCTAGTTGTGAGTGAACGAATTTGTTGTTCGACACCTCTGCAGTGGTCTCAAAGATACCAGTTAGCCTCCCAAAGGGGGGGTTGAGGGTAGACTCAAGGTCTCACTATTCTACTATCTAAGATGCTCTAGAACTCAACTCATCGCTTGTTGCTTTGATCAGTTGAATCAACCTAGAAGTATAATGTGATCGTTTGAATCATCCCCGAGTGAGGTGGGGTATGTAGGATCTAAGATCTATGTCTAAATATCTCCTGGATGAAGATAGCTAGGAATCTTTGGTTAGGATACTGGAAAAATGAAGAGAGGGATCCCCCTGAATATCTATAGAGGCAATGGTAACACCCTGTAATCTTGTAGTATAGGGGGGCATCTAAAGGTGTTGATCTGTCTCTGGCTCCTAAAGGGTACACCCCTGGCAGATCCTATCAAATCTTGGTATATGGCGGTCAGCCTCCGCTCGAAGTCGATGAGAACCAACTCGACGTTGGCCCAAAGGGATCCTGAGTGAGTGCATCCAATGTCTGCGCGTGTTTGCGAGGCGGACGATGATGCTAGGATTAGTCAAATGAGTTACAATTCCATATTCATAAAATGAGATTTCCCACAAAGGCTTGGGATACACTTGAGCAAAATTATTTCTCAACCTAATGAGACTAAGGCGACATAGATTGAGATTCATTTGATATATAAGAAGCCATGAACTTTCAAGAGGATTGAAGCTTACCTATCTTGCTTCAATGAACTCAAAAAAGCAATTAGAGGATTATGATTCCTAGTTCAAGCTAATACACATTATATTCATATTGTTCTCTAGAATTTTCCAACTCCCCATGAGGTGTTTTGCTCCACTTACTAAACAAAAAATATGTTTGTTGTTTAATATGATAAACTAGATTTCAATCAAATTTGTAATTATTTAACTGAGGAAAAAGGGAAATTATCAAATCTTGGTAAGCTCAGTTCAAAATTAACTACTTTTCGCCAAAGGGAAGCATAAGTAACAACATAGTTCCCTAAGGCACTCTCATAGTCCCAAAGAGGATTGCCCCTCCCTTTCATATCAAAAGTAGAAGGGAAAGAAGTAGTCATATAACAAGGATTTTGGTTATCAATGAAAATCAAGCATCCATAAGACAAGTGTTTTAAAATGTTAATGGACATTAGGAAGGAAATGAGAAGCTTTCTTTGTCAAAACAACAAGGCAATCCTCATCGTGATGGTAGGGTTTCTTACTCTATCCACTTGAAATACATGAATGGAAATAAGAAGATATTTCGATGTACTTCATTAGTCATTTGCCAAAGTCATCTTCCCAAAACAACTTTGTGATTATGGTGGTCAATAAAATCACTAAGATGGTACACTACATTCCTATGAAGGAGGACATGTTACATGATCCACTTAACATACCTAAATGGAAATGGAAAGACATTTTGATGGACTTCATTACTTGTTTGCCAACATCATCTAACCTAAACAACTCTATTGTGATGGTGGTCAATAAAATCACTAACATGGCGCAATTCATACCTGTGAAGTCTACTCTTATACTGCACAAGTACTCCTGAAGGAAGTGATGAAACTACGTGGTGTGCCTTCAAACCAGTGTTGAAAAAATCGGCATCGGCAAAAATTCATTAAGGGTCCAAAAAACATCTTTTCGGCAACAGACGAAAAAATCAACTAATCACGACACATATTAAAAATATAAAATATATTCATTTTTTCAAAATTAGAAAAATGGGCAAAAAATCGGAAAAATTTTGCCAAAGGAAAAAATCGTTATTTATACCAGACGATTTTTCAGCAACTAGAAAAAATCACAATGTTACTGATTTTTTGCGATTTTTCGTCAATGTTTGCAACACTGCTTCAAACTTAGACTCTAAGTTTACTTCAAGGTTTTGGACTAGTTCATTCACAGAATTGGGTCCCAAGCTGAGTTTCAATATTACATATCACCCTGAGTCAAGCATGCAAACTAAGAGAGTGAATCAGGTACTAGAAGATATTTTAATGATGTATAAAATGTGCAAACCTAGGAATTGGGAAGCTTCTCTACACTTGGTTGAATTTTCTTATAATAATGGACATCAAAAGTCCTTGGGTCTAGATGTCCTTTTGAGGTGACATATTAGTGGTAATGCAATTAGTTGCTTAGTTGGAGACTGGAGTAATATTGAAGCTTCGCTAAATTGGGGAAGCACTTTCCTAAAATTTATGGAAGAAATAATTTTAAAAGTGAAACAAAACCTGAAAGTGGCACAATATCATAAAGACCTATAAATAGTGAGAAATTAGATATATATTAGCACAACAAAGATCATGTATTTTTTTTAGTGAAACCTAAAAGAAGTTCTATAGTTGAGAAAATACATCTGCAAAAAGAGTTGGGCAAATACAAAAAGTTGGCAACCAAGTACTTTGGGCATTTTGAGATACTAGAGCACATAAGGTGGCTATAGATTGGTAATGCTGCCAACTTTAGAAATTCATGATGTACTTCATATATCATTGTTGAAGAAATATGTTCTCAATCCCTATCACATGCTAGATTATTATGACATTTAAATGGAGGACATAATAAAGTTTCTTATGAACACTACAAATGGTGACAAACAACTTGCAGAGACTTTGCAATTGCACCATTGAGATGGTTTGGGCATAGTGGCAATGCTATATAAAGAATGGTGATACATGGGATTTGGCCACATAGATGAGATGACTATCTCCATATCTAGCCATATAGTTGATACTACTACCTCCATATCTATTGTAGGATAGTAATGACATTCAAAGAGGACATAGGGGAGTTTCTTACGAAACCACTACAAATTGTGACAAACAAGTTGCACAGACTTTGCAACTACACCATTGAGATGGTTTGGGCATAGTGGCAACATCATATAAAGAATGGTGATACATGGGTGTTGGCCACTAGATGAGATGACTATATCCATATCTAACCATGGAGTTCAGACGATTATCTCCATATCTATTGTAGGATAGTATCACCAAGTACAACATTAGTCATATGAAGAGGAAGATGTAATACCCTTGCCCTGTCTTGCCTACAAAGTATATAACTCTAATTATTTTATAGCGTTATTAATAAGTTGTGCCTAGCCATAATTATGGACATGGTTATAACGTTTATCAATATGGACATTATTACTTTGTTGTATTGATCATATTGTGCACTTATGGTTGATTTACATACATGTGAGTACATTGACCTTAAGTAGCCAACCCTAGTTGAGGACCAACGTAGCCAAGAGAATTTGTAATAGAGGAAGTGTACATCATATTGATAGTCATGTGATGACACATGAATGGTTAATTATATGCACATGTTAATCGGTCATAAGATGACATTAGTTTGGTGATGTGTGTGACGTGGTTACCAACCATAACACCTAGTCAATATCCTATGATTACCTTAGAGATGCCACACCAATATTGATTGAGCGCCATTAGGCCCATAGAATGTTGAGCGTGTTAGGTGAAGAGGGGTATGTGTGCAACAATATTTTTACCTAATGTCGAGATTTAATAATCTTGATCCCCTTTATTGGAGCACTTCATTCATGATAACACCCTCAAGGATCCTAGTGGTAACTAGCACGATGAGGCTACGCCTTGATTCCCCATGGCACCCTTCCCTTGATGGGGATTTCAAGAGTCACCTATAAGACTATTTATATCCCCTCTTTGTTGGAATATAGGGGATTAATGGAGAGAGTAGAGTTGTGTTGTTGGAATGAATATTTATTAATGAGAGTATTGTTATGTTATGACCATGAGTCTACTATTGTGATACTAGTGATGGCTTTTGTGAGAATAGTTTGGCAGATTCATCTCACTGATTTTGTCATCCTAGAATGGGTTAGGGCAGCCAATTTTAGCTTAGTAGAAGCGGCGACACCTACTACCTCCTTCCTGCTTCTTCTTTAGACACTTCGTCGAATAATGACCATACTCGCCAAAACTGAAACACTTCAGCTTACTCAAGTCCTTCTTCTGCTTGCCCTTCATTCTCCCTGTAAGAGCCATGTTATCTTCAGAAGGCTTCTTCTTCTGGTGAAGGTCCTCGTCACACAGTTCCTCCTGAATGAAGTCATCCCACAACCTGTTCCAGTCTGGCAGCTTCTCTCTAGTGACAATCCCTTTGATGAATGGCTTCCATCCTCGGTAAACCCCTTCAAAGTAATCCTCGCCATCTCAGAATCTGTAACAGTCTCACTGATGGCAACAGGCTCATCTCGAACCTGAGACAATCTCGCCAGATATGGCGCTGCTGCTTCTCCATCGATCATCTTCAACTTATCCCTCAATACCAATAGTCGATTCTCGTTCTTGATCTGGAACAGATCCTGAAGAGCTTTCCACATCTCATGAGAAGTGTTCTTCCCAGACATATGAGGTATCAAGCGATCTTTAACACCATCTAGGATTATCAATTTCGCCTTCGTATCCAACTCTTCAAACACTTCCTAATCCTTAAGGTCAGTCGATTTCTTGATCTCCTTGTCAGCGAATTCCCAAATCTTGTTTACCATCAAGATTGACTTTATCCTTTCCTTCCAAGGACTATAGTTGGACAACCAATCCACTTTATCCTCGGCTCGCGGACCAACCGACAACTTTGTTAGTTTCTATAGAATTAGAGGTGTTCTAGTCTCGAAACTTTGTGGAGAGGCTAAAACACAGGAGTTCTCCATAACCAATAAATCGTTTCTGGAAATTCCACCTAGAAGTGTCTCAATTAGATTATTAGCCTATTTTTAAATATTTCCTAAGTCTAAACTTAGAAAAAGGGGTTAAATAATCAATTTTAATTGAGAAAGGTGTGAATCATCTAGAAACTCACATGGATCAATCTAGTTATGATCTCAGCCATTGATTAAGGTTTAATCTTGGTCGTTGGAGTCCCAACTGGAGATTATAAGAGGAGGTCGATCGATAGATCGAGAACTGTTAATTTTAGTTAACAATGGTATGTTCTATGCTTAGCACAATTACTTCAATTTTCCTTTAGCAGCTCAATGACAATTTCCAATTTAGATTTCTAGTAGCAATCACATTAACCATTAATCACATTGACAGTAAAAGTAGATAGAACATGAAACAAAATGCAGAAGACAAGCCAAGACAAGAGAACACCAGATTTGGCGGATGCCAAGTAAGAACCCCAATGTGGGGAAACCCTTTGATCAATTCTTCTTATTATTATATCAAAATGTTCAGCAAAGAGAGAACAAAAGTCAAATTGACTTTCCAAATTCAAAGTCAAAACAACCTTGTCAAAATCAGCAGTCAAATCAGAAAGTCAACATTGGTCAAAGCAACAATAGAATGCCCTCAAAACAGCGCAGTCTTCCCCAATCTAATTCGACCTGATCAAGAGGTCAAAATCAACCCAAAACACTCACAGAATCTACAGTCAAACTACTGTCCCGAAATCTGCGATCAACCTATAATTCGGTCTGTGGTCAAAGTGCTCAGAAAACCTCGATTTCTGTGCCAAAAGTTGTGGCCTACTGAGACAGAAATATCCCCAAAAGATCGAAGTCAAATGATGCCCAAAAGGTGTTGGTCAACACTAGTCAAACTGCGATCAACTCTGTAATTTTGGCCTTGTAATTCAACTTCTAAAATTCGTCCTTTTTTATCCACACGTGTGAGAGAGAAGAATGCCCAATGTAGTATGAACCAATGAGAGAAGGAGAGAGAATGTGTGAGTGAAGAAGATGCCAAATGAGGTGAAAGATCACTTGTATTTACTATTTATACAAATCATTGACAATGAAGTGACACATCCATTGGGCTTTCTGAGCCTACATGATGATGTGGCCAACCTTGACAATTTGCACACATGTGGGAATAAATTCAAAATCACACTTCTGCTTGTCCAAATGAGATGATCTTTCTATCAATTTTGGTCCTTGAAAAGAGGAATTTAATGTAATCATCATCTCCATCAAATGAGTTGTCCTAAGGTGGAATTTGGCCCTAGTTGCCAATTTTAACACTCCCTCTCAACTAGGGAGAATTCCACTTGTCAATCCATCCATCATCATCGTCGACCATCATGCTTGTCATCATGTACCATCTCTGTCATCTCATCTCTGCTTTATTGAACCATGATGTAATACTGAAGAAGAATTGATCGAAAGAGTCACAAGACCTTACCACTCTCCACTGACAAAAGCCAGTCTAGAGGTAGAACCTCAATTGATCCCAGATCAAGTTGTTGAACACCATGCATCCTAGACATAGGGAGTACGGCAATACACGATGCATCCATCGGTAGTGCTATGGTCCCTATCCACGTTTCCCAACTCATTGGCCAGATGAGAGGTACTTCCCATGAGTCTCGGACTGCATGGGTAGGATGTATGTTAGGGCATCAGCAAGAGAAGGTGAACCACTCATCCTGCTCAAATGCCATAGGAGAAGTTGAACCACTCATCCTATGCATATGTCAATCGTAGGGAAAGGTGAACCACTCACCCTACACACATGTCAACAATCATGGGGTACCGCAGGGAAAGGTGAACCACTCACCCTGTACATAGTGCACCAATAGGGGAAGGTGAACCACTCACCCTATGGTCACTCATAGCTCCAAGAAGTACCCCAAGCCCCTAGGAGCTCCCAGAGCTCAGTGTCCAACCCAAGCGGGACCCTCATAAGAGGGTCTTTCCACAATTCCAAGTCTTTCTCGAAAGGTTAAGAATTGACCTTCCCTAAGGGCTTCGTGAGGATGTCTGCGACCTGCTCATCAGTCCTAATGTGTTGGAGCCTTATTGCTACACGTTGTAGCATATCCCAGATAAAGTGGTACCTGATATCAATGTGCTTAGAGCGATCGTGGAACACAGGATTCTCTGAAAGGCGAATCCCACTTTGGTTGTCCCAGTAGATCATGGTGGTATCCAACACATGCTCAAATAGCTCACTAAAGAGCTTCCTCAACCAAAAAACGTCACAACGGGCCATACTAGTTGCAATGTATTCGGCCTCGATGGTGCTTAGAGCAACTGATTTATGCTTCCTGCTCATCTAAGAAATTAAAGCAAACCCTAATGAGAAGCAACATCCAGACGTGCTCTTACAATCCACCATACTGCCAACCCAGTCAGCATCAGTATATCCATTTAGCCTCAAATTCCAGGCAGTGTATCTCAATCCATAGTTGATTGTGCCGCGAAGATATCTCAAGAGATTCTTAACAACAATCCAATGTATGCGATGAGGCTCGACCATAAATTGACTCAACGTATTCACAGCGAAGCATATGTCAGGACAGGGTTTACCAAGAACATCAAGGCCCCCACAAGTTGTCTATACTCGGAAGGATTTGCCAATTCGGGTCCAGCAGCACTTCCACATAACTTCTTGAAGTTCAATTCCATCGGAATAGACACAGACTTGCAATCCACCATCCCACATCTCTTGAGCAACTTCACAATGTATTTTCCTTGAGAAAGGAAAATCTCACCTGGCTTTTGCCAGACCTCTAGGCCTAGGAAGTGGTGCATCAGACCTAGGTCCTTCATCTCGAACTCGAAAACCAACTCCCTCTTGATAAATGAGAGGGTCTACACCTGTCAGAAAAAGATCATCCACATAAAGGACCAAAATGAGAGGCGTGTCCTTTTCAATCTTGAAATATAGGTTAGAATCAGCTTCGCTCCTTATAAATCCCAGCTTCATAAGATAGTTATCAATCCTCTCATACCAAATCCTAAGGGCTTGCTTCAACCCATAGAGGGCTTTCTTCAACCTGCACACGTGTGTCCTTCAATCTTGTACTTCAAACCCCTCAGGTTGTTCTACGTAGACTTCCTCCTTAAGCGAGCCATGCAAGAAAGCAGTCTTAACATCCATTTGGTGTAGGCTCCATCCTTGAGAAGCAACAAGGGAAATAATGGATCGAATAGTGGTATATCGGGCAACCGTGCAAATAAATCATCATAGTCCACTCCTTCCTTTTGAGAGAAGCTTTGAGTAACAAACTTGGCCTTGTATTTTTCAGCACTCTCATCAGCTCCATGTTTGATTTTGTAAAGCCATTTAGAAGTGACCACAGACTTGTCCTTGGGTCTAGGAACCACATCCCAGACATCATTCTTCATGATTGATTCATACTCCTCATTCATCGCATCCTTCCATACTTGGTGTTTCACGGCTTCTTCGAACATACATGGCTCAGATTGAACAATAGTACTCATAGCAGCTAAGTACCCTTGATACCTGTTCGGCTTCTTACTTTCACGAAATGTCCCTCTTGGAGCAATATGTCTTTCAGCATCTTCGAGAGTATCTTTGAGCCACAAAGGTCTTTTCCTTGAGGTAGAGGGATCACTAGGAGGTGGATCAATGGGATCCATCGGGCATGAATTCATCTGTCAGAGATTCATCCTGCTTCCCTACAACATCATCATTGTCCTTCCTTGGGATAGGTTGATCTCTAGCTTTCCCAAGGGCAGAATCTTCATTGAAAGTGACATCATGGCTTATTTCCACTTCTCTTTCACCAGGCACATAGATTCTATATGCCTTCAAAGTTTCACTGTAGCCCACAAATGTTCCTTTCTTCCCAGATGCTTCTAACTTGTTTCTTTTCTCTTTAGGCACATGAAAATACACGGGAAAACCAAATATTAAAATGAGAAACATCAAGTTTCTTACCAAAGAAGACTTCTTCGGGTGTCTTGAAATCCAATGCTTGATGCGGGCTGCTATTTTGAACATATATGGCAGTGTTGGCATCTTCTCCCCATAAGAACTTTGGTAGGCCTTGATCATGGAGCATAGCACAGGTGGCTTCCATGATTGTTCGTTTCTTCCTTTAAGCAACACCATTTTGCTCAGGAGTGTATGCAACAGTTGTCTCCCTCTTAATGCCATCCTCTCTGCAAAAGTCACTGAATTTGTTTCATTCATATTCATTCCATTATCGATCTGCAATATCTTGATCTTCTTCCATGTTTGATTTTCCACCAAGGCTTTGAAAGAATAGAACCATTTGAACACTTCGTCCTTCTTCTTCAAGAAATAGGTCCACGTTTTGCGAGGGAAGTCATCCACAAAAATTTCATAGTACAAGTATCCTCTTAATGATGTTACGGACAACATACCAAATAGATCAAAATGGACCAATTGAAGAATGTCGGTAGTTTGACTTTCACTTGAGGGGAATGGTCCCCTTGTAAGTTTTCTAGTTGCACAACCTTGACAAACACCTTCAGGATTTATTTTGAACTCAAGCATACCTGTGACCATCCTCCTAACCCCAGGTAAGCCTTTGTAATGAAGGTGAGCAAATCTTCGGTGCCATAATTCAGATTGAAGAGAAGTATCACAAGTCATAGCTCCCAAAGGACTTCCTCCAACTTGATAGAGACCTTCAACCCTAAATCCAAGTGTAAATGCATCTTTAGGGTTTCATTGCCAAATATGTACCTTTCCATCAATGAATGTTATATTGAAGCCTTTATCTTCCATCACAGAAATAGACACCGAGTTCTTCTTCAAATCAGGCACATACAACACTTCTTGTAGATGAATGGTTTGACCTTGATTCAAGTGAAACCTTGATTCAAGTGACGAGTGACCGTACCTATTTCTGGAATTTCCTGTCCTTTTGGGAGGTCAACCATTTCCATCTCGAGTAGTGAGAGCATTCCTTTTTCTTTTATTGTTGAACTTGTTGTTCCTTTGATTGCCATTGCCTTTAAAATTGTTGTGATTGTTGTTGTCATCATCCCTTGGAGTATCCTTCTCGTGAGGACACTCTCTAGCACAGTGGCCAAACCTGTTGCAATTGTAACACCTTCCTTTTCTTCCTTCTTTGAATCCCTGCTTGAATCCTTGACCTTGTCTTTTTGGACCAGCATTGTTCTTCCACTTTGCATGAGCGGAGAAAGCAGTAGGTTCATTTCCATTTGAAGGCTTGTCTCTCTCCATCATGTTGGTCTCTCCTTGTGTGCATCTAGCCAATAATTCATCGAAACTAGGAATCCTGTCATCGTTAAGAATAGTGGTGTTAAACACATCCCATGCTCTTGTAAGACCTCCAAGAGCAATGAGAGTGAGCTCCCTGTCAGCAACAACTTCTCCAATATATAGAAGATCATTCTTGATTTCTGTAATCCTCATGATGTAGTATTTGGTAGACTCCCTTTGTCCATTTTGATATCCTTCAACTTATTTTTGAGAAAGAGGATTTGATTTGCATTGTTCACTTTGAACATCCCAACCAGCTTATCATACATCTCCTTAGATGTTTCTAAATCAAAAATATAAGCAACCAAATGCTTTTGAATAGAGTCTATAATGATTCTTTTAGCTTTGACCTCACCTTTCTTGTATTTCATCTTTGCAGCAGCAGGTGCATTTGAAAGAGGCTCCACCACTCTTCCCTTTACATAGTCCATAGCATCATTCTCTTCCAAAGTCAAATCCAAAGTCATCTTCCATGCATAATCTACGGATTTGTCCTTGAGCTTATCCTCGGATTTGAAGTATGATGTAGTCGCCATTGAAGCTAGACCAATATTCTTGTCCAACAACTCTTTCCTAGTGATTGCTTTTATCTCTCTTGATTGGGCTTTGTTTTCATCTAGGCTCTGATACCATGTTAATTTTACTTAACAATGGTATGTTCTATGCTTAGCACAATTACTTCAATGTTTTTTTAGCATCCTAATGACAATTTCCAATTTAGATTTCGAGTAGTAATCGCATTAACCATTAATCACATTGACAGTAAATGTAGATAAAACATGAAACAAAATGCAGAAGACAAGCCAAGACAAGAGAACACCAGATTTGGTGGATGCTAGGGAAAAACCCCAATGTGGGGAAAACCCTTTGATCAATTCTTTTTATTGTTATATCAAAATGTTCAGCAGAGAGAGAGAGAGAGTACAAAAGTCAAATTGACTTCCCCAATTCAAAATCAAAACAACCCTGTCAAAATTTGTAGTCAACTGTGGTTAAATCAAAAAGTCAACATTGGTCAAAGCAGCAATAGAAAGTCCTCAAAACAGCTCGATCTTCCCCAATCTAATTCAGCCTGATCAAGAGCTCAAAGTTAGGCCAAAACAATCACAGAATATGTGGTCAAACTTGGTCAAACTGTTGCCTTGAAATCTATGGTCAACCTGTAATTTGGTCTGCGGGCAAAGTGCTCAGAAAACATCGGTTTTTGTGCCAAAAGTTGTGGCCTACTAAGACAAAAATATCCCCAAAAGATTGAAGTCAAATGATGCCCAGAAGGTTTTGGTCAACACTAGTCAAACTGTAGTCAACTACGTAATTTTGGCCCTGTAATTCAACTTATGAAATTCGTCCTTTTCTATCCACACGTGTGAGAGAGAATAATGCCTAATGTAGTACGAACCAAATGAGAGAAGGAGAGAGAGTGTGTGAGTGAAGAAGATGCCAAATGAGGTGAAAGGGCACTTGTATTTATACAAGTCATTGAGGGCAAAGTGACACATCCATTGGCCTTTCTGAGCCTACATGATGATGTGGCTGACCTTGACAATTTGCACGTGTGTGGGCATAAATTCAAAATCACACTTCTGCTTGTCCAAATGAGATGATCTTTATATCAATGTTGGTCCTCTCAAAAAGAGGAATTCAATGCAATCATCATCTCCGTCAAATGAGTTGTCTTAAGGTGGAATTTGGCCCTAGTTGCCAACTTTAACAAGAACACACATTTGAGATCGATTTCCTTGGGCAGTTTGATTTTCCAAAGAGCCACAACAGTTGTCGGAAGAGTTCGAGCCAGAGAAGGGAAGCAAAGACAAAGAGGGGTATGGATAGTGATCAGGAGGAAGTTTTCCAGATCCGAAGAGGTAGTAGCAAGTGGCAGAATTATTCCACGCAAAAGTTGCGCAAGGGCTGCGCAGAAGCTTCAGCAAAGCAGTTTGAATTAGCTGGAGAGGAAGTCGATTCAGCTTCCAGAGGTCAGGAAAGTCTTCCAAAGTCCTGGACAGTCACTTCCAGCAGCAAAGACAAGCAGGACAGCTTGATCAGAGGTCGAACAAAGCCACACATGTGAGACGTAGAGCAAGGACTGCGCAGAGGGCATGTGCAAGGGTTTGGATGCCCAGATTTTATGGAGGAGCCAATTTTGGCCAAGTATGGGGATGGATATCGAAGGCGAGTGAAACATGTTTTTCAAAGTTTTGGGTCCATATCTCTTGTTTGTTCGGTGGGTGTTATGTCTTCTCCTTAGTATATCCCTCCTGAGTGAAGCGATACATTACTTCAAAGCCATACTTCGTAAAATAGGGCGGGCGGCTACTTTGGGGAAGGATAGAAAGAAGTCGATCAGTTCAGTACTCAGCTATTATATCGGATAGTTTGGCATTTCATCTGGTATGGCATTTGGTCCAGGCAGGAAGAGATATGGAACTTGCTAGTAAGGGAATAGAATCCTTTCGCGGAAAGGGATACGAGAAGTACGGGAATCTGTTAGCCGTCCCAAAACAAGTGAATCCGGCAGCTTGAATTAGAGAGGCGGGTGGTAGGGCTTTTCAATCGTGGTAATTGAAAGACTGAAAGGTAGCGTATCCCATCCACCCCATGCATCCAGCCAGCTATTCAAACAAGAGCCTTGCTGCCTTGCCGATGGTAGGTCTCCTGCTTACTTACGCTAGGGATCGAACAACTCAAGTACACAGTCATGCGCCATACTCACAGTCTTTACTAGAACCTCTGCTCAGTCGATCGGGATTGCTTATGGAGAGAGAATTTTCTCTCTAATTACTTTTGTCAAATACTTGTTGATTGGATAGCCAGTTGGACATCCATAGATTGTACTCAGATTATTTCACTATTGCTTAATAATAAAATCCTGCAATTGTTGCACCGATTTTCCCAAGTTGGGTTTTTCTAGGGACATTTATCCAAAAATAATTGTGTCATATTTTTGTATGTGTGCCCCAATATTTTCTCAGATTCTAGTTTATTTTCCGCAATATTTTTGTGAAGATTGCAGTGTGATTATTTCATTGTTGCCATAGCAATAAACTGCATAATTAGTTTAAAGTTAGAAGAAATAATTCCAGTTACTGCAATAAAAATTTTAGTGGTGAGATTTTCACATATTATCAGAGCGATTTTGATCAGACAGGAAGCTCAGAAAGCAGAAACAGAAATTCGTTGTTCAGAGGGAGCAACAGAACAAATTTTTGGTGGTTGCGCAGAGCCTAAGCATAGCAGTGCAAGTTGCTTGAGCAAGTTCAATTTTTCAGTGCAGGCTGGCAGAAAACTTCGGCTTGCCAATTCAAGTGATTCCAGCAGGCAGAAGGGCAGTTGTAGCTCAAATTTTTGCTGAGCAAATTCCTTGTTTAGGCACAAAAGAGTTTAGCAGCAGTAGGATCAATGTCGGGTGGAAGAGGAAGTGCACACACACACAAAATTTCTCTTAGAAGGTTTCTAGTCTAGAAATCTAATTTTCTAGATGCATTCGGCAGTCGCTGCAAGCAGAGTTTCTCACTCCATAAGGGAGTGTGAGTAGCAGATTCAGCAACTGAGCAAAGGAAGAGGGAGATTTTTGTCCAGATTCAGAGATGGCCACAGTTGGGCTTAGAGATCAGGATAGGTTGGAGGGAGCCTCCAACTTTGTCATCTGGAAGGCCATAATGACCTTCTTGCTAGATGAATTTGATCTGAAGGCCTAGGAGAATGTGGTGGCAGTACCACAAGATGCAGATCAGTTAAAGGAATATAGGAAAGAGATGGTGTTAAATTTGGACAACTAGGTCCAAACTCCATGTTCTGATGCTCAGATTAAGAGGCTAATATTTTTGTTGGATTCCTCTTTCTGAGAGGTGTAAAATCCATATAAAAATAGTCTTAATCCGATGAGCAGAACTTATATTGTGAATTTATTATTCTTAATAAATTATATGTGCAAGGTCACCCAGTTTTGTAATGTAGGCTCACATGCCCAACAGATGTGTCACACACCACTCATTGATGGATATATATACAGGAAAAGTTGGAGAGAATTTCATCACAACTCAACTCACATCTTCCTCTCTCATCTTAGAGAGTACGCTACCTGGAGGACAAATTTCAGCCACACGTGGGAAGGACGAAGAGGACAGACCGTACGGATTTTCTGCTGCTAGGGTTTCTGCTGCTAGGGTTTCGCAGAAAGTTTGACCAGCGTTGACTTTGGTCAACGCTTGGTCCAATCAAGCTGAAAATTGGTGGAAAGTTCGATTTTTGAAGGCCGTACTATCTGGCACAAAAATCGAGGTCAAAGGGTTGACCGTTTTGCTGCTGCGTTGACTTTTAGCTTGCTGCCCCTGCGTTGACTTTTCAGGACAGCGTTGACTTTTTGTAGAATTGACTTGGGTTGACTCATCTACTAGTTGGAGGGATCTTGTGACACATCTGGGCTGGCTGACCAAAGGAGACTTTGCTGGTTGAAGCATCCTGTTGACCGCCGAAACGAACACACATTTTTCCTGTTTCTGATTTGTCTTCTGTAAGATCTGCTTATATGTTCTATCTGCATTTTGCTTAACTACTTGTATGATTGCTGTGAGAAAAGTGAAATTGCTCTTAGCATAGAACATCTACAAAACTTTACATGGTATCGGAGCTGAGGTGAAGACAAACTCTATCTATAGCAATCATCATCGAAGGAAATGGATTCCACTAAGCTTGAATTCAGGGAGAATGACAAGCTGACTGGAAGTGACAGGGAAGATTCAAGAACCCCCATCAAATGCCTCTGCTGCTGTTAGATCCAAGTATAAGAAGGGAGAAATCAGAGCAAAGCTGCTGATCAGGGAATCCATAAATAAGAGTCTGGTTGCCTACATATCTGAACTAGGCACATCCAAGGAGATGTATGACAAGCTGATACTTATGTTCCGAGTAAACAATGTGAACCAAGTACTATTCCTCAAGAACAAGTTGAAGAATATGAAGAAGGGCCGAGACGAGTCTATTCAAACTTTCTTTATGAAGTTGACCGAAACCAGGAACAATCTGCTAGCTATTGGGGAGACAATAGCTGATCGTGAGATGGTTCTCACCGCACTTGGAGGACTTTCATATGAATGGCAAGTATTCACAACTACCATTCTCAACAATAATACCATCCCTAACTTTGATGAGCTTCTGTCTAGATGTATGCAAGAAGAAACAAGGATGAAGGAATTTGATAATGAAAGAAATGCTGCCTATGTTGCTCATTCCCGAAAGAAGAACTCTGGTGGTTCTAAGGACAAAGGAAGGACTAAGACTCAAGAGAAGAAGGGTAAATGTTTTACCTGCCATAGGACTGGACACTATGCTAGAGAATGCCCCTTCAAGAAGAATTCTCCCGATAGTGACGACAACAACAACAACCGAAGGAATGGGAATCGAAGAAATGACAAATCCAAAGGAAAGAGGAAGGCTCACTTTGAAGGAAACAATCCACCTTCTAAAAGGACCAGAAATACCAGGTATGAGGAGTCTAATGTTGTTGATAAAAGAAATGAGTATATTCTAATATCTGCTCTCTCAGCTGCATCTCCGCCCGACACTATGGATGTCTGGCTAATCGATAGTGGTGCCTCAAGACACATCACCGGATTCAAGGAAGCACTTTCTGACATGGTTGAAAGGGATACTAATCTAGAAATTATCCTTGGGGATAATGCCTCTTATCCTGTGAAAGGGACCGGGACTGTGACCCTCCACTTGTCTCAAGGACAAGTCCTCCGTCTACAAGATGTACTCTATGTACCCAAATTGAAGAAGAACCTTGTGTCTGTATCTGCCATGGAAGACAAAGGATTCAATGTAACTTTCTCTGATGGAAAGGTACTCATGTGGAAGAAGAGCTTCAAGGAAGCTATCTCAATTGGTTTTAGAGTTGGTACACTCTACCATGTTGGAGGGAGTCCGTTGGGAGCTATGACTTGTGATACTATCCGTCAAACCGAACTATGGCACCGAAGATTTGGACACCTTCATTACAAGGCTCTTCCCGAAGCAAGGAAGGTGGTGACAGGGATGCCTGATTTTGGAAATAATCATGAAGGTGTATGTAAGGGCTGTGCTGAAGGAAAACATACAAGGGGACCTTTCCCCTCAAGTGTCACAAAGACATCTGAGATATTGCAACTGGTCCATTCTGATCTTTCCGATATGTTGCCTGTAACATCCCTGGGGGGATATTCTTACTATATGACATTTACTGATGACTTCTCTCGCAAAACCTGGATATACTTCTTGAAGAAGAAGGATGAGGCTTTCATGTGGTTCTGTACCTTCAAAGCCTTGGTGGAAAATATGACCGGAAAGAAGATCAAAATTTTGAGGACTGACAATGGCACTGAATATGAGTCAAATGAGTTCAAAGACTTTTGCAGAGAAGCTGGCATTAAGAGGGAGTCTACCACTGCATATACTCCCGAGCAGAATGGTGTTGCTGAACGCAAGAATAGGACTATTGTGGAAGCTGCCCGTGCCATGCTATATGACCAGGGTCTACCAAAGTTTCTGTGGGGAGAAGCTGCAAATACTGCTGTGTACATTCAAAACCGATGCCCTCATTCCGCTTTGGACTCCAAAACTCCCGAAGAGGTTTTCTCTGGTAAGAAACCTGATGTCTCACATTTTAGAATTTTTGGATGTCCTGTCTATTTTCATGTGCCGAAAGAAAAGAGAAGTAAGCTGGATGCTACTAGAAAGAAAGGAATGTTTGTGGGCTACAGTGAGACTTCTAAGGCATATAGAGTCTATGTACCTGGTCAAAGGGAAGTAGAGATAAGCCATGATGTCACTTTTGACGAAGATGCTTCCCTGAAGAAAGTAGTAGATCTTCCTAGATCTGAAGAAAATCATGAAGAAAGACCTGGAAATCTGGAAGAACCCCAGGATGAGACTATGCCTGATGTTGAAGGGCCTATGGACCCTATTGATCCTTCCCCTTCTCTAGGAAAGAGGCCATCATGGCTCAGGGACACCCTCGAAGATGCTAAGGGTCATGCTGCCCCAAGGGGGACATTCCGAGAAAGCAAGAAGCCGTGTAGATACCAAGGGTATCTAGCTGCCATGAGTTCTATTATACAATCTGAACCTGGATCTTTTGAGGAAGCCATCAAGCATCAAGTCTGGAAGGATGCTATGCATGAAGAATATGAGGCTATTATGAAGAATGATGTCTGGGATGTGGTCCCGAGACCGAAGGACAAATCTGTTGTCACCTCTAAATGGCTCTACAAGATTAAACATGGACCTGATGGGAGTGCTGAAAAGTTTAAGGCAAGATTTGTTGCCCGTGGCTTCTCTCAAAAGGAAGGAATTGACTATGACGATATATTTGCACCTGTGGCACGATATACCACCATCCGATCCATCATAGCCCTTGCTGCTACGCAAGGATGGAGTCTTCATCAGATGGATGTCAAGACCGCTTTTCTGCATGGTGCAATAAAGGAAGAGGTGTATGTAGAACAACCTCTGGGATTTGAAGTTCAAGATCGAGACACTTATGTCTGCAGGTTGAAGAAAGCCCTCTATGGGTTAAAGCAAGCACCCAGAGCTTGGTATGAGAGGATGGATAGTTACTTGATGAAGCTGGGCTTCACTCAAAGCAATGCTGATCCAAACCTTTACTTTAAGGTTGTGGAAGGAAAGCCTCTCATTCTAGTGTTGTATGTGGACGACCTCTTCCTGACAGGTGATGACCCTCTCATTCATCAATGTAAGAGGGAGCTTGCTGCTGAGTTCGAGATGAAAGACCTAGGACTGATGCACTATTTCCTAGGCCTGGAGGTCTGGCAGAGACCTGGAGAGATTTTCCTTTCTCAAGGAAAATATATTGTGAAGCTTCTGGAAAGATTTGGGATGGTGGACTGTAAGTCCGTGTCGACACCAATGGAACTCAACTTTAAGAAGTTGAGTGGCAGCACTGCAGGGCCTATCTTGGCCAATCCTACTGAGTATCGTCAACTCATAGGAGCTTTGATGTTCTTAGTGAACACCCGTCTGGACATATGTTTTGCAGTGAATACTTTGAGTCAACAGATGGTTGAGCCTCATCATTTTCACTGGGTTGGTGCCAAGAATCTTTTGAGATATCTTCGGGGCACGATAAACCATGCGCTGAGATACACTGCCGGGAGTGTGATACTCCGTGGATATACTGATGCCGATTGGGCTGGCAGTGTGGTGGATCGTAAGAGCACATCTGGATGCTGTTTCAATCTTGGTTCTGCTTCGATCTCATGGATGAGCAGGAAGCAGAAGTCGGTGGCTTTGAGCACCACGGAGGCTGAATACATTGCTGCTAGTATGGCCTGTTGTGAAGCAGTTTGATTGAGGAAGCTCTTTAGTGAGCTGTTCCAACATGTGCTAGATACCACTGTGATACTCTGTGATAATCAGAGTGGGATTCGTATGACTGAGAATCCTGTGTTCCACGACCGATCCAAGCATATTGATATCAGGTACCACTTTATCCGGGATATGGTACAGCGAGGCGCCGTAAGGCTCGATCATATAGGAACTGATGAGCAGGTCGCGGATATTCTCACTAAGCCCCTAGGGAAGGTCAAGTTCCTAACCTTCCGTGAGAGTCTTGGTGTCGTGGAAAGACCCTATGATGTGGGTCCTGTTGGACGATGAGCTCTGGGAGCTCTGGGGGGCTTTGGGGATAGCTTCTCGAAGCTATAAGCACTCATAATGCTTTTGCCCCACCCTTGTGATTATTGAGCTGGTTCGCCACTCATTTATCTGTGCCCCGTATGCATCCTACCCATTGAGTTCAGGGCTCATGGGAAGTACCTCTCATTTGGCCAATGAGGTGTGGAAAAGTTAGAGACTATTAGCAAAGACTGATGGACGCATCAGAGATTGCCGTACTCTCTATCTAGGATGGCATGGTCCAACCACTTGATCTGGGATCAAGATTTGTGAGGTCTGGGACCTCTGGACTGACTATGTCAGTCGGGGAATGATGTCTTTGTGACTGACCCACTTCTGTTCTAAAATAAAGAAGCCAGCAAAGCAAGTTTCGGCGGGATGACTCACGATGTTGATTGCACTAATAAATGGAGTTCTCCCTAGTTGAGAGGGAGTGTTAAATTTGGACAACTAGGTCCAAACTCCATGTTCTGATGCTCAGATTAAGAGGCTAATATTTTTGTTGGATTCCTCTTTCTGAGAGGTGTAAAATCCATATAAAAATAGTCTTAATCCGATGAGCAGAACTTATATTGTGAATTTATTATTCTTAATAAATTATATGTGCAAGGTCAGCCAGTTTTGTAATGTAGGCTCACATGCCCAACAGATGTGTCACACACCCCTCATTGATGGATATATATACAGGAAAAGTTGGAGAGAATTTCATCACAACTCAACTCACATCTTCCTCTCTCATCTTAGAGAGTACGCTACCTGGAGGACGAATTTCAGCCACACGTGGGAAGGACGAAGAGGACAGACCGTACGGATTTTCTGCTGCTAGGGTTTCTGCTGCTAGGGTTTCGCAGAAAGTTTGACCAGCGTTGACTTTGGTCAACGCTTGGTCCAATCAAGCTGAAAATTGGTGGAAAGTTCGATTTTTGAAGGCCATACTATCTGGCACAAAAATCGAGGTCAAAGGGTTGACCGTTTTGCTGCTGCGTTGACTTTTAGCTTGCTGCCCCTGCGTTGACTTTTCAGGACAGCGTTGACTTTTTGTAGAATTGACTTGGGTTGACTCATCTACTAGTTGGAGGGATCTTGTGACACATCTGGGCTGGCTGACCAAAGGAGACTTTGCTGGTTGAAGCATCCTGTTGACCGCCGAAACAAACACACACATTTTTCCTGTTTCTGATTTGTCTTCTGTAAGATCTGCTTATATGTTCTATCTGCATTTTGCTTAACTACTTGTATGATTGCTGTGAGAAAAGTGAAATTGCTCTTAGCATAGAACATCTACAAAACTTTACAGATGGCAAAGGCGAAGCGGATGATCTTGGATGATGTTCAAGACCATATAGTCTCACATATATCTAGCAAGAACACGGCAAAGGAGATGTGGGATGCTCTAGACCAGCTATATCAGAATCCTCCGAGCAGCGAAAGATGTTCCTATAGGAAAATCTAAGAAACATCAAGATGCAGAAAGGTGAAGGCATAGATCCCTTCCTCACCAGGATTCAGGAAATCCAGGATCAACTAGCAGTCATTGGCAAAGTGTCTCAACCTACAGAGCTTGTGTGTTTGGCACTGAACAGTGTCTCAGAGGAGTGGCAAGTCTTTGTCCAAAGTATCTTGGGTCGAGAGAACTTGCCTAGGTGGGACAGGATGTGGTCAGACATGCAACAGGAGGAGATGAGGCAAACTCTAGTAAGAGCTCCATCAGCGGAAGCAGTAGCAAGGGTTTGAAGGGTGAGAAGGAAGAGGAGAATGTGGCCCTTGCATCAAAGGGTCCCAGTCAGGGACAGGGGGAGAAGAAGAAGAAGAAGGACCTATCTAAGGTCAAGTGCTTCAGGTGTGGCGAGTTTGGCCACTACAGTACTCAGTGTCCTCTCAGGAAGAAGGACAAGCAAGAGAAGCAGGACCAGGCAGCAATGTCCGCAGAGATAGACAAGTTGTCCTCTAGGCTGGAGGAAGACTTCGCCATGTTTGCAGCTATACCTCTAAGAGTGAGGTGGGGCAATATGGAGCTATAGTCCCAGAGCAGTGTAGAGGTTTGGGCAAGGTCCATTGAGGTATCCTCCTCATGGATCATTACCTTGCTACAGGAGCCCACAGTGTTCAATAGCAGGATGGATCAGTGTTAGTGATGCAATCAGATTCTAGAGTGACAGTTGCACACTAGTACCAGTCAGGTGCTAAGAAGCACAGTGCAGTATTGACAGCAAAGCGGGTGGCTCAGTGCAGAGTTGGTAGCAGCGCAAATTCTTCAGTGGACAGTGCAAAGGCTAGTAGCAATCAGATACTCAGGAGATAGATGCAGCACAAAGACACAGTTGATTCAGTATTTCAGATGCTTCTCAATTGCAGTTGCAGCAGCAACAAATGAGATGGAGTTGCAGTGCAGATGCAGAGTTGGCAGCAGTATAACAGTGTTAGCAGCAGCACAGATGCAGCATCAAAGTTGCACAGTGGTTGGTGGGCAGTGGCAGTCAGTCGCAATGGCCAGACATCAGCAGCGTATGGAGGGTGATGCAAAGACAAAGTGTTGAAGCAATAGTGCAGCACTAGAACACCTTCCTCGCTAAGAGGGAGTGTTAGTTTTTGTAGCATCTGAGCTGCTCTAGTCTCGAAACTTCGTGGAGAGTCTAAAACTCAGGAGTTCTTCATAACCCAAAAAATGTTTCTGGAAATTCCATCTAGAAGTGTCTCAATTAGATTATTAGCCTATTTTTAAATATTTCTTAAGTCTAAACTTAGGAAAAGGAATCAGTATTAATTGAGAAAGGTGTGAATCATCTAGAAACTCACATGGATCGATCCACATATGATCTCATCCATTGATTAAGGTTTAATCTTGGTCGTTGGAGTCCCAACTGGAGTCGATGGGTAGATGGAGAACACACACTTGAGATCTATTTCCTTGGGCAGTTCCATTTTCCAAAGAGCAACGGCAATTACCGGAAGAGTTCGAGCCAGAAAAGGGAAGCAAAGACAGAGAGGGGCAGCGACAGTGATCCAAAGGAAGTTTTCTAGATCGAAAGAGGCAACAACAAGTGGCAGAAATACTCCACCCATAAGTTGCGGAAGGGCTGCGCAGAAGCTTCAGTAGAGTAGTTCAAATTAGCTGGAGAGGAAGTCAATTCAACTTCCAAAGTCCGGGAAAGTCTTCTAGAGGCCCGGAGAGGTACTTCCAGCAGCAAAGACAAGCAGGACAGCTTGATCAGAGGCTGAACAGAGCCACACATGCGAGAGGTTGCCCAAGGGTTTGGACAGCCATATTTTCTGGAGGAGCCAGTGTCGGGATTGCTTGTGGAGAGAGAGAATTTTCTCTCTAATTACTTTTGTTAAATACTTCTTGATTTGATAATCAGTTGAGCATCCATAGATTGTACTGAAATTATTTCACTGTTGCTTAATAATAAAAACCCTCAATTACCGCACCAGTTTTCCCAAGTTGGGTTTTTCGAGGGACATTTCTCTAAAAATAATTGTGTCATATTTTTGTATGTGTGTGCCAGTAATTTCTCAAATTCTAGTTTATTTTCCGCAGTATTTTTGTGAAGATTGTAGTGTGATTATTTCGTTGTTGCTGTAGCAATAAATTGCATAATTGATTTACAGTTAGAAGAAATAATTCTAGTTGCTGCAATAAAAATTCCAGTGGTGAAATTTTCACAAACTTCGCCATTGCTATAACAATGGAACCACTCCCTCTTGATCTATACTTATTGTGCACACTCTGATTCACTGGCCCTTCAAAGTAGCTCTGATACCATGTTGAATTTCCATGGCACTCAAGAATCTGATTTGAGTCTCATAATCTTTGACGCAAATACACTCAAATGCCACAACAAACTACTTTGCACAGTGGAATAAACACAGTCGTAAATCAAATAGTGCACAATATACAATTTTTCACTTTTTCAACCCAACTTCGTTATATTAACAATCTTTAATACAACAGTCTAAGGCTCTCATACCAGGGATCATGACCCTCATACAATCAACCTAATACAAGACAACACTAGGGCTTGGTGTCAATCACTTTGACAACCAATCTACCATGAACCAGATACAACTGACTTACTTTTTGATGTAGCGTGCTCCTCACCTCCTTTCAGTCCATGTACCCTAAACACATTTGTTGGTCCTTTTGCTTCCCAATCTGTAGCACACCAATCTGCCTCTATCAGTGAGCGTGGCTTCTTTAGGTCATTGAACTCGGCACAATCACTTATGCCCTCTAGCTTCTCCTTAGTCCACCAAGGATATCAACACAGTGGACTTCTACTACTACCCACTTTTGTCACACTTGTTGCTCTAATGATGACAAATCTAGGGCACGAAGGCTGCCCACTTTTCACTGAAGAAGTACTTCTCTAAACAATGAACTAGGGCTAAACAACGAGACCTCTTGCTTGCCCTTTTAGTCCTTCAAAGTCTGCGACCCTTAGGCTCCAGTATTCTACCCTACTAACAACCTTCTAGTCCTTTACAAGGTTGTACTTTAGAGCACAATGTGACAACTACTACAGTCCTCTAATCTGCTCTTAAGCTACCACACAAATTGTCCCAAACTAGACCACCAAACACCTAGCAAAATTCACCAACAAGGAGGACACAAACCCTGAACTAGGATGCTACCTTCTGCCACCAAACTCGGCCCTGTGCATGCTACAACCCTAAGGTTTTTTAGCCTAGTTAGGGCACCAGACCAGCCCAAGTCCAGAACTCAAAACCACTACAAATTTTTGTGTTGACCCTCTCCAACGGACCTCCTTTTCTACACTGTTGCTTGTCCTCCTTCACCCTGCTTTTCCAACACTTGTGACCATAGACTAGCCCTGAACTAGGGCTTGGTCCCAATTGCAACAACACAAAAAAACTCTTGACCATGTTTCCCAAGATAGGTCAGCCCAACGCATGCTAGATCTGTCCTCAAAACACTTGGCTAACCTCCTCCACTCTACCTTGACCTGCCATAAAGAGAACCACAAAATGCCCTTCTCCTTCACTTTGGCCAATCCTTTCTTAGATGTGACTGCCTCAGAACCTCTGGTGTCCTCCACTATGACGAGTTTTGCACTTGTGTTGGATGCCAAATGAGGTCTCCTCTCTTCTTATTTATATGCTTCTTTGATGGCAACATCTAGCCCTCTCTAGGGCCTTCTTAAAGTCAAGTCAACTTTATCTTTTTTCCCATTACACATAAACAAAAATTCTTGTCCCTCATTTAACAAAGCCTCCCTTGATTTTCTTAGTAGCCCCTTGCTCCATTAAGGGTGCCACACATGCTACAAGGGTTCATCCATCAAAACACAACTTGGTTACGATCCCACCACTTTGGGTAAAAAACCCATCACTTTGGTACTTAGCCCACAAATGGCTTTTGTGGTGCCAACCCACACAAGCCTAGTACCCAGGGTTGTGGAGTACTTCCCAAGCTACAAATCCCAACAGTTTATGGCCTATCCACTCTGTATCACGAATATTTTATGTATTGTGACCTTATCTCTAAGCTCTGTAAGAGATAGTAGATACAAAAATTATATTATATTCTTAAGGCTTTGCTTAGAGGATATTATTATTTTAATGCGAAGGGTGTTTGACCTTTCATATAAATAAGAGTAGCACTTCTCATTTGTAAATCATTGCTACTTGTGGAGAAACATCCTTACTTGTCTAGTATTTATCTTTTTTTTAGAGTGATGGATGGATAGTTAGAGCGACTTCTTGTGGCGATTGTCTTGTAGATGGCTTTACTTCTTTATGGATGTTCATTATTTGGGTCTTGAATATTGAAAGATTTTTTGTAATGTCCCTTCCTAAATTATTTTGGAACAAGATTTATTTCTACATTTTGGGGGCCAATAATGGTGAAGACGGGGCCCATTTGATTTTTGATAAAAGACTTAGGAGCTAGAGACAAGTTAATTTTATTTTATTTTGTTTTGTTAATGATATGTGGGGACCACCCACATAAGAAATACACACTCCTTAAGCCAATGATTCGAAATGAATGAGGGAAGAAAAGGCAAGAAGAAAGGCTCCACGAAAGTTATAAAAGGAAGTTGGCACACTTCATTTAGCATTCTTGGTTTATCGAATTTGATTCTGTTGTTTAGTCAGGTCACTTGCTGTTTAGCAAGAGTTTTCTAAGCGGAGAACTCACCCTTTCTTCGAGGGACTTCAAGTGCCACCCTAGAGAGGTTCATCCATTATCATCTGATGGAGATTTGTAGAGAGATTTCCAGCATTTGTATTCAGTTCACCCCAGCAGTGCATATTTCTGGAGGACACAGTAGTGGATCTAGTGTGGCCATTGCAGCATTCTTCCAAAGGGCTATTGCCACGAAAATTAGAAGAATAAGGCTCAATAGATTTGTTGGCTATTGGGTGAGTTTGAGGGCTGGAAGTGGCAGCAATATTTAGGAGTGATTTTGTAGACTCTGTGGCCAACGCAGAAGAGAGAAACTAGGCATACGTGGGAGATAGAGTTTCAGCCATTGGGGCTATTGCTTTATGGGAGAAACAAGGGAAGTACTGGTGGAATTGATTGCTACATTTCAGGAGTGTCTAAGGAGGATTTTGTTGGTGGTTTGACAGACAGCCTGCTTCAACAGCTATTAGAAAGCAGAGGGCTTTTGGGGGTCGATTTTGGAAGGTCAAAACCAGGCCAAACCATTTCTAGGTATTTTTGGGTTTTTGACAAAGACCTCAGAAATAATTTTGCAAAATTTTTTGAACACCGGAGATGGGGTTTTCAGCCATATCTTTGCAGCAAACGGTGCAAAATTGGTGGGGACTACGCAGTGCCTTTTGGGGGTCGATTTTGGGAGGTCAAAATCAAGCCAAACCATTTCTGGGTTTTTGTGGGTTTTGCCTGAGGAGCCTAGATATGAGTTTGCAAAATTTTCTAAGCACCGAAGGTGGGGTTTTCAGCCATATCTTTGCATCAGACAGTGCATAATTGCTGGGGACTGCGCAATGCAACGATTGGTCAGTTGATTGTAGCTCTGGGTTGTCATTGCTTCACCTGGGCTTTGCTCCGCTTGCCTTTGAGGCAAGCCCAGGTGCATTCCTTCCATATTTTGTACTCTTGCACCAGTTTATAATAAAATGGCTCAGCTGCTTCCATATTTCTGATAGTTATGGGCGTTTTCTAATTGTTTGAAATTTCTGTGGTGAAAATTGTTTTTTGCATGCATATAATTATTTTTCCTATTTTGGAACATTACAGTGGTATCAAAGAATGATCTTGGCCCAATTGTTGGTAACCATTAAGATCATGGAAGATTTGGGCATGTAGGCAATGTAACAAGTGAAAACATAGAAAAACCCATGGCTCAGGAGAAATTCAGTGTGCAGAAATTCTGGGGTAGAATCCATTGGGACAATGAGAGGTTGGCCCAGTTGAGGAGGGTGACAGACCATACCAATCCTCATCCTTACAGCAAAGACACTAGAGTTACACAGACTGTGGGGGTGCAGCCATCTACACCATGTGGGGTAAATCGACAAACTTGGGACACCAGATCTCCTCAAAAGGAGTAGACAGGACAGGAACAGTTAGAGGGTGAGACTAGGAGGCACTTCTGCTGATGGAGACCTGGCTTTAGATATGAGGGGCCTGAGGAGGAGATTGAGCATGAGGCAAAGGACACGCGAGAGTGTGAGGAGCACATTGGTATACCCAGTGTGGCACAAGAGTCACCATTGTTGGAGGCCTCTTTGATAGCACCAGTTGACACCTTGGGGGAGAGAGTAGAGCATACACCCATAGGGCCATCCATTAACGAGGTGTCAGGAGACACAGACATGTCCACCGTTGAGGAGGTGACATCCGTTGTTGAGGTATCCATTGATGAGGTATCTGGGGTTGTGACCGAGTTTTCAGGTGATAGCAATACACGACAGGATGATGAGGTGCCGAGAGACATCAACACCCTTGATGAGGAGCCAATAGGTACAGAGGCACCCAAATCTACTGCGGGATGACAGTCACCTACAACAACATGGAAAGCACATGGAGGGGCATGAGCTAGTCATGGAGGGGCAGTTTATGACTCATGTTGAGCCCATGGTGGAGGAGGACGAGCAGTGTTCTTTGGGGCCAACCACTGACTTAGAGCAGATAGATGCACAGACCGTCAACAGAGTTGCAGTACTTCTAGATAGTAGCTCTCTTTGGGCTTATATAGATGGGGCTTGCAACATTGCTAGACTACCTTTGCACCACGGAGAGAGAGATGTAGAGACCCCCCGACAAATTTTATGTGTTGACCAAGATGGTGAGTTGAGGCGACATGAGCTACGCAGGGTGCAACACTCGCAGGATGGAGGGCTTGTTCTATGTGCTGGAGTTTGTGCATTTGATCCCTCTCTTGGGGTTGGATGGCGAGAGATTCTGAGTTGGTACCTGGTGGAGTGGGCTAGACTCATGGAGATGGTCGTAGTCCGGAGTGAAGCTCAGTGGGAGCTCTCAGACATCGAGGGTACTAGAGGCCCAAGTTGGCATTGGGATCCAGGCGGGGCTTCCTATCTGATATCATACATGCGGGATGGCTATGGCATTAATGAGGTAGTCAACCCAGTGCCTGAGCACATGCATTCCTTAGGGGAGTTCCAATTGGCGCTAGTGGCCAGGTGGTTTGTGAGAAAACTCCATTGGTTGTTTTGGCATGTTGGTTGCACATGGGGGCATAGGATGATTAGCATTCTCTAGCAAGAGTTGGTTGGAGGAGGTGGCATGGCTAGGCCACCGGACCGAATATTGTATGGAGACGATGTTCTCCTATTGAGGTTTAGGACTCAGGGGTCACAGAGGATCGGCACAGCAGAGATATCCCCTCTAGCAAGAGTGCACTTAGGGTGCTCAGGTCTACCAGGATGGACGAGGGGACATGACGCGTGTCATGGTGGGGTCACTAGTAGAGTGGTAGACACTTTAGCACATGCGGGATACAATGTTACAGGGTGGTATGACAGTAGGCAGTGGTACACAATACTACACAGAGTCGGGCCGTAGCATCCAGTGTTATATAGAGGGATATGGCCTGATGCATACAGACCCAATTCTAGGCCATAACACCTAGTGGTGTTCAGGGTTATGCAGCGAGGAGCAGTGGCATGCAGAGGCGCATGGAGATGCATGGTGGTACACCACAGCATTCTAGTTTACATTGTGGGGTAGGAAGAGTGACTCGCATCGCATTGAGGACACACGGGGAGTGACAAGTGCAATCACACAGGCAGGACACAGGATGGTATAGCCGTAACCGGGAGTATCCAATGGTGTACAGGGGCAGGTTGCGACATACAGTGGCATGTCAAGGACTGCGGTGGTAATTGGTGGTATGCAATGACACATGATGCGACGTAGCGGGTTCTTGGAGCATTGCCTCCAAGGAGACTTATGGACAGGGGCAGTAGGTGTAGCATAGGATGCAACTCACCTAGGATCAATGAGGACATTGTTGAGCATCTGGGGACACCATGTTTAGTGGAGGCAGGGCCTCGAGGGGGTTATCAGCAAATCCGAGGCGGAGAGAGGGTCGTCCGTAGGATTACTCTTGAGCATTCCGGCAGACTCTTGATCATACTCTTTAGGACATACCCACCCATCATCCTCCAATGTTGCTTACAGTCGCAGAGGGTTTGGTTGTTTCCCTTTGACACTCTCCATTCAAGCAACAGGGCATGGGAGGCTCACCCTAGGCAGTTGGATGAGACACCGTGTGTCATGGGCCGAGAGGAGACTCTCCAGTTGAGACACTTGGTAGGTGCACGAGTTGACGGTTACAGGCTTGGGGATGGCATGATTAATTGTTGAGGTAGCATATGTTCCACCCTTAGGCTCACACTTGGGGAGGTGACTAAGAGGGAGTTACATGGTGCTTTTTCAGCTAGACAACTCGAGGCATTAGGTGAGCATGAGGTGCAGAGGACGGTAGTCCTTGTTGGCAGGATGATGCCTCGACTTTCCACAATACCCAGGCGCATCATTAGGAGTTGGGATAGCAGATCTCGCTATGTGAGTTGGCAAGCACAGAGCAACTGGATATTCGCAACACTAGTTCTTGATGCTTGGTGCCTACCTATTGGATATCTACAGGAGGCAGAGACGAGTCTCAGAGGGGTCCCAACAACTAGCAGCATATCACAGCAGCAAGCAGAGAGGATTGAAGGTTGTGGACCTAAGTATGGTTATGGGATCCAGGGATCTAGTGGATTGGTGGGATACTCCATTCCTTAATGAGCATGGTCGGGATAACAGGCATACTAGTTCATTCACAAGCGAACACATGGGGGGTCACCGAAGCCCTCACCATAGGACGAGGCAGATTGTTGCTCAAGATTGGGGCTAGCCATGGAGTGATAGGCGCTGGCACTGTTCAGTCGCTTTGGCAAGATTGGCCTAGACTCAATCATCGCATAGATTATGGTTGAGAGTTATGGGAGAGGAGGTTCCATTACGAGCATGCTAAGCAGTCAGCCATGACCAGAGTGTCACGATGTCAGCAAGATAGGTTCCTTCTGTGACAAACAAGGGATTCTGGCATAACAGGGCTGAGCAGTTCAGCTACCTATAGAGGTGAGTTGGTTTCTAGAGGGAAGGGTCATCCAGATCTTCCATTTGGTTTTAGTGATTCGTTGATGGTGTGGGGAACTTCACTTGTGTGGCAAGGTGATCGACAGTGGGAGATCAGGGGAGGCTCGAGTAGACGAGGGTTCAATCCCACCAGGATTGGATTGCATCTTCAGGAGTTTACTCTTGTAATGCATGAGATGGACTACTTAGTAGGGAAATTTCATGGGGAGTTGGGCAGAGTCCTACATTATCATGATGTTCTACTTATTTCTAGTATGTAGAGGGCTTCTGGTACCTGTATCTGGTTGGATAGCGAGTGGAGCAAGGTGTGCTTCACATTGATTAGGATGGCTTATGATCCTGGTATCAAGGGATTCCTTCACGTCGGGACAGTGCTGAGATTAGGGATGAATCAACGGTACATTTGGGACTGACCCAAGTGGATGTTGGTGGCCACCCACCTATCCCACTTGGACCCCCACAACTGTCTCTTTCAGTTTTTCAGTTTCCTTAATTGTAGCACAATTTACAATTTTTAGCAATTTTTCGGGTCCTGAACTTCTGGAGTCATTTTGAGGCCTTAAACGACATTTTTTGGGAAAACTGGGAGCAACATGGGTTCATGGACCGATGTTGTTCATCCCAAAGTTGTAGTCTTCGGATAAATATTTCTAACGAGGTATTGTGCACGACAAACGGAGATCATATGTCAAAGTTACGACCTCAGGAAGTTGATGTACCAATTTACCCAAAACAAGGCCCATAGTTTGGTGCTTCATCTCCTAGGTTTAAGGTTTTGGATGTTTAGGGTTTTCCATTGTTTCTCAACAATAAACAGGCCTTCGAGCCTTATTGTAAGACAGTTCAAAGGCATGCAACTGCCACATCTCTCCTCATATATAAGCTACCATCGCCATAGCTAGTTTATTTCCATTTCTGTTTGTAAGCATATTTCAGTATTTTACATTGATGAAATGAAGTATTATTTCTGTTGCATCTCTGTATTTATGCTTATCTCTGTAATTTGTTGCGCTCCTGCATAAATCCGGATCAGTGGTATCAGAGGGGTCTGCTCTTTCTCTGTTTTTCTTTGCATGTCCCCAACGAGGTCGGGATATAAGGCGCTAGGGCTTGAACTGGTCGAACCTTTGCAAGACCAGCCTCGCAAATCCCGACGGCCTCCCATTGCAGATGAAAAGAAAGACGAGGGGGCAGGAGATCCTATCAAAATCTTGCTCGAAGAAGCCCGCAAGCGACAAAGGAACGCGATGATGGAAAACTTCACCCAGATCCTTTAGCAGCTACCCATGGGCGACGCATCTGCTTCCAACAGCTACTCTGGAAATGCCAGCCTTTAAGGTACAAGTTAACTTTGAAATCCCCATATTCGAGGGTCAGATAGACGCAGATGTCGTAGATAAATGGTTAAATCTGCTAGAAGGTTATTTTTCTGTTCATGATTTTTCCAGCCAGGAAAAGATCACTTTTGCACTTCTCAAAGCAGCCCCCCATGTCAAGGACTGGTGGGAAACCTACTGCGAGCAGAAGGATGAAAGTACGGGCTCACTATTTTCAGCCACACCCACTTGGAATTCATTCCGGGATGCCATCAAGGAGCAGTACTACCCTATCAAGAGCTATGAAGACAAATACATAAAGTGGACCACGCTACGGCAAGGAAGGGACCAAGATGTGCCGAAGTTCACAAATATTTTTCATACCCTTCGCACAAAGTTGGGTATCAAGGATTCTGAGCTGCATTTGGTACTAAAATACCACGGCTGCCTACATAGATACATCCAGGACGAGATGGAGTTCTTGAACATCTCCTCGCTCGACACAGCGTACCGATACGCTGTCAAGATTGAGCAGAAGTTTAAACAAAAGAAGCGAGACTTTGGATCTGCGAGTCCGAAGGACAAAGGACAAAGCAAGGTGGGGTGACCCAAGACAACCTGTTGAAGCCGCAAGAAAAGAACAACACCACGAAGTCAAAGAAGGACACAGGAAAGTGGTGTGAGATCCATAAGAGCTCCACTCATAACACAAGTGAGTGTCGGACCAAGCAGTCGCTGGTGGCCGAGTTGAAGGCTTCAAGATCAGATGCATGTTCCGACCCTGAGTTAGAACCTGACAAGGAAATGACAAAGGGAAGCAAATAATTGATGCAAATCCCAGCACCACTGTTGCCACCGCCAAGGTCCAAAAGAATGAGCCCGAAGATCCAAAGGAGGGGGAGCATCCTTTCCATTCACAAAAGTGGGTGAAGGGTTCGCCGCTGCAATTCATTGTCGATAGTGGCAGCCAAAAAAACCTCATTTCAGTAGAGGTCGTGAAGCGGCTGGGACTCCCAACCATACCACACCCGCAACCATACAGCATCGGACTGCTTCACCAAGGACGAGATCTCCGAGTTCACCAGCAGTGCCGCCTTCCCTACAACATCAAGCCCTTCACAGATGAGGTATTGTGTGATGTTGCACCTCTTGATGTTTGTGATGTATTATTAGGCCAACCATACTTGTGGAAGCAACATGTTGTGTATGAGTCAAGGCCTCGCGTTGTTATTATTTCTGTGCAATACATTATATAGGATACCGGAGGTAGCCCCACCTACCGCCACTTCTTTGATCTCTGCTAAGAAAAGCAGTAAGATCATCTCCCGGACTAGGAAATTTATTTTTTGTCTGGTTCGCTCTCAAAGTAAGGGGAAGACATCCATGGCCCCCAGGAAGGGTTCCTCCACGTAGCAGAAGCAGGTGGATACCGTCATGAAAGAAGACAAGAACATCTTCTCCTCACCCACAGGAGTACCGTTGCATTGTCTGGTCAAGCATTCATTTGATATGACTCCTAGAACACCTCTACCCAACGAGTCGATATATCGCCGCTCCATTCTGGAAAATGCCAAGTACAAGCAGCAACATGATTAGCATCATGTATCACACAAGTTCCAAGTGGGCGACAAAGTCTGGTTGCATCTACAGAAAGAACGCCTTACAAGAGCCCATCAGAAGCTCAGACAACTCTGATATGGTCCTTACACCATTACCAAGGTTGTGGGAAACAATGCCTTGGAGCACAGCATTCCCCCATTCCCTCGCTTGCACCAAATGTTCAATGTGGACCGACCTCGACCATGCTTCCCACCATCACTGGACACATCATAGGTTGCAGAACAGCTCACCAGGGACCAAGTTCAGCAAAAGTTTCTTCATCCCATGGAGGAACTCAACGTAATGGGAACCATTGCTTCCTAAAGGGGGAGGAATGATCCAGGTGGATGTTGGTGGCCACCCACCTATCCCACATGGACCCCCACAACTGTCTCTTTTAGATTTTCAGTTTCCTTAATTGTAGCACAATTTACTATTTTTAGCAATTTTTCGGATCCTGAACATCCGGAGCCATTTTGAAGCCCTAAACGACGTTTTTTTGGGAAAACTAAGAGCAACATGGACATCCCAAAGTTGTAGTCCTCAAATAGATCTTTCTAAAGAGATATTGTGCGCGTCAAACGGAAATCGTATGTCAAAGTTACAACCCTGGGAAGTTGATGTACCAATTTACCCAAAACGGGGCCCATAGTTTGGCACTTCATCTCCTAGGGTTAGGGTTTTGGATGTTTAGGGTTTTTCATTGTTTCTCAACAATAAATAGGCCTTCGAGCCTCATTGTAAGACAATTCAGAGGCATGTAGCTGCCACATCTATCCTCAGAGATAAGCTACCATCGCACGAGCTAATTTATTTCCATTTCTGTTTGTAAGCATATTTTAGTATTTTAGATTAATGAAATGAAGTATTATTTCTGCTGCATACATGTATTTATGGTTATCTATGTAATTTGTTGCGCTCCTACATAAATCCGGATCAGGGACCCTGGTATTATTGGTGGTTACAGTGGTGATCAACAATCAGAGAAGGCACTTGTTCAAGCATTGCTTGGGGATAAACAATTTTTGGCGAGGAGGACTATACTGTCCCTTCCTAAATTATTTTGGAACGGAATTTATTTCTACATTTTGGGGGCCAATTTTGGTGAACATGGGGCCCATTTGATTTTTTATCGAAGACTTAGGAGTTAGAGACAAGTTAATTTTATTTTATTTTGTTTTGTTAATAATATGTGGGGATCACCCACATAAGAAATACACACTCTCTAAGCCAATGATTTGAAATGCATGAGAGGGAAGAAAAGGCAGGACGAAAGGCTCCACGAAAGTTATTAAAGGAAGGCGGCACACTTCATTTGGCATTCTTCGCTTATCGAATTTGATTATGTTGTTCAAGTTATTTAGCTGGGTCACTTCTTGTTTAGCAAGAGTTTTCCAAGCGGAGAACTCACCCTTTCTTCGAGGGGCTTCAAGTGCCACCCTAGAGAGGTTCATCCATTATCATTCGGAGGAGATTTGTAGAGAGATTTCCAACATTTTTATTCAGTTCACCCCAACAGTGTGTATTTCTGGAGGACGCGGTAGTGGATCTAGTGTGGCCATTGCAGCGTTCTTTCGGAGGGCTATTGCCGGGAGAAATTAGTAGAAGAAGGTTCAATAGATTTGTTGGCTATGGGCTGGACGTGGCAGCAATATTCAAGAGTGATTTTGTAGACTCTGTGGCTAGAGCAGAAGAGGGAAACTGGGAATACGTGGGAGATAGAGTTTCGGCCGTTGGGGCTATTACAGTTTACTTGTTGGGAGAAATAAGGGAAGTATTGGTGGAGTTAATTGCTACATTTCAGGAGTGTCTGGGAAGGATTTTGTTGGTGGTTTGATAGACAGTGTGCTTCAACAGCTATTGGAAAGCATAGGGCTTTTGGGGGTCGATTTTGGAAGGTCAAAACCAGGCCAAACCATTTCTGGGTTTTCTGGGTTTTTGACAAGGACCTCATAAATAATTTTGCAGAATTTTCTAAGCAATGGAGGTGGGGTTTTCAGCCATATCTTTGCAGCAGATAGTGCAGAATCACTGAGGATTGCGCAGTGCCTTTTGTGGGTCAATTTTGGGAGGTCAAAATCAGGCCAAACAATTTCTAGGTTTTTGCGGGTTTTGCCTAAGGAGCCTAGATATAAATTTGTAGAATTTTTTGAGAACCGGAGGTGTGGTTTTCAGCCATATCTTTGCAGCAGACGGTGCAGAATTAATAGGGGACTGTACAGTGCAACAGTTGGTCAGTTGGTTGTAGCTTCGGGTTGTCATTGCTTCACCTGGACTTTGCTCTGCTTGCCTTCGAGGCAAGCCCAGGTGCATTCCTTCCATATTTTGTACTATTGCATCAGTTTATAATAAAATAGCTCAGTTGCTTCCATATTTTTTATAGTTATTGGCGTTTTCTAATTGTTTGAAATTTTTGTGGTGAAAACTGTTATTTGCGTGCATATCACTGTTTTTCCTATTTTGGAACATTACATTTTTTGAGTAAGTGTTCTTAGTTTACATTACAAATTTTGTTTATGAATGAATGCTAGTATAATTGTACTTCTCTAGTGGTTGTGATGAATTCTCTTTATTTCTTCTTGAACAAAACCCTCTTTTCAAAGCTCTTGGAAGGTTACTAGTGGAGTACCTTCCCTTGAGTCATCTTGAAGTTGCTATTAAGGTACTAGGTGATTTTCTAGGGTTTGTAGTCGAAAACCTTAGATATTACCATATATATGCTTACATCTCTTCAGGGGAGTCCTTAATTAACCCCATATGCCCCAAAAAAATATTAGGCACTAGTCTTCTCACTTTGGTAAATCATATTTTATAAATTCAAATTTTAAATTATGTTTCAGGGTAAATTTAGTGTTTTGCTTAGCTTACATTTGTTGGCCTCAATAGCCAGCAACAAATATATAGAAACATATATGAAGCAAGGGACACGAGGAATTTATACTCAAGAAGCCCTCGAAGGAAAAATTATATTAAATAAGTGTGTTTCTATTGTACAATCACCTTCAATCATCACATTCTCAAGTGGTTTCGACTTACCACAAACCATCCAGTGGTTTCGACTTACCACAAACCATCCAGTGGTTCCAACTGACCATCAACCATACATTACATCAAGTGGTTTCAACAAACCGCGAACCATACAACATCAATGGTTTCAGTTAACCACAAACCATACAACATACAAATTATGGGGGTATACTAGCCTCGTCGAGGCTTACATCAACATTTAATTCATGTACATACAATTTCAAATTTCTATATTAGGCTAATCTAGCCCTTAGACAAACAACAGACCAAGATCATTTATTTCCATCATCCAAAACATTGTGCAAGGAGGACCATTAAACTTCTTAGGGATGCCATTTTTCATGGATCCACAGCTTTTGCATATCATTTTTTGAACACACGATACTATTTATTCTTAGCTTTCATGCATTTCATTTTCTTTCTTTCTTCTTTCCTTTTTTCTTTTTCTGCACTTCTATTCTTCATTCCTTTTGCTTTTTCTACTTTCTTGTCTCTTTTTTTGCTTTATTTGTTCATGCCCAAAAGTTTATCTTCTTAAACTTCCATCTTTGTTCATACTTTCCTCTGTAATGTACTCAATAGTTCCTTTGAAGTTTGAACTATTTTTGTGGTACTGGTCCTCAATCGAACATTAATAAAATTATCTTATCCCTTTATCAACCTTCTTTTCCTTGTCATCTTCTTTAATCTACATCTGCAATCTTCTTTATTCACCCGAAATAGCATGCATACAAAAGATATGTTTCTTGTTGGACTGACATCTCCATCCAACAAGACACCTGTGATATTAGATTGGCAAGCTTAATCGATGCACCAATGCAATGATTTGACATGACTTAAAACTTTACATTTAACTTTAACCATGTTTTTACCAAGACATTATTACATAACCTGAATCTTTTAATGTACTGCTGGACTTGACTTTGAATTTACTTTGGCATGACCTTTACTCACTTGACTTCAATTCCTTACATCAATATTTCAACTTGACTTGACTCTCAACTTGGATTGCAACCTCAATTTCCACTTCTAGCTTTGGCTTTGACTCAAAAAAAAAAAAATCAACTTTGGCATGACTCTTAACTTAGTCCCCTTAGGCCAACAACAGATACTGCCCTTTTATATGTCATTCTCTGTCCAGCAATCCTATTATGTGTAACTGAATGCGAATGCTCTAATAGCATGATATGTAATTAGGGTACAGTTCCTGTAGACGATTACTCTCAAAAATGATTAGGCTTGCTGATATCTCCATGCGGACAGATATATAAGAGAATTTTTTATTTTATGGTTTGCAGATTGAGATATGTTGTTAGCCTCAAAAAATAGTTCAATTGGTTAATAATTAGACCATCCACCAAAGTCATGTTGTCAACAAGGTGCCCATAGGTCACACAGGTTCAAATCTGATAGAGACCCTCAGGGTTATCAGCCGCTATTGTGGTTGGTCGTTGAGCCACCCTCCATTCAAATATTCCAGAGAAGGACGGATCCTGTGAGGCTTTGTTCGGGAAAGAGATAAAAAACAAAAAAACAAAATTAAGATATGTTGTGCAAGTGGTTGAATAGGGTCCACCCATGCTTAGCACAGAAATATCTGAAACTAAAATGGAGAGAGATGAATCCACCTATTAGGAGAAATCATGATCTTTGTGTGAGACATAGTCTGAAATGCACGATTTCAGCACAGCAAAAGCAATTCGATCGAATGTTGTAACTTTCAGGTATCCTTTGCTGACTTGTGAGAGAATTTCGCCATAGTATATTGGTTAAAGTATTGTTAATGCCAGAGAGCCATGTAGGGTTCAAATATCCACCTCATTTTAAAGTGGGTCTACACCACACTAATGCAACTTTAGTAATTATAGCTACCCAAGTTACTATTCATACAATAAAATTAAAAAATTCTGACCTAACCGCAGTATCTACAAAGAGATGACTTGAACTAAACAGAGTCGACAGCAATGAAATCAACAGAATACATTAAAGTAGAAAATCCACGTTTTAAAAGAATATGAGCTACATCTTACCGGTTCAATTTCACATGGCGTGTTGTCATTTTTGACATATCTGGCTAACCAAAATGCGCGCAAAAACTTTGTCATTCTTTCTCTGTAAAGCTCATCCATTGATGCCATGGACAGAGACCTGTTGTCTCTTCAGACCGCTCTCAACCTACTTAAATGCCTGCTCAGAATCACCAATAACTAGAAAATGCACCAAGGAGGGGATTCGCAGAAACTAACATTTATTCTGAATAATCAGAAGTTCACCAATTGCAGGAACTTAATACCGAAGGGAACTGATTAGACTTTGCCTTTAATTGACATGGTCAATCCATTACAGGTAGAAATTAACAATACAAGAGCGAATCCAGTGATACAAACAAAAACATAATAAAAATAGCGAATCTGTTACTCACAAATTTGCGGCTATCAGAATATTTGGATGATGAAAATGGCGCTACCCACCGCCAAATTACTTTGTGCGTGCTGACAAGCATTTGGGTCTGTCTGCCTCTTAAGCCAAAACAGTATCTTTTTCGGTGCCCCTCACTATGGGGCTGGTTTGTCTGTTTTTATTGATCGATTTAATGAGCCATATAAATTTTATTAAATTAAGCTAATTTATAATGAAAGGTTTGTGTCTCATTGGTTCTTATGTTCGGATCACTTGTGTAGCAATCACGCATGTCACATATAACACTGTCACATACGACACTGAGATTGACTTATGTCTTTTTCTATACCGGCCCCATTTTTACGAAGGCTACATCAGAACCCTTGAATATGTTGCTCAGAACCTTTCTAAAACAGGTTGAGAATCCAACGTATGTCATAAGGAATTTTTTAATATATTGTTGAAACCTGCCTCACTCTCACTCTATAAATCTTTACAGCCTTTTTAAATTTTTTAATATATTGTTGAAACCTGCCTCACTCTCACTCTCAGTGTCTAAATATTTACAGCCTTTTTTTAATGCATATTTTATTCGTTATATTTATATTTCGAAGTTTTTTAATATATTTAGAATTCGGCAGAGTTTTTTTGGAATTATGAGTTTGAGTTGTGAACTTTTCAAAATATATAGTCAAAAAACTATTTTAAATAACAAAAATCTGGTTAAATTCCAACTAAAAATTCTAAAACATATAAACCCTCTTTTTATTATTAATCCAATTATTTTTTATTTGTAAAATAATATTAATATTTGATAATTAAAAATATATATGGTAAAATTATAAGCGATTATTAATCCAATTATGTTTTAGATTTTAAAATAATAATATTAATGGTAAAAGTTTTAAGGACCTGGAAAACCTCTGCTTCACGCGCATAGCGGCCCCTGGTGCGATCCGAGTACTCCCTCCATTGCCATGGCCCCAAGAGGGGGCCCTGAGGCCCCTCCTCCTTCGCCTCTTCCACCAGAGATCCTTGTGTTCAGGAAGCTGATAGGCGATAGTAGTAAACACCCAGCAAGGGAAACTCAGCGCAAGTTTGTAAACAAACTTGACAGTGTCCCTACAGTCGCCCTGCTCGTTGAAGATTCTTGCAGATCTGCTTTGAACTTAGCTGAAAGAGGGCTCATCGGTCAATTTACAGGGCTATGGCCTTCCCCCAAGGTTGTCGAGGCGTGGGTACAAAAGAATTCGCAACCACTAGTAAAGGAAGGCATCGGAAGCTTCCTGGTTGGTAAGGGCTTTTTTGTCTTTGTTTTTTATTCAGTAGAAGACAACAATCTCATCTTTAGGAATCGACCATATTTCATGGGACCTCAGGGTCTGTATCTAAACTCATGGTCACCAAATTTCGATCCGACACAAGATGTGCCGTCAACAATTCTAGTGTGGGTGCGCCTCCCTCATCTTCCACTACACTGATGGAACCCGAAGTCACTAGAAACGATTGTTAACACCCTGGGAAAATACATAGACAGGGAAGAGAGAAGGGATCAGTATTCATGTGCAAGCATATGCGTCGAAGTCGACTTGGAAATAGGGTTACCTGAAGCCATAAAGTTAACAATAACATATTGGTCTTATATCCAAGAGTTAGACTATGAGCGGCTACCATTCAAATGCAGAAATTGCCATGAATATGAGCATTTCACAAGATACTGCAAAAAAAAAGGAGGAGGAAGATTTAGAGAACTCGAAAGGAGAAAAATGGGTCCAGGTGCAAAAAGTAGTCCAGGGCAAGGTGAGTAACAGGAATAAAGGTAAAGAGGTACCTATGGAGTCTAAAACTCCCTTAACAGGAATGGTTCAAACGGAAGGAAGAGAAGAACAGCCAAAGACAACAGACACAATAAACCCATTCGAAACCCTCAGTACTTCAATCGAAATTCTAGAAACAGAGATAGAGGAGATTGAACACCAAGTTCTTTCACTCGAAGCAGAAAAGAAGAACATAGAAGTAACCCAACTTGACTCCCCAGCAGGAACCTCCTCCTCACCTATATATGTAGAAATGACAAGGAAAAAACCCTCAGAAACCTCTAGGTCATCGGAAGACGAGACATTTGAGAGACCCTCTAAAAGAGTTGGAAGGAAATCTCATAAGGAAGCCAGGGAAGAAGAGGCGGAGAGGCAAAAAATGCAAGGCAGCCAATCCACCATTGAAATGTCTATCGGGAGAAACACCATAACAAGGCCCTCTAAGGGGAGATCAACTCACTCCAATCCCGTTAAATAATGAACCTAGTCTCTTAGAATTGCAAAGGCTTAGGGAACCCTTTGAAAGCTGAAGCAGTCAAAGATCTTCTGAAAATGGAAACTCCCGAGATCCTCATGCTCCAAGAGACTAAGATTGAAGGGGAAACCCTTCTTGAGATTAGCAAATTAAAATGGGGAAAAAATGCAGGAAAGGCCATTAGTGCAAGAGGTTCCTCTAGTGGCCTAGCAACATTGTGGTCAGAGGACAAGTATCAACTAGAAAGCTCCTTTGAGACCCAACACTGGATATTCACCGAACTTTGGCACCTCTCTAGTAAGCTCTCCATCTCTCTCTTCAACCTTTATGTTCCAGTCCACCTTATAGAGAAGAAAGAATGTTGGCAGACCTTGTCTGATTTCTTAGACATTTATTCCCCTCAGAATATAATAGTGGCTGGAGATCTCAACCTCGTCATTGATCCAAAAGAAAAGAGAGTTGGCAATAGCGGTAGGGACTAAATGCTTCCATTAGTAGAGGAGCTAATACTTCATTGGGACCTTCTTGACTTCAAATCGAAGAAAGGTCTTTACCCCTGGACAAACAATAGAGTTGGGGCAGAACACATCTCTGCTCGCCTAGATCGTTTCCTAGCACAAAGCTCTTTGTTGCTAGGAAAGACCTTCCTTCTTTTCACACTACTACGAAAAAAAATTGGAGCCTATTCTGAGTGAATCCTGTCGAAAGTAGTATTTCCTACTGATTCATATTGTGCCAAACACTCGAAAAGGAAACACAAATTCTTGTAAACGAAAAGATATTCCTTCTTAAACAGACAAGAAGAGACTCATAGAATGGCAGAAGCCAATAGAGCTTTTGCACATTTTCGTTAACTCATAAACAGGATCGAGATCTACCTATCTATATAGTGGATTTATATATTCTGATAAATTAGAAAAAAGACTGATCTCCTCGAAAATTCTCCCAAAGTTGGCCTCAGATCACAAACCTATTCTCTTACAGCTGGAAGAGGAAGAAAATTTGGGCCCTATCCCCTTTAGATTCAACCCACTTTGGTCAGGGAAAGAAGGGTTCATGGAAATTGTTCTGGAGGCATGGTCCATACCTGTGACAGGATCTCCCAGCTTCATGTGGGAGCAAAAACTAAAAATAACCAAGAGAGCTCTGAAAAAATGGATTAAAGAACCCTCAAATTCTCCTACCAGCAACAGAAAGGAGACAGTTCAGTTTTTATCAGATCTGCAAATGGATTTGGAAAGTAAGGAGATCTCTGCTTCAGATTTAGAAAAAGAACAAGCTGCCCAAATCAAATCATTTCGCACTTTCCGCCATGAAGAAGAGACTTGGAGGCTTAAGTCTTGTAGCCTGTGGCTTAAAGCTGGAGACCGAAATACCTCTTTCTTCCATAGGCAATATAGAGCCCGGCTATCTCGAAATCATATCTCTGAAATCACTTGCTCAGATGGGACTATGCTCAAAGGTCAAGAACAGCTAAAAAAGGCAGCAGAAGATCATTTCCAGAATCTGTATAAAGAGGATGGGAATGGGAGTGAAGAAGTCATCTCGGAATTTCTCTCCCACATTCCATCTTTGGTAAGAAAGGAGGACAACACTAGTCTTATGAAACCTTTCTCCGAGGAAGAAATCTGTAAAGTAATATGGTCCATGGAACCAGATAAGGCACCAGGACCTGACGACTTCTCAATTCATTTTTATAGAATCTGCTGGGAAATAATAAAAACTGATCTTCTGAGGATGATTAAAGCTTTTCATCAAAATGCCAAAGTGGGAGGCAGTACTAACTCTACCTTCCTTGCATTAATACCAAAAGAAGTGAATTCGAGCACTTTTGACAGGTTTAGGCCAATCTCGCTTTGCAATGCATCATACAAAATAATGACAAAATTGCTGGCAAACAGAATCAAGCCATTGCTTGGGAAACTCATTTCTCCCACCCAAGGAGGCTTTGTCAAAGGGAGACACATACTTGACAATGTAATACAGTTACAAGAAGTCATACACTCCAGTTACCTTCGGCAGGAGCAAGATATGCTCATAAAGCTCGACATGGCAAACGCATTCGACTAGGTAAATCTTTCCTTCCTGTACAAAGTCCTCCTTTCCTTTGGTTTCAGCTCTAACTTTGTCAATCTGATTAAAGCTTATACTGAAAATCCATGGATAGCACCTTTAGTTAATGGCAGGCCAGCAAACTATTTTCAAGCCTTGAGGGGAATAAGGCAAGGCTGCCCCTTCTCCCCTTTCTTCTACATACTGATGGCAGACTCATTAAGTAGAAAACTAACAGTTGAAAAGAAAGCAGGGACAGCTCCAAGAGTCAGGTTGACGAAAGGGCTAGAGCCTCTCAACCATGCATTATTCGCAGATGATTCTCTTCTTCTGGGTGGAGCCTCCATCAAGATAGCCAAAGTTTACAGTGGAATTCTTCAAAAATTCTGCAGCATATTAGGAGCTCTTATAAATAAAAGGAAAAGTGCAATATACAAGTGGAATGTGGATCAACTAGCAATTCAGAGAATAGCCCTCTCCTTAGGCTTTTTGTGATTCGCTTCTTGGGATAAAATCAAATATCTCGGGTTACCAATAACCCTGGGCCCTAACAAATTATTGTTGTGGAAAGAGGTAATAAGCAAAATTAAGTCCAAGATTATAGCTTAGGGAGGTCAATGGCTCACCAATGTTGGCAAACTCATCCTTATAAAATCTGTTTTGTCCTCCCTGCCTATTTATCAGGCTTCCTTTCTTCTGGCTCCAAAGAAGATCATAGAATAGATCTCAAGACTTATCAAGGATTTATGTGGAGAGGAGGAAGAGGAAACCAAAGAAAATTCCACCTAGTGAATTGGGATACAGTTAAACGCCCCATCCCTGAAGGAGGCCTGCAAATAAGAGACCCAGGCCTTGCAAATCTGGCTCTTGGAGGTAAAATACTTTGGACCCTCTTCTCAAACAACAAACACCCTATCATTCAGTCAAGTCATAAAGAAAAAATTATCTAAAAGGCTCATCGCTAAGGAACATTCAGATAGATAACAACATCAAAGGGACGTCGATATGGCATCTCTGTCGTCGCGGGATAGAGTTCTTCCAAAAGCACTTGTATCACATTCCTGGCAATGGAAAAAACATGATGTTGTGGCAAGACAACATAATGGGATAGTCACCTTTGAGCAAGAATGAAGCAATCAAAGAAATCAGGAACTGGCTCATTCAGTAAGGATTCCTCACCTTGGCAGATATCTCGATATGGGACGACTTCAGAAAATGGCAAAATTGGGAAATCCCACGAGTTCCAGATCAAATGCGCAGTCAAAACACCCTCTTGGAAGAAGCGTTAACGGGACTAGCATTGGTTCACATGTGTTTGACGGACAAATGGGGATGGGGAAACACTGGAATCTACAATGCAAGGCATGGATTTGCCTCTCTTCAACCACAACAAGCTTCGAGCCATACTGCATTTGTGTGGAAACAAGTCTGTGACCCTCTCGGTCTCCCCAAAATAAATTTCTTCACCTGGGTATTAATGCATGGGAAAGTGCTAACTGGCAACAATCTGAGTAAAAGAGGTATTCACGGGCCACATCGGTGTTCTCTCTGCTGCAAAGCTCAGGAAACCATGGAGCATGTGTTTTTGGATTGCTTTTTTGCTCAAGAAGTCTAGGACTGCATCCTTCAAGGTCTCAAGGTCTCTGCCCCATCGCAAGTCAAAGTAGCTAACCTTTTTAGCACCTAGAGAACGCGTTATCCTCACATGACCCAAATAAAGACAACATGGAACAGAATCTGGAAAGCAGTACCTAAATACGTCTGCTGGAAAATATGGCTCGCAAAAAAGACCAGATCTTCAACAGCGTTCCGAACTCCCCTTTGAAGGTGGCAGCAAAAGCAAAAGCATTACTCCTCGAGATTGTGGCCAATCATCCCCTTAAAAATGATAACATGCTTCTCCCGGAAGAAAAAAAAATGGATGGGAACTTATATATTTCGAGACAGGATAAACAACACCACTTGCCCCAGTAAAACTCTTGTATGGAGACTATGAGAAGCGGACTCAGATTTTCAAGCTTGGTGGAGGAAACAGGGTAAAACAACAATCTTTTTTTATGGTGCCTCCAAAGGCAATCCAGGGACAGCAGGAGCAGGCAGAGTGATCTACTCCTCGGAGGGTATTCGTGAAGATAGCTTCAGCTGGGGACTTGGACAGAGAACCAACAACCAGGCAGAAATCCTTGGGTTGCTAAAAGCCTATCAGATAGCACGTGAAAAAGGCATTAAAGAAATACAAGTCTTCGGGGACTCAGAAATTTTGATAAAGATATTAAATTCGGAGGACCACTTCAGCAATCTAGAGCTCAACAATACACTTCAAAGGCTGAGATACGTGCTCCAAGACTTCTCTTCCTATCTCCTTTTCCATATTCTATGTGGCTCAAATAAGGACGCAGACGCAAAAGCAAACTTGGCATGCCTCCTGCCACAAGAAACCTTAAGCAAGAATGATGAAGAACCTACATGGAACTCGATCCCATAATCTAGAGTAAATCTACACCTATGTAAGGAAAAGGAGAGCTGCATCTAAAAGGAATTCTGAATATTTTAATGATGGTTGTTTTGGTTTCAGCCCAACTGGTTTTAAATAATTAATATAACCGTTATAGTTAAATAATAATAATAATATAATAAATTAATTAATTAATTAATTAAAAATTAATATTTGATAATTAGAAATATATATGTGAAATTTATAAGAGGTGGAATAATAAGTAAATTGTGTATTATTAAGATACTTTTTATCTTATGGTTACTAGTTGGGAAATCATAAATAATTCCCCTATTTAACTTCTAAGATTTATTAATTAACTAATTAAAAATAATAAATATATATAATAACGTCGAGGCGGTTTAATTAGTGATTGAAGTAATGTGAGTTCTGAGAAAACTGAAAGATCCAAGGTTTAAAACAAATTTTTGAATGCATAAATGAATCCAGCACCGTGAAAAACTCGTAGGACACTAGAATTCTACATATTAAACAAATTATTTTTATTTTTTGTGAAGCACCATACATATTAAATAATTTAAACTCAAGTTTATATATTAAATAATTTAAATTCAAGTTTTTAAAATTCTCTGTTGATGTTTGGTTAAAATTAACAAGAAAAAATGTCCTCATGTCATGCATTACTTAGACTATACATATAATAATTATTTGAAACTTATAAACAATTGCAATATATATATATATATATATATAGATATGGGTGGATGAACAAAAGGAACGGTGTACAGTTCATGGTGGGCAGATTAATGAATAGTGACGTGTGCTTCAAAACGGTGGGGTTGCCACGACAAGTGGTGCTGAAATGGTTGAACCATCGAGAAGGAGAGCACATGTTTAAAACTTCAAATGATCTGCAATTGCATACGTTTTGGTCTCTTGGTATGGGCAATAGGTGTTAATTTGGCAGCTTAGAGGAAAATTCCCTCCATTGGACAATCTTCCTCATCAAGGAAGCCCCTCCTAGCCCTTGGAAGAATTTGATTTGGTTGAGGAAAATATATATTTTTAATATGGAAACCCACATGTGCATAAAAGGACAAGTTGGCCCTAACAGGAAATTGGACATCCTTGGATGGCTATAAATACAAGTCAAGTGACCCAAATTTGGAGATTATCATCAAGTATTCTCTTCTTCTCTCTTCTTTGGTTTGGCTCCCATAGGTTTAAAGTTGGTTCGTGAAGATTGGTTCGTACAGGTTTGAGATTGCAGGGTCTAAAGCTTGCATGTGCGGATTAGGGTTTTGTTTTGCAACCACAGGGATGCTACAAAGAAATATCGATTGCAGTTGCTCGCATGCAAGCCTGTGTGTGCGGCCAGGAAGCTTTAGCCACACTCATGATCATTTTTTGCATGCGACTAGCACTTAGGGTTTCATCTAACATGAGACCGCAGATTCAGGTGACAGTTGACCGCAGTAAATCGCAAATGAGCGCAGGTTGGGAAAGTTATCTATGATCAATATTGTTGTTGGGTTCATATTTTGAACAATGTTTGGCTGGTTTTGTTGGATAGTTTTGTGATTGAATAACTGGAATATTGTACTTTGTCTTTGTTGAACATTTTATGACGATCTAATGAAAAAAAAAAGAATTTGAAAGGGTTTTCCGCCTTGCGGGGTTTTGCCCTGCTCTCCGACCAATCCCAGTGTATTTATGCATGAATGTTTTTTCTTCTATTGTTCAGTTACATTTCGTTGCATTGATGATTATATTGTTCTTTCTATATAATTGCATATGATGTTGTGGGGTGAATTCAATATGTAAATAATGAAATGCAATTATCAAAGCAAAGAACAATATAGCCCTCAGAAAAATTAACATGATTTCAGAGTTGGGTTGATGAAAAGTCATTAAACGTCACCCATATGAAGACACCATTGATGGAAGCAAGAGAAGATGTAGGAGGCCTAAAAGAAGGCTAGGGTTTGAAGGAAACCCTAGGCAATCTGGTTATTAGCGTTTGAAGGATATCATGAGGTTAGGGTTTGGAAGAAACTCTAGAATATAATAAAGCTTGAGTTTTGCAGTCTTGAAACCCTAGCATGATCAATGAGAAGTTGTTCTAGCACTTGTGACAAATTTGGTGTAACCCTAGGTAGGCTAATAACTCTTTAAGACGGGTTCAAGAAGGAGATGATCACTTATCGTTGAAAGATAAGTACCTTTTAGATTAATGTTATTTCTTGTTTAGTTTTATTGATTTGATTATTTCTTCTTGCATATTTGAGTATATGAATACTTCTAACCTCTAGATGAGATGCCATAATCAAATCCTTCTTGAGGATCATCTAAGGTGTAGGAAAAGAGAGCTAGTGTTGGAAGAGTATAGCTAGTGCTGGAAAAGGAAAGAGGTACCTGATGAAAAGTTGGCAAAGTGTTATAGCTTCCAATGACAAATAAGTGCTACAAGTTGCAAAGGTATATGAATGCTACAAGGTATGTGTAGGATATTGTTTCAGTGTTATAATTTAGCTGCAAGATTCGATGGCAAGTTAAGCTCTAAGGTATGTCAAGAATATCCCCTTCATAAATTACTCATGCATGGATATGAAAGTAAGTTTGATTTCTGGTACATGTGATATATTGGTGCGCTTAATAGTTGGAAAGTATCATACATTTTAGACATGGTGGGTTTCTTGATCTTATAAAGCAGGTTAGAAACATTGATTTTGATAACCTTGGTAATATTGTTAATGCTTGTGATAAGCATGGTAACCCTGATAACAAAAGTGATACTCAAGATCTTCTTGCTCATCTTGGTTAGGTTTCGATAAGCTTAGTAAATGTGACAATGTGGCAAAATTAGATGCCCTTACTTCATGTTGTGATTATTATCCTTGAAGTATAAATATACATTTATATGATACTAACCCTTGATGAATGTTTGATGACATGTTCACATGTGATGATGAAGCAACTAATGATTGTTTGTTATAATATATGTGTGAGAACCTGATATAGTTTGACTCTATGATCTAATAGTTTTGTTGATGCATGACATTATTATGATAGACAGTTTTATGTCTTGAATGTTGATGATTGAAGAGGCTTCCCATTCAAGGGGAGAAAATCCCCATGAGATCCCAACAACTATTATTGTTTGTAGTAAATGAAAATAAGACTCTTTATTGTTGAAGCAAGGTTTCTGGACATGAATAAATGATCAATTGATGTTGTTGAAAAAGGAAGTTTTGGAAAATTATGCTCTGAGCATAGAATATTTCTCCTAGTCCAAGTTGTAGCCGTTGGGAGAAAGGCTTAAAGGTATGACTATAGGTCTCCCAGCCGCACGAAAGAAGCTTTATGGGTGCAGCTGACCCTGTAGTATACAAAAGCTAAATCTTATGCACGAAACCAGGAGCGCACTAGGGGTATGACAGAAGTACAGACATAAAGCAGATGATAGAGAGTTCTATGAGCACGGAAGTTAAGGAACAAAGAGATCTACATAATGTTTAACTTGTTGCAGAGAATATGAATATATTGACTTATCTTTTGTTTGCAGGGGTTTGTAATATGCAATGATTTTTATTCTGAATGAAAGGATGGCAGAAACTTATATGACTTATCCTTGGTGTATGCATTTACATTTAGCAACAGAAATAACCCATATTATGATCATGTGGATGGCTTGATGAGGTTTGATATTGCTTGGTACATGACAATTGTTCACATGATGATAGATAAGTTTTGGTTGATTTGATTGCATAACATTGATTTGTTTGAGGTCAGGTATATTGGTTTGGTTAGTGTTATGTTTGCAGAAAGCATTGTATGATTTGAAGCAATCTCCAAGCATGGTGTGCCCACATTGACAGTTACCCGATGAAGCTTAAAAGCAGTGTTGATCCCAACCTCTACTTCCAAGGTACGCCATTGATTTTGATTTTATATGTTGACAATCTATTTTTGACAGGTAATGAGCCTCTTTGATAATCAAAGTAAGAGGGATTTGACCTATGAGTTCAAGACAAGGAAATTGGCATTATCCATTACTTTTTGGGATTAGAATTTTGGCAAAAACATGGAGAAATCTTCCTTTCTCAAGGAAAATATGTAGTGAAGTTATTGGAGAGATATGGAAAGACATAATGCAAATCCTTGGACACCTCGATGGAATTGAATTTCAAGATATTATGAAGAGATGTTGTTAGACCTGACTTGGCAGACTCCTCTCAGTACCGATAGTTGATTGAGGCATTGATGTTCCTTGAGAACGCCCCTATGGATATATGCTTTGCAGTGAACACCTTGAGTACAAATGGGGTTGTCGTCGAGCATATTTTGAAATAATTTGCATGGGACGATAAATCTTGGTCTAAGATATAATACATGAGATGTTAGATTGCATGGATGAACTAATGTTGACTGGCCCTTACCTTCATGTTAGGCCAACCAGTACCCACCTTCGTCGTTGGATAGAGAAATCATTCCTACTAGCTTGAGTTACATATAAAGAAAGTTTTATCATCTATAAATGTATACCTTCCTTCCGAATGAAAGCATGCTCCTTCATCGAGGTTCGTTCCTATTGGATGGTCCCCATAGCTGGAGGATTCTACGAGTGATGCTAACTGGGGGTTCAGGATGGCTCCTACCTACCAATGGGTGAAAACAAATAATGTCCCTGGATTTCCCTTAACTACAGGAATAGGGATGAAAACATTATTGATAAGAAGAGCACATTTGGGTGTTGCTTTAGTTGGGGATATGCCATGATAACTTAGAAATAGAAGTTCATTTCTTTTATAACAGTAGAGGTTGAATACATTATAGCTAGCATGGATATCTGTGAGGCAGTTTGTTTAAGGAAGCTCTTTGGGGAGTTGTTTGAGCAGGTTATGGATAAAATCCTGTATATAACTTGGATAGAGATATCTTTATAGATTGAGACAATTTTGTTGTATGAGACAAGCTTAGGCTTGTGGTTATTGCCTCATGAGAGGGAAAGTGAATGAGGTATGCTTTTATGACATTTATTTTCTCTAACATAATATTTGATTTGATGTCCAACATGAACAAGAAAACAGAGGATTGTTGCTCTTGATAATGTATAAGGAATTGTGATTGAGCTATTTAGTGAGTTGTTTAATCTGGTATTGGATATGAGCACGTTGATATGTCTCTGATCTATAGAGAGCAACATGAATTGATGGATGTAACCCTCTTGTTTAAGGGTTCAAGCTAATGAAGGACATTGAGCGAGCTCTCCCCCCCTGTCTGAGCTCTCAAGAAGAGGAATTGAGCCATAGAGCTCATGGGGTTGAGGAACCTTTGGATTTAACAGAGTATATCCAAGTTGGCATCTGTCATTCCCATCCATCTGCCCAACGGGCGTTGGCTATGTGAGTTAGTTGTGATCCTTACTATTTATGGTAAGTGGCATCCCGCTCAAGCTAGAGATCCAGTTGTTTTGCCACATGACTCTTAAGGGTCATTGATGGGAAAATCGGTAGGCAATAGGATGGTTGTGATCCTTACCTTGTGTAGCAAGTGGTAGCTCACCCATTGATTACACAATGGGAGGGTTGTGATCCTTGCTTGGTAAGTTGTATCTTGCTTATTACTCAATGAGATGACTTGGGGTGAGAGTGTCACATAAGACCTTCCCAACTGTCATAGACATGAAGTGAGAGTGTCCCATAGGGCCTTCCTCATTGTCAATAGAATATGGGTTGAGTTGGGCTCCTCAATGTGGTTCCAGGTTGAACAAGGCTCCCTGATGTTGTTTCAAATTGAGTTGATCTATCCGATGTTGTTAAGGGTTGAGTTGGGTTCCCCAACTATGATGTGCGTTGAGTTGGAATTTCCTGATGAAGATTTTCAGGGATAGTAGCATTTGGGCTCTCCGCTGGCAGTGATTCTTGTTGGTAGCAGTGGCTCCCCGATGGATAGAGGAAGGTAGCTTAGACTCCCCTTTGATTTAAAATTCTTCTTCTTTTATATTCGAGAATGTTCAACATATGAGTAGAGATAAGTAGGGATAAGCAGAGATGAGATGAGAAGAGTAGAGACGTCAATTGTTGATGACAAGATATTTATGATAGGACATGTTGCAGTTGGTAATTTCTCCCTAACTAAGAGGGAGTGTTAATTTGGTGGCTCAAGGAGAAAATCCCTCCATTGGATAATCTTCCTCATCGAGGAAGACCCCTCCTAGCCCTTGAAAGAATTTAATTTGGTTGAGGAAAAATATATTTTTAATATGGAAAGCCACATGTGCATAAAAGGATAGTGTTGACGGTGCTGGACTCGTTAACATGTCAAGGGGATCTCCCTAGTAAGAAGTCCCAATTAGACCTCAGATATTTTGGTGTAGGAGTCCCCGCAGTGGGTCGTAAGGTAATGCCTTGACTGCGATGTCTCACAGAGGCAAGTAAGATAACTCTGTCAGTAGCAAGGGTGTGACTGATGCAGTGAGTCAAGGAATGAGTATGAGAGGTTCCAACAGTTCAAAGGGAAGAAAGGTGGAGGTGAGTTCCAGGTCGAAAGGGATCAGTGCCAACTTGGCTAGGAACACACAACACAAAGGACATGCACAACTTCTGGTAGAGCAATCGACATGGATGCAGCAGTCCCAATATACAAGGTAAGATAACACGAACATCACTCATGAATCAATCCGAGACGAGTGTGACGATTGATATAACAAGGTTCAGAGAAATGTCTATCTGATGTCCGACAGAGCAGTCGACACGGACGGTGACAACATTAACAACATATGCAACACATTAACAACAAGATTCATATAATTGCATACAAATCAGTTTATATACAAGTACGTAAGTTAAACAACATATATCATTAAGGCAACCAGAGCAGTCCAACTACAATAACAACATATGCATGAAAATGTGTTGGCTTTTATTATATAAAGAAGTGTGAATCATAATCATATAATACACCATGTAAACCTGCTAGCCCTATCAGTAGAACATTACAACCACATCTGCCTGCTCCTCCAAAGAGATGTACTAGCTCCATGCAGTGGAGAAGCCAAGGCGCATTACAATACTGTCCAACCCTTCTTCAAAATAGTCTTAGTAGAAGCTTGGCTGACCAAAAGCCTATACAATGAATTATGAGGGACTATTTATAGGAAAGGGTGGGGTGACCCTTGACATTCCCCTTTGTGACTGTTCAACTACCCTCATGGCTCTTCACCTACTCTATGACTGTTACATTCACTCTTGAGACTTGACTTACACTTGACATGACTCAACAATACAAAGCACATGTACCCATGTGAATAATGGCTTGAATAAGCCAAACTAGATACCACTCTAACTTAGACATCTATAGAAGTCCAACTGCGTGACATCCTCATGCTAATCAACAGTAACATATTGGTGCCAAGGTTGGTAGTCTCTGATAGTGTCTGTGTGTTCCACTGTGACATTCGTCTAGAACCCGAACCTCGCCTCCATGGCATCCAAGTACACTACTTGGTCTCCTCTGTCCAACTCATATGAAAGAATGCGCAATAATGTCCTCAATGTGGTCAGACTAGCAACATACTTGCGCATGATGTTTGCACAAATAGGCAAGTCTAGACTGATGGCAACGCACATTAACTTGTCGAAGTACGAGTTAAGCTCTTGTTGGACCTGCTTCTTGGTCTTCGCTTGGGTGATAGTCCCAAGTGATGGAATCGCATATGTGTGCAAAACATCATCCATGCTCTTGAATACTCGTGCATGGGAAGCATGTATGCTAGTGATGAATTGCGGTAAGTCTTCATAGTTCCGGATCTAACTCCAGATATGTGCTTGCAGCTCAACCGCATTGGCCTTCATCATCTTGGACAAATGAAGCAGGGCTCCTTTATACTTCATCATCCATGCTCTCATGTTATCATCGGCAGCATGTATGTTCTTCAAGATGTGAGCTCTTCTCACACATGGATGCTGCCATCCGTGAAGATAAACGACTACTTGATGCATGGTACTGAACTTGGAGTACAATGGCCACAGAACCATGTCCAAGAACAACACTTCCTCCAGTATTGCCTTCTTCAGTCAATCTCGGGCGGACATTGTCAACAAGTCTCCTCCCTGCTTGGCCACCTGTAGTTCCTTCGTTATTCGCTCATTCTCAACTATGAGGAAGCGAATACTAGAGCTAGTGGCTTTGGCATATACTCTAGTTGCATTGGCCAAAGCATCTGGGTCCTTGTACACATTGGCCATGATCACTTGTTCTTCAACTTGCTCATGGGATGTTCGGTTCTCCGGAGTTGGTACTCTGTCAGGGTGCACAACTCTATGTTGAGATTCATCAAAGGAGTTTTCGTGCATCTCTGCTTCCGACTGACCACCAAGGATCTCAGTGCATCCTTAGTCATTTGAGACTTGCTCATCATCTGGATGCATTACAGCAGACGAGTCGACCTCTATTTGGTGAGGCATGAGGTCATTATCTTGTTCCAATTCCGACTTCTCCATGTCTGCATCCAACTGTTTGAAAGCCTGTTCTATCTCATGAGCAAAGTCTTGCCCCTGCGAGGGCTCACCCTGTTCGCCTGATACCATATATTTAGAAGAATCAACTACTTGTATGGGCGCTACTTCGCCTGTCTACACATGATGCACCCCCTGCTAAATCTATTGTTGTTGTTGTGCTTCCTTCTTCTATTGGCGCAGGTCTTGTTCTTTCAGGAGTTGCTCCCTCAGCTCATGTAACTCCTTCTCTGCTTCTTCCATTCTCTTCTTATCTCTCTGCCTTCGCACGATTCGTTTTTTGTGTTGTTGCCTCTTATGTTGAATAGCCATAACTGCTTGTTCTACAAGTGGATCTTCTCGAAACTTGCAGCTTTGTTCCTCCTCCATGTGGTCGACAATCTTTCTCTTCCCTTTGTCGCGTGTAGGTATGCTTGGCTCCACTGCCTCTGTTGTTGTTGCTACTACTAGTGTTTTCCTTGGTGCTGCTTCATGTTGCCGTGCTAGGCATTCTATGGCGAAACCGACCTGTTCATTGGGTCTGGAATGATGGTAACAATACCTCCATGAGTCTTCCTCGGCCCAATGAAATTCCCCATGGATCCAATTGAACTAAACTCTCATGCAGTGATCCTTGACAATGCAATGTGGGTCATACGGGTTGAAGCTTTAGAGGTCAAACGGGTACTTCTTGATTTGTTCAACTTCGACATCCACTTGCTTGATGCTCTTGATCTCATATAACCCAATCCAGAATGGAAGAGTAGGCAAAGGTGCCTTCTTCTTCCGTTGCAGCCTAACTGTTAATCCTGCTGAGTTATGATATGCTACTTCCTGCATGACCATCATTTCCAAAGCAAACTTTGGCAGAACATGCGGAGGCATCTCCGCACTGAACACTTGGATGAACGTGGTGTTCGGTGAGGCATACCAATCTGCAATGCCTAACAATGCCTTCATCGCTTCTTCTAACATGTAAGGTGGATCCCTTTCAAATATCAACCTATACATTGGGGCGACAAGATGGTCAGACAACCGTTTGATCATCCCTCTGAAGATGCACTCAGAGAATAGGTTGAAATATGTGCTCATAACAATCTCCGTCGGTGACCATGCCCACTCTAAGCCCAGGAACTCATGTCGGGCACAGACTGCATCTAGAATGTAGGCAGACATATAAATCTCTGCATGCATGCCTTCGGGCGACTGTCGAGCCTTTGTGACTTGCTCCTTCAGCTGATGAGCCAGTATGCCAGACCAGTTGCATGGTCTTCCTTCTCTAGCCAATTGGTCCAGCACGACCACCCAACTCTGAGGGAAGGTCTCAGTGCTTGCTTGGCCACTCAATTGACATGCGAATATGACCAAGTATTGGTATGCCTTCCTCAATATCTTCGTCTTATAGATCCGGTTAGGGGTGATCTCTAAACGAGCTGGCTCCTTTATCCAGTCCTTCAAAATATCTCTGCAGTGGCCTCTGTTGTTTGGCAAGCTGAAAGAAGGGGTCATGACAGTCAAGGGCTCATCCATCTGATACATCTCATCGTAGTCTTGTGCCCAGAAGGTTGCAAGCTTCATCCCACTGACACTGCTCAAGGTCATCATCTCGGGGTCAGTGTGAGAGACGATCCAGTGAATCATATCCACACATGGGAATGCGAGGTATCTACATGCAATCTGGTATAGGCCGGACTTATGAATGTTCACGTACACCTGATGGTCTTCAAGGTCTTCCCAAAAAGTACCTGTGAATGTTTCATTCACCTCTTGCCACTTCAATTTGATGTCCTTGTCTAGATACAACTTCGTATCTTCGTAGATTGACATGCTAGAGGACACCTGTTCAACTGTTGTTCCAACTGCAACACCATCAGTGTCCTAGGATCCTATTCTCTTAGAAGCCATTGAGACAAATGAACACCTGAAAGATCTAGAAACAAGCAACATGCATGGCAAGAAATATGTCAGTGAAAAAAAAACAAATCTGGGGAAGGTCACAATGCATACCTGGGGAATTGATGAGAAATATTATGCAAATTTCACTGGGACGTTGAGTGACTGGCTGCCAAAGCTATGCAAAAGGCAGTATGGACTGACTAGGAGGCTGAACTAGCAGTTGGATCTACAAAATGCACAATTCAGTTGGGCAGTTGGCTATTGGGATTGCCCGATTCTAGCTGGGACAAACTGCTGGCCCAAGGACAGTTTTGCGCAAATTGCCAAGCAGCCACTAACCTCCAGAAATGTGCAATTCAGTCCAGGAGGTCAGTGTTGGGCCAAAATGCACAAATCGGGAGAGGAAGGTGAGCCTTCCTTCTCTAGATTGTGCAATGCAACCTTGGTGAAGGCAGAGACCAGGTCAAGGTTGGCCCGACTCACCGACGGGCAACTGAAAGAAAGTAAGTCGATAAAATGCATGGCAACACTAAGTGATAGCAGAAGTGATAAAAAGTGCATGCAAAACATGAATGAAAGATTGAGCAAACAGATCAACATGCATGTGGGTGAGGTTGTTTGCGGGTTGGGCGAACGTCCGTGCAAAATAGTTTCATGCATGCGATAGCAGTGAGATAGCTACGAAAATTGAAATAGAGCTAGGAAAAGCTAGAATAAATGTAAACGATAGGAGGCATTCGAAGAAATCAAGCAAACAACACTCACACAAGCAAATACATAGAAAGCGACAGAAATGTTGAAAAAGACAAGTTGAGGCCACTTACCCCTGAATAGCTGAGCTGGATGTGTTGAAGAGTCTTGGATGTGTTGTGGGATGTTAGAGCTCCAAGATCGATGTGAATGAATGAGATCTGATGTGTCGAATAAATAAGTTTGGCCCCAAGACGCACATGCCACAAATCTTGGAAAAAGCAACACTTGGAGGGAAACTTCTAAAACAACTTTGCATGTAACCCCCGACTGCTAAAAATAGTTCCCTAAATCATGGGATACCTTTTGAATGTTGCCTCTTGCTATTCTGGGAAGATCAAGTCATGCATGCATTCAAGCCAAGTTTCCTCGGTCCCGGGTGGGACTGGTCAACTAGAGTGTCCATGCATGCCAATGCTCAACTGCTTCGGAAAAATGCGCATTCTTGACTGTAATATGGGCTGACTGCCCAAGGGGATTGCGCAATTTTTGGGCCCAGCAACTGACTGGTGTCGAGATTTGCGCAAATTCTGGGCTGAACTGCCTGATGGTGGGAAAAATTCCGTAATCCCAACTGGGGGGTTGGCTGGCCGGATTGCGCAATCCAAAAGACTAATAGGATGTCGGAGAGGATTGCGCTATTCTTGGAGGGAAAGGGTGGTTTCCCTCCAGGAATGTGAAATTTTCAAGGGGAAGTTGCTCAGCCTGTTGCTGGACCAAGTCCCCGTAAGTAGCCTATGAGGGGTATGGATTGACTGTGTTCGATAGGCTTACTTTGTGCGAGGAAAGCACTAAAGCTTGAGTACTTGACGAAGCAAGACAAAGTGTTGTGTAAGGTTGGAAGGGAGGCTCCAAAATAGGCTAAAGAAAATTTTGGAGGGTGGTTGTAGCCGCTACAACACTTGGCGACACACTGGTAGAACTCTAACTCTCAGCATAGACCTTGTTCATGAAAAGCAAGTCTAACACCTCCATAAGTATTGTTCAGTTCTTAGCTTATCTTGGTTTCACACTAACTTGATTGTGAGATGCAGCATCTGCCAAAATCTTGGTCGATTGACACACATTCCAAGCCAAGGTAACACAGTTGTTTCGATTGGGGTTGAGGGGTATATAGGTGCACAAGAAATATAGTCGTCAGAGTCTTAGTTTCATCTCTGGTGTTGCTCCATTGCTAGCAGGCTTGGATAGTACCCTGGTGGAGTCACATAGGAACACAAGCATGGCTCTGCTGCTAGCGAGCCTGGTCAGTACCCCGGCGGAGTTACTTGCATCACCTCCCTACATAGGAAGCCTTTCTCTTCTTTCGCCTTATTCATTTTCAATTTTGATTTTTTTTACTTTTCATTTTTCATCTTTTTTTTTTCATTTTTACTGTGCATAACACTTATTCATTTCAGAGGTGAAAGAGGGATCCTGACTTATTGAGAGCAGAGGAGGTTGTTCCAGCAGAGAAGTAGTTTTTTATATCTCTGACGTGGTTGTTAAGGTTTTTCCCCTCACCTTACTCTACTTGACTAAACTGAAAAGGGTTAACCCAAAAACAATCGACTAGAGAAGGTGACACTAGTTAGCACGCAAGCGTTGTGTTTACATCAAGGTTCACTTTGAAGAGTACGTATTTTCCTTCGATGTATCATGGACTAAGAGTAACAAGTTCATAATACAGAGGCAATATGACAGATAACCAAGTAACGATAGCTGTACAAACCCTCTTGTACTTTACCTAGCTCGTTTCATGAGTCACACATGGTTTCATGCAAACTAACCTACGAACGAACAAAACAAACAAAAAATCAAAGTAAGAGTAGAAGTAAAACTGAAAGCAAAACAAGTAAGTAAACAAGCAAGCACACAAACAAGCACACAAACAAGCAAGAAAAGCATGTAAGCAAACAAGCATGCAAGCAAATGACTGAAAGCAAATAGTACTCCTACTCCTATACTAACACTGCATGGCCCTGATCACGTGAAGTGTTACTTCCAATGCAACCACCAGCGCATTGGTTGACCCATGTGGGTGAAATATTGGTCTGCGAGTAACCCAATTGTGCGGACCAGCATATAAGATAGATATGATAGTGAAGACAGCAACACTTCGTGTTTTCAAAATGCCCACGAGACATAAGTGAGTGCATGTGCATGACGGACAGTCCGTGGACTTATCATGGTGTTGTGTGACGCTACGTGCAACTTTGAAGCAAAAGCACACTCTTGACTAAGACATGCAAGAAAACAAAAGAAACAAAGATAACTTGCATCGCGCACAAGTGCTTGCAATGTAAGACTCCTCAAATGCATGAGCAATGGGATCGTGTAGTTCGAGTGGAGGAAGTGTTATCTGCGTGTGAGATGGATCTTCAATGCATACAGATGAGTGATGAGGAGCCTTGGGTGATTGAACAGTTTCATGATTAGAAGTGAGACTAACCCCAAGAGAGTGAGGACCTAACATAACCATCAGCTCAGGCTGAAGTGCCTCGACAGTCTTGGGTGTCTCAACTTCATCATCAGGTAGATCATCATAAACCGGTGGCTTCGAAAGATCAACTGTGATAGATTCATGATCGTGATAAAAAATGGAAGCAAATGAATCACGACTGCCACGATTGGAAAAATCAATGAATTCTTCAGCATCCTCATGATTAGATGAATCAAACAGAGGGGTAGATGAAAAGCGAACGAACTCATCCTCTGTGTTTCCGGAAAAGACAGATAAAGGATCAAGTAGATCTTCAATGAATAACTTATTATCCTCGTTTTCGAATGATGGACTAGTATCCAGTGAGTCTTGCGAGTGATCAACAATGGGTGTATTTGTAGATGAAGACACACATACAAAATCATGGATGGCAGGCTCACCAAAGAAGCTAGGAAGAAACAGAGGGGGCTTAGACGGAAGGGAGTCATCCTTTGCCGAGTGTTGATGTTCAAGCTCCCACTCATACTCTTCATGAATGACAACACATGTTGGTTGTGCAACACCAACTTCGTCAGTGGGTTGTTCCTCGTTCACAACAAGTGAAGAGTCTGAAATGGACGAACACAAGACAACATCATCCAAAGGAAAACCTGGGTGCAAAGATAGAGGTCGAAGAAAAGAATGCATATGGGAACTCGAAGGACTAACAACCAACTCTGCACAAAAATTAAGTGGAGTGATGTTGGGAGGGTGTGAAGGATGAACAGATGTGCGAACATGATCCTCAACATCATTGGGCGATGGTGGAACTGTTGAATGAGAGGGAGGCAGACAGTCTGTTGAGACAGTGCCTACTCCCACATGGGATTGCGCAGTTCCATCAACGAAGAAGGTTGAGCGAGGCTTGACATCAAGCTTTCTCTTGGGACGGGCAGATTTCTTAAGACAATACTCGAACTGGTCCCAAAGATAAGCGAACTTCATCTGGCTCTTCGGAGCTTGAAACTGCAAGTCACGGAAGCGCTGCCAAAAATGAATAACGGATTCATGCGGAGCCCTCCGCTGCTGTAATAGTTTCCAGTCAAGATGGTTTGGATCAAAATGATGGAATGTGTCTTTAGTAAGATCACAGAAGTGCTCACATGAGTGCACGGTGTCAGCCAGTAGGCTGAGCACCCAACAAAATGGGGATTCGCGAAGTGTGAATGCAAGCAACAGACCGACCTGTTCATCAGTAAACTCATCTTCGAGAAAGGAAGGTATGTAAGTACTCAGGCCATGACACTCCGCCTTCACCATTGTACATGTGAGTGGACAAGAGATTGAAAAGCTTCCCCGAGATGGAGACATCTTCACGATTCGAAAAACACCTCGGGGGAAGAAGAATGCAAGATTCCATGAAATATATGCAAAGATTCAAAACTGGATGAGAGGACATTGCTTGTCATCATGCCCTCCTTCTAGCGCTAGAAATGTTGACGATGCTAGACCCGCCAACATGTCAAGGGGATCTCCCTGGCAAGAAGTCCCAATTAGAACTCATACCGTTTGGTGTAGGAGTCCCAGCAGTGGGTCATAAGGTATTGCCTTGACTGTGATGTCGCATAGAGGCAAGTAAGATAACTCTGTCAGTAGCTAGGGTGTGACTGATGCAGTGAGTCAAGGAATGAGTATGAGAGGTTCCAACACTTCAAAGGGAGGGAAGGTGAAGGTGAGTTCTAGGTTGAAAGGGATCAGTCCCAGCTCAGCAAGGAACACACAACACAAAGGTCATGCATAGCTTCCAGCAGAGTAGTCGACACGGATGCGGTAGTCCCAATATATAAGGTACGATAACATGAACAACACTCACGGATCAGTCTGAGATGAGTGTGACGGTTGATATAACAAGGTTCAGAGAAAGGTCTGTCTGATGTTCGACAGAGCAGTCGACACAAATGGTGACATCATTAACAACATATGCAACACATTAACAACAAGATTCATATAATTGCATACAAATCAGTTCATATACAAGTACATAAGTTAAACAACATATATCATTAAGGCAACTGGAGCAGTCTGACTACAATAACAACATATGCATGAAAATGTGTTGGCTTTTATTATATAAATAAGTGTAAGTCACAATCATACAATACACCATGTAAACCTGCTAGCCCTATTAGTGGAATGTTACAACCACATCTACCCTGCTCTTCAAAAGAGATTTACTAGCTCCGTGCAGTGGAGAAGCCAAGGCGCATTACAGTATTGTCCAAGCCTTCTTCAAGATAGTCTTAGTAGAAGCTTGGCTGACCCAAAGCCTATACAATGAGTTATGAGGGACTATTTATAGCAAAGGGTGGGGTGAACCTTGACATTCCCCTTTGTGACCGTTCAACTACTCTCATGACTCTTCACCTCCTATATGACTGTTACATTCGCTCTTGAGACTTGACTTACACTTGACATGACTCAACAATACAAAGCACATGTACCCATGTGAACAATGGCTTGAACAAGCCAAACTAGATACCACTCTAACTTAGACAACTATAGAAGTCCAACTGCTCGACATCCTCATGCTGATCAACAGTAACATATTGGTGCCAATATTGGTAGTCTCTGATAGCGTTTGTGTGTTCCGTTATGACATCCGTCTGGAACCTGAACCTTGCCTCCATGGCATTCGGTACACATCTTGGGCTCCCCTATCCAACTTATCTGAAAGAATGTGCAATAATGTCCTCAATGTGGTCGGACCAACAACATACTTGCGCATGATGTTTGCACTGATACGCAAGTCTCGACTGGTGGTGACGTACACCAACTTGTCGAAGTACTAGTCAAGCTCCTGTTGGACCTGCTTCTTGGTCTTCGCTTGGGTGAGAGGCCCAAGTGATGGAATCACATATTGGTGCAAAAAATACTCCATCCTTTTGAATACTCGTGCATGGGAAGCCTGTATTCCAGTGATGAATTGCGGTAGGTCTTCATAGTTCTGAATCTGACTCCGGATATGTGCTTGCAGCTCAACTGCATTGGCCTTCATCATCTTGGGAAAATGAAGCGGGGCTCCTTTATACTTCATCGTCCATGCTCGCATGTTATCAACGACATCATGTATGTTCTTCAAGATGTGAGCTCTTCTCACACATGGATGCTGCCATCTGTGAAGATGAACGACTGCTTGATGCACGGTACTAAACTTGGAGTACAATGCCCACATAACCGTGTCCAAGGACAACACTTCCTCCAGTATTTCCTTCTTCAGTTCAGCTCGGGTGGACATTGTCACCAAGTCTCCTCCCTGCTTGGCCACCTGTAGTTCCTTCGCCATTCACTCATTCTTAGCTATGAGGAAGTGAACACTGGAGCTAGTGGCTTCGGCATATACTCTAGTTGCATCGGCCAAAGCAGTTGGGTCCTTGTGCACATCGGTTATGATAACTTGTTCTTCAACTTGCTCAGGGGATGTTCGGTCCTACGAAGTTGGTACTCTATGAAGGTGCACAACTCTATGTTGAGATTCATCAAAGGAGCTGTCATACATCTCTGCTTCCGGTTGACCACCAAGGATCTCAACGCATCCTTGGTCATTCGAGGCTTGATCATCATCTGGATGCATTGCACGCAGGCGAGTCAACCTCTCTGTGGTGAGACATGAGGTCAGTGTCCTGTTCCAATTCCGACTGCTCCATGTCTGCATCCAACTATTGGAAAGCATGTTCTATCTCATGAGCAAAGTCTTGCTCCTGCGAGGGTTCACCCTGTTCGCCTGATGCCAGCTGTTTAGAAGAATCAACTACTTCTATGGGCGTTGCTTCGTCTATTTGCACGTGATGCATCCCCTGCTGAATATGCTACTGCTACTGTGCTTCCTTCTTATGTTGGCGCGACTCTTGTTCTTTCAGGAGTTGCTCCCTTAGCTCATGCAACTCCTTCTCTGCTTCTTCCATTCTCTTCTTATCTCTCTGCCTTCGCGCGATTCGATTTTTGCGTTTTTGCCTCTTATGTTGAATAGCCATAGTTGCTTGTTCTACAAGTGGATCTGCTCGAAACTTGCAGATTTGTTCCTCCTCCATGCGGTTGAAAATATTTCTCTTCCCTTTGCTGTGCGCAAGTATGCTTAGCTCCACTGCTTTTGCTGTTGCTGCTACTGTTGGTGTTTTCGGTGGTGTTGCTTCATGTTGTCATGCTAAGCATTCTACGGCAAAACTGACCTGTTCATTGGGTCTGGAGTGATGGTAACAATACCTCCATGAGTCTTCCTTGACCTAATGAAATTCCCCATGGATCCAATTGAACTAAACTCTCATGCAGTGATCCTTCACAATGCAATGTGGGTCATACGGGTTGAAGCTTCGGAGGTCGAACGGGTACTTCTTGATTTGTTCAACTTCGACATCCACTTTCTTGATGCTCTTGATCTCATATAACCCAATCCAGAATGGAAGAGTAGGCCAATGTGCCTTCTTCTTCCACTGCAGCCTAACTGTTAATCCTGCTGAGATATGATACGCTACTTCCTGCATGACCAGCACATCCAAAGCAAACTTTGGTAGAACATGCGGAGGCTTCTCCACATTGAACACTCGGATGAACGTGGTGTTCGGTGAGGCATACCAATCTGCAATGCCTAACAATGCCTTCATCGCTTCTTCTGACATGTAGGGTTGAGCATGTTCAAATATCAACTTGTACATTGGGGCGACAAGATGGTCAGATAACCGTTTGATCACTCCGTTAAAGCTACACTCAGAGAATAGCTTGAAATATGTGCTCACAACAATCTACGCTGGTGACCATGCCCACTCTGTGCCCGGGAACTCATGTAGGGCATAGACTGCATCTAGAATATAGGTGGACATGTAAATCTCTGCATGCATGCCTTCAGGTGACTATCGAGCCTTCATGACTTGCTCCTTCAACTGATGAGCCAGTATGTCAGACCAGTTGCATGGTCTTCCTTCTCTAGCCAGTTGGTCCATCGCGACCACCCAACTCTGAGGGAAGGTCTCAGTGCTTTCTTGGCCACTTAGTTGACATGCGAATATGACCAGGTATTGGTATACCTTCCTCAATATCTTCGTCTTATAGATTTGGTAAGGGGTAATCATGAAATGAGCTGGCTCCTTTACCCAATCCTTCAGAAATCCTTTGCAGTGGCCTTTGCTATTGGGCAAGTTGAACGGAGGGGTCATGACAGTCATGGGCTCATCCATCTAATACATCTCATCGTAGTCTCGTGCCCAGAAGGTTGCAAGCTTCGTCCCACTGACACTGCTCAAGGTCATCATCTCGGGGTCAGTGTGAGAGACGATCTAGTGAATCATATCTGCACATGGGAATGCGGGGTATCTACATGAAATTCGGTACAGACCAGACTTATGAATGTTCACGTACACCTGACAGTCTTCAAGGTCTTCCCCAAAAGTACCTGTGAATGTTTCATTCGCCTCTTGTCACTTCAATTTGATCTCCTTGTCTAGATACAACTTCGTATCTTTGTAAATCGACATGCTAGAGGACACTTGTTTAATTGTTGTTCCAACTGCAACACCATCAGTGTCCTGGGATCCTGTTCTCTTAGAAGCCATTGAGACAGATGAACACCTGAAAGATCTGGAAACAAGTAGCATGCATGGCAAGAAATATGTCAGTGAAAACAAAGCAAATATGGGGAAGGTCACAACACATACCTGGGGAACTGATGAGCAAGATTGTGCAAATTTCACTGGGAGGTTGAGTGATTGGCTGCCAGAACTGCGCAAAAGGCAGTATGGACTGACTAGGAGGCTGAATAATTTAGTTGGGTAGTTGGCTGTTGGGATTGCACAATGCGCGATTCCAACTGGGATAGATTACTGGCCGAAGGACAATTTTGCGCAAATTTTTGGGCCAAGCAGCCACTGACCTATAGAAATGCGCAATTTAGTCCAAGAGGTTGGTGTTGGGCCAGAATGCGCAAATCAAGAGAGGAAGGTGAGCCTTCCTTCTCCACATTACATAATGCAGCCTTAGTGAAGGCAAAGATCGGGTCAAGGTTGGCCCGACTCGCGGACAGGCAACTGAAAGCAAGTAAGTCGATGAAATGCATGGCAACACTAAGTGATAGCAGAAGTGATAAAAAGTGCATGCAAAACATGAATGGAAGATTGAGCAAATAGATCAACATGCATGTGGGTGATGTCGTTTGCCGGTTGGGCGAATGTTGGTTCAAAAAAGTTTCATGAGTGTGACAATAGTGAAATAGCAAGAAAATTGAAACAAAGCTAGGACAAGCTAGAATATAGGTAAACGACAGGAGGCGTTCAAAGAAATCAAGAAAACAACACTCACACAAGTGAATACACAAAAAGCGACAAAAATGCTGAAAAAGACAATTTGAGGCCACTTACCGTGAATAGTTGAGCCGGATGTGTCGAAGATTCTTGGATGTGTTGTGGGATGTTAGAGCTCCAAGATCGATGTAATGAATGAGATCTGATGCGTCAAATAAATAAGTTTGGCCTCAAGATGCACATGCCACAAATCTAGGAAATCGATAGTTGGAAGGAAACTTGTAAAACAACTTTGTATGTAACCCCCGACTGCTAAAAATAGTTCCTTGAATCATGGGATACCTTTTGCATGTTGCCTCTTACTAATCCGGGAAGATCAAGTCATGCATGCATGCAAGTTAAGTTTCCTCGGTCCTAGGTGGGACTGGTCAACCGGACTATCCATGCATGCCAATGCTCAACTGCTTGGGAAAAACGTGCATTCCTAACTATTAGGTGGGTTGACTGCCCAAGGGGATTATGAAATTTCTAGGCCCAGCAGCTGATTGCTGCCCAGATTTGCGCAAATCCTGGGCTAAACTACCTGTTGATGGGAAAAATTGCGCAATCCCAGCTAGGAGGGTTGGCTAGCCGGATTGCGCAATCCAGAAGACCAACATGCTGTCTGAGAGGATTGCGCAATTCATGGAGGGAAAGGCTGGTTTCCCTCCAGGAATATGCAATTTTCAAGGGGAAGTTGCTCAACCTACAACTGGACCATGTCCTGGTAAGCAACCTGTGAGGGGAATGGATCGATTGTGTTCAACAGGCTACCTTTGTGCAAGGAAAGCACTAAAGCTTGAGTACTTGACGAAGCAAGACAAAGTGTTGTGTAAGGTTGGAATGGAGGCTCCAAAACATGCTAAGGAAAAATTTTGGAGGGTGGTTGTAGTCGCTACAATAGATAGGTTGGCCCTAAAAGGAAAGCGAACACCCCTGGATGGCTATAAAATAAGTCAAGTGACCCTCATTACAAGATTATCATCAAGTATTCTCTTCTTCTCTCCTCTTTGGTTTCGCTCGCATAGGTCTAAAGATGGTTTGCGATGATTGGTTCTTACAAGTTCGAGATTGCAGGGTTTGAAGCTCGTACGTATGGATTAGGGTTTTGGTTTGCAGTCGCAGGGATGCTATAAAGAAATTTCGGTTGCAGTTGCTTGCATGCAAGCTTGTGCATGCAACCAGGATGCTTTAGTTGCATGCATGATTCTTTTTTATGAACAACCAACACTTAGGGTTTCGTCTAATAGGAGATCACAGATTCAGGTGGAAGTTAATCGCAGATGACCATAGACTGTGAAATTTATCTCTGATCAATATTCTTGTTGTGTTCATATTTTGAATAGTGTTTGGTTGGTTTTGCTAGATATTTTTGTGATTAAAGAATTGGAATATTGTACTCTCTCTTTGCTAAACATTTTATGACAATCTAATTAGAAGAAGAATTTGAAAGGTTTCTCCCCCTTGTGGGGTTTTGCCATCGTTTCCGACTAATCCTGGTATCTCTATGTGTGAATGACTTTATTATATTGTTCCTTTATGTTTCATTGCATTGGCAATGATAATGTTATTTCTATATAATTGCATATGATGTTAACGATGTTATGATGTTGTGGGGTGAATTCAATATGTAAATAATGAAATGTAATTATGAAAGCAAAGAACAATATAGCCCTCAAAATATATATATATATATATATATATATATATATAGATATATTCTTATAGAGATGGGTTGAAGAAAAGTCATTAAATATCACCCCTATGAAGACACCATTGATGGAAGCAAGAGAAGATAAAGGAGACATAAAAGAATACTAGGGTTTGAAGGAAACCCTAGGCAATCTGGTTATTAGGGTTTGATGGATATCATGAGGTTAGGGATTGGAAGAAACCCTAGAATATGCATGATCAAAGAGAAGTTGTTCTAACACTTGTGACAAATTCAGTGTAACCCTAGGTGGGCTAATAACTTGTCAAGATTGGTTCAAGAAGAAGATGATCAATTTTTATTGAAAGATAAGTAATTTAGAAAGACAGAACACAAATCCTTGGACACCCTAATGGAATTGAATTTCAAGAAATTGTGCAGAGATGTTGTTGGACTTGACTTGGAAAACTCCTCTGAGTAGCAATAGTTGATTGAGGGGGTGTTCCTTGAGAATGCCCGTCTAGATATATGCTTTGCATTGAACAACTTAAGTACAAATTGGGTTGTCTCCAAGCATATTTTGAAATAATATGCATGGGACGATCAATATTGGTCTAAGATATAATACATGAGATGTTCGACTGCATGGATGCACTAATGCTGACTAGGATGAAAATGTTATTGATAAGAAGAGGACATATGGGTGTTTATTTAGATTGGGATCTACCATGATAACTTGGAAATAAAAGTTCGTAGCTTTTAGCACAATCAAGGTTGAATACATTGTCGCTAGCATGGCTATCTATGAGGCAGTTTGGTTAAGGAAGCTCTTTCGAGAGATGTTTGAGCGATTTCTAGATATGACAGTGATATATTGCAACAACAAGACTGGGATCCGAATGGGATATAATCATGTATATATATAGTTGGGATACAGATATCTTTATAGAGTGAGACAATGTTGTTGTATGAGACAAGATTAGGCTTATGGTTTTTGCCTCCACAAGAGGGAAAATGAATAAGGTATCCTTTTATGACATGTATTTGCTATAACATAATATTTGATTTGATGTCCTCTATGAACAAGAAAAGTAAGGATTGTTGCTCTTGATAATGTAAGAGGTAGTGTGATTGAGTTATTCAGTGAGTTGTTTAAGCTGGCACCGGATGTGAGCATGTTGATATGTTTATGATCTTCAAAGAGAAACATGAATTAATGGATGTGACCCTTTTATGCAAGGGTTCGATTTGATCGAGGATAATGCGCTAGCTCTTCCCCCTGTCTGAGCTCCAGGGGTGAGGAATTGAGTCGTAGAGCTCATGGGGTTGAGGGACCTATGGATTTGACAGAATATACCCTAGTTGGTGTCTGTCTTTCCCACCCATCTGGCCAATGGGTGTTAGTTGCTTGAGTTAGGTGCAATATTTACTATTTATGGTAAGTGGCATCTCACTCAAGCTAGAGATGCAGGTGTTCTACCAAATCACTCTTAAGGGTTATTGTGTGGAAGATCGACAAGCAATAAGATGCTTGTGATCCTTACCTCATATATCAAGTGGTATCTCACCCATTGATTGCACAATGGTTTGGTTTTGATGCTTACTTGGTAAGTTGTATCTCGCCTATTGCTTGATGAGATGACTTGGGGTGATAGTGTCCTATAGGACCTTCCCCACTTTCATAGACATGATATGAGAGTGTCCCATGGGACATTCCTCATTTTTAGTATATTCCAGGTTGGGTTGGGCTCTCTAATGTGGTTCTAGGTTGAGAAAGGCTCCCAGATGTTGTTTCAAAATGAGTTTATCTCTCAGATGTTGTTGAGGGTTGAGCTGGGCTCCTCAACTATAATGTGGGTAGAGTTGGAACTCCCCAATGATGAGATTCCTGGGTTGTAGCATTTGGGCTCCCCGCTGGCAATGATTATTGGTGGTAGCAATGTCTCCCCGATGGATAAAGGGTGGTAGATTGGACTCCCCTCCGATATCAAATTATTATTCTTTTAGATTTCAAAGTTTTCAACATATGAGCATAGATAAGAAAGGATAAGAAAAGATGAGCAAAGATGAGAAAAGATGAGCCGAGAAGAGTAGAAATGACATTTGATGATGACATGATTTTTGTAATAGGACATTTGTTGTAGTCGGTAATTTCTCCCTAGATGAGAGGGAGTGTTAATTTGGCAACTCAGGGAAAAATTCCTTCCATTGAGCAATCTTCCTCATCAAGGAAACCCCTCCTAGCCCTTGGAGGAATTTAATTTAGGTGAGGAAAAATATATTTTCAATATGGAAACCCACATGTCAATAAACGGACAAGTCAACCCTAAAAGGAAATTGGACACCCTTGGATGGCTATAAATACAATTCAAGTGGCCCTCATTTGGAGATTATCATCAAATATTCTCTTCTTCTCTCTTATTTGGTTTGGATCACACATGTATGAAGTTGGTTCACAAAGATTGTTCATACATGTATGATATTGCAAGATCTGAAGCTCGCACATGTGGATTAGGGTTTTGGTTTGCATCCTAATGTTACAGAGAAATTTTGGCTGTAGTCACTCGCATGCAAGCCTATGCATGCGGCGAGGGCGCTTTATCCACATGCATTGATCATTTGTTGTGTGCAACCAACACTTAGGGCTTCGTCTGATAGGAGACTGTAGATTCAGGTGATAGTTGACCGAAGGCTAGGAAAGTTATCTCGATCAATATTGTCGCTGGGTTCATATTTTGAATAATGTTTGGTTGGTTTTGTTGGATAGTTTTGTGTTTGAAGAATTGGAATATTGTACTCTCCCTTTATTGAACATTTTATGATGATCTAATAAGAAGAAGAATTTGAAAGGGTTTTCCTCCATGTTGGGTTTGCCCTGGTCTCCGACCAATCCTGGTGTCTCTATGTGTGAACAATTTTTCTTTTATTGTTCCTTTATGTTCTGCTGCATTGATGATGATATTATTCTTTCTATATAACTCCAAATGTTGATAATGATGTTATGAGGTTGTGGGGTGAATTCAATATGTAAATAATGAAATGCAATTATCAAAGCAAATAACAATATAGCCCTTAGAAAAATTAACATGCTTTCAAAGATGGGTCTAATAAAAGTCATTAAATATCACCCCTACGACGACACCATTGATATAAGCAAGAGAAGATGGAGGAGACCTAAAAGAATGCTAGATTTTGAAGGAAACCCTAGGCAATATGGTTATTATGGTTTGATGGATATCACGAGGTTAGGTTTTGGAAGAAACCCTAGAATATGATAAAGGTTTGAGTTTTGCATTCTTGAAACCCTAAAATGATCAATGAGAAGTTGTTATAGCAATTGTGACAAATTTAGTGTAACCCTGGGTGGGCTAATAACTCAAGAAGACTGGTTCAAGAAGGAGATGATCACTTCGGAGTTGTCTATAGTGCGACTTTTTGAAGTTTTCTGTGCTGGAATCTGGTGAAAATTTTGAGGTGAAATCTTGATTTGTGTTATTTAAATTAGTTTTTTGATTGTATATATGGATTCAACACCATGAAAAACCCCTAGGGCACGTCTATTGTGCAGGGTTTACTCATCAATATTGTGATTTCAATGAATTCCGATCGGATTTTAGAGAAATTAGACTAGAAAAATCCACTGAAAGAGTAGTCGCATTAAAGACAACTTCAACCACTTCTTGTTGAAAGATAAGTACCTTTTAGATTTATGTTATTTCTTCTTTGGATTTATTGATTTGATTATTTCTTCTTGCATAATTGAGTATACAAATACTTCTAACTTCTAGATGAGATGTGATAATAAAATCCTTCTTGAGGATCATCTAAGGTGCAGGAAAAGAGAGCTAGTGCAGGAAGAGAAGAGCCAATGTTGGAAAAGGAAAGAGGTACCTGATGAAAAGCTGACAAAGTACTATAACTTCCAATGACAAATAAGTGGTACAAGTTGCAAAGGTATATGAATACTACAAGGCATGTGTAGTATATTTATTTAGTGTTTTAAATTAGCTACAAGGTTCGATGGTAAGTTAAGCCCTAAGGTATGTCAAGAAAATCACCTTCATAAATGACTCATGCATGCATATGAAAGTAATTTTGATTTATGGTACATGTGATATATTGATGCACATGATATTTGGCAAGTATCTTACATTTTTAAGACATGGTGGGTTTCTTGATCTTATAAAGTAGGCTAGAAACATTGATCTTGATAACTTGATAATATTGTTAATGCTTGTGATAAGCATGGTAACCTTGATAACAAAAGTGATACTTAGGATCTTCTTGTTGATCTTGGTTAACTAAATTTGATAAGATTAGTAAATGTGACAATGTGGCAAAATTGGATGCCCTGACTAGATGTTGTGATTATTATACTTGAAGTATAAATATACATTTATGTGACACTAATCCTTGATGGATGTTTGATGACATGTTCATATGTGATTTTGAAGAAATTGATGATGATTTGTTATAATATACATTTGAGAACCTGATATAATTTGATTACGTGTTCTGACATTTTTATTGATGCATGACAATATTATGATAGATAGGTTCATGTCTTGAATGATGATGGCTGAAGAGGCTTCCCATTCAAAGGCAGAAAATCCCCATCAGATCCCAACAACTATTATTGTTTGCAGTAAATGAATAGAATACTCTTTATTGTTGAAGCAAGGTTTCTGGACATGAATAAGTTATTGATTGATGTTGTTGAAGAAAAGAAGTTTTGGTAAATTCCGATCTGAGCAGAGAAGATTTCTCCTAGCCCAAGATCTAGCCATTAGGAGAATGGCTTAAAGGTGTGGTTATAGGCCTCCCAACCACATGGAAGAATATGGGTGCGGCTGAGCCTATAGTATACAAAATATAAATATTATGCACGAAACCAGGAGTGCACCAAGAGTATGACAGACGTACAAACATAAAGTAGATGATCGAGAGTTATATGAGCAGGGAAGTTAATGAGCAATGAGATATACATAATGTTTAAATTGTTGCAGAGAATATGAATATCTTGACTTATTTTGTGTTTGCAAGGGTTTGTAATATGCAGTGATTTTTATTCTGAATGAATGGATGGTAGAAAACTATATGAATTATCCTTGGTGTGTGCATTTACATTTAGAAACAAAAATATTTCATATTATGATCATGTGCATGGCTTGATGTTGCTTCGTAAATTATAGTTGCTGACATGACGATAGATAAGGTTTGGTTGCTTTGATTGCACAACATTGATTTGTTTGAGTTTAGGTATATTGGTTTGGTTATTGTTATGTTTGCAGAAAGCATTGTATGGTTTGAAGCAAATTCCAAGTCTGGTGTGCCCGCAATGATAGTTACTTGGTGAAAATTGAAAGCAGTGCCAATCCCAACCTCTACTTCAAGGCAGTCCAAGGTATGCCATTGATTTTGATTTTATATGTTGAAGATCTATTTTTGTCAGGTAATTGGGCTATGATTAAAGTAAGAGGGATTTGGCCTCTGAGTTCGAGACAAAGGATATTGGTATGACACACTACTTTTTGGGATTAGAAGTTTGGAAAAAATTGGGAGAAATCTTTCTTTCTCAAGGAAAATACGTTGTGAAGCTATTAGAGAGATTTGGGAAGACGGAATGCAAATCCTTGGACACCCTGATGGAATTGAATTTAAAGAAATTATGCAGAGATGTTGTTGGGCCTGACTTGGAAGACTCCTCTGAGTACCGATAGTTGATTGAGGCATTGATGTTCATTAAGCACACCCGTCTTGATATATGATTTACAGTGAACATGTTTGGAAAAAATTGGGAGAAATCTTTCTTTCTCAAGGAAAATACGTTGTGAAGCTATTAGAGAGATTTGGGAAGACGGAATGCAAATCCTTGGACACCCTGATGGAATTAAATTTAAAGAAATTATGCAGAGATGTTGTTGGACCTGACTTGGAAGACTCCTCTGAGTACCGATAGTTGATTGAGGCATTGATGTTCATTAAGCACACCCGTCTTGATATATGATTTACAGTGAACATGTTTGGAAAAAATTGGGAGAAATCTTTCTTTCTCAAGGAAAATACGTTGTGAAGCTATTAGAGAGATTTGGGAAGACGGAATGCAAATCCTTGGACACCCTGATGGAATTGAATTTAAAGAAATTATGCAGAGATGTTGTTGGACCTGACTTGGAAGACTCCTCTGAGTACCGATAGTTGATTGAGGCATTGATGTTCATTAAGCACACCCGTCTTGATATATGATTTACAGTGAACACCTCGAGTACAAATTGGTTTGTCGTCGAGCATATTTTGAAATAATCTACATGGGCCAATGAATCTTAGCCTAAGATATACTACAAGAGAAGTTTGATTGCATGGGTGCACTAAAGTTGATTGGGATGAAAACATTATTGATAAGAAGAGCACATTTGGGTTTTGTTTTAGCTTGGGTTTTGCCATGGTAAATTGGAAATAGAAGTTTGTATCTTTTTGCACAACTGAGGTTGAATACATTGTCGCTAGCATGGCTATCTAAGAGGCAATTTGCTTAAGGAAGCTTTCTAGAGAGCTATTTGAGCAAGTTCTCGATATGATAGTGATATATTGCGACAACAAGATTGGGATTGAATCTATATATATATATATATATATATATATAGTTGGGATAGAGATATCTTTATAGATTTCTGATCTACAAAGAGAAATATGAATTGATGGATGTGGCCCTCTTAGGTAAGGGTCTGGGTTGATCGAGGACACTGAGCTAGCTCTTCCCTCCCGGGGTGAAGAATTGAGTCATAAAACTCCTAGGGTTGAGGGACCTCTAGATTTGAAATAGTATACCCCAATTGGAATATGTCTTTCCCACCTATCTGGGCAATGGGTTCTGACTACTTGAGTTAGGCATGATCCTTACTATTTATGGTAAGTGGAATCCTACTCAAGCTAGAGATGTGGGTGTTCTACCACATGACTCATACGGGTCATTAATGGGAAGATAGATAGGCAATAGGATGGTTGTGATCCCTACCTCGTATAGCAAGTGGTATCTCTCCCATTGATTGCACAATGGGATGGTTGTGATCCTTGCTTGGTAATTTGTATCTCACCAATTGCTCGATGAGATGACTTGAGGTTAAAGTGTCTGATATGACCTTCCCCACTGTCATAGACATGAGGTGAGAGTGTACCATAGGACCTTCCTCATTGTCAGTAGGTTCCAGGTTGAGCTAGGCTCCCTTATGTGGTTCCAGGTTGAACAAGGTTCCATGATGTTTTTCCAGATTGAGTTGAGCTCTTTGATGTTGTTAAAGGTTGAGTTGGACTATTCGACTCTGATGTGGGTTGAGTTGGAACTCCCAGGTGATGAGTTTCTCAGGTAGTAGCATTTTGGATCCCTACTGGAAGTGATTCCGGGTGGTAGCAATGGATCATCGATAGATAGAGGGTGGTAGCTTGAACTCCCGTGCAATGTCAAATTCTTCTTCTTTTAAATTCTCAAGTGTTCAACAAATGAGAAAAGATAAGCAAGGATAAGAAAAGTTGAGCAGAGATGAGCCAAGAAGAGAAGAGACAACATTTGATGATGACGAGATATTTTTGATAGGACATATGCTACAGTCAGTAATTTCTCCCTAACTGAGAGGGAGTGTTAATTTGTCAGCTCAAGGACAAATTCCCTCCATTGGACAATCTTCCTCATTAAGGAAGACCCCTCCTATCCCTTGAAAGAATTTAATTTTGTTGAGGAAATTTTTTTTGTAATATGGAAACCCACATGTGCATAAAAGGACATGTTGACCCTAAAAGGGAATTGAATACCCTTGGATGGATATAAATACAAGTAAAGTGACACTCATTTGGAGATTATCATAAAGTATTCTCTTCTTCACTCTTTTTTGGTTTGGTTCACTCAGGTTAGAAGTTGGTTCATGAGGACTAGTTCATACAATGAACCAGGTGGATATTGGTTGTAACAACCCTGAAATTAAAGCATGCAACTAATTAGATTAATCATGCGATTTATAATCAATATGCAATTATCAACTATTTAACATCGAATTTCGGAAATATGAGCAGAGACAACTTACGTGTGGCGATGATATTCCTTACTTGTGATTTCGGAGTCGAACGCTATTTGAATCTTGTTAACCGCAACAAAGTTTTGGTGACGACTCTCCACCCAACCGTGGGCTCAATTGCATAAAATCTTGTTACAATTGGCCACCCTCGAGCCCTCAATCAACGTACTACTGCCAGGGAATCCTTTGTCTCACAACATTTTTCTCCCAAGAGAATGGATGATGGAATCATGGAATGATCTCTCATCTTTCTCACCGTCTATTAAATAGAGCAAACGTTGAAAGGGGAACCGCATGCACACACTCCATGTGTCAACATGCAACTTTTATTTCTTTATTTTAAGTTTAACTTAATTTAGTAATTCTCTTAATATAATTCTTTCTTATTTTATTCATTTTTACTTTTTGATAACTTTACTTATTTTTACTATTTTTATAGTTCTCTTAATTTAACTATTTCTTATTTTATTGTGTTTTTTGTTAACTTTATTTATTTTTACTATTTTTATAGTTTATTTTTATTTATATTTATTTAGAACTCTAGTATTGTTATTTACTATTTTATTTATTTATTATTATATTTTATTCATTATTTATTATTTATTTACTATTATTTTTTCTTTATTGTTTATCATTTATTTTCTTATATTTTAATATTATATTATATTATTTATTATTATTAGGGGACATTACATACTCCCCCTCTTTAAGGAACTTTGTCCCGAAGTTAAGTTGAATTATTTAACATTTTATTTAGTTAGTTATTTATTACTTCATGTTTGCCCTACACCCTCTGCTGAACTAGTATAACTAGCAGGCATCGAAAGTTTTCACAACACTCGGGAAATCTCAAGGAATCTCTGTCCTTTTTCCCACTTTCGGAACCAGGCATAAGCCTCCTTGATCTGTATCTTAGTCCAAGGCTGGCCCCAAGGCTCGCGCCTGACTCAGATTTCATCTGCCCCAAGGCAGGCATCCGGTACGGTACTTAATGACTCCGGGCATCTCGCAAGGTTGGCCCACTCCCTCCACAACTACTAAGGCGCACAGCCCCAGGCATCGAAGTCCTTACACCCCCACCATACTTCGACATCCCAATCCAATACTAGGCACCTAGCCTTCAATATCAAGCACTTGGCCTCCTCAAGATGGTCCCATAGCCCCTCAAGAGCTATCCATCAAGAGCTATACAAGACAAAGGAATCACTGACATATGTAGTGTTGATTGAGTTTGTCCCCAGCCCATATGGTGTTACCTATTCTCCCCCGCAAGTATGGGCTCCCATGAGATCATCAAATAAATCGGCCCTCTCGGCCCATTTTTGGATTTCCTGTCAATCACCACATCTTAACATGTGGCCATGCATTAGTTTTAAAATCAATGTATCATAGAAAATAATCCCCATGCAACCTCTTGCATGTCATCATGATAGCATAACACCATTGTTAATCACCACATTCTGAATAGTAAAGAAACACATACTCTGTCATAAAATCTACATGCAATTACCACATGATTCACATCATGAAATACCATCATAAGTTATAACATCAACATCTTTATAACAAGTCATGACATCACATAATAAATGGACCCACATATCATAACAACATAATATGTAAATCATACATATCAAATATAGAACAAGAATACACCATCAACATTCATGTCATGATTATTAGAAAAATAATCAACTTCATTTGTTTGTATAAAAATGAATAACAATTATGAAATAATATTTTTCAACAATCATCAAGTATCTAGGCTATCTCATCCATAACATGTGTGTCATGTTTTCACCAAGACACCACTCACTTTTCAATAATCGCCTCTTCTTCTTTAAATAAGAAAGTTCAAAATTTACCGGATAGGCATAACCATGTTATCAATGTGCTATAGTTTTGATACAATCTCTTTACTTGCAAGTTTCACCATCTCAATAAAAAAAATTGTTTATTAATGAAACACACACTCCATTGATATATCAATATTATCATTGGATTTTTTTACTTATCTTCATAAACACTCATATGATTTCCAACCCTTTTCTTAAACATTAATTATAAACAAATCCTATCGATGCTTTACTTGCAATGTTAGGGTAATAATAAAATATTTTGTAACGAGTTTATATCTTTTTCCAACATTTAAACCATCATTATCCTTGAATTATTTCCCCAATTTATCACTTGTCATTTCTTACAAATTACAACTATTCACAACTTCCAATCCTGACACTTTTAAATTTTATAGGTTATCACCATGACCCTTACCAATCTTGTTGTTCAATTCTCTCATCAATATCCTTAAGAGAATTTTATTCTTGATAGAATCACCCCTTCACTTCCCCATAGATATATTTTTGTTTCCTCCATTAGTCTCAATTTCCTAATATTCCATGTCTAGTAGCTTCAAAGATGGAAATATTATGAAATTGGCCTTGATTTTTCACATTGAGTCATCATCGTTTCTTTTCCTCCTCTCCTAAATGCATGAAATTGTTACACTTGAAATGTTGCTACTATTCCTCCAATAACATAACTTATCTTCCTTCAATTGCTCAATTTTATCATGGATTCTCTTCTTTAGTGTAATGTTATCATACCCTTTAGGGCCATTGAAATGATCTTCTTTATTATTCAACTTCATTAGTTGACCGTCAATGTTTCCCTCCTTTCTTGAGATAGTTGTCTATTTATATATCTTTTTCCACCATGTTATTCTAATAATAGGTTTGTTGTTCTCCCAAGGTTAGTTTCTTGCTATCTTAGATTTATACTCATTACTTCCATGAAATTGCACCACTATTTCGTCACATCTTCGCCAAACAACCATTGTCTCTTTAATTCCTATCAAGCTTTTAGTTTTACATTATCAAGCACATAAGATGCATATTGATTTCTTTATGGACTCATCAATACATGTTTACTAACATAATTTCATTATCAACTTTATGACAATTGTCCTACTATAGGGAGAATATAAAAGAGTGCCATCCTCCCATTTTAGACTAATTCTAAGTTTTTTCTTCTCCTTAACATATGAGATTTCTTACTTGAATATCAAAATAATTGATTGCCCCTTTTGATCAATGCATGGAAACATAGATGCAATTGTAACTATCAACATACACGAAATTGGACAAGAAAAATAATCTTCACCAAGTCTACGATTCACATTAATTTCAAAGACCACCTAATAGCTAGTTAAAAACGTGACAAAAAAACATTTCAATAAAATAAAACTAAAACATGGCCAATATTTCAAAATAATTACTATATATAAATTATATTTTTCAAAATTAAAATTAAATCACCAAGAGTAAAGACCAAAAAGTAGATAGACAATGAAGTTACAAATATTATTTCATTTTCCATCCTTTTCCCTGTTTGTATCTATTTATTTATTTATTTTTTAATATTAAAATATCCCTTTATAAATTTATTAATAACTTCCATTACTTTGATAGATTATGAATATTTGAAAAAATGAAAATAAAACTCATTTTCAAACCCACAAAACACTTTTCTAAGTCTTTTTCTTTTTCTTCTTCTAAATATCCTCAAATTTGCAAACTTTGGTTTTTAAAACTTACAAAAAAAAACCCTAAGTTCAACAGACATAAAAGGCATTTTTACAAAGATCTAAGTTCAACCTACATAAAAGGCATTTTTACAAAGACCTAAGTTCAACATACATAAAAGGCAATTTTACCAAAGAGAATAGCATTGGGTCTCAAAATCAACATTACATAAAATTATAAATTAATAGTAAAAAAAATCTTTATCATTTTTTTTTCAATTATTTTAATTATAATTTAAGTGGTGGGAAAAATATAAAAATTATAATTCCACTATTTTAGAAAAGGCAATAAGTACAATCACCTTTGTAATTTTATTATCGCAATATACAAGAGTATAAAGATTTTATCCAACTTAACTACTAGCATATTGTAATTAAATTCGAATGATTTGCGATGACTAAGTGATGATATGCAAGCCTTGAGAATCTTGGTTATTAAAGTTAACACTATAATCTATATTCTACCACTATATTCTACATAGTATTTGATCGAGGAGGATCACAAAAAAATTAACGATACACTAGGTGTGCCTTTAATCTTTAGTATCACTCATTTTTATAATGATGATTTAATAAAAGTTAAGGTACAGATAAACATGCACTACTGCATTTATCTTCTATCAACAATCTTAAACACTTTTTAAATCAATTTTACTCTACCTTTATTCATATTACAAATAATTTTAAACCCATATATAATAAATATTCACATTAAAATATTATTAATATTCCCATTAAAACCCAAAAAGATCAGATATGTTAACATGTACATGTGTTTAAATTTATATAGCTAAAATCATGTGCATATCACATTAATGAATATTAACTCTATAATACTCTTACAACTTTATTTTTTTATCATAAAATTAAAAATATTTTATTTATAAAATAGCTTAAAAAAACACCTTTCCATTTTAACCTACGTTGACTTTTTATATTTTATAAATCTATGGTCGCCATTGAGCCTGAACAGAATATGCTTAGTCGGAGTATTGCATCTACTGCTATGAGCTCTCTTCTTGCGCATTACGAATTGGGAGGACCTGCCACCAGTAGTAACAAGTGGCAACGTGGCCGTTGAAGTAATTGAAACTAATTTAATTCACGACGTTACAGGGCATTGTGAATTATCCATTTCAAGGGTCATTTCACTTCCGAAGCGTGTACAAGCAACAATAGCATGGAAGCCTTTACTTATGTTCCATTCTCACTAATCCAAAAAAATAGAAACAAATTCAATGACCCTCGCACACTCTTCTAGGTCTTAATGTTTAATGGATAGTAAAATTTCACTCATCACATTAAATAAACCAGTTTAATGCGCTCCTACTAAGTAGGATCTTTGATAATGCACATAAGTTCTTTGTATTTATTTTCTACCTTCTTTTGATAGTATTGTTAAAAAAATTCATATATATTTTTGAAGCAATCCATATTAAAGGATTGGATATTTATTTATTTATTATTATTATTAATTTTTTATCAATAAAAAGCATGAGCACAACAATTTAGGTTTGGATGGTTTCACGATACAATTAAAAAAAATAAAAAAATTGATAATGAGATGTCATGTGAATTTAATTTACCTTTAGTCTTTGCTTTTCGACTTGCCCTTAGCCCTTACCTTTTTGTGGGGGTGTGCGAGGGTGCATTACAACCGTTCTTCCCTTCCTTTGTCGACTATTTGAACGGTTTCATTTCAGCTCATGCATTCTCCATGATGGGATTGCAAGGGATTTCTATTTTCTAAAAAAAAACCGCTATAATTTATTAAATCTAATTTTATTTAATTCATAAGAAGGTATCACTTATTTATTACATATATTTTGAAACGAGATTTACTCCATCTTCATTTGCTTTTATCTACTTTTAATATTGTATTTAAAAATCTCAAAAAAATACAACGTTTCCCTATATTAATAAAGCAAAAAAGAAAAAACTCAATAACTACTATTACACTCAATGTTTCAACATTATTTATATATAATTCAAATTAGAGTAAATAATTATAAATAATAATAAAATATTATAATTTTAAATAATTATAAATAATAATAAAATATTATAATTTTATTATCATTCCAAGTTGTTTGGAAAATTATTGTAACACATAATTATAAACCGCAATAAAAGGTTTATTTATTTATTATTAAATAAGTCACTTTTTTCTATATATCTAATTTATTGAAAACAAAATATTATTATTATTATTATTATTATTATTGACCAAAAATATAAAAATCCAAAGGTCCAACAGAGTTGAAATTTTGCTTTGATACCATATGTAACAATCTTGAAATTAAAACATGCAACTAATTAGATTAATCATGTGATTTATAATCAATATGCAATTTATCAACTATTTAACATCGAATTTCGGAAATATGAGCAGAGACAACTTACGTGTGGCGATGATATTCCTTACTTGTGATTTCGGAGTCGAACGCTATTTGAATCCTGTTAACCGCAACAAAGTTTTGGTGACGACTTTCCACCCAACCGTGGGCTCAATTGCATAAAATCTAGTTACAGCTGGCCACCCCCGAGCCCTCAATCAACGTACTACTGTCAAGGAATCCTTTGTCTCACAACACTTTTCTCCCAAGCGAATGGATGATGGAATCATGGAATGATCTCTCATCTTTCTCACCGTCTATTAAATAGAGCAAACGTTGGAAAGGGAACCGCATGCACACACTCCATGTGTCAACATGCAACTTTTATTTATTTATTTTAAGTTTAACTTAATTTAGTAATTCTCTTAATATAATTCTTTCTTATTTTATTCATTTTTACTTTTTGAAAACTTAACTTATTTTTACTATTTTTATAGTTCTCTTAATTTAACTCTTTCTTATTTTATTGTGTTTTTTGTTAATTTTATTTATTTTTACTATTTTTATAGTTTATTTTTAGTTATATTTATTTAGAACTCTAATATTGTTATTTACTATTTTATTTATTTATTATTATATTTTCTTCATTATTTATTATTTATTTACTATTATTTTTTCTTTATTGTTTATCATTTATTTTCTTATATTTTAATATTATATTATATTATTTATTATTTTTATTATTATTAGGGGACATTACATTGGTGGTCACCCGCCTATTCCACCTAGATCTCCAGTTAGTTTCATCCGTTTCCTTGTTTATTTCAGCATTTACTATTTTATCGGTTTTTTTGGGTTCTAAACTTCCAGAGAAGTTTTGATGCTGTAAATTACGTTTTTTTAGGTCCGCAATAGGCCCATAGTCGTGTCGCAAATCCTGCGGTATTTGAAGAGACTTTTCCAACAAGGTATTGTACCAGCCAAACAAAGATAATATGACCAAGTTATGACCTCGGGGAGTTGGTTGCCCAGCTAACCCCAATGGGGCCCACAAACTCTTGGTGTTCCATCTCCTGGGGTTAGGGTTTTGCTTGTTTAGGGTTTTCCCTTGTTGTTCAATAAGAAATAGGCCCTCGAGCCTGTAACACAGTTCAAAGGCATGTAGCCACTACATCTCTTCTTAGACATAAGCTACCATCACCTGAGCTAGTTTATTTCCATTATGTTTGTAAGCATATTTCAGTATTTTGATATTAATGAAATGAAGTGTTATTTCTGTTGCATTTGTGTATTTATGGTTATCCATGTAATTTGTTGTGTTCATGTTTAAGTTCGAATAAGTGGTATCAGAGCGGTCTGCTCGATATGGTTGAACCTTTGCAAGACTAGCCTCACAAACCCCGATGACCTCCTATGGCGGAAGAAAAGAAAGATGAAGGGGTAGGAGATCTATCAAAATATTGCTCGAGGAAGCCCTTGAGCGACAGAGGAACGCGATGATGGATAACTTTTCCCAGATCTTTCGATGGCTACCCACAGGTGACACATCTTCATCCAGCAGCCACTCTGGAGGTGCCACTCCTTTTAAGGTACAAGTTAACTTTGACATTCCCATATCTGAGGGCCAAATAGATGCAGACGTCGTAGATAAATGGTTGAATATGTTGGAAGGATATTTTCCAGTTCATGAATTTTTCAATCAGTAACAGATTACTTTTGTATTTCTCAAAGTTGCGCCACACGTCAAGGACTGGTGGGAAACCTACTGTGAACAAAAGGATGAGAGGGAATTGTCACTGTTTTCTACGCACCCACTTGGGATTCTTTCCAAGACACCATTAAGACCAAGATGTGCTGAAGTTCACAAATGTTTTCCATACACTCCGTACAAAATTGGATATCAAGGATTTTGAGCGCCATTTGGTACTCAAGTACCGCGGCTGCCTACACAAGTACATCCAGGACGAGATGGAATTCTTGGACATCTCCTCGATAGGAAAGGCATACCAATACACTGTTGAGATTGAGCAGAATTTTAAACAAAAGAAGTGAGACTTTAGATATGTGAATTTGAAGCAAGGAAAAGGCATCCCCAAACCATAGAGCAAAGGCCAAAGCCAAGGTGGGGAAATCTAGGACAACCCGCCAAATCCGCAAGCAAATAACAACACCTCGAAGTCAAAGAAGGACACAGGAGAATGGCGTGATTTCCATAAGAGCTCCACCCACAACAGAAGTGGTTGTCAGGCGAAGCAGTGATCAGTGGCTGAGCTGAAGGCTTCTGAATCATACACATGTTTCGACTCTAAGTCAGAACCCGACAAGGGGAATGAAAAAGGGAAGAAGATCATTGACGCAGAGCCTAGTGCCACCATGGCCACCACCAAGATCCAAAAGAATACGCCTGAAGATCTAGAGGAGGGGGAACACCTCTTCCACTCAGATATGTGGATGAAGGGTTCTCTTCTACAATTCATTGTCGACAACGGGAGCCAAAAGAACCTCATTTCAGTAGAGGCCATGAAGCGGCTGGGCCTACAGATTACAACAAATCCACAACTGTACACCATTGAGTGGCTTCATTAAGGACAAGATCTCCGCGTCAACCAACAATGTCACCTTCCCTACAACATCAGGCCCTTCATGGATGAGGTATTGTGTGATGTTGCTCCTCTTGCAGTTTGTGATGTATTATTGGAACAATCATACTTGTGGAAGCATCATGTTGTATATGAGTCTAGACCTCGCAGTGTGATTATTACTTTGAGCAATAAGGTGTACATGATACTGGAGTTGGCCCCGCCTACCACCATCTCTTTGATCACTGCAAAGCAATGCAATAAGATCGTTTCCTAGACTAGGATTTTTTTTCCTTATGATTCGCCCTTAGGGAAAGAAGAAGGTTGTGGCCATGACTTCCAAACAGGGATCCTCTGCACAACAACAACAGATGGACAAGGTCATGGAGGAGTACAAGGAAATTTTCGCCTCACCTACAAGGGTACCTTTGCATTGTCAGGTCAAGCACTCCATCAATATGACCCTAGGCGCATCGCCACCCAACGGACCGATCTATCAATGCTATGTTCTGGAGAATGATGAGATCAAGAGGTAGATTCAAGAGTTATTGTAGAAAGGGCACATTAGTCTAAGCTCATCACCTTGTGGGATCTCGATTGTATTGGTATAGAAGAAGGACGAGACTTGGAGACTCTGTATCGACTATCTAGTGCTGAACAAGATCATTATCCAGAATAGGTAACTAATCCCATGAATTAATGACCTTCTGGACCAACTCAAGGGGGCCAAATATTTAAACAAGATTGACTTGAAGTCCAGTTATCACCCGATGCCTATTGAACCCTCCGATTTGTAGAAGAATGCCTTCAAATCTAAGTAGGGCATTTTCAAATGGTTGGTCATGCATTTTAGGTTGATGAATGCCCCTCCACAACCTTCATGAGATTGATGGATGACATCTTGCAGCCCCTCACCAATGCATTCATGGTGGTGTATTTAAATGACATCCTGATCTTCAGCTAGAGTTGGGAAGAGCACCTCCACCATATTCGATAGGTCCTTCAAACCCTGTGATAACACAAGTTGTGTGCTAATTTGGAGAAATTCACTTTTGGCATGACCCAGGTTCAATATTTGGGGTACATCATTGATGAGCAGGGTGTACATGTGCACCCAACCAATAACCAAGTCATTCAAGATTGGCCAGCCCTAACCACTCTAACAGAGCTCCGCAACTTTATGGGTCTTGCCAATTTCTATCGCAGGTTCGTTTTGGGGTTCTCTCATATCACTTGGCCTTTAATTCAAGTCATCAAGGGCAGAATGAAAGCAAATTTTTTTTCTTTGAAACCCAACAGAATGCGTTTGCCTAGTTCAAGCATCGTCTTTGCTCTGCACGAGTGCTCACATTACTAGACTTGCAGTAACCATTTGAGACTGAGACAAACACCTTTGACTATGCTATTGGTGAAGTTCTTACTCAGTAGGGGCATCTAGTGGCTTGCCACAGTGAGACACTTTCAGACACTGTTCGAAATTATCCCACTTACGACAAAATAAGTTATTCCATTGTGTAGGCCTCCCGTCAATGGAAGCATTACATTATAGGGAAGTGTTGTACCATGAAACAACTCCCCCAATTTATGTATAATAAAAGCTAATGTTGGACATATAAATGGGGACCCTTCTTTATTTTTTTAGTCTTTAGAAAATAAATCCTAACTCTAAGAAATCGCCTTGAAAAAACTCTTAGATCCATCCAAGTTTAAGATCCCCATCGCAGATCGTAAATCGCATTTTTTGTGTGATGATTATAAAATTTTTAAAGAAATTGAGATATGCGATTGACCCTCTCGCTATGACATACCTAAAAAGCCCCTTAAGAAATCGCAAATCGCATTTCACGAAAGTCACAAGTAAAAAGACTTGCCACAATGTCATCTGCCAACGATTTGCGAAATGCAATATTGCGATATCTGCAATCGCATTTCGCATTATGAATAAGTAACGTTATATAACATTGATTTAAAAATTGTGATGCACAAATCAGGCGGCAAGCGTGGGAAGTAACTGTGTTTTAAATATAATAACGAACGATTTGCCAGGGTAATTAATATTTAGCGGCCCGAGGAGAGGTAATGATTTAGCAGGTTATGGCTAGTTAATGTTGAATATCTTATTTGAAATCTTCCCACGATTCAAGTCTTTTCACAAAGCTTTTAGCCTTAATCGCCCAATATTGTCTGCACTGATATATCTCGTCCATTTCAGGCAAGCTACAAAAGATATGTCATTGCGGAAGGTGATGCAGAAACAGAAAAAACTGAGCATTGCATAGTCCGAGCTTACAGAAATGTCTCCTATATTCTTTGATACGGTTTGCAGCGCTGATGGAGGTGCAACAACTTGGGAGGTGATATACAATAGGCTTGAGGACGAGTGTCCCAAGATTACTATCACAAGAGCAACAATTGACTCAATAAGACCTTCAGGACTCCAATTCAAGGATGTTGCCTATTCTTTCCTTCATAGGATAGGAGCGAGAGCTAAAATCCTCCAATACACTGATATGATTAGGTGGGTGGTGGAAAACCTCACCATTGAAGATAGGCAATTTAGAAATTCAAGAATGGAACTCATAGAGTCATTCAGAGCAGAGGACCTAAAGCAAATGTACCATATACTTGACACTCGGGATATATATGATAAGGCATACGTGGCCATCTTCGCTAAGAAGAACAAAGAACCCTTCAAGATGATTCAGGGCTGGAGAGTATTGGAGAATAAGTTCAAATTCGATAAATCGGGTATGTATCCTATAGCCTCTTTGGCCAACCCCTACAACTATGCAGTTGTTATGTTATGTAGACTATACGGGTTACCTAATAATGCTAAGTTCTCCATAGAATGGATTCCTCTGATTGATGCCTGTGTTAATTCCAACATCATGAATTGGGCTACCATCCTGTCTGATAACCTAGCCACCATCAGCACTGAATATCAACAAAAGAGATCCTCCTCCCCAGAGAACCTTCCTCCATTCTATTTTAGTGCCTACATAATGGACGCCATCTGTTTCTGCACTAAATTTCCAATCATGGGTTGGAAATGGACCTTGCAGGACCCTTACCCTATCCATCTAAGCCATAAGCAAATTTTGGAATCCCATTATGTGCCCCATTTCTATAAATATCACATGCCATTATTTTGCCACTATACCAATTAATTTTCAATAAGAAAGCCTCCAGGTTTTCCCACGAAGCTGCTACAAACCTTCTGGCTTTTCGGCAAATATTTTGTTGAAGAATGATTCACCTACATTAGGGTTTTTGGTAGCATAGCAGACCCACATGTTCTCCCTATGTATGTTTATGATAAATTGTTAGCAAGAGAAATAGCCTACCAGACCGTGGGGAAAGGTCTAACCAAAGTTCTCAAAGAAAGCAAGAAGTTCCTATGGCCATCTTTTCCTAAAAGGTGCGGTTCTTTCTCCTTAGCAAATTTTAATCATGCTATAAAAGGAATCAATAAGCTTGGAAGGTCTCGGGCTCTATACTTTGCCCACTTCGGTTAAGATCAAGCCTTATAACCATGAGGCTAATAATTTTGAAGACCTTTATAAGTTGGCTCAATCCTTCAAACAATCATTCTAGGTAAGGACAAATCTGAGTCTTGGAGATTTTGAGAGCTTTCAGGAGTTCAGGAACAAAAGGCTCAAAGTTATCCCACTGCATTTGTTGAAAATTGAGGACAAAACAATGTAAACTTTGAAACGGGCACTATAAACTCAAAATAATAACTCTGCCCAAAAAAACCCGAAAAAACATGAAAAACAATGCTAAAAACGAAAAGTGTGTATACTAGAATGATGGTTTTTTTTTTAGGGTCAATTTTGAACATGTTTTAAAAATGGCAGTGAGAACGAATTTTTTGTGCAAAAATTGTGCAAAAATCAGCCTGAAAATGAAAAGCGCTAATAATGGAACGATGGATTTTTTTTTCCTAGGGTTAATTTTCGACATTTTAAAAAAATGTTAGTAAAACTGAATTTTTATGTGCAAAAATTGTGCAAAAAACACCCTCAAAACGAAAAGTGTTGATGCTCGAATAACACTTTTTTTCTTCTTTTTTTTTAGGGTAAATTTTCAACATTTTGAAATAATGGGGTAAGAGATTTAGTTATGACTCCGAAAAACATTAAAATTTCAAAAAAATAGTGAAAACATAAAATTAAAAATAAAAACAATAAAAAAACACAAAAAAATACCAAAACGTAAATAAAAATATATATTAAAAACAAAAACCCTATAAAATATAAGAATTAAAAAAATTTAAAAAAATAAATAATAAGAAAAAACATATTTTCAAAAAAATAATTTTTTTTTTTTTTTAAATGTGGTAAACCACAAAAAAATTTGGAAAAAAAATAAAATAAAATAAAAACAACTATAAAATTAAGTAAAAATATGAAATTTTAAAAAAGCATTAAGAAAAACTAAAACAATAAAATAAAATTTAAAACAAACTAGATTTAAAAAATAGAAAAATAACCAAAAAAATGAAAAAAATTAAAAAACTACAAAAATTAAGATTAAAAACATTTTCAAAAACCCTAAAAAACAAAAAAACGCTGAAATTAAAAATAAAATAAAACCCTAAAAAACAATTTAAATTTTAAAAAAATACATATTTTCAAATTAAATATCATTTTCAAAAAAACATTAAAATAAAAAAAAGCTAAATAAAACTAAATATATTTTTGATATTTTTTAAAATAACATTTAAAATATATATATTTTACAAATAAAAAAAAATTAAAAATTCAATATATATATATATATATATATATATACAATAAACATATTTAACAAAATTATTTTTTATTTAAAAAAAAAACGATTTTATCGGCCACCGCTCCCACGGGCGGCCTAGCGGTGACTATTCGATTCCGAGAATTGAATAGCCACTTCCCAGCCACCTCCACGGGCGGTTGGGCGGTGGCTATCCGATTCTCGGAATCGGATAGCCACCGGGTGGTGTATAGCCGATTCTGAGAATCAGATATCCACCTCAAGGGCGGTCAGGGAGTGGTTATTCGATTCTGAGAATAGGATAGTCACTGCCTGGCTGCCGATGAGGGTGGTTATTTGATTCTCGGAATTGAATAGCCATCACTCGACCGCCCGTGGGGGTGGCCATCCGATTCTCGGAATCGAATAGTCATCGCCCGGATACCCGTGGGTGTGGCTATCCAATTCTTAGAATCGAATAGCCATCGCCCGGTTGCCCATGGGGGTGGTCGGGCGGTGGCCATCTGATTCTAAGAATCAGATGGCCACCGCCCGGCCACCCCCACAGGTGGCTGGGCAGTGGCTATATGATTCTGAGAATCAGATAGCGACCGCCTGGTCACCTCCACAGGTGGCTGGGCAGTGGCTATCTGATTCTCAGAATGAGATGGCCATCGCTTGGCCACTCGTGGGGGTGGCCGGGCGGTGGCTATTCGATTATGAGAATCGGATAGCCACCCCCATGGGCAGTCAGGCGGTGCTTATTCGATTCCGATTACGGAACTGATACTGTTATGCGTTCAATATTTGTAATATGTGATTTTCGCATTAATTTTTAAGTTAATCATTATTTTTTGAAAAAAGAAGAAGAAGTGATTATTATTATTTTTTTGACATGAAATTCATAAAAAAAAACTATTATTTAACTATTTTTAGTTAAAATTTTCGTATAAAAATTGTGATTTTGACATTTCAATTCTAGCAAAAAATTATCAAAACGTGTAGTTTTTTAGTTATATTTATGTTAAAAATGGTTATTTTTATGTTCATTATTAAAAAATATTGTTCTTTAGAAACAATTATTTTATGTGGATTGAAAAAATAATTAAGGATGTATAAATATGTAGCATATCGAAAATTCAAAATATCGACATTCTAATTTAAAAATGCAAAACAATAAAAACCTCACTACAAAAAGATTAAAATTAAAATAAAAACAAGAAAATATGAAGAAAATGACCACTTCAAAAATTATTAAATTTATAAAATAATTATTTACATTTCATACATTAGAAAATTTAAAGTAAAAAAATAGGTCTTTAAAAAAGGGTATGATGTAGAATTACCACTTTTTAAAATCAGCATGAAAATCACTACCATTCTAAAACGCAATGTACATAAAAAAAAATTAAAGTGCCAAAAACTATGCTCTAAAGAAAACATGTGTGTTTTGCATCACCGATTTTCAAAATCAGGTCACTTTTTTGCTATCTCTATGAAACAGGTAACAGTATCAGTTCCCGTTTCAAAGTTTACATTGTTACAAGCCTACTCCTAGTGTGACTGTCAACAACAAGGTACCTGATTCTCAGTTAGAGTCTCATGCATATACAATGAAAGCACTAACACATAGAGAAGGTCCAATACATCGAGACTAATGCAGAATCCAGCAGGAAATCAGCCGAAAAGCAGGGTATGAGTACCCCACCCAAAGAAATTGTTTCGGAGATCAAAGACAACAGTCTGGAACAAGAGTGGGATCAATTCAATAAGAAATTACAAGACACTCCCAAGACGATAGATGCTCAAGAAAATATGGAGTATCAAACTCCTTTATATGTTAAGAAGAATATAGACTCTGAACCGATGGATGAGCAAGCGATGATGTCTCAGCAGACTGAAATCATCCCCGCTCTGCCCACATCGGAAATTGTCTTGAAAGTAACTAAAATCCCTCCTCTGGACATATTCTACAACCCATTACACAATGCTATAGTAACGAGACAGAGGAAAAGAAGAAGGATTGAGATACCTGAACTCCCGCTCGAGAATGAGCAAATGGACATAGTTTGGAAGGGCGTCCCTTCCAACCCAGCTGAAAACTTGACAAGATTGTCACAGTTTATAGGGGCATACGCAATTGCTACCATGGACAAGGCCACCGAAATATCTCTTCTGTTGAAAGAAAAAGAAGAAAAGATTGCACAGCTCGAGCAACAACTTGAAATAGAAAGGGCAAGTGTAAATAGGCAGGCCGCTGAGCAGCTGGTCCAATTGCAACAGAGTATGGAGGTACTAAAAATAAGCCACGAGGCAGACATATCGGCCAAAAATATGCAACTCCAAGACTTTTAGTAAGCTATGGAAAAATATAAGGATGTTTCTACTGTCGAGGAATTTATCAAAGAGGCATTAGAGCTTAATTCTCTCTTATAGAAGCAACAAGAACAATTTTGCCAAAAGATGTCACATATCACTCGTTATCTCATCACTAGTGACCAGCTAATGGATAAAGCGATTGAGCAGAGAACTGAGTTTACTAATCTCAACACCAGAATCTCAGAGCATCGAATGGCAAGAAATATAAGAGGGGAGGAAAGCCAATCTGCCTAAGGTTGAGGAGATACACAAAGACATTCTTTTAACAGATTGGGACGAAAGGATCAAACAAGCTAAACTAACAGTAGCAAGAGCGGTCAGGGTGTCAAAGAATATAGTAAAGGCGGTAAACCATACTTTGTTTTTCACCAACTTGGTAAAAGAAGGCAACCCGAAGGAATTGTCCGATTTGAATGAATTGCATAATAGGTGGAAGGAAAGGGTAGAAAATCAAAGGGAAGCAATCACAAAGTTGGCAAAGATTGATTGGGACTCGTATTGGAAATACCTCCTCAAGCCGCACAATCAAATCATGACCCTTAACTTCTCTCTCCACTCGACTCAACGGACGCTGCCACCTCTCACAGATGCGATTTTCGCAGGACATGTCAGAACACATTTCGGGGCACCTCCTCAAGTCAAACCGATGGCCGATATATGCGATTTGAAGGACAAGCTCACAGACAGCAAGTCATCATCATAGCCTTTGCTCATTAAGCCACTGTTTATTTTTGGAGTTAGTTAACTAGTTAGGAGGAAGGTTGTTTGAAACCTCCTCAAATTTTTGTATAATCTATTTTTGAACATTAGCTAGAATAATATTTATACCCTTTTCATGCATTTAGAGAAGGGTCCAGAAGTCTATCAAAAACATTTGCAAAGAATGCACTATTGTAAGTTTGTGAATGCTTTGGTGAAATTATGGAACATGATCATTTCTTTTAAATATCAGACTACTTTCCTTTGTTGATGCACTTTTGTATACTTGGAAGATAATTTGATCTGAAGAAGGAGTTGATCTATGTCATTAGTCAAATGAGTAGAACCTCACATATATGGTACTTCTATCTTATGTGATTATTCTTGTTTCTGTTTAATTAGTGACAACACTTTATTTTCATGAATTGTATATGAGATATGTTTTTTTTTTTTGTTGGTTAAAGCATTAATTGCACTATTGTATGATGCCTAGCTGAGATTATTTATTTTCATATATATATATATATATATATAAAGGTATGTGGAAGCTTAAAGCCCCCCTTAGAACAAGACTGTTCATGTGGTCAATCCTAAAAAACAAAGCCCCAACTGGAGACAACCTGATCAAGAGGGGTCAACATGGGCCCTTTTAGTGCTGCCTTTGTAAAGACAGCTTAGAAACAATGGATCACCTATTTCTCTCTTGCCCCATCACCACTGACCTCTGGAATTCTACGCTCTCACACACCCCTACACCCAACTCATGGAGTGGTCAAGCTATCAGGGAGGTTTGGTCCAATTGGTGGACAACAACATCCCCGCAGAAAGCAAGGAACCTCCCCCTCCTCATTAGTCGAGAAATTTGGATTGCTAGGAACTGCATCATCTTTCTGGACACCGCCCCCCATTGGCCCTCCATCACCGCACGAATCCTTGCCAACTACAATAATATACCTGATGATGATGATAATACACAACCCAGACATATCATCCCTGAAACTATTGATCACTCCCAACCTTGGGCTTATTTTAATGGATCAACACAAGAGGCAAGATGTTGGGGGGGGGGGGGTGCCGTACTTTAATTAACTAAATCCTATTACTATCACATACAAATGGGACTTGGAGGAGGCACAAACAACTATGCAGAACTCATCACAACCAAACATCTCATTCAATTTTCTATTGAAAAAAACTGCAGGAATCTACAAGTGTTTGGTGACTAAAAAATTGTTTGCAACTGGATAAACAAAACAACAACATGTCATGCTTACACTCTGTGACACATTTTGGATGAGGTTCATAGATATATATCATATTTTGACAGTTTTTCATGTCATCATATCTACAGGGAACGAAACTCACTCGCTGACCAACTTTCCAAAGAGGCAGCGATCCGACCACGCGACATCTGGATGATATAGGAACAAAGAGAAGGGGAGCACTACCAGTATTACCACCGCCCCTATATGGACCATGCTACACAGGCTCACCAGGAGCCTGATATCATTTGATATGTGACCAGTTTTCTCTTTATATTTATTCTGCTTATACATCTACAACTTCATGTTATAGGAAATACTCTCTGCGTAGAGTAATTTAAATTTTAACAACTAAACAGTACTTATCTAAGGAAATGTCTCCCTGTGTGGAGAACATATATATATTTGCTTTTACTTGTTGACAGGCTTGCAGCCTACAAAAACTGCATTTGCACACAACATCTATAACATGTAATTTTCCTTAATATTAATGAAAATTACGATTTTTCCAAGGGGATATATATATATATATATATATATATATATATATATATATATATATATATATATATATATATATATATATATATATTATATGCGATATAGTTTATACATTTCTTTGACTAACTATTTAGTCAAATAAATTATCTTTACACATTATCATCTCTGTTTTATGCGTGATTGATCTTTATTATCACATGTCAAGCAGATATTTTTGTAGATCGCATGTTATGCAGAAATACCCGGGTTTATATTAGATCAATTTAGCTAGATATTTGCAAGATAGAATAATTTATTCAAGTTATGATTATTCTATTGCATCACTCATAAACCACCCACTCTCATTTTAAAACCCACACTAGGAAACTGGTCCCATTATCCCCAATCGGAGCCACCACTTCAAACGGAAAAGGCGCTTCTTAAGGTCCGGACTGGGTGGTTATCCCCCATCTTGGAGTAGTAGAAATCTGAGGCTTCAACATTTTAGCACTAGAAGGAGGGCCATCTGACTTTGAATGACATATAAATCTAAAGATCAATCGAAGAATATTCATAAGAGTCAAAACCCCCCCACCACTTCTACACATTCTAGATCTCGTTCAAAATCTCCGGATCAGAAATCTGAAGTTGTAGAAACATCTCCCTCGTCTCTTGAAGTAGTAAGACAACCACCTTCTCCGGATTACACTCCCAAGTCTCTCGAAGTCCATTCTTTGATACAAAAATTGGAACAGATATCCATTTCTGCTGATAAACCAGAGAGGCTCGAAGCTTTTAAAAAAAGTGTTACCTCCTTATTACGAGAAACTGGTGTATTAACTAGATTGCAAAGTGAAAATCTTGGAGTAACTCCTTTTGAGATTCCCATCCCTCCACGATGCAGGAAAGTTGTTACATCAATATCATAATCAAATACAAGCGAGATCACATCACCCTTCCATCCATTCACTTCTCCATCCATTTTTACTCAATCCACTGCTTCCCAACTATCCACTTCTCCAACTAGTACTGCTATTAGTAGTACTAGCCCAGTAGTAAGTTCCTCGCCACCTATAACTACTTCTGGACCGACCTTCCCACCTTTTCAGTCTCCTACTCAAGCTATGGCCAATCAACCCACTCAACCTTGGACAAATACTGATGCTGTTTTGGTTGGTAATCCAAGTGCTCTCCCAACAAACCCAAAAAAATGGTTACCTAAGTACAATATGGATGATGGTCTTCCAGCTGAAGAACATCTAAATAACCTTATGTTAGCCATGAATCTTAACGAAGTTTCACATGAAGATGTTGTGATCAAACTGTTTCCTTATACTTTCCAAGGATCTGCTGGATCTTGGTATTTTTCCCTTCCAACAGGTTCAATAAGAGACTAGGATACTTTTCAAGAAGTATTTCTTGCAAAATTTGGTGATGACAGGACCATTGCGTCTTTATTCAATGATCTTTCTAACCTGAAAGCAAGTTCAGATGAAAGGATCAAAGACTTCAACTCCAGATTTAATAAATTACTAAACAAAATCCCAACTGCCTCAAAAACTGTGGTAGATATACAAATAGAATGGTATATATCCTCTCTTCCTTCTAATATTGCAATTTTTGTAGATATAGCCAATAAGGCTACCCTTGTAGAAAACATGAAAGGAGCCGTGTCTGTAGAAAGAAAGATTATTGCTTTAGAAAAGAGATCATAAACAGACGAAAGGAAATCAAAGAAAGTAACATTTAAGGATGATTCCAAGAAAAAAAAGCTTCAAAGGACGCTTTTGATCTTGAAGGCCTTCAAAAAGTATTAAAAACCATGTCCAATGAAATGGTCGAAATCAAAAAATAAGTTGCAGAACCCTTGGCCACCATGAAAACTTTTCACTCATTTAAACGAAACCCTTCTTTTGTATTGCAACCACTCAATATTATCTCAAATGCTGAATCTGATCCAGAAACAGAAGAAGATTCACCAGCCGAAGAGGAAGCTGGAACAAAAGAAGAGGTTGAATTAAATGGAATGTGGGATTTCATTCTCCCAACTAAAGAAGAAGCACAAGCTATGTTAGTGACTACAAGAAGCAAAAAATCTCCTAATATGTCTATCACAAATCAGAAACAAAAAACTGCTACTCCTGTAAAGGAGAAAACAGTAAGTAAAAAGTCTAAGACAAGTCAAACTAACCCTATTCCACTAGATCCTCCAAATGCCTCCAAAAAATTGGTAATCTCAGACATAGTGGAATACAACATAGTCGAAGATATGAAATATATAAGAGCAAATATTTCTTTGCACGAGCTCACTAAACTCAAGAAACAACAGAAAATTATATTAAGAGAATTAAAGGCAGTTCCTATGTCCCCTCTGTGATCTGCTATAGTTACTCAAGCTGCATATGATATGGGAAAACCTCCCTCATCTTCAAACAAAGTAAATCCAAGAAATTTAGTCCTGATAGGTGATAGGTCTATCTCTCATACTCCTCCATTTTTTCTTACTTATGAGATTTTCAACAGAAATGTCCATAATTGCCTTGTTGATTCAGGCACTTCTTCAAATATTATGCCAAGAACCGTGTGCACCAAACTGAATATTACACCTCAAAAATCTGCAGTACACATAGTTCAATTGGACAGAACAAAAGTAGAGGTACTTGGAGAAATAACATTAGTTTCAATTAAGCTTTCCTCTAATCCAAAAGTTTCACAAATAATCGATATTATAGTGGTTGACATCCTTGAATTTTATGGTTTAATTCTAAGCAGGGATTGGTCTGAAAAGTTTCACGGATACTTCACAACTGACTGGTCTCACATGTGGCTACCACACAATGGTAAGCCAAATCAAATTAGAGTAGACCAAGAAAAGTTCATGAAATACACAGTCGTTGATCTTGAGGGAAGGAATGAACTTGTTTCCTTAACCAATAATATCATTGGTAATTACTCAGTTGAGTCATTCTTACGATATTTTAATGCTCAAAGGTCCCCTTTTCCGAACGATGTTGTAGTGTCTCAAATAGAGATTTTTTCACAAACATATGCTTCAAAGTGTGTTAATATAGTAGATAAAATTGTAGATAATTCATTATTTTGGACTGTTTATTTTGATGGTTCCAAATCCGAAGATGGTGTAGGTGTAGGATGTATTTTTCGACCCACAAGGAGAGAAAACCATGTTAGTATGCAGACTTGAATTTCAGTGCACCAACAATACCGCAGAATATGAAGCATTAATTCAAGGGTTGTATAAAGCCATTGGCCTTAATGTCAAATATTTGCAAGTATATGGGGATTCTGAAATAATTGTTAAACAGGTAAGAAATACAATTCATTGTGTGTCTGGGCACCTTAAACATTATCAATCTCTTGCCCAAAATCTTACTTCTCATTTCACTGCTTTTAACATTTCTTCAGTTCCCAGATTGCAAAACGCAAGTGCTGATTTACTTGCTAATGTGGCATCCAAGCTTATACCTTCTGAAGAATTTAGTTCGGACATATTTTCAATAGAATTAGTTTTTAGGCCATCCATTCTCGATAATGTGACAAATAGGAGAGTGTTTAATAATGATGCGGATATAATCAATTTCCTTGCATCAGAAGGGTCGTATTAAGAATAGATCATAGATGAACATGAACATGATCTACAAATCAACCATAAACAAGATCAAAACCCAATTTCGAAGTCTGTAGTTGAGATGGAAGATCTCTATGATTTAAAGGATAGATTAAAGAAAACTATAAACTCCAAAACTCAGAGTTCCACTCTGAGATTTGAAGTGGTAAACCTAGGGTCAACTGAAAAACCTCAAAATGTCAACCTAGGTCTTGGTTTATCATTTGTAGAAAGGATATCATTCATTAAGTTGTTAAAAATGTATGAAGGTGTCTTTGCCTGGGATTATGCAGATCTTAATACCTATGATACCTCTGTAATTCAACATACCATACCAATGACTTCAAATGAAAAGCCATTACAACAGAAGCTTAGGAAAATTCACCCAAATCTTGAAAGTCAAATCAAGGTTGAATTGAACAAGCTCCTCGAAGCCAAAATAATATTTCCTGTTAGAAACTCAAAATGAGTATCTGATATGGTCCCTGTAAGGAAAAGAATGGTGATATTAGGATTTGTATTGATTTTAGAAATCTAAATAGTGCTTGTCAGAAGGATAACTTTCCTCTGCTGACTATGGAACAGATACTACAATAAGTTGCAGGTTCCGAATTAATGTCTTTTCTATATGGATTTTCAGGATACATTCAAATTCTTGTACATCTAGATGACAGATTAAAGACAACATTCAGGACCAAGTGGGGAACATACGCTTATCAGAAGATGCCTTTTGGACTCATAAACACAGGTGCTACATTTCAACGTGCTATGGACATTGCTTTCAAAGGTCTGATTAATAAATCAGTTGTTATTTACCTAGATGACATCACAGTCTATTCTAAGGATAGAAACAATCATTTAAATGACCTAAAGCATATTTTTTAAAGATGCAAGAAATATGGCATTTCCTTAAATCCAAAAAAATCTTATTTTGCTTTACCAGAAGGAAAACTCCTTGGATTTATAGTGTCCAAGAAAGGGATTTACATCGATCCTGATAGAGTCCAAGAGATTGAAAAAATTCCTCTCCCACATAATAAAAAGACCATGCAATTGTTCATAGGCCAAATTAATTTTGTAAAAAGATTTGTTCTAGACTTTTCACAGATTGTCCTATATTCAAGCAATGATAATAAAAAACACAGTCTTCAAATGGGGCAAAGATGAAAGAGAATCATTTGAGTTGATTAAAAAAGCCATTATCAATGCTCCTTCTTTAACAAGCCCTGACTTTCTCAAACCTTTTGTGTTATATACTTTTTCATTCGATACATCATATGCAATGGTTTTAACACAGCTGAGTGAACAAAATATCGAGGTACCCATCTCTTTTTTCAGTTCTAACTTGCAAGGTGTCGAGTTAAATTATTCAGCTATTGAAAAATAGGCTTTTGCTATTTTTAAAACCTTGAAACAATTTAGACCTTTTCTTCTTAAAACCCATACAAAAATAGTGGTACTTTACCCTACAGTAAGGCAATTATTGATACAAAGAGAAGTAGGGGAGAAAAGAGCCAATTGGGTTATTGTACTTCAAGAATATGATGTAGAAATCCAGCCAGTTAAAATTGTTAGGGGCCAAGGTTTTTGCAGGATGTTGGTTGGAGCTTCTCATATATCAGAAGAAGAAGGCCAAGGTAATGAAGTGCAGATTTAAGAGGTAAGCCTCAATGATGCACAATCGCAATATGCTGATTTGAAATTTTATTTGAAGAATGGATATGCCCCTATACATCTCAATTATAAAACAAAGCGTGCTTTAAGGTTGAAATCAAATCAGTATGAATTAATCAAATATGTATTGTTTAGAAAAAATTATGATCCAGTATTGTTATGATACTTAGAAAAACCTGAAGCTGAAAAGGTCATGCAGGAATTACATGATGGACCAATTGGAGGACATTTTGGAGGAAATACCACAACTCACAAAATCCTCCATGCAGGTTATTATTGGCCAACACTATTCAAGGATGCACATGAATATGCAAGAAAGTGTAAAACCTGTCAAACTGTAGCTGGAAGAGAAAAGAAGCCAACATTCCCTTTGCAACCAGTGAACATCCAACAACCATTCGAATAATGGGGATTAGATATAATTGGTGAGATTGTTCCTAACTCTTCCAAGCAGCACAAATACATCCTTACAACTACTGATTATTTTACAAAATGGGTGGAAGTTATCCCCCTAAAGATAGCTAATACATAAATCATTACGGACTTCATTGATCAGTACATAATTACCAGGTTTGGCTTACCCACAGCTTTAATGTTTGACAATGCATCTTATTTCTCTGGAAATACAATGGTAGAATTTGCTTTGAAAAGAGGTTTTAAGTTAAAGTATTCAGCCAACTATTATCCACAAGGTAATGGACTAGCAGAATCGACAAACAAAAACCTCATCAGAATCATCAAAAGGACTATTGACCAAAATCATAGGAATTGGCACAAAGCATTGACATTTGCTCTTTGGGCAGACACAGAAGGCCTCCATTGGTTCTTCTCATTTTGATTTAGTTTATGGAAAATAAGTTGTTCTCCCCACAAGCATAGTAACTCCATTTCTCGTCCTAGTGCAATTCATTAATGAAAACCCTTCCTCCTCCCTACAAGCAAGACAATTCCAGATTCTTAAACTAGAGGAAGAACGAGAAAAGGCTAAAGCAACCCACTTCCATCATCAGCAATTAGTCAAAGCCTCTTTTGATACAACCTCTGCCAGTCATAAAACTTTTGAAGTAGGTGATCTGGTTTTGAAATGGGACAAAGCACACGAGGAAAAAGGTAAACATACCAAATTCCAAAGACTATGGCTTGGCCCTTTCCAAGTCATTAATAAAATTGGTCAATCAACATTTCTTTTACAAGACTTATCAGGAAGGACAGATTCCTTGCCCGTTAATGGGAAAATTCTCAAGAAATACTTTTCCTAGAAGATAACCTCTTCTAATTTTGTATCATATTCCCTTTAGAATTCTTAGGAAAATAAAAGTTAGGTAGTATTTACTTTTGGTTTTTCAAAATAAATCTTTGATAATTTTTTTGATTTTTGATTTCTATAAGTAGGAAAACTTAAAGAAATAATTAGGACATTTGAGTATTAGAGTGAGCCTGATTTATTTCGAAAAAATTGATCTTGCTAAAATATTTATTCTATGAACAAGCTCTTACCTTTAAAAAGTATAGATGTGATGTTATTAGTCAAGAAAAGAATCTTTAACCTAGTAAGGACTTTCTGCAGATCAGTATTTTAAAACTCTATCATTATCATCCAAAACTCTTAAATGAACCAATGATTCACCCCATCTGATAAAATTTTCTTTTTTTTAGAGTGTAATTCTAAAATATAAAATACTTATAAGATAATAAGTCTCATTATGAGCTTGTTTACGATGATCATAGGGAAATAATTAAACCAATATTACCAAAATTGCATACAAAAACAAGGTAATAGCCAATGATCTAATCAATCAAAGGACAAGGGGTCTCATCAAGAGCCATCTTGTTAAGTTTAGTTACAACCAGTGAGTGGCATTGTCATTATTAGGTTACCAAGCCTAGACAATGTATTTTAAGAAACAAAAAGAAAAAGTCAAAATCCAATTGAGATTGGAAGCAAGTGAATATCATTTTGAATTTTGAAAATTGCTTCAGATGGCACAAGGAATCATTGTTGGTTAAAAGATAACCCTGTCGAGGCTATTAATGCCTGTTGGCAACAAAGGCTCTATCTGTGATAAATGAGTAAAAAACCAAAAAACTAATATCTGGAAAGACACCTGCTATATCTCTTTAAAATCTTAGTATTGACTAGAGAAGGCATTTGTATTTTTATCACTATAAAGGGTAAAGTAGTTGAATAAATAGACTAGGTAAGTGATTATGATTCTAGAGAAATGTTGTTTACTTTATAACTTATGTAATTATTATTCCTATAAATCTTCTTACTTTGAAAGTTCTAGAAATTTCAGAAAACCAATCAGAGATAACTGGTTCTCCCAAGTGAATCGCCAATTGTTGTACTATGAAACAACCCCCCCATTTATGTATAATAAAAGCTAATGTTAGACATATAAATGGGGACCCTTCTTAATTTTTTTAGTCTTTAGAAAATAAATCCTAACTCTAAGAAATCGCCTTGAAAAAACTCTTAGAACCATCCAAGTTTAGGATCCCCATCGTAGATCGCAAATCACATTTTTTTTGTGATGATTATAAACACTTTAAATAAATTGTGATATGCGATCAATCCTCCCGTTGCGACATACCCAACAAACCCCTTAAGAAATCGCAAATCGCATTTCGCGAAAGTCGCAAGTAAAAAGACCTGCCACAATGTCATCTGCCAACGATTTGCGAAATGCGATATTGCGATATCCGCAATCGCATTTCGCATTATGAATAGGTAACATTATATAACATTGTTTTAAAAATTGCGATGTGCGAATCAGGCAACACGTGTGGGAAGTAACTGTGTTTTAAATATAATAATGAACGGTTTGACAGGGTAATTAATATTTAGCGACTCGAGGAGAGGTAATGATTTAACAGGTTATGGCTAGTTAATGTTGAATATCTTATTTGAAATCTTCCCATGGTTCAAGTCTTTTCACAAAGATTTTAGCATTAATCTCCCAATATTTTCTGCGCTGATATATCTCGTCCATTTCAGGCAAGCTACAAAAGATATGTCATTGTGGAAGGTGATGCAGAAATAGAAAAAACTGAGCATTGCATAGTCCGAGCTTACATAAATGTCTCCTATATTCTTTGATACGATCTGCAGCGCTAACGAAGGTGCAACAAGTTGGGAGGTGATATACAATAGGCTTGAGGATGAGCATTCCAAGTTTACTGTCACAAGAGAAACAACTGACTCAATGAGACCTTCGGGACTCCAATTTAAGGATGCTGCTTGTTCTTTCCTTCATAGGATAGAGCAAGAGCTAAAATCCTCCAATACATTGATATAATCAGGTGGGTGGTGGAAAACCTCACCATTGAAGATAGGAAACTCAGAAATTTGAGAATGGAACTCATGGGGTCATTCAGAGCAGAGGCACCTAATTCTCGCTTAAAGTCTCATGCAGATACAGGGAAAACACTAAACATAGATAAGGTCCAAGACATTGAGACTACTGTAGAATCCAGCAAGAAATAAACCAAAAAGCAAGGTATGAGTACCCCACCCAAAGAAATTGTTTCGGAGATCAAAGGCAGCAGCCCGGAATAGGAGTGTGAACAATTTAATAAGAAATTACAAGACACTCCAAAGATGATAGATGCTTAGGAAAATACAAAGTATCAAACTCCTCTACATGTTCAGAAGAATGCAGACTCTAACTTGATGGACGAGCAAGCAACGACGTCTCAGCAAACTGAAATCATCCCCACTCTGCCCACATCGAAAATTGTTTTGAAGTAACTAAAATCCCTCCTCTTGACGTATTCTACATCCCACTACATAAGGTTGTAGTAAGGAGACAACGAAAAAGAAGAAGGATTGAGACACCTGAACTCCTGCTTGGGAATGAGCAAATGGACATAGTTTGGAAGGACGTCCCTTCCAACGCATTTGAAAACTTGACAAGATTTTCACAGTTTACAGGAGCATACGCAACTGCTACCATGGACAAGGCCACTGAAATATCTCTTTTGTTGAAAGAAAAAAGAAGAAAAGATTGCATAGCTCGAAATAGAAAGGGCAAGTGTAGACATGCATGCTGCTAAGCAGCTGGCCCAGTTGCAACAAAGCATGGAGGTATTGAAAAAAAGCCACGAGGCAGACATATCGGCCAAAAATATGCAACTCAAAGACTTGCAACAAGCTATGGAAAAATACAAGGATGTTCCTACTATCGAGGAATTTATTAAAGAGGTGCTAGAGCTTAATTCTCTCTTATTGAAGCAACAATAACAATTTTGCCAAAAGATGTCACATATCGCTCCTTATATGATCACTAGTGACCAGCTAATAGATAAAGTGATTGACTAGAGAAATGAGTTCACTGATCTCAACACCAGAATCTTAGAGTTCATCGAATGGCAAGAAATAGAAGAGGGGAGGAAAGCCAATCTGCCTGAGATTGAGGAGACACACAAAGACATTCTTTTCACAGATTGGGACGCAAGGATCAAACAAGCCGAATTAGTAGTAGCAAGAGCGGTCGGGGTATTAAAGAATATAGTAAAGGCGGTAAACCATACTTTGTTTTCCACCAACTTGGTAAAAGAAGGCAACCCGAAAGAACTGCCCGATTTGAATGAATTGCATAACAAGTGGAAGGAAAGGGAAAAAACTCAAAGGGAAGCAATCACAAAGTTGGCAAAGACTAATTGGGAATCGTGTTGGAAATACCTCGTGAAGCTGCATAGTCAAATCATGACCCTTAACTACTCTCTCCACTCGACTCAGCAGATGCTGCCACCTCTCACAGATGTGCTTTTCATAGGACAGGTCAGAACACATTTCGGGGAACCTCCTCAAGTCAAACCATGACCGATATATGTAATTTGAAGGACAAGCTGACAGACAACAAGTCATCATCATAGCCTCTGCTGATTAAGCCATTGTTTATTTTTGGAGTTAGTTAACTAGTTAGGAGGAAGAATGTTTGAAACCTCCTCAAAGTTTTGTATAATCTATTTTTGAACATTAATTAGAATAGTATTTATACCCTTCTCATGCATTTAGAGAAGGGTCCATAATTTTATCAAAAACATTTGCAAAGAATGCACTATTGTAAGTTTGTGAATGCTTTGGTGAAATTATGGAACATGATCATTTTTTTAAAATATCAGACTACTTTCCTTTGTTGATGCACTTTTGTATACTTGGAAGATAATTTGATATGAAGGAGTTGATCTATGTCATTAGTCAAATGAGCAGAACCTCACATATATGGTACTTCTATCTTATGTGATTATTCCTATTTTTGTTTAATTAGTGACAACACTTTATTTTCATGAATTATATATGAGATATGTTTTTTCTGTTAAAGCATTAATTATACTATTGTATGATAATAGTTGAGATTATTTATTTTCATATATATGTGTGTGTGTGTGTGTGTGTGTATCATCACATATGCGATATAATTTATACATTTCTTTGACTAACTATTTAGTCAAAGAAATTATCTTTACACGTTATTATCTCTGTTTTATGCGTGATTGATCTTTATTATCACATGTCAAGTAGATATCTTTGTAGATCGCCTAGAAATACTCGGGTTTATATTAGATCAAGCTAGCTAGAGATTTGCATGATAGAATAGGTTATTCAAGTTATCATTATTCTATTGCATCACTCGTAAACCACCCACTCTCATTTTAAAACCCACACTGGGAAACTGGTCCCATTATCCCTAGTCGAAGCCACCACTTCAAATGGAAAAGGAGCTATCTTAAGGTCCAGACCGGGTTGTTATCCCCCATGTTGGAGCAACAGAAATCCGAGGCTTCAACAAGAGGGAAACAATCATCCACAAAGACTACTGAGCCCTGTAGTTCATACAAACACAAGGGAAGTTGCAAAATGATCACCATCAGAAATGGTCCACATACCTGCAACAATTCCATTTGAACATTAAGTACAAGAAGGACAACACCAATAATGTTGCAGACTGCCTCAGTCAACCACCACCCATGGCGCTGATAACTGTGCTCGACTCCTATGGGCATGAGACTTCGGGGTGGCCGCATCTTTACAAGAGCGATCTAGAATTTGGCAGCACATACCAGACACTCCTGGAAGGTAAGAAAGTTCCAAATTTTCACCTCCATGATGCACTGTTATGCCACCTGGGACACATCTATGTTCCTTCAAGTGAGCATGCCAAGATGATTTGGGAGGTGAACTACAGTCAGGTCACTGGACATTTCAGGGTAGAGAAAGCAGTGGTAGTACTACATAAGTATTTTTATTGGTCGAACCTTCATCAGGATGTTGTGTTGAGATTGCAACAAGATGATGGAGCTTAGTGAAAAGAGTCACCTTCACTAAGTGGGCCCGCAGGCAAATTATGGCGCAAGTTCTATTTTTGATCACAGTGTGGATGATCACAGTGTGAGTGATCACAGTGTGGGTGACCAAAGTGTGGGTGACCAAAGTGTGGGTGATCAAAGTCTATTTTTAGACTGGCTGTCAAAAATAGAAAAGTCAAATATTATTGTCTCATAATAATATTTGGACTATAAACTTGATCTTATTCTCTTGGAGCACTTCAGTTTGAGCTACAGATGTGGCCCATGCAGCTGTCAGAAGGAAGTACGCTTTTCTTATGAGTCAGTTGAGTTGTTGCATGCATGACTTCAGTTAGAACTCAGTCAGTTGAGTTTGGTGGAGTTGATGGAGTTGTGTTCAGTTTGACTTGGTTAAACTAGTTGTAGTTAGTTTAACTGCAGATAGACTAATGATGAGTTGTTAAACTAATTATTAACTCATAATACAACTATAGAATACATCAGTTAACTCAGTTGCATGTCAGTGCATGTTCAGTTCAGCAGGGACAGGTGTTAGAGAATCAGATTGCTATCAGTTGTGATTATAGTTGTGCATCAGATCTTGCACAATCAAAGGGATTGAGTATGCCAATGAGTTTGCTCATGTTTTTGCCCAGTTTGTAGCTTCTGCTCACGTCTTACACATTGTGAGTGATTATTTGGAGGTGAAATACGAGTTTGGTAAGCCATTCTCATTAATTCTTGAGCAGGTATTGAGCAGTGGAGGCAGGCAAGCAGTGGAATAGATTTGGAGATCAGATCTTAGCTGTATTGTGTGTAACAGGTGGAGTTGGTACTGGATTGCTTGTGATAAGCATTGTACTTTGTAATGTTACATGGTCTCAATCATTAATATACAGATAGTGTGGGGTTTTTAGCGAGATGCTTTCCCCGGGTTACATACTGTGTTAATGTGTGAATGCTCTTGATGTTTTATTGTTATTGATGCTGCTATATTGATGATCAACGTAGAGGAGCTTATGTATTGTGTATGTACTCCACAATAGTACATGATCAGGATAATCTCCATTGAATATGTGTTAAATTATTCAAAATTTCTACATGGTATCGGAGCTGCTTGATTTGTAGAAGAGATTTTTACAGGATATCAAGCGAGGATTGATCATCAGATCTACTATTCAGGAAGTGTTCACATTCTATTTCTTCAGGCAGAGTCTGTAATCGGGCCAGGTAGCCTCTGGATTCATCCTTCCTTTGGAAGGTGAGATATCTGGTGAATGCCCATACATTCAATCTCTGTACGAGAAATATTTTGTTCTCACGAATCTTAGATCGGAAGCAGTTGAGTTTGAGCTGGTGGAAATCGAATTTGCAGCAGTGTTGTTGAAATGTCTTTCAACGGATTGCAAATTTTATTCCAAAGCAAGAGAGACCTGGCGCTCAAGGATAAACTCAGTAACAATAAAGGTGAGAATGGATCTTCATCAAAGGTATCTGATGAAGAGAATTGCGCTTTGGCTGCCAAAGCAAAGAAGGGGAAGAATAAGAAAGCTTCTCATTTTGGTGCGAAAGGCAAGAAGCAGGACATGTCCAAGGTGAAGTGTTTTCACTGTCACCAACACGAACACTATGCCACTAATTGTCCGCAGAAGAAGAAGAACAAGCAGGCTGCTGGATCTTCAGCAGGAGAGGCTCTAGCCTCACAGTTTGAGCTTGATTTTTCACTGATCGCATGCTTGGTTTCAAGTGTGATGGGATCAGTGTGGTTCTTGGACAGTGGTGCGTCTTTTCACATGACGGGAGATAGAGATTTTTTCTCTGATCTGGAGGACAAAGATCTTGGAGTGCACATCAAGATGGGCGATGATGGTAGATACAGTGCGACCGGTATCGGTACCATTTCCTTTGAGAGGGAGTCTGGTAAACCCTTCGTATTGAAGGAAGTCATGCATGTTCCAGGATTGACGAAGAATCTCATCTCAGTGGCGATGTTAGAAGACAAGGGGTATGATGTTTTTTTCAGCGAGGGAAAGGCTTTCCTGCGCAGCAAGACAACTGGTGAGACCCGGAAGATAGGGGTTCGAGTGAGGAACCTTTATCAGTTGCATGTAGATGGATGCGCAGCAATGGCAGGCAAGGTAGAAGGATTGGTGAGCTGGGATGATGGCGAGTTGTGGCACAGGAGATTGGGTCACCTTCACCATGGAGCCTTGAAGATACTACAACAGATCACTACAGGGCTTCCTAAAGGCACACTTGCGCAGTTAGATCAGTGCAAGGGGTGTACTTTGGGGAAGTTTGTGAAAGCCACCTTTCACGAGAAGGATAGTCGCGCCACGACGATCCTTGAGAGAATTCACACAGACGTGTGTGGACCTTTCTTAGTTGCTTCGACAACAAAACACAGGTATTATGTGATTTTTGTTGATGATTTCTCTCGTAAGTGCTGGATCTTCTTCATGCAGAAGAAGAGTGAGACATATTCAAAGTTATGTGAATTCAAAGCACTAGTCGAGAAGGAGTTGGGGAAGAAGGTGAAGGCTCTTAGGAGCGATAATGGTGGTGAATACATCTCGGACGAGTTCAAGGATTTCTGCAAGGCAGAAGGGATTCGTAGAGAGCTCATAGCTCCCCATAACCCACAACAGAACGGGGTAGCTGAGCGGAAGAATAGAACGATTGTGGGTGCTGCACGGGCAATGTTGCATGATCAGGGCCTACCCCTTCACTTGGGGGCGGAAGCATGCAATACAACAGTTTATGTGCAGAACCGTTGTCCTCATAGGATACTTGGCATGAGTACACCTGAGGAGACTTATTCTGGTAAGAAGCCTGATCTTTCTCATTTGAGGATTTTTGGTGCTAACGTTTACATGCATGTGACGAAGGATGCCAGGAAGAAGTTGGAGCCGACCGCAGAGGTTGGGATATTTGTGGGGTACACTGATACGCCCCACAACAATCGTTTGTATTTTCCGGACAGTGGTAAAACTGTTGTGCGACGGGATATAAAATTTCAGGAGGAGAAAGCCATGAAGTGTTCACTTGAGAGGGAGCTACACTTGCATACAGATGAGGAGCTATTAGTTCCTAAGGAAGAGCTTCAGGACGTGGATCAGCCACAGGACGAGGTTCATGGAGTGGAAGAGACCACTCATGCAGCGCCAACCATTAGAGGGCGAAAGCGCTTGACAGAAGCTGAGCGACTGGCTCAAGATGCAGAGAAAGTTGTAGGACCACCTACAACCCAACGCAGGTAGAGACAGTCACCTGATCGGTACACTGGATACATGGCTCTGATGAGCAAGTGTGTTGTGACTGAGCCATCCTCTTTCGAGGAAGCTGTGGAGGATCCCGCATGGGTAGACGCCATGGTGGAAGAGTATGATTCTATTGTCAGAAACAGTGCATGGGAGATTGTTCCTAGACCAGAAGGGAAATCAGTGGTGGGTTCGAGATGGATCTACAAGGTCAAGCAGGCAGCTGACGGGAGTGTGGAGAAGTACAAGGCAATATTTGTTGCCCGAGGCTTTTCTCAGATAGAGGGGATCGATTATGAGGAGACCTTTGCACCTGTCGCAAGGTATTCTTCCATACGGACGATTCTTGCTCTCTCAGCACAGATGGGATGGCACATTCATCAGATGGATGTGAAGACTGCGTTCCTCAATGGAGTCATTGAGGAGGAGGTGTACATTGAGTAGCCCGAAGGCTTTGAGGTCTTCAGCAGTGAGTCGCATGTGTGCAGGCTCAAGAGAGCATTGTATGGGTTGAAGCAAGCACCACGTGCTTGGTACACACGAATAGACAGCTATTTCACAGGACTTGGATTCTCCAAGAGCGAGGCGGATCCTAACCTATACCAGATTGTTGTGGAGGGTAAGTTGCTTATCATTGTACTGTATGTTGATGATTTGATTCTAATGGGTGATGAGCTGTTGATACTGTCATGAAAGAAGGATCTTGCTACAGAGTTTGAGATGAAGGACTTGGGCCTCCTTCACTATTTCCTAGGATTGGAAATATGGCAGCGCAGTAGTGGACTATTTGTTTCTCAGGGCAAGTATGCTCGGAAGATACTGGAGAAGTTCAACATGCATGGCTGCAAGCCTGTTGATACTCCTCTTCCTGGAGGTTGGAGGAAGGAGGATGCCACTTCGGGAGAAGAAGTGGATGCCACTGTTTATCGAAAGTTGGTGGGGTCGCTGATGTATTTGGTCAATACATGACCTGATATATGCTATGCAGTTAACCAGCTTTCACAAGCTATGGTTAAGCCTACCAAGCTCTTCTGGAAGGCGGGCAAGCATGTATTGCACTACTTGAGAGGCACATCGGGATATGGTTTGTGGTACAGACAGGAGGATGAGGTGAAGCTATGTGGCTTCACGGATGCAGATTGGGCAGGGAGCCCAACGGACAGAAAGAGCACATCAGGAGGGGTCTTCAGTATTGGATCGATAACAGTTTCTTGGTACAGCAGGAAGCAGAGATCCGTGGCACTCAGTTCAGCGGAGGCCGAGTATATGGCAGCAAATTTGGCTGCATGCGAGGCTATATGGATGAGGAAGATCCTGGTTGGTTGTTCGGTTCTCATTTGGATCCTACTGTGATTTACTCTGATAACCAAAGTTGCATTAAACTCTCGGCTAATCCTGTATTTCATGATAGATCTAAGCATATTGACATCAGGTACCATCATATCAGAGATTGTGTGCAGCGGAGGATCATGTTGCTTTCATACATTCCAACGGAGGATCAGGATGCTGATATTCTGACGAAGGCTCTCACCAGGAGCAAATTCGAGTACCACCGAGGCAGGATAGGGGTTGCTGATAATCCATATCTTGTCGAGAGGGAGTGTTGAGATTGCAACAAGATGATGGAGCTTAGTGAAAAGAGTCGCCTTCACTAAGTGGGCCCGCAGGCAAATTATGGCGCAAGTTCTATTTTTGATCACAGTGTGGATGATCACAGTGTGGATGATCACAGTGTGAGTGATCACAGTGTGGGTGACCAAAGTGTGGGTGACCAAAGTGTGGGTGATCAAAGTCTATTTTTAGACTGGCTGTCAAAAATAGAAAAGTCAAATATTATTGTCTCATAATAATATTTGGACTATAAACTTGATCTTATTCTCTTGGAGCACTTCAGTTTGAGCTACAGATGTGGCCCATGCAGCTGTCAGAAGGAAGTACGCTTTTATTATGAGTCAGTTGAGTTGTTACATGCATGACTTCAGTTAGAACTCAATCAGTTGAGTTTGGTGGAGTTGATTGTGGAGTTGATGGAGTTGTGTTCAGTTTGACTTGGTTAAACTAGTTGTAGTTAGTCTAACTGCAGATAGACTAATGATGAGTTGTTAAACTAATTATTAACTCATAATACAACTATAGAATACATCAGTTAACTCAGTTGCATGTCAGTGCATGTTCAGTTCAGCAGGGACAGGTGTTAGAGAATCAGATTGCTATCAGTTGTGATTATAGTTGTGCATCAGATCTTGCACAATCAAAGGGATTGAGTATGCCAATGAGTTTGCTCATGTATTTTCCCAGTTTGTAACTTCTTCTCACGTCTTACACATTGTGAGTGATTCTTTGGAGGTGAAATACGAGTTTGGTAAGCCATTCTCATTAATTCTTGAGCAGGTATTGAGCAGTGGAGGCAGGCAAGCAGTGGAATAGATTTGGAGATCAGATCTTAGCTATATTGTGTGTAATAGGTGGAGCTGGTACTGGATTGCTTGTGATAAGAATTGTACTTTGTAATGTTACATGGTCTCAATCATTAATATACAGACAGTGTGGGGTTTTTAGCGAGATGCTTTCCCCGGGTTACATACTGTGTTAATGTGTGAATGCTCTTGATGTTTTATTGTTATTGATGCTGCTATATTGATGATCAAAGTAGAGGAGCTTATGTATTGTGTATGTATTCCGCAATAGTACATGATCAAGATAATATCCATTGAATATGTGTTAAATTATTCAAAATTTCTACATGTTGGGAGGTACATTAAATCCTGAACTGCCTGCATCATTACCAAACCAACCATCAAGAAGCAAGGCCTATATACTCATTTTCCTACTCCTAATAGAACTTGGGAATCCATCTACATGGATTACATGTCATGCCTTCCTTCTTCTAAGCACGACAACAAATGCTTTTTCATGGTCATCGACAGATTCTCTAAGATGGCCATTATGGTGCTCGGCAAGAAGAGTATCACAACAGAGGCCACTGCTAAACTCTTATTTGAGCGAGTGTGGGTATACTTCTGGATCCCACGGTCCATTGTCTTAGATTGAGGCAATAGATTCCTAAGTGCATTTTGGTTAAGTCTTTGGTCGATGCTCGATACCAAACTTACTAAGTCCACGACTTTCCATCCCCAAATTGGTGGCCAAACAGAGGTCATCAACGGGATGATCATACACATTCTGTGCATCTACAACTCGAAGCATCCACGCACATGGGATGAAATCCTCCCCTATGTCCATCACATCTACAATAAAGCTCTTCATAGCTCAATGGGCCATATCCCCTTTCAGGTAGGGTTGGGATTTCAACCATTATGTCCCATTGATGTGGCCATACCATTTGCAGCTACTCAAGTAGATTCGACTCACGTCCAGTCCAAAGATGACAGAGCTAACAAATTCATTGAGTGCATTCAATGCATCTGCCAACAGGTCCATGATATATTGGACAGAGCTAATGTTAAGTACGATCAACACCATGATCAACATCAGGTTCCGCATAAGTTCCAGGTGGGCGACAATGTTTGGCTACATTTGTAGAAGGAGCGACTTGCGAGACCCCACCGCAAGCTTCACCTGCTCCGATATGAGCCATACACCATCACCAAGGCTATGGGGGACAATGCTTTCGAGCTCAACATTCCACCATTCCTTGGTTTGCACCTAGTGTTCAATGTAGATCGCCTTCGACCATACTTTCCACCATTGTTGGACACATCCGACACTGTAGAACAACTCACACCAACAGAGTTGAACCCAGACTACATGGAACAAGACACAATTGCTAAATCATGGATACACAGATCAAGAACACTTGCCAACAGAGGATCCAACTATATCGAGTTGTCAAAGCAGTCCAACTCCTTCACTAGGGCAAGTGGTTCACCAAGGACCAAGTTCAACATAAATTTCCTCACCTCATGGAGGCTCTGCACGTAATGGGGGCCATTGATTCCTAAGGAGGGAGGACTTATCCGGGTGGATATTGTTGGCCAGTTTCCTATTCCACCTAGACCTCCAGTCAATTTCATCTGTTTCCTTGTTTATTTCAGCATTTACTATTTTTAGCAGTTTTTCAGGTCCCGAACTTCTGGAGCAGTTTTAACCCCCTAAACGACGTTTTTTTTAGGTCCGCAGCAGGCCCATAGCCATAGGCAAGGGAATATCACAAATACTGTAGTACTTGGATAGACCTTTTCAACAAGGCATCATACGTGCCAAACAGAGATAATATGACCTAAGTTATGGCCGTAGGAAGTTGGTTGCCCAACTAACCCCAACGGGGCCCACAAAATCTTGGCGTTCCATCTCCTTGGGTTACGGTTTTGGTTGTTTAGGGTTTCCCTATTTGTTTAATAATAAATAGGCCCTTGAGCCTCATTGTAACATAGTTCAGACGCATGTAGCTGCCACATCTCTTCTCAGAGATAATTTTCCATCGCCCGAGCTAGTTTATATCCATTTTTTTTGTAGGTATATTTCAGTATTCTGATATTAAAGAAATGAAGTGTTATTTCTATTGCATCTTTGTATTTATCATTATGTCTGTAATTTGTTGCGTTCCTGTTTAAGTTCGGATCATACAAGTATGATATTGTAGTGTCTGAATCTGACATGTGCATATTAGGATTTTGGTTTGCAGTCGCAGGGATGCTACAAAGAAATTTCAGTTGCAACCACTCGCATGCAAGCATGTGCATTTGACCTAGATGTTTTAGTCGCTTGCATGATCATTTGTTGTGTGCGGCCAAGAGTTAGGGTTTCGTCTGACAAGAGACAACATATTTAGGTGATAGTTGACCGTAGATGACCACAAGCTGGGAAAGTTATCTTTGATCGGTATTGTTGTTGGGTTCATATTTTGAATAGTGTTTGGTTGGTTTTGCTAGATAGTTTTGTGATTGAAGAATTGGAATATTGTACTCTCCCTTTTCTAAACATTTTATGACGATCTAATACGATCCCCCAAAAAATATAATTTTTCCTTCAATGTAAACCAAAGAATTTTGCAACAATTTTATTTTAAGATTATATATATATATATATATTTTAATACTATCCTACCCTAATTTGCTTGAAGAAAGAAAGATCTACTTCAAGTGTAGGAGTACTTCCAGTGTAACCATGTGCATAACAGATATAGAAATGCATTCATACTCATATTTGAAGTATAAACTTTAATGCGTAACAAAGCATGAAAAAGTAATTGCTTTAATTGATAGGTTGCTAAGAGTTTACGAATGATGGAGGAATATTGTATGCTAACAATTTTCCGGATCCAAGATTCAATGTAATCTATATATCCTTGATTCTCTAGTTCCCTAAAGAATGTTTGTGTATCTCCCTTTGTGAGGCTATGCAGATCTTCCACGGCTTGTTCATTGCTATCTTAAATGTTCAATGCATCTGATGATAAGCATGAAAGAAATTCATTGACCTCAGGCTCCAATATATGCTCTTCACTGATGATTTCTTCTCTTCAAATTGACAAGAATGATCAAATAAAATTCTTGGGATTTCCTCTTGATATTATTCGTGAACCTTCCAATCTTCCCTTTGATTTTGGTCATAAGTCCCTTGTTTTTGTCCCCCTCCTTGAGTTACAAATGCATTTATGATGGATGTTTTTCCCCTTTAGATGGTCACAACTTCAGTAGATTCAACATTGATAATTGTTATGGCATTTGTTATTACAACATCAATTGTTACAATAGTTTCAACAAGAGTAGTTTTAGTAGTTTCAACAATAACAGTTTCAACAACCACAACTATTATGGCATCCATTGTTACAACATCAACTGTTATAACATCTATTGTTACAAAAATTTGAATAGCAACAACAGTATCAATTGTTACATCAGTTTCAACTGTTTTAACAATAGTATCAGTTGTAACAACACTCTTAAGATAATTTCCAATTATGTCTTGTTCCTCTAATGATCTATGGATTAAGGTTTCTTCCCAGGGTGAATTCTCTTCTTTATGCTTTATGGTAAGAGGGGAAGTTCTTGAACTCACTCTGCACCCCAATGTGAAATACATGTCATTGCATTCAATGGGGGAGTAAGTGGGAAAGAAAGGTGCTTCATCTTGTTGTACAACATCATTGTTTGGATTTGGATTACATTGCATAGGTAGTTGGGACCATAGAGGATGATTACTTGGTGGTGCATTGGATGGGAGTTGTAGTTGTTGTTTTTGAACAGGTGGTTGAGTCTGTACAAGGAATTTCTCTACAAAGGAGGCTCCATATCATCCTTGATGCCACAAGAATATCTAAGTCACAGGATAGGGTCATTGCGGGCATACTGTGGGGTATTGAATTAAAGGAGGAATAGGAGTTTTCCATGGAGCTGTAGGATTCTAAATTTGTTGAGAAATCTGTTGGAAATCATACATGTTAGTCCGAGTATTAAAGAATGAAGAAGGGTTTTGAGTTATACCTGGTGGTGGGGCTTGTCATGGCTTCTTAGAGCCACTAAAATATGGTTGCTCTGTCTCCTCACTTGATTCCTTGAATACTTATTTTAATCTTGGCAGTGATGGACAATGATTTATTGGGTGATCCTCCTCGCAAATACTACAAACTTTCAGATTTTTGAGTGGACACTCTGTCAGGGAGTGCTTATTCCCACAATAGGAGCACGATATTAGAAGTTCTTTTCCAACTTCAACCTGATTTTGTTTTTCCTACAAAACATCCACTTGAGAAGACAAAGAGCTAATGATGTAATTTTTAAAAATTTAAAACAAAATACCAATTTCTTCCCTTGTGGCTTCACGATTGGCTTCAAATTCCTCATTTAAAGATTCCTTGAAGCACCATTTCTTCATTACTCAACAAGCTTCTTCATCTAGCTGATATTTTCTATTAGCACATGGATTTGTCCATCGGGAAAAAAAATCCTACTTTGAATGAATTTTTTTGGAACAAAACTGTAGGAAATGCAACCTATATGTCTTATCTCTTTATGAGGTTGAGCCTGCTTCAGTTTGTCGAAGCAATGTGCAGGTTTTTACCTCTCATCTTATTGCCCGAAAACCTCAGAGTTAGGGACACATCTACCACACACATGAATAATGCATCTATAAAAAGAAAACAACACCAATTATGCTCTTGCACCCTTAATAACGTCGCCGACAACAACGCCAAAATGTTGGGCAAACAATTTGTCTTAATAAAACAAGTTATTTCACTAAAACATAAATTATAAAAATGGGTATAAAATATCAGTACTATATGTTGAGGAAATAATAACATTCTATTGTAATGTATTGATATAGAAGAAGGGTATATTTAATATAAGTTTATTTAAGGTGAGAAATATATATAAAGAGAGTGAATTTATTTAAGTTATTTCATGTAGTTTAAAATTTTCAAAATTAATTTTCAAAGGTTGTTATAACTTTAATACCATAGTTGTATACTTGTGATGAATATGTTTTTATATTGTCTATTAAATTTAATTTCATTAAGAGATTACTTTGCAAAACATAATAAAACCAAAATAATAGTAGTTGATGCTCATTGAGGGCTTCACGCTCGACACTTACTTAGGATATAGAATTTGGTCATGTGGTCCTTTGTCCATGTTCCTCTCTCGTGCATGACCTTCTTGCACTAGCACTTCCACTTTCCCTCAAACAACATCATATCTAAATGAGCCTATAAATGCAATGTAATGGGGGATTGAGGACTACCAAGTCCTCTTACCAAATTGTGTTCCCATTGCTACAATGGATACAGTTTCTTGTAAGGCATCAAACTTGACTTCCAAAATTGCTCGCTTCTTATTATTTCTCTCCATATATGTTGTGAAGTAATTTTCATTTTGATGATGAGCTTCAATTTTCTTGTTATTGATTTTCATAAACCTATTACTCTCTTAGCTTTCCACTGCAACTCTATAATCCCAACTTTCTTTCTTACCTTCCCACCTCCAAAAAAGTAAAGTCAAATCTTGTTGTATCTCAATGTATGGTACTCAAATTTTCTTATTTCTCCTTTTAGCCTTACATCCCTCCCTTCTTCATAGCAAACCCCCTCCATCTCTATCTCTCTTCCTCCCCTGCCTCTCTCTCTCCCCCCATTCATTCTAACTCTCTCTCTCTCTTCCCCCTCCTCTCTCTCTCTCTATCCATCTATCTCTCACACCCTCCCCACCTCCATTTCTTTCTCTATCTCTTTATACCTCCATCACTCTCCCTTCTCTCTCTTTCTCACCACCCACTCTCCATCCCTCTTTATCTCTCCCTCTCACTCTTTTCCTCTCTCTCTCTCTTTGCTACTATCCCATACCCACCTTTCTCTCATCCCCTCCCTCCCGACCCCCTCTCTCTCATCCATTCGATAATTTACTTCACATCTCTCTATCCCACCTATCTCTCCACCTTTGTCACTCTCCATTCCTCTCTTTCTATTGAAAAGTGTAACTAGGTTTGGTATTCATAATGGCATATAATTGCGATTTTATGTAAAGAGATGTAAAGAAGAAAAAAACATTTATTGTAATGATTGCATCATGGGTTTCATGAGAAAGAGATTTTATTTTTGAGTCAAGGGGGCCCCTTCAAGAGGCATGCCTGAGGTCCTATATGAACCTGCCTTGCGGGAAGCATGCATTAGGTCCTGAGATCAACCTGCCATCAATAGGAGGGCGTGATCCTGATAGTTACCTGCCATAGGGAGCAGGCGATGCTTATTTTCGTTGATTTACAATTTGAGGTTCCGACAGAAGCCCAAAGGCATAAGGTTATGCAAAAGTGAGTGGCACCAGAGACAAAGGTAAAGGCACCAGAAGCAAGAGTGACTTAGGTAGATATTGTAAAAGCACCAGCGGCAGAGCCTGTCCCAGAGCTTATAGATACAGGTCCAGATCCAGATCCACCAATAGCATCTACGTAAGCACCATCAGTAGCACCATATTATCTGGTTTAAGTTCGAGCTGCAGTCTTCGAAAATGATTTCGATATTGAACCTTGGACATATAATAGTTCCAATGAAAAATAAGATCGTGTTTTTTTTTCACGGTAGCCTGCTCTAGTCCCCTTACAAAACGTTCGTTATTAGACTCCCATTGAGAGCCTTTAGCAATTTTCTCATCTAGTCATAAAAGAATAAAAGAGTCATTGTAATGTAATGAAGTCATGTTACAATTATAAAGATTCACACTTGTCTATGTAAAGTCATCCTCCAAGACCTTGTCACTAGACTCATAATGTTAGCCTACATCAAAGCAATAGATCTAGATGATGAAGTCGACGTCCCTCTAAGAGATCACGTCGGCCTAGAGGTCATGAACAAGCTTGTAAATATACCCATACTCGGCCTCATTTGGTAACAACCAATTCGGTGAAGCAAGTCAAGAAGGAAGTGTGAAACACACTCCAAAAACATCCTCCATATCTACGGAAAAACGAAGTAAGATAACGAAGGTCATGAAGTAGTGTTTTTGGGTTGGTTTGTTCTCCTATATGCGAAGATAGTAGAACCGAAGGTATCCATAAGAATTTGAAGAAAGTGTTAAGGCTAGGATCTCGCTAAGAGAATATGAATCAAGAAGTCTCTCTCTTAGAGACCATAAAGGAAGCGAAGACAAGTGAGGGTTTCAGTGGTAAGTTGGCAAGCCTATAAGAAGAGACCGAGATCCATAAGGGAAGAAGTCAAGCACAAGAAAAGAAAGGAAGTCGAGAAGAAGAGCATCATTAAAGAAGAGGTTAGTGACAAGGATCTTGAGAGGACACTAGAGTCAAGGGTCTTTGTAATAGTCTTGGTATTCGTCAATTGAATATATATAAGAAGAATTTCTGATTGGATTTTCCTCTCAAAAAGTGAGAGGTTTTGGCCCTGGCCTACAAGCCTACATACTGTGTCACTTGTCTTCTATTGTGTATCTGGTAATTGTCTTGATGAAAATAATAGAATAATAACATAATGAAGAGAAGATCGTAATCCAAGAAGTAAAATTATATCACAAGTAATTATCAAGAAGAGAAATCTCCCAACTAATGATACCCTATATTTCTCAACATGGTATCACAACTTAGGTGTTGAAGTCAAGAAGGGGAATTCAAGCAAGAATACACACAAGAATCGAGCTTCAAATAAGGATCAAAGAAAGTCAAATAATACCAAGTAAGATATCAAGATCTTCATCATACCAAAACCCTATAAGCAATTTTGAGATCATCACTCATATATCACCAAAGGAGTGGAAGTGAAGGCTAGATCGATAGGCGTTGTCATAAAGGGAAGTCTTCTCTTTATTGAAGCAAGGATCACTTTTTAGAAGAATATCATCCTCAAGAAGGCAGTCTTCCCTCGTCGAAGTAAGAACCCTCTTAAAAGGATCATCTGAGAAGCATCAAGTTCGTCACCATCATCAAGTTGAAGATTCTATCTTCACAAGTAAGTACCTTTTTTTCTTATAATCTAATCTAGTAAAAATGACTTCATGTTTCAAGGAGAGCCATAAGCTGGTTGGGATATCAAGCTTCCTTGTATGGAAAGAAGGATAGACATAGTCCTCGAAGTAAATGAAGCCATTGAGCATGTCCATGGAAAGGTCTCCAAGCCATTCGAAGAACAATCACTATCTGAATACATGGAAAGGGATCTAAAGGCTCAAAAGATTCTTAAAGAATATATCAAATATCCTCTCATTCCCTATGTGGCCGAGTTGGAGGCATCAAAGGGAATATATGATGAGATGGTAGAACATTTCTCTGAAAGTACAAAATATCATATCACTTACTTCTGATCTATATAAATTGAAGGTATCAAAGGATGAAGGGATATCTTCCGTTTCCTTTCAAAATCATCTCAAATAAAAACTCAATTGCAAGACCTAGGAGAGACGGTATTTGATAAAGAAATGATATCCATTATTCTAAATGCATTGGCTGATGATCAAGGTAACCTCATATCTACTAAGGAAGAGGAAGTTATCCCATTCATCAAGTTATGGTCTCTATGCAAGGCAGAAGGAGACAGGTTGAAGAAAGAAAGTGACAAAAGATCAGATGAAAGGGATCAATTGGTGACAAAAAGTAAAGGGAAGTTTGGTAAATTTGGCCCTCAAAATAAATACATGGACATGGCTAAGGTTCAGTGCTATAGATGTCAAGAATATGGGCAGTATAGAAGAGATTGTCCTAAAAGGAACAATAACAAGAGGAATAAGGAAGAAGCCCATATTACTGAAGAAGTAGAAGAGCATGAGACAAAGAAGCCTAAGAAGGAGGAAGTGAAAGATCTCCAATATGACTAAAAGAATCTCCTTCATTAATAGGTATTGTTTTATATAGGAATATTTGAAATAAGATAGGATGCATCATATTAAACAATGGCATCATGATAGAAGCATTAGAAGTAAGAGCTCGTGACACGTATTATATATTTCTGGATCAAAACCTAGGGAAGTCAACTATGTAGGATATAGCTCTTGGAAACCTCATTATAGAAGTCATCTAGAAAAGGAGGTTATCATACATCTATCAAAAGGTAAACATCTATAGTGTAGGATATGCAATATCCTCAAAATTATCTGATGGAATCTTTATTGTAAGATTCACCGATCAAAAGGAAAATAAAGTGTTTCTTCAAGAATTCCAATCTTGTGGAATTCATAGGATGATGGTATGACAACATGGCAGAGAAGCAGATTAAGGGAATGAAGTTCTTTCATTCAAAGGTAGTTGTTGTAGGAAGACTGGATGATCCAAAAGAAAAATGAAGTATGAATGCTTACATTTGATTTTATAGAACTCATGTCATATGGTTGCATACAACATAGATCATTTCCCTTAAGAGGCATCATCAAAGAAGGAATATCCTCCCTCAAAAGCATGTTAGAATGCATGAGTCACATATTTATTATATGAAATCAACATAATATGTCCTCATATGAACGTATGAGGTGTTTAATCACAACTGAGGAACTCTGAAGTTCTTGGGAAATTAATGCATGGAGAAAGGAAGGAAGAGATCATGAAGCTATACAACCATGGTAAAGGAAGTCAACATCCGAAGGACCAAGAATATTTGACTAGGAAATCTCCCAGAAATATATGAAGAGTATGATGGAAGTTTGGAAAAAATGGAGACCCTTGATAATGGATGTCTTTGGGAGATATGTCAACATATATGCAGGATGTTGATGCCTACAGGAAGATGTGATGATGAAATACCATCACAAAGGAAATTATTATTTAAGTACTCACTATTTATAAACTAGTATCTGGATGGGCTTACGCAGGGCTACCAAAGTGAAGAACTATGAATGTATTCCATGAAGAAACATATATAAATGATGCAAGAACCTTCCAGAAAATAAAGCCTAATAAAGGTAGCATAACATGAAGCAATGCTAGATGAAGACTGATGGATCACTTTCTGATGAAATGAATGATGGATGGTCTATTCCCTATGAAGAAGTCCCAAAAGATGAAGACTCTACAACAAAGAATAAATTCATGACATCAAAGAAAGAAGTTCTTCAAGTAGTTGGTTTCCCTATCATATCCACCTGAGGAGTGGTTGAAGGTCCCTATTTTGAGAGGGAGCTTGGAAAGTTTCTTACTTGGAAGAAACTTGGAAATTCCTAAGCCAAGAGGGAGCTTAGGCAGGAATGAGTAAATTCCTTTAAATGGAATATATAAGTCCTCCCGAATTAAGAGGGAGAGATAGACACATCATTCTGGTCTTCACCTGAGAAGATAGAATGAGAGGATTGGGTAATCATTTGGCATCCGATACTATTTAAGGATGAGATAGGGCATCTGAGAGAAGAGTAGTTGTGGAGGACCGATATTCTTTGAGGGATGGAGAGTCCAAGATAAGAATAGTCCTCATGGAACACACCTTGAGTACCCAGATAGGGTATGTTCCAAGAGAGACAATGATGAGAGTGTCTATAAATCATTGATCTCGCCAGCATTGAGCTCAAATATTGTGGAGAGATGGAGTTGTTAGTCATGGCCTTGCAAAATGTTGGTTGATACCATGATAAACAAATAGGTTATCATTCCAATTCATCTTATGAGAAATTATTCATATTGAGAATGACCGATTACTATTATGAATACCTCCATAGTTAAGAGGGAGTTTTGAGAAGAGTAACTAGGTTCAGTAATCATAATGACATGTAATTGTGATTTTATGTAAAGAGATGTAAAGAAGAAAAATAAAATTATTGTAATGCTTGCATCATGGGTTTCATGAGAAATAAATTTTATTTTTGAGTCAAGGCTCCCATTGAGAGCTTTTAGGAATTTTGTCATCTAGTAATAAAAGAATAAAAGTCATTGTCATGTAATGAAGTCATGTTATACATTGTAAAGAGTCACAATTATCTATGTAAATTCATCCTCCAAGACCTTGTCACTAGCCCTCATAATTTCGACCTACATCAAAGCGATGGAAATAGAAGATGAAGTCAACTTCCCTCCAAGAGATCATGTCAGCCAAAAGGTCATGAACAAGATTGTATAGATACCCTTACTTAGCCTCATTTGGTAACAACGAATTCGGTGTAGCAAGTCAATAAGGAAGTGCAAGATACACTCCAGAAGAAGCCTCCATATCTATGCAGCAACGAAGTAAGATAGTGAAGGTCATCAAGTAGTGTTTTTGGGTTGGTTTGTTCTCCTATATGCGAATATAGTAGAACTGAAGGTATGCAGAAGAAGCCGAAGGAAGTGTTGAGGCTAGGATCTCGCTAAGATAAGTCGAGTCAAGAAGTCTTTATCTTAGATACCATAAAGGAAGCAAAGACAAGGGGGTGTTTCAGTGGTAGGTTGGCAAGCCTACAAGAAGAGACCGAGATCCTAAGGAAGCCGAGATCCATAAGGGAAGAAGTCGAGAACAAGAAAAGAAATGAATCCAAGAAGCGCATTGTTGAAGAAGAGGTTAGTGACAAGGATATTGAGAGGAAACTAGAGTCAAGGGTCTTTGTCACAGTCTTGGTATTCGTCAATTGAAGATCTATAAGAAGAATTTTTGATTGGGTTTTCCTTTCAAAAAGTGAGAGGTTTTGGCCGTGGCTTACAAGACTACATACTGTGTCACTTGTCTTCTATTGTTTATTTTGGAATTGTCTTGATGAAAAGAACACAATAATAACATAACGAAGAGAATATCGTAATCCAAGAAGTAAAAGTATACAAAAAAAAATTATCAAGAAGAGAAATATCCTAAGTAATGATGCCCTAAATTTCTCAACACTTTCTCTATTACACCATCCCTCCTCCAGTCCCTCATTCAAAAAAACCTACCTCTAGCTTCTTTCCTTTCTACCTCTCTCTCTATCTCTCTCAGTCTTCACCACTCCCTCCTTTACATTATATATATCTCTCTCTCTCTGTTCCCCACCTCTCTCCCCTTCTCTCTCCTTGTTCCTCCCTCTCCCTTACCCTCCTTCTCTATGCCACCCACTCTCCCTCAATCTCTATTTCACAACAACCCACATATCGCTCCTTCCTTGTCTCCCTGCCCCCCCCTCTTTCTCTCGCCCTTGCTCCCTCTCTCTGTTTCCATCACCACTCTTTCTCTCCCCCAAATGTCTCCCTTATTATATATCTTTACCTCTCTCTCTTGCTATATTCATCTCTATCTGTTTCTACCTCCATTTCTCTCTCTCCACCTCACTCCCGAACTCTCTCCTAATCTCTCCCCCTCACTTCTCTCTCTCATCCCCTAACTCTCTCTCACAACTTTACCCTTTTATTCCCCCCTCTCTCTCTCTCTCTCTCTCTCTCTCTCTCTCTCCATATTCACCTCTATACTTCCCTCACTTTCTCTCTCCCTTCCCCTCCTCCCTTTAAATCTTCCTCCCTCTCCCTCACTCTCTTTATCTCTCTTCCTCCCTCCTTCACAACCACACCCATCCTCTCTCCCTCCCTCCCTCTCTCTTTCTCTCCACCTTCCTTTCTCCCTCTCCCTTCTCCTCTTTATGTATCCCTCCCCCTTCCCTCAATCCCTCCTTCACAATAAACCCCCTCCATCTTTGTCTCTCTCTTACTTACAATCTCACTACCCATAAATCTCTCTCTCTCTGACTTTCCACCTCTCTCAAGCTCTCTCCCACTCACTTATCTCTCTCTCTCTCTCTTGCAAATGGTAGACTGATTAATGTTCAAGAGGTTGGTTGGTAGAACTCATTTGAAGGTGAAACACCATGTATTGCCTTTATTTCCTTACCCATTGTCTTTATCCTCTTACATATGGCACCTTTTCTTCAACCCTGCAGAGGGGAATTCAAAACATTGGCTAGTTAGTATCGAATTGCTAGAGGGATCCTACTACCTCATTGTAGTAAGTAGGCACCATTTCCAAATATAGCATGGACAAATGATAATGAAAAAGTTTAACTTTGTTAGAAATTACTAGCATAGATCCATCTTAACTTCGGATATCAAGCATAAACAAGGATCAAATATCTTAAGAGTAAAACCTCATTTTGATTGCAAAACTTGAGGAAAAGATTGCGTGTCGAGAGATTTTGTCCATCTAAAGGCTTGGTAGATTCGAAGTTTAGATGGATCTATATTGGTTTTTATTAATACTAGTATAGATCCATCTTACACATGGATCTAGTATGCGCCGAGAAGGATTAAATCTTTTAAGGTGCAAACCATTGTTATAGTGCAAAAATTGGAAAAATGTTTTCCTCAAGAGAATTGATCTATGTGGGTGCTTGGAGTTGTCTCTCTCTTCATATATGTGTGTGTGTGTGTGTCTACGAGGTCTTAGATAGACGATGATCTGGTGCATTGTTAAGGCACTTATATATATATGACATTTTTTAATACATAAATAGATTTAATGCCTTGAAAATCCCCTCATACACTTATTGTGTAATCTACACAACTTAAACTTGCAATTTCAACAAATCTTTGCTAAATTCTAGATAAAATTACCCAAAAAATATACCTAAAAAAATGGCCTTAAATGTAAAATAGTGAGATTATTTGAAATATTTAAACCATTAGAATAATTTTTTTCCAATTTCTTTATATAATATATACATAGAATTTTTTAAGTATATATAGTATATACATGGCTGACATTGAAATCTTTTACTTAACATAGTTAGTGGAATATTTGATTTATGAACCATATTGTACATAGTAGAATATATATATATATATATATATATATATATATATACATATATATCTTGTGTAGTGAAATATCTTATTTACGACTTAGATTAAATTTATTATTATTATTATTATAAATGTCACATATTCATTTTATATTAAAAATTTGAATGAATTACACATACTCCTTTATTATTCTTATTAGGAAATCATTGAATTTTTTACTTTCAATTATTTCTTCTCTTTGCGTGATTGAAATATTTTATTATTGTGAACATTTTATATATACACACACTCTCTCTTGATCCAAGTGGATATTGGTGGCCACCTTCCTATTCCATTTCGACACCCAATCTATATCTATATATATATATAAAAATTTAATTTAATTTAATTAATTTATTTTTCGTGTCCTATTTTTTAGCATTGTTTCCTATTTCCGCAATCTTTTTTTTTTGGCAATTTTCGAGTCTTGAACTTCCAGAGTCATTGTGAGGCCCTAAACGACTTTTTTTGGGGAAATGGGAAAACGAGATTTAAATATTATGTTTGCAGTCGCAATTTATTTTCCTCAAATAGACCTTTCCAGCGAATTATCATGCATGCCAAATGGAGATCGTATGTCAATGTTACGACCCTCGGAAGTTGACATCCTAACTAACCCCATCGGGGCCCATAACTTTTGGCACTTCATATCCTAGGGTTAGTTTTTTGGATGTTTAGGGTTTCTCATTGTTTCTTCATGATAAAAGTCCTCTAAGCCTCATTGTAACATAATTTAGAATGTATGCAGTCGTCACATCTCTTCTAAGAGATAAGCTACCATTTTCCGAGCTACTTTGCTTTCATTCTACATGTAAACAGCTTTCAACATTTGCTATTTTTTAATTGAGGTCATGTTTCACTGTATCTCTATGTTTCTATTTTAAATATGTATTTCATTTTGTTCCTTAATAAATCTAGATTAGTGGTATCAGAGTGATTTGCTATTTCTTTATTTTTTTGTGCATATCCCCAACGAGGTCAAGGTATAAGGAGCTGAGACTTGAACTACTTGAACCCTTGCAAGACCATCCTCATTGACCCAAATGGCCTCCCATGGAAAAGGAAAAGAAATAACAGGGAGCTGAAAATCCTTTCAAATTATTGCTCGAAGAATCCCTCAAGCGATAGAGGAACGAGATGATTGGTAATTTTTTTATTCCCAAATCCTTCTTCGGTGGATACCAATGGGAAACACATCTTCATTTAGCAGTCACTTCAGAGACGTTGCCCCCATATTTGAAGGCTATATAGAAATCCCGTCTAGATACTAGTTTATAAATAGTGAGTACTTAAATCATAATTACCTTAGTGATGGTATTTCATCATGATATCTTCTTGTAGGCATCGACATCCTGCATATATGTTGACATATCTCCTAAAGACATCCATTGTCAAGGGTCTTCATTTTTACTAGACTTCAATTTTAATTTTGACATTCCCATATTTGAAGGCTAGATAGACACAAATGCTCTAAATAAATCGTTAAATCGACTGGAAGGATACTTTTCAGCCCAATTTTTTCTGATAGGGAAAATATTACTTTTATGCTTCTTAAGGTCACCCCCCATGTCAAGGATTAATAGGAAACTCACTGTGAGCAAAGAGTCAAGGAGGAATCCTCATTATTTTTAGTTGCACCCTCTTGGGACTCTTTTTGATATGTTGTTAAGGAACAATATTACCATTTTGGGAGCTATGAGGAAAAGTACATAAAATGGACCACACTATGGCAAGAAAGGGACCAAGAAGTTCTAAAGCTCACGAATATCTTTCATACCCTAAGCATGAAATTAGGTATCAAGGACTTTGAGTAACAACAAGTGCTCAAGTATTGTGGTTGCCTACACAAATACATCTAGGCAGAAATGGAGTTCCTGAACATCTCCTCGCTTGGTGCAACATACCGATATGTTGTCAAGGTCAAACATAAATTTAAATAGAAGAAGTGAAACTTTGTACCTGTGAATCCAAAGCTCGGAAAGGGCACCACACATCGCAGAACAAAGGACATATCTAAGGTGGAAAGAGCTAAGACAACCCATTGAAGCCGCAAGCAAAGAATAACAATGGAAAGTCGAAGAAATAAATGGGAAAGTGGTGTGAGTTCCATAAGATCTGATGAAAACTTGACTAAACTGGGGGGGTGAATTAGTTTAGTCCATTCATGGATATTAAAATTCTTTTCATTAAACTCATTAACTGAAGCATTACATGAGAAACTTAACAAATAATGACCAACATATTGAATATATGAACAATAAGTAATAAGCAAACCAAAACACCACATCAACATATAATAACAACACATATTGACACCAGATATATGTGGAAACCCATAAAGGGAGAAAACCATGATTTTATTATTGTTGTGATGCAAAGGCAAGATCCTACTCCTTATTACATGAGATTTTCTATAGGCTTTAACCTACAGGAGGTTGCTACCTCAAATTGCTGCAAGCTACAACATGCAAGGAAGCTCCAACTCCCATATTTTTTTTGTAGGCTACAACCCACACGAGGCTCCTACCTAAACATGCTCCAACGTGATGTTTATCAAGCCACTACTTGAAAGGAGACGACAATCCTCTGATGCAAACAAAAAACAACAATGTGTTGGTTTACCTGGTCATAATAATCTTCATTTCTATTTGTTCTTCCCTTCAAACCTGCTTCATATGTTCCAAATAACTAATGCATAACACCTCAATCTTCTCTCACACATTCTCCAACTCTCTAACATCTTTTTGCTTCCAAAAACAACATCCTTTATAAAGATAATTTGCTGGATGTTTGTATTCTACATAAGAATATGAAGTGAACGTGCTTGACTCTTTTCCTTCCACTCATTTGTTTCCAAACTCTTCATATTTTGAATATTGTAAAATAAATAAGTGCTCCACCACATATTATTTCAGCCATCTATAATGATTAGGTGCATCAATATCAACATAGCGCCAAAAACAACATTATACCACCACAACACATGCAAGCATTCTCCAATTGAAACAATATGCACACAACATATGAAAATATGCAAGCATATGTATCCAATATTCACTCTCCAAAGCCATCTATATGTTCAAATTCATTTTCTTCATGCCATTGCCTCAACCTCCTTGAGTCTTGTCTTGTTGTCATGGAATCTTTCCTTTGTTGTCATGGAGTCTTGCCTTTTTTTTCATGGAGTCTTGCCTTTGCATCACAACAATTCAACTCAACATCAAATTAATTTCACATCAAATTCTTCATTAAACAATCTATGCAACATTATCCAAGCATCAAGCCATCAACATGCCAACATCAGTGTTCTGCCGAACCATCAAGGTATTTACTGCTCCTTTGTCCTGTTGTCATCAAGCATGCCAAGAATAACATATGCGATATCTAGCATCGACATATGTGCCATCAACATCTAGCATCTGTCTCACCAATATGTATTACATATGATTTTCTTTCTTTCTTTCTTTGTAAAACGCTGACAATTTCAGTGTCAGTGAAAACAATTTGTAATAAACAGGGAAATGTCGATAATGCGGTTATCAACATTTATTAGTCTTAGAAAAAAATTCAATGGGAATACACTGACAACAGGAGTGTCAGTGTTATTAGATATTGGATGATAGCAGGAATATTAGGTATTACTGATCCTGTTACTACTCTTACCTTGCTGCTCCTTTGTCCCTTTTCTCCTGCACACCTTGTTGTTGCTCCTTACTTTTCTCCTGCATACCTTGATGCTCCTGTTGCTCCTTTGTCATTAATGAAAATAATGTCACCAATCTCCCTCTTTGGCATTGATGGAAAAACAATGACCCTCCCCCTTTTATCCCGAGTATTGATAAATTAGCCTCCATCCTTATGCTTATATCCCCCTTTGACATCAATGGAAAGGGGGTCTAAAAGAAAAATTTCCCACAATGGTGTTCATACAAGTGCCCAATTCTCTGAACAAATACTTTGACAAGCATAACTCGGTCAAGTTCGAAGCTTCTAGCAATTAGAGGTTCATCAATCATAGCATAATTATGAGGTGATCTCCAATAAAATCTCTGGATAGTTTGAGTAAACAAATAACATGCTGTAAGAATAAAATAAAAGACATTCAATCCATCTACATGCAATACTGTGGGGCATATAGACAAAAAAATAGATTCCCAAGAGGAGAGCAGCAACTACACATAATAATAAATACATTCTCTCTTTAGAACATAGTCTTACCTTTGTATCCATGTGCTAATATGGCTGAATGACAGTGCGTGGGTTCCAACAATTTAATTCAAACCAAAAAATTGCATACGTAACCACAGCTTGGTGGTTTTGTAAATATGATGTGTGCCCTCGTAATTAATCGCAACCACAAGTTTAGAGTTTACTAGGTTTTCGAAAAGTGTCACTGGGGACCACTTCCCACATTAAACATCGGTGGGTGAGGTGCATTCAGGGACCGTTGGATCTAGGCTTGGACCTTTGATGATTTAACAAGACAGGAAGCTCTTCGGCTTTAAACATTTTGTTCAACTTTGTTGTGTAGTCCAGGTATCATATACTGGTACTTAAAGCACCAAATGGGTTACCTCATGAGCCCTAACAACAACCAATAGAAATAGATGTCCATAGCATGGTCATAAGGTAGACTAAGAATTCTTTATGGGGCCCGATAAAAGTGACTAATAAGGTAAGGTGTAATCTCATTTTTACCAGCAAACATTGCATTTCCAAAATCACATAATTTTTAAAACGTTCTTTGCCTCATTCACCAATATATTATCAGGCTTTATGTCACAGTGAAAAACCCCACAATTCTTCAGATGCTTTAATGCAATAAATAATTGCTTCACATATGCTCGGGCTGCAATTAAGACCAGTATCACAATCACACTTCTGAATAACCTCGTGAAGATTCATGTGCAGGGATTCAAACACCAAACAAATATGTTTCCTGTATTTAAAGCTAGAGAGAAATCTGACACAGTGGCGTTTATCTTCAGGATCAACACCAACAAGTTTCTTAAATATTATGAGTTCTTCTTGACCTAATTTGTACATAGTTTCATTTTATGCATATAATTTTAATCACAACCTCTTCGGGTTCTCCCTTCCCAACTTTAAGACCCTTCCCCAAACAACACTTGAGAATACACCTTTAACATAAGATGCTATAAATTCATAATGACCATAGTGCATTATCACTTTTTTGAATTAAAATGCACCAGCACTATAATAAATATATAACCATGTAGAGACTTTGATCCATAATAAATATATAATGCTCTCTAGTTTCTTTTCTCAGTGTAAAATCAGTAGATTGACTCGTGTTCTATTGAAACTAGGGCAATGAATTGAATAAATTTGAGTGTGAATCGTTGTAACACACCACATATTGCATCTCCACCAATAACACATTGAACCATTAATGCATCTCCACTAATAATGCATTGCAAACCATATGCTAATTCAAATGTAGAAGCTCTAAATGTATTATTATTATACTATGGTTGCTACTCCATTATACAATGGTTAACACTACTCCAACGCTCAGTTTTAATGTTGGCACAAATAATATAATACCCATATAATGTATGCCCAAGCCAATTGACAACACCAGAACAATAAAACCAATTGATAAAAGGCGGTGATCCAATATATGAATAAGATTGCTCCAATCTAATTATCGCAATTAACACAAGGATATTAATGCAACTTCAATCCAATTATCGCAACTTCAGTGTATTAATTACAATAGTGGTTGGCAGAGTTAATAATATAATGCAATGATATTATATTCATGCTTGCTATAATGGCCTTACTATTCTAACAAAATGTATGATGATAATGCCAACAAATATCTCTCTGTCCACCTGCCAATGCGTTACCTAGAGAAGGTTCCTTGTATTTCGCCTAATTTCAATTCCAATACTAGAAATTCCTTGGAATCATAAAGCTTAGATCTGTCACGCCCTGGAGTCATGAAACTTAGATCTGTTACATCCACAGACTATCAAACCATGTAACGTTACACACACCGGAGATTTTGTAGATTATTTGTGAAAGCACTTCCTTTTTTTCGCTGGGTAAAATGTGCATTTCTCATCCCTCTCTGGAATGCAACAAGTGTATGATTCCTCTAGCTACCTCGTAACATTTTCTCTATTCATTCATTATTATTCAATTGATTCCATGCTACCTAAAGAAATATTTCCACCAAAATATCTCTGCACTTGTCTCGTTTTTGACTTCACCACGTGGGCATTTCACTTTGGATTCTCCATTTGCAATGTAACACACTACTCATTCACATGTATAAGACATGGCAAGCAATACGATTACCATTTGTTGTGCATGCATACAAAGCCATCCAATCTCTCTGAAGTACTAGGTGTCTAAGTAATTCTTCAAAGGAACATAATTTCCCTTGTCAGACTCGAAATCCGGACCTTCCCGCAGACCAAACTTCCGAATGAGTGTGTTTGCATGAAAACCGTTACACATCGAAGCTTTAGCAACCCGTAGGGTTTTAAGCTCCATCGACTTCTCTATTTAATTGATTGGGGGAGCCTTCTCATTTGATGCATATTTTGCTGATTATTCTTGGTTTGTTTGTTGTTACAATCCACTGCCACATGTCCATGTTCATGGTAAGAAAAGCATGTGATGTTTTTCCCAGAAGCAAAGAATCTCCTTTGAGATCATCCGATCTTGTTCAACTCATTTTCAGGAGAGAATGATCTTCTTGCACTGAACCCTTTCTTCATCTCATTCATTGGCTTTTGATATTGCTGCTTGTTTTTGTTTTCTTATTTATTAATCATGGTGCTTGTCCCTTATCCTGCAGGTATTTTTAGGAAAGCTTTAGTAGCATCTTTAATGTCTTCCTTTTCTGAGTTCTTCATGGAGGCAACCTCCTCTTCTAACTACGTACACAACCTGCGTTTTTCATTTAACTATCTTCTAGCTGAAATAATCTCAGGTTGTAATCTTTCACATTATACCTCTTTCAACTTTAGCTGTTTATTCATCATCCCTTATATCCTCCTTGATTCTTCAAGCTGTGTCTTCAAACTAACAATTTCCTCCTTGTACTTATGCTCTCTCTCATCACATATTTGCACCAGTTATCTGCTCTCACACATTATCCAACTCTCTGACATATTTTTGATTCCAAAAACAACATCTTTTATAAAGATAATTTGTTGGTTGTTTGTATTCCACATAAGAATATCAAGTGAAAAAGCTTGACTCTTTGCCTTCCACCCATTCATATCAAATCTCTTCATATTTTGAATATTATAAATAAATAAGGTCTCCACCAAATATTATTTCAACCACCTATAATGATTAGGTGCGTCAATATCAACATAGTGCCAAAAACAACATTATACCATCACAACACATGTAAGCATTCTCCAATGTAAACAATATGCACACAACATATGAAAATAATGCAAGCATATTTATGCAACATTCACTCTCCAAATCCATCTATATGTTCAAAGTCATATTTTCTTCATGCCATTGCCTCAACCTCCCTGAGTCTTGTCTTCTTTTATTATCATGGAATCTTGCCTTTGTTGTCAGGGAGTCTTGCCTTTGCTGTCATGGAGTCTTGCCTTTCATCAGAACAATTCAGCTCAAAAACAAATTAGTGTCACCACAAATTCTTCATTAAAAAATCTCTACAACTTTATCCAAGCATCAAGCCATCAACATGCCAACATCAGTGTTCTGGCAAACCATCAAGGTATTTGCTGCTCCTTTGTCCTGTTGTCATCAAGCGTGTGAAGAATAAAATATGCAATAGCATCAACATCTAACATCTTTCTCACCAATAGGTATTACATCTGATTTGTTTTGTTTTTTTGTTTTTGTTTTTGTTTTTTTTCTCTCTTTCTCTCTCTCTCTGTAAAACGCTGACAATTTCATTGTCAACAATTTTTTTTTGTAATAAATAGGGAAATGCTGATAATGCGGTTATCAAGATTTATGAATCTTAGAAAAACAATCAATGGGAATACACTGACAACAGAGTGTCAGCGTTATCAGGTATTAGATGATAGCAAGAATATTTGGTATTAATGACCTTGTTACTCCTTGCCTTGTTTCTCCTTTGTCCCTTGCTCCTGCACACCTTGTTGCTTCTCCTTGCCTTGCTCCTGCACACCTTGTTGCTTCTCCTTGCCTTGCTCCTGCATACCTTGCTACTCCTGTTGCTCCATTGCCATCAAGAGCCCCACTCACAACGCAAGTGAATGTCTTGCAAAGCAATCATTGGTGGTCGAGTCAGAGTTAGACACACATTTTGGCTTTGAGCTAGGATCTTACAAGGGGAAGCAAATCATTGATGCAGAACCCATCACCATTATTACCACCAACAAGGTCAAGAAAAGTGAGCCCAAATATTTGTAGGAGGGTGAGTGTCTATTCCACTCACAGGTGTGGGTAAAGGTTGTTCCGCTATAGTTCATTGTCAATAGTGGGAGTCAAAAGAACCTCCTCTCAGTAAAGGTTGTTAAGTGGTTGGTCCTACCAAAAACACCACACCTGTAGCCATACACCATCGGGTGGCTCTACTAAGGGTGAGATCTCTGCTTCAGCCAGTAGTGACACCTTCCCTACAACATCAAGGCTTTCACGGACGTGGTATTGTGTGATTTTCATCCCCTTGAACTTTGTGATGTTTTATTACATTGGCCATACTTGTGGAAGTGTCATGTTGTGTATGAGTCCATACCTCATACTATTATTATTACTTTGGGCATAAAACTATATAGGATATTAGAGGTAGCACCACCTACCTCCATTTCTTTGACCTCAACTATGAAATGTAGTAAGATCATCTCCTAGACTAGGATTTTTTTTCTTCCTATTTCACTCTTAAAACAAGGGTAAGATCGTGGCCACATCCATGGCCTCCAGAAAGGGCTCCTCTGCTATAACAACATTGGGTTAAAGTTCCATGTAATAAATGGGTATTGTAAAAGGAAAAAATAAAACTAAGGTCATGGGACACATATTCCGAGTTGAATGAGGGGGAAAAAATTATTTTAGGATCCACTTGTGGTTTATTATTTGCCTATGGAAATTGGAATTGGAATTGGCAAAAGGAAAAAGGAAATAAATGGAAATTAATACAAGAAATAAAGGAAAATAAGAGAAAAGGAAGATGAAGAGATAGGAATATGCATGCAAGGGAAAATGAAGAAAAAGGAAAAGAAAAATAAAGGAAAAAGGAGAGAGAACATTCATTCATTCATTCATTGATGATTCACTTGGAGAGGAAGAGAAAGAGAGATAATACACACTTGGAAACAAGAAAATAAACAAGCAAGAAAGAGACAAGCAAGGGAGTGCAAAAGGAAGATTGGAAAACAGTAAGCAAGGACATAAATCAATCAAGGAAAGAGAAAAAAACAAGAGGATTTTGTAGGTAAGAGGTTGCATGTTTGGTTATCTCGCTAGTATGTGTTTGCATAATTTATGCATTGGTATATTGGTCATGTTTGTTATCATTGGTATGGTATTTTCCTGGATTGACAATGATGTATAGTCTTTCTTTTCCATTTCCTGTATAGCCATGGTATAGTGGGTTTTCATTTTTGTTGAGTTATGGATTGCCAATAGATTTTTGATCCAGTTGAGGTGGTCTCAGGAAAATCCCAAAGGTTGGGGGTGGAGATGGTTTTATCTGGGAAGCCCTTGACAGGTGGGTGGAGACAGGAAAATTTCTCTGGTTATGGTGAAGAAATTTTGAGGCATCCATGTCTATTTTGGCTTTGGTGATTTCTGGACTAGTTTAGGTGAAATCACTATGGTTGAGGGTGGGGGTGGTTTAACCTTGGGATTCTCTGGTTGGTTTTGTTTTGGTTTATCCCATGTGATCCCACATTCATGCTTGGAATATGGCACGGGGTTTATTGACTCAAGTAAATATTTAGTTTAGCCTAATATATGGTCGGGTGGTACGTGGAAGTCCCTAACTTGGTTGGCTTTATGTATATGTTATTATGTGTTATTTTTTATTGAGATCAATGAGAAAAAGTATTGGTTATTGTGTTGATTTTATGACTGCTTTGTTATGGATTCATTCTAGTTAAATGTTGGTTATGGGTGTGGTAGATTCTTATTATATGATGTGCTCTTATTATGGATCTTGTTCATTGTTTGATAAGTTATTGAATGTTGAAAATGCAACAAGAAAATACTAGTTTGACTTTGTCTTGGTCAAACTAGAGAAAATTCGAATTTCTATTTCAACAAAAATCTTGGAGGTAGTTAACTATGGTGACATGGCGCTTGTCACTTAGTTAACTCAGTTAGTTCGAGTTGGGGAAGACTTAGTTCAGTTCAATATGATTAATTGCTAATGTGTAGCAATTTATTTAAGTTAAATTGAGTTGCTGTCAGTTAAACTAGTTCTAACTGTCAGAAGAACTAGTGGAGGTCAAGTTGTGGAAGTGGAACTTCAACCACACTTAGTGATCAACAAGTTAACTGATCAATCAATCCAAAATAATTGATGCATGCAGAGAATTTGAATTACCCAATTGAGATGGAGATTCCAAGGTAGTGTACTGTCAGTTTTTGACTATTCCCATGTGTACATGTGGTGCATGCAATCAGAGGAAGGACCTAGAGGAATTGCACAATTCAATAGAGGGAATTTCCTAAATAAAAGGGGCTAATTTCCTCAAGGAAAAACACAAGGAAATAAGAGCTTGGATGGCTTGAAAATTGGCTTAGTGTTGGCCAGAGTCAGTCAGTCAGGAAGAGGGATATACTATACACTTGTAGGGTGTGCTCAAGCTTGAGAAAGCATATGTATTTCATCTCTATTATCTGATTAATGCAATATAGATAGGAAGGGGTTTTGAGCAGTTGCTTTCCCCTAGATAAATCTCTTTGCATGTGTGATGTTTCCTTTTGCATGTCTATGATTTGTGTTCTATATGGTGAATTAACTTCCGCAAATCAATAGAGTAGCTTCGAGTCTTGTGATTTAGTAAATTTCAGGAGCAATTTTGAATCTACACATTAATTTCTACATGGTATTGAAGCAAAATTCACTATAAAGCATATATTTCAAAGTTGTCATTGTAGGAGGATCGATTTTGCAGGATCAATTCTTCAGATCTAGAAGGATGAATTTCTATGGACTAAACCTTGAATACTCCCTTGAGGGAAGCTCGAATTTTGTTGCTTGGAAGGACCGCATGGAGGCAGTGTTGGAAGATAATGGATTGAAGGAATTCATTGATAATGATATCCTGAAACCAGCAGCAACTCATGCTTAGGGTTTAGCATAATGAAAGAAGTGTGTATCCAAGGCGAGGAGAATCATATTCGATGGAGTAAGAAACAACATTGTCTCAAATATCCATGGGAAAGAGACTTTATATTCAATGTGGAAAGCATTAACATATTTGTTCCAGAATAGTAGTGATCATAGGAAGTTGGTGCTCAAGGACAAACTTTGAAAAATCAAGATGCAGAAAACGAGACTATTCCACAGTACCTGAGCAGGTTCACATAATGTCATGATGAACTTGGTCAAGTTGGTGTTACTGTCGTAGAAGATTATTTGGTAATCCTAACCTAGCTAGGCCTTCCCAAGAGCTAGCACAATTACCAAGATTTGGTGAATGGGAGGGAGAAACTACCAAATTGGGAATTCCTATGGTTTGATTTGGTATAGGAGGAAATAAGGTGGGATGCTAGAGACAAGACTTCATCCAAGGGCGAGGATGAGGAAAATTGTGCCTTGGTTGGAAAGGAAAATAAGGGGAAAGAGAGGAAATCCCAATCCAAAGCAGAATCTAGTCAAGGGGGCAAGAAGAAAGATTTGTCCAGAATCAAGTGCTTTCACTGTCATGAATTTAGGCACTATGCCACGAAGTGTCCACAAAAGAAAATAAGAAAGAAGATCTCAGGAGGAGAAACAGGTGAAGCTTTGGCTTCATACTTCGAGCTTGAATTTACTCTCATTGCATGCATGGCCAACATAGTGATGGGGAGCGTGTGGTACTTGGAAAACGGTGCCTCGTTCCATATGACAGGGAATATAGATTTTTTCAATGATTTGGAGGAGAAATATCTCCATATGCACATCAATATGGGAGATGATGGAAGGTACAATGCGACCGGGATTGGTACAGTCACCTTTCAGAGGGAATCAGGCTCCCCTTTCAGACTCAAGGATGTGATGTTTGTTCCAGGTCTAAAGAAGAATCTTGTCTTTGTTGCAATTTTGGAAAACCATGGTTATGATGTGATCTTCAGCAAAGGAAATGCATACCTAAGACACATAGCCACAGGATAGGAAAAGAAGATAAATGTTCGTGTGAAGAACCTATACAAGCTAGATGTGGAGGATTGTGTTGCATTGAGCACAAAGGTGGAGAAGGTGAAAATCCGAGATGTCAGAGAACTTTGGCATAGAAGAATTTACCATTTGCATCATGGCACTTTGAATATCATGCAACATATAACCACAAGCCTCCCTAAAGGATAACTAGATAAACAAGATACATGCAAAGGGTGTACCTTGGGGAAGTACACAAAAGCCACTTTCCATGATCGGGACAACATAGCACATGTAGTTCTTGAAAGGATCCACTCTGATGTCTATGTACCTTTCTTGACAACCTCCACTATTAGGCACAAATATTTTGTCATTTTTATTGATGACTTCTCATGGAAGTGTTGGATCTTCTTCATGTAGAATAAGGATGAGACTTCTCCAAGTTTGTAGAATTCAAAGCACTGGTTGAGAAAGAAATGGGAAAGAAGATGAAGGCTCTAAGGAGAAATAATGGAGGTGAGTACGTGTCGAATGAGTTTAAAATTTTTTGTGCAAAAGAAGGCATTTGAAGAGATTTGACAACACCCCACAACCCACAATAGAATGGGGGTGGGGGGGGGCTGAGAGGAAGAACCATAGCATTGTGGGAACAACAAGGGATATGTTACATGACCAAATCCTACCTTTGGACTTGTGGGATGAAGCATGAAACACAGTGGTATATTTTTAGAACCAGAGTCGTTATTGGATTCTTGGCATGATTACAACATAGGAGGATTTATCAGGGAGGAAGTCGAATGTGTCGTACTTCAAGATTTTTGGAGCCTTTGTTCACTGCCATGTCTCTAACAATCAAGGAAGATGCTAGAGTTGACAGTAGAATTGGGGGTATTTGTGGGGTACACATAAACTCCCCACAACTACTGTGTGTACTTGTCATCCCTCAGAATGTCAGTTGTACGTAGGGATGTAAAATTTGATGAAGACAAAGCCATGTAGTGCTCTCTTGAGAGGGAGCTTTGGATCCCATTAGATGGGGATATTTTAAATCCAAAGGAGGAGCCTCAAGGTGTTGTGGAGCAACCACAAGTTGAGGAGCAGAGAGTGGAGACATCCACTCAAGCAGAACTATCTAGAGAAAGTAGGAAAAGGACTAGGGAATATGAGAGACTTGTGTGGGATGCGAGGGAGAATGTGGGTGCTCTGTCAAATTAGCGCAAGCATAAAAGGTCACCAGATGGGTACAATGGCTACATGGTTCTAATGACTGAGCTAGTAGAGACTGAGCCATCCTCTTTCGAGGGAGAAGTCGAGAAACCTATATGGGTTGATGCAATGGTGGAGAAGTATGAATCCATTGTAAACAATAGTGTTTGGGAAGTGCTCCCAAGGCCAGTAGACAAATTAGTTGTGGGTTCGATATGGATCTTCAAGGTGAAGCATGCATCAGAAGGAAGCATAGAAAAGTACAAGGCCAAATTTGTGGCCAAGGGGTACTCTCAGGTTGAGGGGATTGACTATGAGGATACCTTTTCTCTTGTAGCAAGGTACTCATCCATAAGATCAATCGTTGTTCTATATGCACAAATTGGGTGGAAGATGCACCAGATAGATGTGAAAAAAACATTCTTCAATGGAGTTATTGAGGAGGAGGTGTATATCAAGCAACCAGAAGGCTCCGAGAATTTTGATCGAGAGACTCATATGTGTAGAGTTAAGGGCTAACCATTTTTGTGGTGTCTACCCCTATGATGGAGATGGCAACAGGTTCGAGTCCATCCTAGACTTTTTTGACACGAGCAATGGTGGTGATGATCGTCTTTATCTATGGGACTATGACCGCACACCGGATCATGGGTGTTCATCTAACATTGTTGGATAATGTACGAGTGGGTACCTTCTTTGGTTGGGCTAGATTTTTGCATCATAGGATTACATTGCAGCTATCATAGGTGCTGCGACATGAGGTTCACGACTTCTTCTTTGAGAGTTTCCTTTGCAACATTTGTAAAAGAGAGTGGTGATGTTGCACCCTATCATAAACATGGACCTTATTATACCTAGGGATCCATAAATTAGTAGGTGGGCTCCCTTGATGCCCTGCGATGGTGGAGGAGAGGTGCTTCGGTCTTGGACTAACACCGAGGGGGGTTGGTTCATGTCCAACCATCAGCTAATATTAGAGTCCCTGTACGTGGGTATGGACTTCAGGGGTGAGCCTAACACGGGGTTTCCCTTAGGAAATGCTTGGGGACCTACAGGTATCTATGTACATGTGTTTATTTTCTCTTTCACTTTGTCATTTATGATACTTATAATATACCTTTTACTGAAATTGGATATGTTTCTCTGCAAATATGGGTCCTCATGGGCACCCACAAGGCAGACTGACGGGTGCAGATGACGATCTCAGGCAACATGCAAGGAGGGTGATGCAGGTGGGACGTGACAATCTCCAGAGGGAGGCATTGAGGAGCACCCATCACAAATGATGCAATTGGATATAGGTGCTCCTCGGGATAGAGGGGAGGTAGCAGGCCTCCATGCTAAGATCCAAAGGTTGTGGTACCGTGTTGAGGTCACTAAGTATAAGGCGTTGGACGTGCACCAACAGTTCACGTACCTATGGCAGCGGTTGCCTAAAGTAGGATGGGAAATGTTAGAGAGGATGTCATCAAGAGGATGATGACACTTGACATGTAATAGTCCCCGATTCTCTGATGGGTTGTAGTTGTGGTAGCCACAATATGACCCATTTTGGGATCAGGGAAGGGGGAGGAAGGAGATACTCCAGTAGGTGGTGTGGGAGGCAATGAGCCCTAGGTTTAGATGTTTACTTGATGTACCAGGCGAAGCACCCATTATGAGGATGCTCCCTCATTTTTGTTAGATGATTCATTTTTCCAGCGATGGTTAGCTGATGTATAGAGAACATTATTTTTTGATGATATATATGAGATATCTATTTTTTGTGACTCTCATGATGTGTTTTTTTATTTATGGTACACATATACATGTGATGTATTTGCATTTTATTGTTGTGATGGTTCATTTCTATGTGCTTTATATGTCTTGATGGTGACTTGTATGTAACGCTTGTCAGTCTAGTGTTTGAATAATATGACGCAGTCAACAACATGATTTTGAATTCTTCGTATATGTGAAAATGTGATATGATCAAAACCAAGCGCTAACTATTTTGTATGCGGGTATTTCTGAAAAGGACAAGAGTCACAAACATTGAAGGTTCTATTCAACTACAATATGACAAGTTGGGAATTAGGAACACATGTAGATGATAGATACCTAACCATGAGACATCAGTCAAAAGGCCAAAGATGATGTCATATTCTTCTTGATTGTTAGTGGATGACCCAATACAGATGCATTTTGATGGAGAATCATCTGATCAAGCGAGTATATGGCCCAGAATGTCGCAACAAGATTTTGCGACCATTAAGAAGCACCATTAGCAAACCCGTGGTGGTAAGTTGTCAGATGATCCATCTGTGACATACAATGAGGAGATAGCCCATTGATCTAGATCTTTTAACTTCAGGGATGCATTAGAGTTACATATTAGAGAGCATATTAACCATGAAACATAAACCACATGAAAAAAAGAGGAAAAACATAAGCAAGCATGAGATCAAATACACATGATCTGATTACGAAGTTCACCCAATGTGGGCTACGTCTTCGGACCCTGCTTAATAATGGGGAAGCCTTCTTTCATTAAGTGGCAATAGAGAAATCAAGTAAAAATAACATTACATAAATGAGCTTTATAACTCCAATCTGGAAGATGACATGAAAATAGAGAGCCTAGTTGCTGAAACTGCAATCACCACTGAACTCCTAGCGCAAAACGTGTAAAAAATACTATAAATTTATCAAATTCTAACAATGTCACCTTCTACACCCCAATGAATATTTTTCATACCCCAAGATTCTCTTGGCAGGGTTCCACCCTCTCCCTGGCTCACAGTTCCGCCCGACATGGTTCTGCCTCACTATTCCGCTCCTCCGTTCGTTGGTCCTCCTTGTGCATATGAGAAAAGACATGTTTTATAGGAGTCGGGTGGTGGACCTTACAAAGTCGCCACCCTTGGCGTATCAGTTAGGTAGAGTAACTGAGGCGGGGAGGTCGGGAGTTCCAACCCTGCCAAACCCCCACCTTGGTATTTTTGTTGTAATGTAATCTAAATATGGACAATATTTTTTATATAACTATCGACAAACTACCAAACTTGTTAACCGTTGGCATGTGAATATATATCTCCATCGTTTTGGTAGCTGTGAGACCACTCGATGGGGGCTGACCACGTGGGCCGGGCAGGTTCCAACCTCGCCGATCTCGCTATTAACATGTTGTTTCATTTGTACGGTGGGCAGGGTCCGCACCACGTGACCTCATCCCAACCATTTCTTACCCAATATATGTGTGTGTGTGTGTGTGGCAAGGGTGGCAACCTGCCCCCCCCACAATTATATTTTTTGACTTTTAAAATATATGACTGATCGTTTCCAACTTTGCCAATTTTAGGGGTTCATAGACAAATTAACCATCCTAAAATTTCACCCATTCTCGGGATCCAGATTTCGTGCCCCGGTCCCAGTCAATTTGTAGCCTCCTTAAGCTTGCCACTTGTCCACTTTGACTAAAACTTTGACCAGCCATATGTCGACCATACGAACTCTGATTTGAGTGTCATTCACACGGTTGGAATTAGGGAAATGAGCACTACGGTTTGGTCTTAGTTTTTATTCCATATGAAAACTTTTATTTTTGAGCTATTTTCAAGGCCACTTGTATTTTTGGATCCTCCTGAATCATTCCTCTCCACTTAAAGAGATTTTGGACCGCAAAAATCTTTGACCATATCCTGCACACTACCTGGATTCTTGTCAAACACACTTTCAACATATGTATGGCATTCAAATTTGGTACATTCTTTGGAATGACATACACAACCACACATGACTCAAACAACACCATACTTGCCAAGACATTATAACACACTCTTTGGTCAAGTTTTACATAATAGAAACCAATACCCTAGCTACTCATAAAAGGCCAAAAAACATCATTGTTGCTTTAGTAAGCGATGGAAAACACATCATCATTTTTACATTTATTCGCAATGCATGATTTACAAAATGTGGCCATGATAAGCTACTACATCTAGAAAAACCATCTCTTAAGAAAGCAAACCACCATGAATGTGGTGGGTTCGCTTGTTGAACATGTTCGCCTGCTGGCTTCTTTATCGATGCTTTTTGGGCATGGAGCATCTGACACATGGCTTTCTGGTGTCCATCCTCGTTGCAGTGACTACCATGATTCTTTCTCCTCCAAACCTTCTGGATAGTCTTGGAATGCTTTCTCCTAGTGTTCCTTTGATAAGTGCTCGTGGAACCCTCACTGTCAATGGGATGTGATAAAATTTTCTCATCATCTTTCGTTGGTTGGTTACTGGTTGTCTTGGAGCATTCCCCAACTTCATTTCTGGCATATCCAAGTCTTGCATGACGAGGAAATTCCTCTACTTTGATGGGGTTCACAATGCCTTGGCCATTAATGTCGAGGCCCTTTCCTTGATACCCATTTTCTTCAACAACTTTGATCCAATTCCTATAGTACGTCTCTCAAAAGCAACAAAATCTTCATCATGAAAAGTACATGAAATTGAAGAATCATTTTTTACCTCAGGCTTGTGATGCTGTAACTTTTCCAAAGCCTCTCCCTTGGTTTGTAATGGATGTCGCAACCTTTGTTTCTCCATCTCTGCTTCTTGTAGGAGTTTCCTTAGTTTAGCATTTTCTACTTGAATTCTTTGGTTGATTTCTTCGAGTTCTTAGCCATGCTGCATTTGGCACCCTTTGCATCTTTGGTACAACCTCGGCTAAAATCTTTATCTCATCGCCCAAATCAGATCCCAAGTTGATGGGTCCATCTGTTGTAATCCCAAGAGTTATGATATTTATTTCATCACCTGAATTTGATCCCAAGTCAATTGGTCCATCGCCTGCAAACCCGTAGTTGTGATCTTCTCATCATCCTCGGATTCAAATTCTTGGTCTTGTTGCATGGTTGAAACTGTCTTCTACTTCCCTTTTCTGTCGTCCCTCTTAGGTCTCAATTATGGATGAGGTTTATAATAATTCTCCTCATCATGCCCTTCTTTTTCATAATGAGAACAAGAGGATTGTGCTCTTCTTCTCTTAGCTATTACTGCTCTCTTTGGGCGGTCATATTGTTCATGCTTCTCCTTGTTTTCAAGATGTATAATCTTCACACTAGCTTCATCAAGAGACTTAGGTTCAAATAATAACAATGAATGATGCAAATAACTATGCAAAGAGCCAATATATTTCATCAATGTCTCAGAAGTGTCTAGTGGAACATTCAATGCTAATGCTTGTTTTTTAAACTCATCTGTAAAATTATGAATAGTTTGACCTTTTCTTTGCTTCAAATGTTTCCATTCCATCATGGCCTTTTGTCTATAAACCAATGGATACAATTGTCTCCTTAAAGCAGAAATGAACTCAAACCAAGATGAAAGAAGTTTATGACTACTCTTACCATCTTGCTGCAATTTTCCTTTCCACCAAACGAGAGTGGTGCCACTCAATCAAAGGGATGCTAGCTGGATCTTGACTTCATCCTCTTTGATTTGTTATATGTGGCAATACACTTCAACTTGTCTTATCTAGTGTTCCACCTTTTCTACATTAGATTCTCCACTAAAAATAGGTAAATCAAATTTGACATCTAGTTTTAAAAAGGGCTTTTTAGAAGCATTCCTCTCATGCCTGCTAGAGCAATCAGAAGAAGAAGAAGAAGAAGAACTGTCACTAGAAGATGGAGAGGGATGAGGCTCTTCTCCATCGCCTCCATGATTTACTGATGCATGGTCATCTGGCTTTTTCTTCTTGGACTTGATTGTCTTCTCATACTCCACAAATAGCTTGTTAACTTTCTCTGCCCTGTTGTAGAAAACCTTGTGATAGTTTCACTCTTCTTTGATTCGAGCTTCCTCATCTGCCATGTTGTATCTTCGTGGTGCATGCCCCACTTCATGATCAAAAGACTTAAGTTTTACTTCAACTCTCTGGAGCTTGTTCCTGGTTAGAATTCACTCATGCAACTCACATCAAGAATACCTTCTCTAATACCAAACTTGATCTGAATCTTTTAACTTCAAGGATTCATTAGAGTTACATATTACAAAGAATATTAACCATGAAACATAAACCACATCAAAAGAAGTAGAAAAACATAAGCAAGCATGAGATCAAAGACACATGACCTTATTATGGAGTTCACCCAATGTGGAATACATCTCCAGACCCTACTCAATAGTGGGGAGGCCTTCTTTCATTAAGTGGCAAGAATGAAATCAAGTACAAACAACATTACATAAATGACCCTTATACCTCCAATATGGAAGATGGCCTGAAAATGGAGAGCCCAAGAGCCGAAACTGACGTCACACTGAATTCCTGGAGTGAAAACGTGCAAAAAAGACTATAAATTTGTAAAATTTTGACAATGTCACCTTCTCCACCCCAAGGAATCTTTTGGATACACCAAGATTCCCTTGGCAGGGTTCCACCCTCTGTTTGGCTCATGGTTCCACCCGACGTGGTTCTGCCTCATTGCTCCACTCCTCCATTCACTGGCCCTCCCCGTGCATATGAGAAAAGACAGGTTTTATAGAAGTTGGGTGGCGACTTTACAAAGCCTCCACCCCTGGCGTATCTATTAGGCAGAGCAATTGAGGCGGGGAGGTTGGGGCTTCCAACCCCACCGACCCCCTGCCTTGGCATTTTTTTTGTAATGTAATATAAATATGGGTAGAATTTTTATAACTATAAGAAAATCTCTAGACTTGTTAACCGTTGGGATGTGAATATATATCTCCGTCATTTTGGTGGTTATGAGACCAATCGATGGGGGCTGACCACGTGGGCTGGGGGGTTTCGAGCCTCGCCAGTCTCGACTGTTAACATGTTGTTTGGTTTGTATGGTGGGAGGGGTGCACACAACGTGGCCCCATTCCAACAATTGTTTACCCACTATATATATGTTCGATATAATAATGCAAAGCGGAGGTGGCAACCTGCCCCCCCACAATTATATTTTTTTACTTTTAAAATAACCGATCGATCTTTTCCAACTTTTTTGATTTTAGGGGTTCATAGAAAAATCAACCATCCTACAATTTCTCCCATTCTCGAAAGCGAGATTCCGTGCCCTAGTCCTAGTCAATTTGTAGCCTCCTTAAACCTGCCACTTGTCCACTTTGAGCAGCCATAAATCGACCATACAAACTCGGATTTGAGTGTCATTTGCACTGTTGGAATCAAGGTGACGAGCACTACGATATATTCCTAGTTTCACTTCCATCTAACAACTTTTATTTTTGAGCTATTTTCAAGTCCACTTGTATTTATGGATCCTCCCAGATCACCCATTGACAAGATCTTTAAGACAAGTCCCAGTAGGCTCTACCAACATGTAGGTGCCTTTTAAAAGTAAATGTTTAATAATATAGGGTCCTTTCCATAGGGTTTCAAACTTGATAGGTCCCAATGCTTCTTTGGTGATATCATACCTAAGTACTAGATCCCCCTCATTAAATGAGTGAGGGGTGAGATTGCGATCAGAGGAGGATTTGATTCTCTTCTTATGGGCTTCATTGTGCTAGAGGGATTCCTATTGACTTTCGTCAATGTATTCCGACTGGACGAGCCTTTTCTCTAATGATGAAGTGCCTAATATAAATTCAATGGTCGTGTATAAGATATGGATCTCACACTCAATGGGGAGTACCAATTCAACCCCGTAGACCAGATGAAAAGGACCGAATCCTGTGGATGCTTTAACTAAGGTACGATACACCCATAGGGCTAAGAAAATCATGTGATGCCAATTTGTTTTTTGTTTGTTCACCATACACTGTAACATTTCCTTGAGGACTTTGTTGATAACTTCTACTTGGCCGTTGGACTAGAGGTATTATGGAGAAGCAAACTCATGGAAGAGTCCAAGGAATTGAGATAATCCTCGAAAAATGTCATTCTCGAAATATTTTCCATGGTCCGATACTAGCTCCTTGGAAATGTCTGTAGTAATGTTTTTGTAGCAATGGGGTAGAAAAAGACACGTCATTAGTAGTTGGTTGTTCCTTGCAAAGAAATACATATATTTTGGTTGTTGTTAGTGGAAAAGCATGAAGAAATAAAGAATTACAAATAGTGAAAAAAATGCATATACAGACATAAACTAAAACAAAGAGATAGACACATAAATAATGCTTAACGAAGAAAACAAGTCAACAAAATTATGGAAAATGGCTCCCTTTATTGACTGTTGGTGGTAGAAGAAGAATACGTACTAAAAAATTGAAGTGAATTCTTTGAGCTATGGTGCTAAAAAATCCTCAGAAAGGAGGTGTGTTCCTCAATCTCTTTGCAAGCTTCTCCTCTATATCAAAGAAGTATGAAGACTCTTCCAACGGTGGACTCTTCTTGCACTAGAATGATGGATTGTTGAGAAGCAATTTTTCCAACATACTAATGTTCTAATTCTTTTTCTTCAACAATGAAATGTGGGATTGATTTGATAGAAATTTTTCCAACATAACATTGTCTTCTCTTTGGTTCTCTAATGGCCTTTTATATAGATTTTTTTGAATCCCTCTTCCCTCGGTTCATAAATGAAAGTGACTTATGAGTAGGACAAGAGGATTCCTTTCAGGGTTGCATATCTTCAGGGAGACTCAAATTTGGTTGTCCTTGACTGGAACATGTCAGGGAATCATCTTCCAAGTGTGGGAAGTGGTCCCGAATATGCTGAGTCGTACTTTTCTTCGACTCCATGGCTTTCGAAGGAAAAGCTGCGCAATCCAATTTTACACATAATACCTTTGGAGATTTTTTTTTGTTTGAACTTCATAATGTCTTTAGCTAGAGAATCTTCACTTGAACATTCTATTGGATGACTTTGGGCGTCTTTTGGATTGTACAAATGTGTGTATGATTTTGTAGTGTTACTAATGTCGTATCGTGTGATGACATGGTTGAAGAAAAATCGAGTGACGGTATCGGCAGTGTTATTAAACGTGGGCATAGATTCAACCCACTTGGTAAAGTAGTCAACGACGACTGTTGTGTCTTGTGTCATTCTATGATTGTGGGTTTCAAGTCATGAAGTCAATGCCTCACTTGCAAAAGGGACCAGTAGGAATGACCAGGTGTAAAGGAGAAAGAGGTGCTTTGGCTTTGTGGGCTTATCACTAGCATCATTCACATCATTTAATGGCTGCGATGTAGTCATGGAAAAGAGTTGGCCAGAAAAAACATGCACACAGGATCTTTTGGGAAGTGACCATCCACAAGAGGTGGCCACCACATGCTCCACTATGGAAGTCATTTAGGACTTGCTCAACTTCATTAAATGCAAGGCATCAACGAAGAATATTTTCAATGTCACAACAATATAGAACATATCCTATGAGGAGATAGCAAGGCGCTTGGTGGTGAATATTCCACCGATAGTTGCATGTGAGATGAGGGTTGAACTTCTGAGTTCGTAGATAGAGGAGAATGTCGTCGTACGGTGGGTGATCTATGTATATGATCAATAAGTGTTCGTTGGGGAAATAATAATTGACTGTGGACCCTTGGGATTCCAAGGGGAGATTCCAAGGAGAGCTTTCTTATTGTTAGCACATATAAATATTTTTTAATATTATCCTTTGTTATGTTAAAAGTTCACGCTGAACTCCTAAGCGTAAAGTCATTTCTCAATTTTTTGAAAAAGCACTACCAAAATAGAATCGAGTGCATTGTAGTTGTGCATCGAAAGAGATCGAGGCTAATGGTTATTATGATACAAGGTGGGAATTTATACATAATTAATCCAAGGAGTGGTTGATGAATGTGAAGTGATAGAGCAAAGGCATTGCTAAAATTTTCTATAGCACTCTGATTTTCCGTGTTTAATTATCGTTTTCAAGTGGAGTTTGCGAACAATTGAAAATAAATTTTTGAAAACCAAAAGAGGTTTTTGTCGGGAATGGGCTCATTTAAAAATTTATCTCTCAGTTTTTACATGGCTATCACGGTTTTAGAGATACGAAAGGATTGTTGGACCCTATTTTTTAAGAATTCGCCAGATTTATTTTTCTTCAAAATGCCTAGTCATCAGTTCCTGAGCCACCTCATCATTTCGACTTGGGGATGAGATATTATCTCCTCCTTGATTATTTGAAACAATCATATCTTGGAAATAAGAATTTGGGGATAAAATCCATATTTAGAGGGATGTTTGATTTTTCCAAGGAAGAAGATAAGCAAACATAAGACTAATTATAAATTTAATTCCAGCAGTTCCAATAGTTTGAAAAGAAACTTACAACCTTTCCTAGATTTTTTTTATTTTTATTGTTGAAAAGTGTAACTAGGTTCAATATTCATAATGGCATGTAATTGTGACTTTTGTAAATAATGTAATGAATGAAATACAATTATTTTTATAAGCCTTGCTTCATGGGTTTCATGAGCAAGTGATTTTATTTTGAGATGGCTCCAATTGAGAGCCTTAGGATTTGTCATTAAGGTCAAATAATTAATGTCATGTGTGAAGATATATTCTTGCGCATATGCAAATATATATGAGTCAATAAATTTTCTAAGAAATCCCTCCAATGGCAAGCACAAACTCTCCTCTTCAAGTTGACCTTGAATAACAGAAAATAACTCATGTCGGCTCACTCAAGGAGACACATCCATTCGGTTGGTAAGGTCGGCTTAATATATGGTTGAACAACTATGTATAGGAGGCTAGGCTCCTCACAGAAGAACAATGAATATACTTCCTTCTGAAATTTTGGCGATAAAGGAGAGAAGACAATTCAGTGATATCTCTGTCTTAGTATGGTTAAGAAAGAGATAAGAAGGAATCATATCTTTGTCCCAGCTTAGATAGTTCAAATGTTTCTATAGTTTCAGTGGGCAGTCTCAGTAAATCACAATGCACACTTCTGATCATAGTATAGACTCCGGATGGGTAAGAATAGTGAAGGACAAAACTTCGTATATCTCTGTAGTCTTCAGATAAGAAGGAGAAAAATTTAGTCCTCAAATATATCACTGAGATTTCAGTATTAAGGCTACAAGGTCATACCTATCTAAAGTGCAAAGATCAGTTCAAATTGATAGTAAATAAAGAAGAGTCTCGGTCTCATAACAAAGAAAATCATCAGCATGTGGCAAGGTCTCGGTACTATCACAAAGAAGATCAAAGCTAGAAGAAGATCAAAGAAGAAGGCTAACTGTCAAGAGAGTTTGTGTCTTGTCTTGGAAGGGCTATTAGGTCAAGGGTCTTGATCTTGGTATTTGTTAATTGGAATCTCTATAAGAAGAATTTGTGCGGGTTTTCCTCTCAAAGAGTGAGAATTTTTGGCCCTAGCTCATAGCCTACATACTATTTCTCTTGTCTATTTATGTTCATGCATTGGTTATTGTTTGATGAATAAGAACACTAATAATCTAACGTGAAGAATATACTAATCTAAATAAGTAAAAAGCATTCACAAGAAGTGACTAATGAAAGAGAAATCCCCTTATGCTAATGCCCTAGATTTCTCAACATGGTATTAGAGCTAACGTGATGAAGTCAAAGGAAGGGCATCAAAGAGACACTCAAGGATTGAGTTTCAAGGAATGCATCAAAGCAAGTCTAAGGTTATCTAAGAAAAATATCAAGATTTACATTGAAGGATAAAACCTTAGATCAAAGAAGCAGTCTACAACAACAAACGTTTTTAGATCCTCTAGTCCTCATCAAGTTATCTACAAGGAAACATAACTCAAAGGAATTTAAAGATGAAGATCACATCATCTTGGAGAAAGTCGAAACCCTAGAAGCATTTTTTATCTACACTACAAGAGAAGTCAAAGTATATTGAAAGAGAGAAGGCATTGTCATCATTTTCAAGGTCATAAAGCAAGCAAGGATCCTCTCCTTGTCCTTGAATAAGTTCATCCAAAGAAGCAGCAAATCATTCTCATCAAAAGGAGAAACCTTCTCTACTAAAGAAATACTTTTTCATTTGGAAGAATATCATCCAAGAGGGAGCTCTAATACATCTTCTTCAACCATCATAAAAGTGATCAAGGTGAAGATTTCATCTTCACTTTTCAATTAAGTATCTTTCATTCTTTAATCAATTTGGTAAATGACTTCATGTTTGCAAGGAAATCTATAAGTTGGATGGGTCATCAAAATTCCTTGCATGAAAAAGGAGGATGGACATAGTCCTCTAAGAAGGTGAAGTCATTTAGCATATTAAAATGTTTCCTTTGAATTCATGGAAAGGGATTCTTATGAAAGACCCCCTCATATAGCAATATTGGAGACATCAAAGAGATGTATATGATAAACTCGTAAGAATACTCTCTGACGATGTGGGAAATAAGGTAACATGACTTAGATCTAATTTGCACAAAAAGTAAAGCTGTCAAGGATGAAGGATATCTTCATAAGATCTCATCTACAAAATCTAGAAAAGAAGATAATGATCATTTTTCTATAATGTACTAACTGATAATCAAGGTAACAGATATCCATGGGATAAGAAAGCTACCTCATTCAACAAATTGTGATTTCTATGCAAGATAGAAGAAGACAAGTTAAGGGAAAAAGTGTTGAAGGATCAAATAAAAGGATTCACACACTTTATCAAAAGGAAAGAAGAACATAGCTAAGATTCATTGCTATACAATAAATATTGTCCTTAGCTTAGAAGCAAGATCTCGTGACATTACCATAGGGAAACATGAAGGACCGCTGGAACAAAATCTATGGTAGTCAACTTTGAAGGATATAGCTCTTGGTGACCTCATTAGAAGATCAAAGGAAGAACTCATCCATGACAAGTCTCATCATACATCAGTTTAAAAAGGAAACATATGCTGAATAAGGATATGTGAGATGGAATCCTCATTGGAGGATTCACCGATCTAGAAAGGAAGCAAGTGTTTCATTAGGAACTCCAACTTGTGGAGTTAATGGGATGATTGTATGATGAGATGAGAGATGAAGCAGATCAAGGGGTTGAAGATATTTTCAATTATCAAGGAAGCTGCTGAAAGAAGCCTAGATGGTCTAAAGGTAAATAAGGTATGCTTTTATTTAATGTTATAAATTCATGTCTTATGGTTGCAGGTAACAAGGATCACTACTTCTATTTTGAGAAGCATGATGAAAATCTCTTCCTATGAAATAATGTTAGAAGCCATGAATCACACTAGATGAAATCAACATAATATGTCTTGATATGAAGTATGAGGTGGTTGACTACAATTGAAGAACCCTGATTAGAAGCCCCTGGGAATGAAGTGTGTGAAAATATAGGAAGAGATCGTGATAATATGCAACGAAGAAAGAAGGCATTCAACATCTGAATTCCAAGAAGATTTGACTAGAAGATCTCCTAGAAGAATGTGAAGACTCTGATGGAAGTCGGACAAAGATAGATACCCTTGACACTAAATATCTGCGGGAGATATGTCAATCTGTATGCAAGATGCTAATACTTACAGGAAGATGTCATGGTGAAAGATCATCACAAAGGTAATTCTAATTGAAGTGTTCATTGATTATTTTTGAACTAACATTTGGTTGGGTTTATGTGGGACTGTCAAAGGGAAGATTTGTGTATGACTTCCAAGCAAATCATATAGAAGGATGTAATTTCCTTGCGAAAATATGGCATGAAATCATAATGACATAAAGCAAATCTAGATGGAAAATCTGATAGATCACTTTTTGATGAGTTGAGGACATGACTGACTTATGAAAAAAAGTGATGAATGTTCTGAGCCCTATATATAGAATTTCCCAAAAGGTTGAAGACTCCTTAAGAAATTCATAACATCATAGAAAGGAGCTCTTCATGCAGCTAATTGTTTTAGGATCTCCACATGAAGAGCTGCTATAGGTCCTTGGTTAAGATGGAGCATGAGAAGAAGTTTCTTACTTGGAAGAAACTCGGAAATTCCTAAGCCGAAAGCTTAGGTACATTCCTCTGTGATAGGAATGAGTACATTAATTTAATGGAATAAAACCTCCTCGTTTGAACATGAGAGATATACACGTTGTTTTGTTCTTCACCTTGGAAGACTATTGTGTAATCATTTGGCATCCGATGCTCATAGGGGATGAGATAGGGCATCCCATGAAAGAGTAGTTGTGGAGGAATGATATTATTTTGGGCCTAGGGAGTCCAAGAAAAGAATAGTCCTTATGGAGCATATCCCGTGATTTGAAATGTTGGGAAAACTTGTTAATGCTATGCAATCTCCCTCATTAGTATTAAAAAAGACATGTTTATGATCGTCTCAAATTAACCAAAATGTGAGGAATTATGTCAAGTGTTGAGTGTTGTTAATGAGCAATTTATGAAGTTAATTAGCTATTTAAAACACATATACAAAAATTAAAATGCAGAGAAGTAAAACACAACAACTCATAACACAAATCTGATAAATGAGTTCAGCCCTCCTGGGCTACATCTCCTTGGAATTGCTTCAATGGCTAGGCCCTCTTTGGATTAATGGTGAATTCACTGATTACATGAACATGTAGTGCTTCAATGGATTTGAAACCTGCTCCATTGGATTCAGAAGACCCAAAAACCCTAAAAATGACTTTCTAAGCTCTGCAATTGGACTTCAGCTAATCTAGGCTTGACCTCCTCTCCTGGTGGCCTAGGATTCCTTAAACTTCAACGTAGTAAAATCACATACATAAGTGCCTTTTTGGCTCCGCAACCTATTCCATTATGTTCATAGCATCCAAATAATCTAGGAATGACTCTTTTTTAGCCAAAATTGGTCGAAAATTGAAGAAGTTATGGTCTCTTTAGTTTTCCCTAGGAAAAGTCCGCCAAATCTGGAGAAACTCCAGTTAACCCCACAAAAATTGGTGCAATGCTGATTTATCGGACCTGCCAAACTGTCGCCAATTTAATCTGAAATTATTTAATGGATAAACACCATTTAATTAGTGTTAAACTCCACTTAGCTCTTTAATCACGCAGTTAGAAATTAGCGCTAGCCTTTGGTTATGTTGTATGGTCATATACAGAGGGGGTTGGCCCGCGGGGTTGGCCCTCTCCTCCCTCAACCGCTCATCTCTTAAAATTTAAATAGAACTTCAACCCTTTAGTTGTTAAGTCATATGTTGTGGTATAGCGGTAAGGCATGGCACTTGTGTGGGCGAGGTTGCGAGTTTAATTCCCCGGTCTGCCATATAATTTTACATGACCTTTGAGAGGTCACATGGCGGCCTTCGAGCTTGCCACGTGTCAGCCTTGTAGAAATTCTCACTGTAGATTAAACTGATTATGAAATTTACTAAAGCAAAATACTTAATCTACTTCTACAATCAAACTTGCAGAAGCTTAATTGATTTTGAGGAAGATCAACCAGAACACATATAATAGAGAATAAGATTCAATCACACATGAAACACAGAAGAATACTCTGGGGAAAGCCTTAGCTAAAAACCCCGCTATCTGTATTATCATACAGGTGGAAATATCTTAGGATTACACAAATTTTTAGCTCACAAGCTATCCAATTCTCAGTACAATCCCTCACTGTTGCTCATAGACAGAATAGACAACACATATGCCTTCCTTCAGTCCTCCAAGCCTCCTATTTCCTTGCGCAATTTCTCCTGGGTCCTCCAGCTGCCACCTGTGTGATTCTCACCTCACACACTGCTCTGACCTTTGTAATAACTGCGAAATCCTCAAGGAATGAATTCCTTCTACATGTAAGAGATATTCACATGGGAATATTCTAGTAACTGATAGTACACTATCCCTACCTTTAATCTCAATTGGGTCTTTGTTTGAACTGACATGCATGAGTTATATATGAGAGAATATTCAGTTATCTGGAGAACACTAGTTGCATGCATGCATGCATTAACTGACTGAAATCACAATTAGTTCCACAAACTGTTTGGAACTAATTTAACTGGACTTAACTCAGCTAACTGAGCTAACTAATTACAACTCAAATACAACTCATCCTTATCTCCTTAATTAAGGGATAACTTCCTCAATCAAAGGGATAATTGTTGCATGTCTTAACAAAGGCTTCATGTTTGAATTTCACCAACTAATTAACTCAAGATGAATTAATTAATTATTTTTCAAACAACTGGTGAGACTAAATTCAAATTTTAATTCTCAATTTTAATTCAAGGACAAATTAAAATTGGAATATATTCTGAAATGCTATCTATAGAATGCTATTTATAGCATTTCTTGTTGCTATTTTCAGCAAGCCTCTCATTGGTCCACCAAAATTCACTTGTCCAATAATGTACATACACTTGTCAAAATCTGATTGAGCCATATGTTAGAATATTATGGGAATATTCCAAGGAATATTCTTTTTGCTGACTGAGCTATACGGATGCCTAGTCAGCATCCCAGTCAGCGTGTACCCAAAATTTACCTGTTTGACAAAACGGGCAGAAGGCTCTATCTTTCTCATATGAGCTTTGTTTTGAGTGAAACGAGTTGCGTTGGGATCGTATCATCGAGATGAACGCGGTCGTTTAGGTTTTGAGCGATTCTAAGTACTTTGATTTTGAGCAAATTTTTGCCCCTAATCCAGATTCTGATCACTCCTTCCCACTAACAGGCGTTTGGACGCACAAAATATAGTTATCTAATGAGAGTTGACTAATATTCTCCTTCCCAAGTTCTATCAATTGATTCTACTTGGAAAAATCTCCATGACAACCACTTGGGTTCACTGACATGCCTTGCCTTGCAAATGGCTTGGCACTTCAACCAATGTTCTCCTTTTGCTGCTGACCCAATCCAACACTTGCTGGCTACTTGCTGATTAAACAACCTAATGTACCAAATCGATCACTCGGTGCTTGGAAAGCTGACTGATGACCTTCCCACTGAGAATCATGTTCCTCCTTTGCAACACATGCATTTGATGCAAGCTTATCCTTGGAAACCACTTTTCCAAGTTAAGCCCATCTGAGTGAACTACAACAATGAGTTCCAATATCAGTAATAAAAAGAAAATAAATGATCATTATTTTAACTCCATGGTTCCAAATTCCACATTTGGAAGAATGCATTTGCCATCTCTTTCGCTTCTTGGCGTTAGCACATTAAATGGTCTACAATGGTTGCAATTGTTTTTCTGGCATTTTTGTCCACTTTCGCTTCTTGATTCCATCATCCTTCAGTATTAACATGATGCTCATGTCATGATTTGAGAATGAAGGTTAATCATGAGCCTCTTTCTCAAGCGTGGACCTTCCAAAATCCTACGACATCTTGTCACAAGAAACACCATTAACCTTGAAAAACACTCATGCAAGAATATAACTTGACGACCTCTTCCTTTTGCTTCTTCAAAGCAACAAATGTCACATCATGTGAACATCACCATGTACTCTTACATCTTGGTGTATAAACCATCGACTAAACACAAGTTGACAAAACATGCTTCTTCAAACAACTGACTTTCAAGTCAAGCAAAATCATGTACAACAACTTGACGATTTACAACAAGAATTCCACATTCTCATGAAACAATTCGTCACATCTCCCTTTCATCTTTGGAGACAAAATCAACTCTTCCAAGTCGATGTAACATACATGTAACAATAAATCGACCACAAAAGTCGACACCCATGCATGTGAAAATGATCAACATTCTCAAGTTGAAAACATACATGTTAACAAAGCAATCAACCAACACAAGTAAATCATTCATGAATGTTCAAGCACAATGAAACTATTAAAAATTACACTGTTCACACACACAAACTCTCATGCATGTATAACAATTCTCAACCCTTTCACAAGTACAATCACAAGTACAAGAAACCCATTGGTATGTACGAGTACTTAAAGAGATGTAATGACCAAATTTGTTGCAATAAAGTAAGTCAACATACTCCACTTTCGAACAAATTCCTAGCGTAAACATGCAAGTTCAAGAATGCAACATGCATGCAAATTTGTAGTTGCAAATTGCCATCTTTGCTGCATCTAAGTGAGTCAACAGAACTCTACTTTTCCAACCTATTGCTTCATGCAATATGCAACATACTTTCACGAGAAAAGAAATGCATCCAAATAACAAGGAAATGCATTAATAAGGCAACATTTGCATCAATTATCAAAAGAAATGCAAGGCATTAATTGGTTAAGAAATCTAACCATCTCTTTGCAAACCATTTCAATGGCGCTTCTTTCAGTTGCACTTCATCATGTGTATCATCTTGACCCACATCAATTATGGAATCCTCTTTTCAATTCTTGCCGAAATCTCTCTCCACCTTTTTCAAATGTCATGGATGACTTGTTGGATGCAAATTCCAACACTTGTCTACAAGATGACCCTGCTTATGGCAATGAGTGCAAAATAATTGCATCTTCTTTTCAACATGGTTTGCATTATCCAATGGACCTTTGGCTTTCTGTATCTTTTGTTTTAAAAGTTTCCTGTGTATGGCTATCCTCTTCCAACACCTCGAAACAATATGGTTATTCAAACTACAAAGGAACATGTAAATTTTCTCCAAATCTTATGTGAAGATTTACCATGTTTATCATAATTAAAAAAAACTTGATTAAAGGCAGATTTATACCTTGCACTTTCACCTTTGTCGCCTTCTTGAGGAGGTGAATTTGATGAGGTAGTGGCTCTCTTCAGAATACCAACAATGGTTTCAATGAGCTTAGAGCTTTCAACATCCTCTTGTTTTCCATTTCCACTAGTTGTATGCTTATGAGCATCTTCTTGCAAAGTGTGTATAAAACTTTTGCATTCCTCATGAACACAAACTTCACAAGATTGAGGTAATGAACATGTAATGAAAGTCCTTCTTGGAACACCTTCATGTGCCTCCTTGGCTTTGGAGCATTCTCCATCTTGTTGTCCATAACCAAGACCCAAATACCTAGGCCTTTCCTCAACAACAATTGGCTCAACTATGCCTTGTGCATGTTTGCATAACCCTTTACCTTCATATCCCATATTGATCAATAATTTGGACCCTATTCCTCTAGTGTGTCTTTCAAAAGCACCAAAACATTCATTTTGAGAGGAAATTGAAGATAAACTTGAATTTCATACCTCATTTTCACGCACATACTTGGCTAGGGTTTCCTTGGCATCATGGAGTAGAATCTCCATCTCATGCATCTTTTCAAGAAGCTCTTGCTTCTCCTCCTTCATGGCCATCAAATCCTCTTGAAGTATAGTGTTATCCTTCCTATCTTCATTCATCTCTTGCACCATATATCTCATGCTGATAAGCTCTTGCAATATCTCTAAATCAAAGAGTCTTGCTAAGGAAGATGGATTAGAAACATCACTTGTTGAAGCTTCCATCACATTTGTAATGCATCAAAAAGCTTCACAAAGCTTCAAAATTTTTCTCAACAAAGAAGCATCTCCCTTCTTCAGCTTACACACATAAACTTGCACACAGTTAAATTCTCCTTGTACAAATACAAAACCAATAACTAATTTTCTAGCTAATCTTGGCAAACCATCTTAGGGTTAAAATGAGATAACTATGCTCTGATACCAACTTGATATGAAATGTTGGGCAGACTTGTTAATGCTATGCAATCTCCCTCATCAATATTAAAAAAAATGTGTTTAGGATCATATCAAATTAAACAAGGAATTAGGCGTCAAGTGTTGAGTGTCTTTAATGAGCAATTTATGAGGTTAATTAGCTATTTAAAACAAATATACAACAAGTAAAATGCAGAGAAGTAAAACAACACAACAACTCATAACACAAAGCTGATAAAGAAGTTCACCCCTCATGGGCTACATCTTCTTGGATCTGCTTCAGTGGCTAGGCCCTCTTTGGATTAGTGGTCAATTCATTGATTGCATGCACCTGTAGTGCTCCAATGGCTTTGCAACCTACTCCATTGGATTTAGAAGACCCCAAAACCCCAAAAACCCCTAAAATGACTTTCCAAGCTCTGCAATTGAACTTTAGATGATCTAGGCTTGACCTCCTCTTCTGGTGGCCCTAGGCTTCCTTAAACTTCAACGCAGCAAAATCACGTACATAAGTGCCTTTCTACCTCTGCAACCTGTTCCATTGTGTTCAAAGCATACAAATCATCTAGGAATGACTCTTTTTGAGCCAAAATTTGTTGAAAATTGAAGAATTTATGGTCTCTTCAGTTTTCCCTAGGAAAACTCCTCCAAATCTGGAGAAACTCCAGTTAACCCCGCCAAAATTGGCGTAATGTTGGATTTATCGGACCTGCCAAACTGCCGCCAAGTTAATATGAAATTAATTAATGGATAAACACAACTTAATTAGTGTTGAACTCCACTTATCTCTTTAATCATGCAGTTAGCAATTAGCTTTGGCCTTTGGTTATGTTGTATGGTCATATGCGGAGGGGGTTGGCCCTCTCCTCCCCCAACTGCTTGATGCTTAAAATTTAAATAGAACTTCAACCCTTTAGTTATTAAGTCATATGTTGTGGTATATTGGTAAGGCATGGCGCTTGTGTGGGCGAGTTCGTGAGTTCGATTCCCCTCCCTACCATATAATTTTACATGACCTTTGAGAGGGCACGTGGCGGCCTCCGGGCTTGCCACGTGTCAGCCTCTCATTGGTCCACCAAAATGCACTTGACCAATATTGTACAAACACTTGTCAAAATCTGATTGAGCCATATATAGAAATATTTTGGGAATATTCCAAGGAATATTCTTATTGCTGACTGGGCTGTACGAATTCCTAGTCAGCATCCCCGTAAGCCTGTACCCAAAATTTGCCTATTTGATAGAACAGACAGAAGGCTATATCTTTCTCATACGAGCTCCATTTTGAGTGAAACAAGTTGTGTTGGGATCGTATCACCAAGATTGATGCGGTCATTTAGGTTTTGAGCGATTCTGAGTACTTTTATTTTGAGCAAATTTTTGCCCCTAAACTAGATTTTGATCATCCTGAGAGAACCCGGGTGGTGTATGTTCCTAGAGAGACAATGATGAGTATGCTTATAAATCATTGGTCTTGCCAACATTTTTCTTTGATCTCATGGAGAGATAGAGCTATTAGTCAAGGCGTTGCTATATAACAATGTTGGTTGGTATGATGCTATACAAATGAGTTACAAATATGAATTATTCTTATAAGAAATTCTTCAGATTGAGAATGACCAAGTACCATTATGAATACCTCTCTAGTTAAGAAGGAGCGTTGAAAAGTGTAACTAGTTTCGGTCTTCATAATAACATGTAATAATGAATTTTTTAAATGATGTAATGAAGAAAATAAAATTATTTTTATAAGCCTTTCTTCATGGGTTTCATGAGCAAGTGATTTTATTTTTAGATGGCTCCCATTAAGAGCCTTAATATTTGTCATTAAGGTCAAACAATTAATGTCATGTATGAAGAGCTTTTATTGGTCATATGTAAATATATATGAGTCAATAAAATGTCTAAGAAATCCCTCCAATGACAAGCACAAACTCTCCTCTTCAAGTTGGCCTTGAATCAGAGAAAATGACTCATGTTGGCTCACTCAAGGAGACACATCCATTCAGATGGTAAGGTCGGCTTAATATATGGTCGAACAACTATATATAGGAGGCTAGGCTCCTCACATAAGAATAGTGAATACACTTCGTATCACTCTAAGATTTTCACATAACAATTATAGTGAGAAGTTCAGTGATTCTTGACAGGGAACAAAAGTTTGGAGTTCAGACTTCCTTCTGAAATTTCGGTGATAAAGGAGAGAAGACAATTCGGTGATATCTTTGTCTTCGTATGGTTAAGAAAGAGATAAGAAGGAATAAGAACTTTGTCACAACACAGACAATTCAGATGTTTCTATAGTTTCGGTGGGTAGTTTTAATAAATCATAGTGCACACTTCGGATCAGAGTATAGACTCCGAATGGGTAAGAACATTGAAGGACAAAACTTCATATATCCATGTAGTCTTCAGATAAGTAGGAGAATAATTAAGTCATGAAACATATCACTGATATTTTGGTATTAAGGCTACAAGGTCATACCTATCTAAAGTGCAAAGATTAGTTTAGATTGATAGTAAAGAAGGAAGAGTCTCAGCCTCACAACAAAGAAGATCATCAACATGTGGCAAGGTATCGGTACTATCACAAAGAAGATCAAAGAAGAAGGCTGAATGTCAAGAGATTTTATGTCTCATCTTGGAAGGGATATTAGATCATGGGTCTTGGTCTTGGTATTCGTCAATAGGAATCTCTATAAGAAGAATTTGTGTGGGTTTTCATCTCAAAGAGTGAGAGGTTTTGACCCTGGCTCATAGCCTACACACTCTGTCTCTTGTTTATTTATGTTCATGAATTAGTTACCATTTTATGAAGAAGAACACTACTAATATAACATGAAGAAGATACTAATCTAAAGAAGTAAAAATCATTCACAAGCAGTCACTAATGAAAGATAAATCCCTTTATGCTAATGCCCTAGATTTCTCAACATTTATTTCCAAAAAACTAGTTGGAGTTAGCATATTGTAATTTCTTATTTAAAGCTATCATTTGTAATCAGGAGGGAGGGTTTTTTTTGAAATAAAATCATTGTGTATGTAAAGACTCTTCTAAAATTAATCAAAGTTTGCCAAGATTAGAATTACTCAGATATTTCAAATATGAGATTCTTGTTGTTGTATTTTCCAGTCTGTCTCTCAGTGGATGTGTCTCTTACTTTGTTTTTCATAATGTGTCCTTCCTTAGTATTTGAATAAAGTTACATGATATATAATTCATCTATTGATGCTTTAATTCATTACATTAAAATATACCTAATTTTCTTCTGATTTATTAGAGAAATGACTTTTGATATTAGTTCTCTATTGTAATGTAGTTATTATGTTTGATTCCCACCATACTACAACATTTTATGTCTAAGGAAATACTGCTTATCAAGCCCCTGTAATATTGTTTGTTCACAAAAAAGCATCTTCGAAATGCCTTGATTATAACTCAATTTTGACTCCATTCCCAATGGTTTTACTTCTCTGCCTTACCACAGTTTTAAATCCTCACCCTACTAAAGATCTGCTCGCTGATATGAGCATGCAACTAATTGTTTAAGTGAAATTGGACAAATGAGTTGTATAGAGAGCCCTCTCTAGGTTGGAAGGGTTAGCTTCTGATCTAAAATATTGTTTCAAAGTTACCTCCAACTTTTCATTTCACAAATGGGAAAATTATGGAGTGATAACATTTTGGCATCATTGTCTCGGAGGCGAAGGCTTCAAGTAAATTACCCTAGAGAATGACAAAGGTCCAGTTCTGGTCATTGATGTTGAACATGGACCAAACATAATTAGGCTCCGCATCTTTCACCTGGTGGCTCCAATCAAGATTCAAATCAAATTCAAAGACTCCACTAGAGCACGACCCTTATTGACAGAGACATGAGAGGACACTACATGAAAACTAGGTATCAAATCTCAAGTTTTCTTAGAGATGTAATATTTTTTGCCAATTACTTCTTGTCCTTTATGGAACATAGAAAAATAATATTCCATTGCTTTCTCCATTTAAATAATGATTATAGATATGCACTTGTATATCTTTCTTTAAAAACTGTAGATATACGTTCTTGCATTGTTGATCTTGACCAAGATATTTTGTCTGAGCCATACAATGTCCATGACCAGTCTTGTGGGCCTCATATGGTCAAGGCTAATATTACAGCTCATGTACATAATATTATTCCCTCCAAGATTCAAGAGAGATATAGGCCCTTAAGATTTCTAAATTCCTTCCATGATTTACCTCCAAAGCAATACAAATACATTCCCAAATTTGATGGGGAACTTGGGAACTTGAAAACCTTACGACTGAAAAACACATATAGGATTTTGAGCATTTCACAGAGCTTTTCAAAGTTGAGCATGATGATGTTTACCAGAGATATTTTTCTCAGTCATTGCAAGGGGATGCTAAGGAGTGGTTTAGGCATTTGGAGCCTGAATCAGTGAATTCATGGGAATAAATGAGTGATCTCTTTCTAAAATTTTGGGGCGAGAGGAAATCCATGGATCAACATATTTTATAGTTGCCTATCATAAAGAAGCTCAGGGATGAAATTGTCTCTATGTTCAATAGGAATTGTTTCAATTTTATCACAATATGCATAGAGACATCCAACCTTCTCAAGATGCAACCATTTTGCGTTACGCAACAACCTTTCATTCATATTTATTTTTCCTTCTCATGGAGAGGAGGTCTATGACCTTGTAGCAATTGTTCATTGATGCTCAGGAAATAGATGACAACCTTCAAGCGTGTGCAAATCTCTTAGATTAGATTTTGGTTGAAGATTTAGGTGCAGATGAATAAGAGAATGAGTGTGTTTAAGATAGAATTTGATTTGAATCATGATCCATTTCATTATGAGTAGAGGATTGATAATATCATACATTTTATTGAAAATCTCAATGATACTGTTTCTGCAGAAATTAAAAATCAACTTGTTAAAGAGCAAATTGTTGTCTCAAATTTTATTGTTGATGATATTCAAGATTTTTTTGATTTACCTATGTATAATGATGACTTTCATGAACAACCAGTTGTATTTCCTTCATAAAGAAATGTTCATTTTTAGTAGTCTAATTAAAGTACTCAACCTATATATCACATTTGCAATGTTGAACATGAAGAGAGTGATCAGTTAGTTGAAGGTGATTCTTTGCCTTTGTGCTTTTCTTCATTCAAGTTGTTGAAAGAGAAATTTGAAATCATAGATGAAGCAGAGGAAGTTGGGTTGATGCAAAGTCATATAGGATTTTTGGAATAAACTGACAACATTATAGATCAACAAGAATATTTTCATAGTTTTTATGATCCTGTGGTTTTGTATATGGAAAATTAGCCATTGATTTACGAGGATTTTCACAATGACGACTGTTGGGAAATTAATTTCCAAAAGAAACCAAAAATATTTTCTTTATCAGTAAGTTTTCCACTGTAGCAGTCTCATCAAAATTTCCATCCTGTTTATGACAACCATCAGGTTGAGATGCATGGGAGCAAATATGAAATTGAATGGATTACACATCAAAGTGATAGTCTTTTACATCGTTGTGAGATCAATTTGCATTATTTTGAGGATCCTTTTGCAACATGTCTGGGGACAATAAGCAGGCCAAAGTTTTCAAGATTCTATTTGAGTTGTCATTTAGTAGGTCTTTCATTTTTCCCTTGATCAAAGACATGCAAGGAATTTAGCCAGTGAACAAAATGCTTGACTGGTTGCATTGGAATTTTTTTATCACTTGATTTAGAATTTCTTTCAACAGGTTAGAGTAGGATATAATGTGCAATAAGCTTGAAGATAAAGCATTATTTGATAGTTGGTTTTTATCATTCAATCATTAGGGGAATTTGAGGTCTAAAATGGGTCTCCTAAGAAAAATGTACAACCAAAATAAACTTTATAAGAACCAATAGGATTCAAGATGATGATGTCAACCATGGGGGATGATTCACCATTTTTGGAGTAAAAAAATGAAAAGATTAAATAATAATAAAATAATAAAACTATTTTTTCAACTTATCTCCCTAATGTTTTACTCAAATTTCGAGTGGAAGTACTTGTTGGATGCAAAATTTAATTCATCATCCAAGGAGTACCCATGTTGCATACTTTCAATCGAGCCTGCTACACGAAAAATGATAAATACATGAAAACATGATTGCAATCACGTTTTTTCATGTATTTATCATTTTTCGAGTAGTAGGGACCATTGAAAGTATGCAACATGGGTACTCCTTGGATAAGGAATCAATTTTTTCATCCAAAAAGTGTTTCCGCTCGACATTTGAGTAAACCCATACTGAGATAAGTTGAAAATACGAGTTGAAAAAATAACTTTTTCTTTTTTCCCTCTAAAATTTGATGATGTAATCTAATATTATTTTATTATTTCCACTATTATTTTATAATTTCCTTTGGAGGCCCATTTTAGACCTCACAATTCTCCTAATGTTTCAGCATGATCATTTTTAGCATGAGGTTTTTAATATGGTTTTCAGTTTTCAAGTTGCAGTTGTGAATGGGAAAATAGTGTTCGATTCTGGTTTTTGGTTTGAAAAGTGGTTTGGTGTCAATTGAGACTTGGTACAGGTTGCAGTCTTTGAGGTCAAAATAGGTCAGTTTGAATGGATCACGCACTTGGTTTATGGGTCTTTGCTACCTCATAGGGAGGATATCATCCCCATTGGATCCAATGTTAGAACATATAAATATTTTTTAAGATTAGCCTTTTTTATGTTAAGATTATTGTTGAACTCATAAGCATAAAGTCATTTCTCAATTTTTTGAAAAAACGTTTCCAAAATGAAATCCAGTGTGTTGCAGTTGTGCATCTGGTTAATGAGGTTTTAAAATTTTCCAACGTGGATCGACAGAGATCTAGGCTAATGGTTATTATTATCCAAGGTGAGAATCTATACATAATTAATCCAAGTATTGGTTGACGAATGTGAAGTGAGAGGGCAAAGGCGTTGCCAAAATTTTCGTAACACATCTATCACAATTTTGGAGATATGAATGGATTGTTAGACCCCATCTCTTAGGAATTCATGAGATTTATTTCTCTTAAACTTGTCTAGTCATCAACTTATGAGCCACCTCATCATTTCGACTTGGGGATGAGATCTTATCTCCTCCTTGAGTTATTTGAAACAATCATGACTTTAAAATAAGCATATTGGGGATAAAATCCGTATTTAGAGGGATGTTTGAGTTTTCCAAGGCAGAAGATAAGCGAACATAAGACTAATTCCAAATTTATTTCCAACAGTTCCAACAGTTCGAAAAGAAACTTGCAGCCTTTCCTAGATTTTGTTTGTTTTATTAGTTTCATTTCTAGAAAACTTGTTGGAGTTAGTAGATTGTAATTTCTTATTTAAAGCTATCATTTGTAATGAGGAGGGAGGGTTTTTTTTGAAAGAAAATCACTACGTGTATGTAAAGGCTCATCTGAAATTAATCAAAGTTTTCCAAGATCAGAAGTACTCAGATATTTAAAATAAGATATTCTCGTTGTTGTATTTTCCAATCTGTCTCTCAATGGATGTGTCTCTTACTTTGTTTTTCATAATTTGTCCTTCCTCAATATTTGAATAAAGTTACATGATATGGAATTCATCTATTGATGCTTTAATTCATTAGATTCAATTATACCTTTTTGTCTTATGATATTATTACAGAAAAAAACTTGTGATATTATTCCTCTGTTGTAATTGAGTTGTTATGGATGCTTCTCACCATACTACAACATTTTACGTCTAAGGAAATACTGCTTATCAGACCATGTAATATTTTTTGTTCACAAACCAACATCTTGGAAACACCTTGATTAGTACTCACTTCTGAATTCATGGCCAATGGTTTTAATTCTCTGCTTACCACAGTTTTAAACCCTCACCCTACTAAATATCTATCCACTGATATGAGAACCCAACCATTTGTTGAAGTGACATTGAAAAACTAAGTTGTAGAGAGAGACCTCTCTGGTTTGGAAGGGCTAGCTTCTAATCTAAAAGATTGGTTCAAAGTTACCTCTGGGTTTTCCTTTCACAACCAGGAAAATTACAAGTGATAACACTTGCATTTTGAGGATCAAAATATTACAAAATAATGACCCATTGGGCGTATTTATTATTCATTGTATGACACGTGAGAAAATACCTCATGGGTTTAATACATGTTATGATGGTGGTGGTTCTTAGGATTATGTAGTGTCGAAGCTTTTGTACAAAGTGTAAGAGGGCTAAGGTAGTTTTCTATGTTGGCTCATAATTTAAAGTAGGTCCAATGAGGTTTTTGCTGATATAATAGATGACATGTTCTCTATTATCACTACCTTCTTGGACTAATACCCCTGTGATGTCTATGTCTAATGACGAGAGGTAGAGGGTATAATACTTTTTGTGGTCATGTTGGCTTATCAATGGTGATTGTGATAATGTGTCTTTCAAAGCCTCAAACAATTGTTGGGCTTGATCATCCCAATCAAATGGGACAGCCTGATGGAAAGGGCACAAAAAACCATGCACACAAGTGGTGTAGTCGGGAACAAAGCATCGTAAGAAGTTGGAATTACCCTACAAGCTTTGTAACTACTTGAAATTTTTAGGTGGTGGGATTCTGCGAATGGTTTGGACTTTCAGCGAGTCAACTCTAATACCTTGCTGGGAAACTTTGAATCCCAACAACCTTCTTGCATTTACGAAGAGTACACACTTGAGGGGGTTCAAGTGTATGTTTTACTGTTGACATCATTGAAGCATAAGGTGAAGATCATTTAAATGATATGAGCACTTCTTGGATTAGACTTTGAGGTCATCCAAATATGCAAGGATAAGATGAGCCAGATCATGAGAGATGTAGATCATGGTCCGTTAGAAAGTGGTGCCAACATTTTTAAGGCTAAAGGGCATAATGTGGTCGGAAAAATTACCCCATGGGGTGGTGAAAGTTGTTTTGTACTAATCTGTATGGCGGATATGAATCTGATTATACCATGAGAATCCATCCATGAAAGAAAAAGCTTCATACCCTGCGCAAGTATCAATAACTTGATCGATGAAGGGTGTAGGATAATTATCCTTAGTGCAAGCTTTGTTCAAATCTAGGAAGTCTAAGAAACCCATATTTTTCCTTATTTTTTCATGATGGGTATGGGGTTGGAAACCCACGATGTACAAGAAATAGGGTATATGAAACCAACTTTATGAAGCTTGTTAATTTCCTGTCTAATGATTTTTTCCATGGAAGGGTGGAGTTGGAATTTTTTTTCCTAATTGGGTAGGCATGAGGACATGTATCAAAATGATTCTCTACAATTGTATGCTAATGTCAGGCATTTCAGAATATGACCATGCAAATGTCCCTAAACTCTTGGAATAGGGTTGTGTAGGAGGTAACTTATTCAGGAGAACAAGCTACCCCCAACGAGATTTCTTCAACAATGCCTAGCTTCTTGGATATATCTACTTTGATTATAGGTGATATATTGGGCATATTCCCTTCTCAAATGCATCGGGTGTTGGAATGGTGTTTTTGAACAAATCTACGTGACCTACCGGTAGAAAATCCTTGCTCTCAACTACGCAAATGGTGTTACTTAGTGTGTCAGTAGGGGTAATTTTTTTTTATGGGAGGAAGAAATAGTGATGGTGCATGCCATTCCACATAAATTCAGGTTTCGTCATGGCCTCCATAATATCTTCATCAAAATGAAAGAGGTTTTCAAATGGTGATGGAGCTAGTGAGAGGTCATGATTTGAGATTGGCATATGGACATGTTGATTGATAAGTAGGGAAACGATTTTTTTGTTGCTACTATAGAACAAAGTGATGTTGACAATGCATAGACAAGGTGGGTCCACGCAGTCATTAGTGATGCAACCTTTGCAATGGGCGAAGCGATCTCAACACCATGGAACAATGAGCAAATGCAATTAATCATTATTCCTATAGAGGAAGAAATTAATCAAATGTGATGTTGGGTGTCTTGAACACCAAGTGGTGGGAGTATCTCTCTAATGGTCACATGATGATGAATGGGAGATAGGTGTTGGCGTCCTGGGAGCCAAAGAGTTATCCTCTCTGGGAGGAAACTCTGCTTGATTTTCATGGAGTGGGTGTCATGCTATACTAAGCTATTCAAATATTTAAAGTGGACATGCAAATGAGGCGTGAGAAGCGTTGGTGTGGATATCACATGGGTGAACAACATCTAACACAACTATTGTGGTTTTGTAGTATATAGTTTGCGTGGTAGCATCTCTTGTAGCTCCCATTAATGGTTTGGGAGTAACATCCTGAGTTGATGTGTTGGTAGAAGGTATGTGCCACCTATCGATATTAGCTTTAATGGTAGAAGGAAGAAGGACTAAGGTACCAACGTCGGTTTTTCGTAAGGTTTCCTATGCTTCTCAAAATCTAGGGAGAGTTGGACAACGTCGTATATGGTTCCTTTGTGTGAAAATATGACAATTGTTATGATTTCACCTAGACTTGTTTCAGGGAGAAAGTCGAGGGGTCAGAACAAAAGCGAGGAAAACAATCCTAAGCCCTTTGAAATATGGAAAATGGTTGATCAAATTCCATAATTTATCACATAAGGAAAATGAAGAAGTTAGTTTCATCCACTTCTCCTTCCCAGTGGAGATTGACGTAGGATGGGATGTATGGTGGCAGAAAGCATATGGGTGAAATTCTTAAGGAGTTTCTTCCTCAAAGAAACAATAAATTGTCTAAGGCACATCATCCACTATCAAAGTAGCAGGAAGCGATGATGTAATAGTATTTGGCTGATGGAGGGCCACCATGTGTCCCAATATTTAGGGAGATTAGGGAAATGGTGAGTATAATGACTGTGCTATGCGTAAATAACACATAGGTGGTTAGTGCATAATCCCTTACTGCATGATGGGGTGACCTTGCCTCCTAAAGGGGAGGGTGAAGGCATGGGTGCCTTTGGGGCATGAAGAAGCGCTTTCAAGTCTTCCAATGTTGGGAATTAGTTGGTAGGGTACCCCGATACATTATATAATGCACATGGGGGAGGAACCTTAGGAGAAGAGTTAGCTAGGATGTATTTCTTCTTAAATTTTTATTTATCCTTCTTGGTGGCACATATTGGTGTCCTAGTAGGTGCGACTATCGAAAGTAAGGTTTCCTAAGAGGGGTTCAAGGGAACCACTCTTGTAGAATTGATGCTTGAATTCATGGACATGGCTTGGGGATCCAAATACTAGACGGGTATCACAAGAGCCATATTTTGAAATGTAAGTGTTTTCATGACTTGGTGTGAGACAAAAATGGGTGGGTGGTACAAGAAAGGTGTTTGGGTGATCACGTTAGGGAGAAAGGGAGGTTTATTGGTCATGAAGTTAGGTGTTTCCAAGGTTTGTGGTTAAGGGTCTTGAGACTAGTTAGCATTTGATGTGATCATCATGCATAATAGGGTTTTGGAAACTAGTGTGACTATTGATGAGTCTCCTGGGTATGTGTCGAGGAGTGATGATACTTTTGACATCCCTGGCCCAACTTCGGTAAAGGACTAAACCAATTCATTTTGGGACCCAACAAAGGGTAACACACTATTATGGGATGAAGGCATTCTTGTCATTTAATGTTTTAATTGGTCAATGGTAACAATTTTCATGTTGTGGGAAACATCATGGTGTAAAATAATGATGATTCCATTACTTTCATGGCATACATATAACTTCGTCCCAACAAGATGTTGTAATCAAGTTGGGAATCAAGGAATTTGATATCTATGAGGACTATCTTGTCGACAAGTTCCACAAAGACATTATGAAAATGTCCTACTAGTGCCAATGGGCACCCGTCATATGCCTTCAATGTGATAAGGGAAGCAGTAAGTTCGAGGGACCCTAGTTTCTATGACTCTGACATGATACAGGTGGATGCCTCCTCATCAACAATTCACCAATGGATAGTGATATTCTGAATGGTGACCAAAATATGAAAGGCGACTATAGATGGTAGTGGTGGTTCTGAATTGTCAAATCAAAAGTGATCAATTGTGAATCGGACATGTCAATTGCACCTAACGCGAAAAGTACAGATTTCCATTGAGTTGGACGTTTGCAGGACCTCTAATGTCGACATTGCTAATGGATATTTCACAAGGTCATAAAAAATACTATAGCTATAAGCCGCTTTTGAATTATTGGAAGTACGACATAATGGCCCCTTGATGATCTTGGGGACGATTTCAATGGGGGTTCATTGTAGAGTCAAAGGTGGTGTAACTGTAGTGTTGTTTGATGTAGAAGGATTTGGTTCTAGGGAGGTCCAATTTCTTGTTTGTAGGAGGATTTTTGGTCCCTTCCATATAAATGTCATGACTTGCGGTGTCATTAGAACTACCCCTAGATTGGTTTTGATATTGGGTAGGGCCATCCTTGCATTAAGTAGCTATTGATCCTTGATGGGGAAACATATTTTTCATTAGTACAGGCTATTAATTCACTCCCCCATGCCCACTATCCTCTCTCATGCACTTCAACTCTCGGAGTTGAGGGAAATGATGGGTATAATGCCCACACTCTCCAAAAATGGCACAAGCTTGGTTATTTCTAAGATTGGTGTTCTTCTTTTTCTTTCGGGGATTTTTTGTACCCTAATTCTAGTTTGGGTTTTGATTATGGTGATTCCCCTAGTCAGCGCCCTCAGTTTCTATTGTTGTTATTGGTTTCTCCCATGTCCTTGGTCTCATTTTGGTTTATTCTTCCCTTTATTTTTGTTAACAAATGGTGGATTTGTAGTGTTGAGTTGCTTAATGACTGTTGTTGCGAAGGGAAGGAAGGCTACACAAAATTAACCCCTATGTTCGGCTGAGGTGGAGGGTTATTTTTTTGAGGTGTTGAGAAAGGATAGTAAGGATTTCCTTGACTAGATTTTATGTAGTTGGATTGGGAGGTTGAAACCATCTCCAAGGCACGAGATTAGTACTAGTGACCTTGCATAGGAGGGTTTTGAGGAGGTACATATTGGTTGGGGTAGTAGCCAACATTGGATGGTGCTGGTGTTGTGGGTGGCCCACCAAATTATTGGAAATGAGATGGTGTACCATGCATATTTCTAGGATATTTGAAGGTATTTCCTAGTTGATTTTGGATGATGTTCTCGATCAAATCGTCTGCAGCATTTGATGCTCCTAGTTTATCTTGTTGTTGTAGCGGCCATAACCACCCTCCAAAATTTTTCCCACACTTTGATTATGGAGCCTTCCTTCTTATCCATAGGAGTTAATCTTGCACTTATTCTAGCATTCATGCTTTGAAAGAGACTTATCTTTTTTATATGTGCTTATGCTTGCTTGTTTTCAAACTTACTTGATCTTTCTAACTCACAAGTTGATCTCTTGACTTGGTTTAAAAACAGTTATGGGCTTGCCGAACTGTTTTGTAAAATTTGTTGAACTTGCCGACAAGATAGTCCTCATTGATATCAAATTCCTTGATGCCCAACTTGATTACAACATCTTGTTGGGATGAAGTTATATGTATGCCATGAAAGTAACGGAAAGCTATTGTACCCAGGGATTTGGTGGAGGACTATCTTGTCAGCAAGTTCCAACATGATGTTCGCCTTTGGGAACCTGATTCATTAGAGAAGGCATTCAGGTTAGCAAGAAAAATGGAAAGCAAAACTATGGCAACCAAGAAGCATACCACTCACAACTATAAAGACGAAAGTGTTGTTGCCCCTAGTCTTCCACAACCTATAAGGTTGACACCACAACAATTGGAAGAAAAAAGAGCAAAAGGGCTTTGTTACAGTTGTGATAGCAAATACACTAAAGGTCATAAGTGTGTTGAGAAGAAATTATTCTACATAGATTGTGAAGAGGAAGAAGAAAAGGAGCAAGAAAGGTCAAAAGAAGAGGATATACTCCAGGAACAAATCCTAGATGAAGAACAAATAAATCCGACCATATCTTGTAATGTGTTGGCGAGAATTACCACTCGTCAAACCATCAAGATAGAAGGACAAATCAAGAAGAAAAAGGTAATAGTGTTGATTGATTCAGGAAGCACCCACAATTTTATTCATTGTAAGGTAGCAAAAGAATTGAATTACTTCCTATATCCAGCACCAGAGTTTCAAGTGATGATTGCAAATGGAGGAACAATAAATTGCTCTGGAAAGTGCCATAATATCAAGCTATCCATGGGAGAATATTTATTGACTAGCCCAATGCTTTCCATTCCAATGGGAGGTGCTGATGTTGTACTAGGAGTCCAATGGCTACAATCCCTGGGTACAATAGCTTTTAATTTTCAAGAACTTTTCATGAAATTTTCTATGGAAGGAAAGGAAGTTGAATTAAGGGGTATTGCAGGGAAACCAGGAAAGATAATCAGCTCAAATAGTATGAAAAAGCTTCTAAAAAAGGAGCAAAGAGGTGTAATTGCACAATTATGCGCGTTATATGTTTTCACATCTGAATCATCTATTTCTCCAGATCCCCAAAAAGTCTTGGACAATCATTCCAAGGTATTTGAGACTCCCAAAGGTCTCCCACCTATGCATGATCATGATCATGCTATTCATCTGATTCCAGGAAGTGTTCCTCCAAACATCAGGCCGTACAGATATCCCTATGTCCAAAAGAGTGAAATTGAATGTATGGTTGCAGAAATGCTAGAGGCTGGTATAATTCAACCGAGTCAAAGTTCTTTCTCTGCTCCAGTAGTATTGGTGCACAAGAAAGATGGATCATGGCGCATGTGTCCAGATTATAGGGAGCTAAACAAGCTCACTATTAAAGATAAGTTCCCCATTCCTGTCAATGATGAATTACTGGATGAATTGCATGGATCAATTTACTTCACCAAGTTGGATCTTCGTTCAGGATATCATCAAATCAGAATGAAGACTGAAGACATTCCGAAAACAACATTTAGAACTCATGAGGGTCATTATGAATTTTTGGTCATGCCTTTTGGCCTTACCAATGCACCTTCAACATTTCAAGGTTTGATGAATTCAATTTTCAAACCATTCCTTAGAAAATTTGTGTTAGTATTTTTTGATGATATACTAATCTACAGCAAGTCCTAGAAGGATCATGTTGAACATGTTGACAGGGTGCTACAACTATTGAAGGAGAAACAATTATATGCAAAAAGATCCAAATGTTTCTTTGGAGTCCAGGAGGTGGAATATTTGGGTCATATTGTATCTCATGAAGGAGTTAAGGTAGACCCTAGCAAAATTAAAGCCATTAAGGAATGGAAAATCCCCACATCCATAAAGCATCTGTGAGGATTTCTCGAGTTGACAGGGTATTATCGCAAGTTTGTTAAGAATTATGGGAGAATAGCAGCACCTCTAACAACATTATTGAAGAAAGATGCATTTTCATGGACTCCGGAAGCAACAAAGGCCTTTGAACATCTTAAAGAGGCAATGTGCCAAGCACCGGTCTTAGCTACACCGGACTTCACAAAAACCTTTATTGTGGAATGTGATGCTTCAGGAAATGGAATTGGTGCTGTTCTAATGCAAGATGAAAGACCCATTGCTTTTGAAAGTCGTCCAATCAAGGGAAAGTTTTTAAGAAAAGCTATTTATGAGAAGGAAATGTTGGCAATACTCCATGCACTTAAGAAATGGCGACCCTACCTAATGGGTAGACACTTCAAGGTAAAAACGGATCATGATAGCCTTAAATACCTTTTACAACAAAGATTGTCCTCTGAAGAGCAACAAAAGTGGGTCACAAAGATGTTGGGTTATGACTTTGAAATCATCTACAAAAAAGGGAAGCAAAATGTGGTGGCAGATGCACTCTCAAGAAAGGATGAGGATGTGGAAGCATTGTTGTGTTCCATTTCTATTATCCAACCAGATTGGATAAACGAAGCAAGGGAGGAATGGAAGAATGACGAAGAAGTGTGGGCACTTATTCGAAAGTTACAACAAGATTCCAGTACGTCTGATACATTTAGCTGGAAAAATGATTCGTTATGGTACAAAGATCGCTTATACCTCTGTAAGAATTCCCAGCTAAAACAAAATATTCTTATGGAATTGCACACTTCTCCCTTAGGAGGGCACTCAGGATTTTTAAAAACTTACCATAGGGTTAAGAAGGAATTTTTTTGAGATGGCCTTAAATCAGATATTCAAAAGTTTGTGGCGGAATGTTTGGTTTGCCAACAAAATAAAGTTGAAACAATTAAGACACTGGGTCTATTACAACCTTTATCCATTCCAAGCCAACGTTGGGAGGAGGTTTCAATGGATTTTATCACAGGTTTACCCAAGTCTGAGGGAAAGAGTGTCATCATGGTGGTAGTTGACAGACTTACCAAGTATGCACACTTTTGTGCATTATCACATCCATTTAAAGCCAATACAGTTTCTACTGCATTTATGGAAACAATTCAAAAGCTACATGGAAACCCAAAGATTATTGTAAGTGACAGAGATCCCATTTTCACTGAAAATTTTTGGACAAAATTATTTTCTTGTCTTGGTACTCAGTTAGCTCATAGCTCATCTTATCATCCTCAATATGATGGGCAAACTGAGATAGTAAACAAATGTTTGGAAGGATATCTTCGTTGCTTTGTATCTGATAAACAGACACAATGGGTCAAATGGTTGCCTCTGGTTGAATGGTGGTATAACACTTCGCTCCATAAAACAACAAAAATGACCCCATTTATGGCACTTTATGGGTATCAACCACCATCCATCACATCATATTTAATAGAAAATTCTAAGGTTCAGGCAGTGTAACATCACATCGAAAATCAACAACAAGTCCTCCAACTCTTAAAGGATAACCTCGTGTTGGCACAAAATAGAATGAAACAACAGGCATATCAACATCGCAGTGAAAGAAGTTTTGATGTAGGTGATTGGGTATTCCTACGGCTACAACCATATAAGCAAATGTCCCTCAAGCAAGCTAAGAAGGATAATAAATTATCACCAAAGTATTATGGTCCGTACAAGGTGTTGCAAAAGATTGGTACTATGGCATACAAATTGGAGCTTCCTGCAGCTTCTCGATTGCACCCAGTTTTCCATGTTTCATGTTTAAAGAAGGTTATAGGCGACAAGCTCCCAGTTCAAACAATATTTCCAGAACTTGACGAGGAAGGAAAAATTATATTGGAACCGGAAGCAGTCACAGAAACAAGAACTCGACAGCTACAAAATCGTTCAATTTCAGAGTATCTTATCAAGTGGAAGAACTTATCCGCTGAAGATTCCAAATGGGAGGATGAGAATTTTATGCAGAAGTATCCAGAACTACTCAAGCGTTGAGGACAACACTTTTTTTGAAGGAGAGGGGCATGTTGGGTCCCTATAATACTAGTGATTACCCCATTACTATTGTAGTTATACCCCTTATTAATATTGTTGTGCCCCTATTGCCCCCATATTGTTATTACTGTGCCCCATAGAATCCCTCTATTGTTATTTTTGTGGCTTTATATTATTATTGTTAGGTCGGCTGGATTATATTGTGACTCCTTATACTCCTATATATAGAAAGGAGGTTTTGTCATTTGTATCATCCAAAAATTGTTCATTTATGTAATGTAAAGGAGGTTGCCCCCTCAAAGAGGCTAAATTCTAAGGCGTTGATCTATCTTTTCTATCTTTTCTTGAGCTGGTTTCATAACAGGGAAGCAGTAAGTTCGAGGGACCCTAGTTTCTACTAATCTGACTTTGACATGATATAGGTGGATGCCTCCTCATCAACAATTCACCAATGGATAGTGATATTTTGAATGGTGACCAAAATATGAAAGGTGACTATAGATGGTAGTGGTGGTTCTGAATTGTCAAATCAAAAGTGCTCAATTGTGAATCAGATAGGTCAATTTCACCTAATGCGAAAAGTACAGATTTCCATTGAGTTGGACTTTTGCAGGACCTCTAATGTCGACATTGTTGATGGATATTATGGAAGGTCATAAAAAATACTATAGCTATAAGCCGCTTTTGAATTATTGGAAGTACGACATAATGGTCCCTTGACGATCTTGGGGATGATTTCAATGGGGGTTCATTGTAGAGTCAAAGGTGGTGTAACTGTAGTGTTGTTTGATGTAGAAGGATTTGGTTCTAGGGAGGTCCCATTTCTTGTTTGTAGGAGGATTTTTGGTCCCTTCCATATAAATGTCATGACTTGTTGTGTCATTAGAACTAACCCCAGATTGGTTTTGATATTGAGTAGGGCCATCCTTGCATCAAGTAGCTATTGATCCTTGACAGGGAAACATATTTTTCATTACTGCAGGCTGTTGATTCACTCCCCCATGCCCGCTAGCCTCTCTCATGCACTTCAACTCTCGGAGTTGAGGGAAATGATGGGTATAGTGCCCATACTCTCCAAAAATGGCACAATCTTGGTTATTCCTAAGATTGGCGTTATTCTTTTTCTTTTAGGGATTTTTTGTACCCTAATTCTAGTTTGGGTTTTGATTATGGTGATTTCCCCTAGTCAGCGCCCTCAGTTTCTATTGTTGTTGTTATTGGTTTCTCCCGTGTACTTGGTCTCATTTTGGTTTATTCTTCCCTTTCTTTTTGTTAACAATTGGTGGATTTGCAACGTTGAGTTGCTTAATGATTGTTGTTGCAAAGGGAAGGAAGGCTACACAAAATTAACCCCTATGTTCGGCTGAGGTGGAGGGTTATTTTTTTGAGGTGTTGAGAAAGGATAGTAAGGATTTCCTTGACTAGATTTTATGTAGTTGGATTGGGAGGTTGAAACCATCTCCAAGGCACGAGATGAGTATTAGTGACCTTTGATGGGTTCTGAGGAGGTACATATTGGTTGGGGTAGTAGCCAACATTGGATGGTGCTGGTGTTGTGGGTGGCCCACCAAATGATTGGAAATGAGATGGTGTATCATGCATATTTCTAGGATATTTGAAGGTTTTTCCTAGTTGATTTTGGATGATGTTCCTGATCAAACCGTCTGCAACATTTGATGCTCCTAGTTTATCTTATTGTTGTAGTGGCTATAACCACCCTCCAAAAATTTTCCCACGCTTTGATTTTGGAGCCTTCTTTCTTATCCATAGGAGCTAATCTTGCACTTATTCTGGCATTCATGCTTTGAAAGAGACTTATCTTTTTTATGTGTGCTTATGCTTGCTTGTTTTCAAACTTACTTGATCTTTCTAACTCACAAGTTGATCTCTCGACTTGGTTTAACAACAGTTCTAGGCTTGCCAACTGCACAATCCTTGAGGGAAAGAAACCTTGATGATGGGAATTACGCAGTTCAGACTGGAAGTCAGCTTTTACCTTAGAAACTATGCATTCATGGAAGGAATCCCAACACTGAGCCCCGAAACTGCGTAATCCCTCACTAAGCTCAGAAACTGTGCAGTCCCTTACTGAGCTCATGGACATGGCTTGGGGATCCAAATACCAGACGAGTATCATGAGAGCCATATTTTGAAATGTAAGTGTTGACATGACTTGGTGTGAGACAAAATTGGGTGGGTGGTACAAGAAAGGTGTTTGGGTGATCATGTTAGGGAGAAAGGGAGGTTTATTGCTCATGAAGTTAGGTGTTTCCAAGGTTGGTGGTTAAGGGTCTTGAGAATAGTTAGCATTTGATTTGCTCATCATGCATAATAGGGTTTTGGAAACTAGTGTGACTATTGATGAGTCTCCTGGGTATGTGTCGAGGTGTGATGATACTTTGAACATCACTAACCCAACTTCGGTAAAGGACCAAACCAATTCATTTTGGGACCTAACAAAGGGTAACACACTATTAGGGGATTGATCTGAATTTGAAACTACTTGAAATTTGTTTGCAAGGTATTCAATTCAGAATTAAACATGTTTAAAATATTTCCATGTCTTGCAGAAAGAAAACACATGAAATTTTCAGCTGTTCATGACCCATTTAAGCATAGCAGAGTTATTTCCTTTTACTGTTTAACACATTAAAATGAATTTTATCTGCAAAATAAATCAACCACAAATACAAAAGAAGTTGATAAAGCAGTTCACCCCCTCCAGGGCTACGTCTGCTGGGTCCAAAGCTCCCAACCGGGCTTGTCCTTGTTTTTATTAAATGATCAAATTGAAAATACAGCTGAATAGAAGCATCTATAGGAGAAATAGATGGAAAAAATGGATTCAAAACACTTGAATCCTTCAGGATTGACTATTGGATCACCTCCAATGGATACCTGCAACCCTATACAGTCTTCACAAAACTGGGCCCTGGTGGCTCTTAGAACTTTCACGGCTCCAAAACCTCTGCAAATGACCTCAGATGGCTATAAGACCTACACCAATGACTTCATAAGGTCGAAAATACCCAAAATAAAAAAAAAATTCGCCCAAAACCGACTTTCCTAGCCAAAGTTATGGCCATTTAAAGTTTCTCAAGTTTTTCCCTAGAAAAACTCCAGCTAACTTTAGTTAACTCCAGATAGCTCCGCCGATTATGGGGGGTCCGCCAAATTTGGCGCTCCTGCCAAAATTATTCCAACTTAACTGCAGTTACATTTAATATTTGGTGGTTGCCTCGGATTTCGTGCCAGGCGAAATATTCCTTTTTTAATTTTTTTTTGAAAAATTAAAATTTCTAATGTTATGGACAGATTCTTCTTTTTGCCATAACTTCCTCATACGGCGACCGTTTTTCGAACCGTTTGCGGCGCCGGAATCAAGAAGACGAGCACTTTCCAGTAATTCAACTTGACCAGTTCTAAGTGTTAGCGCTTGAATTTGGCCTCAGGCTGAAAAAGACAAAATCCAAGGCCACATCAAACCACTTAGCCTCGTAGCTAGCCCTACGGGGACAGGAGAGGGCTCTCTCCGGGCCTATGTCGGCAAAAGGTCTTCAAAGGGCTGAGATGACCAATAAAGAACACTGATTTTAGGCTAGTAAACTGATAGGGAAAGTTTGATTTTATATTTTTAGGGTTTTTTTGGAAAACTAAGCACGACAATTTTGGGTGCGGGGATGAGACACAGTTTTTGCAGAGGTCTTTTTGGGGCAAGGTAGGAGATTGTCTTGATGCCTTTGAAATAAGTGAATGGATAGATATGACCGGTGAGGAGTCAAGGAGAGCAAGAAACCATCGAGAGTTCTCCTTGAACAGATGAAAACATAGATATTAAGCAAACTTAAAGGCAGAGCATAGAAACCATGAATTCTACCTTAACACTTCATTTACTTAATTTGCAGAAGAGAAGAGTAGGAAAATGATACACATAAAAAACTTACAAGTACATGATAGAAACACACCATCAACACAAATCACCACAGGAATCCCAAATAGTGCTGCAAAACCCTGGTCTTTCCTTTGCCAAAATTGCAGAGATATAAAGAGTAATACAGTCTAAGCTTATCCCTCAAGAGTCCAACCATGAAAATGACTAAGAAAATAAATAATATAGGCAAGCTAACACATTCCCTTGCCTCTAGGAGTCAAGCTCATCATCCTAGGAGCTGTTTCAACCAATTCTAAACTGAGCACTACAATCTAGGCAATCAAAACAACATGCTTCTATAAGCTAGGAAACCAATTCATTTATTAATTTTTTGCCATTTTATGAATGAATCTTCTAGAATAGGTAAAAAAGTGTCATGTCAACATGAAATTACATCAATTACATCAAGGAGGATGAAAAATCCCACCAAAAAGTCAAAACTGGTCAAATGCTGCGTTTTCCTGAGCTGAAGGTGCAAAACTGGCAAATTTCCCAACGCGTAGCGCGCCATTTCTCAACGCGTAGTGCACCTTTCATCCCACTTTTGGGGCACTTCCCGACATCCAAATGAGGAACAAGTGGGCTTGTTGGAAAGGTCTAGATGTCTACTCTCCAACCCAAGTGGAATTTCTCAATTTGGTGGCCATTTTCCCTTCCAAAATTGCAATCTCCCAAGACTGCTTCCTGTGTGTCCAAAAAGTGGCAGAAGGTCATTTTTTGCCTGTTTTTTGACCTTTTGGGAGCTCAAATCTCCATGAAATGTCTTGGAAGTGGTTGAGCAAGTGTAATTTGTCATGAAAAATCCAAAAATGCTGAGTTTTTGTGAAATGAACCTCCCCAACTTAAGGGTAGTGCGCGGCGCGCTACGCGTTGAGGGCAAAAACCTGTTTTTGGCACAAAAAATTCAAAATTGACCAAAATTGCTCCAAATTTACTGAATTTTGAGCTGGAGGTGTATCATTGAGCACCATGCTCCCTCAAGGTGGCTTCAGCCAAAATCTGAAGTGGATCGGGCCTTTTTCTCCTTTTTAGTGCTTTGGCTAAGCGTGCTTTGAGTACCTTCATTTTCGCTTTGCACACATGCATGCGGGCCCAATAGTGATTTTTCATGTGGCGGAGCATGTCTTTGTCCCTGTTTGCCTTGGCTAGCAACTTCTCTAAATGAGTGTTCACCCGAATGAGCATAGATCCTTGCTCAATAGGTGTCAAATCACCGGGTCTCTTGCGAGCCAAGTTCCGGTCTTCTCGGATCCTCCGCAACTCATCAAGAGTGTGTTCATCCTCCAACTGCTTGTTGCGCTGCTCTAAGTATGTGATTGTCCAATTTTCCATTTCCAACTTTTGCTGCAACAAGTCATTTTCAGCCTTTTGTTGCTGAATTATCTCCTTAAGCTCTAAGCTAGGAGAACTAATATCAAGGTCAACAATATCTATGTCTGGATCACCTGATGGCCCCTCATCAATCTTGGGCTGCTTGCCTCTCTCTTGTACCTGTGCCGCTGTCGAAAGTGAGGCCCCTTCCACCTGATGTGGAGATAACACTCACTGTGCCGATGAAGAAGGCGAGACCCCTTCCACCTGGTGTGGAGATAATACTCACCGTGCAGATGCAAATAAGACCCTGTGGCCTCTCTGATATGTAACACATGGAGGAGCACTGACATGCTCTGGCTCAGGAATGTCAAACTGATGTGAAGGCCCTCCCTCATCATGGACAATCTCGGGAGGTGGCTGTGGCATCATGAAGAAGTCGCGAGAAATGAAATCCTCCCAAGCAATACCCTGCTGTGCCAACTGATGCATCACTATGATCTCGATCAGTGCATAATGATATATACTTTTGAGTTGCTGTGCGGGGTTCTTCCTTTGCACTACGGGCACCATCTTCTCTATATTTCAGCACATGAAAAATGGAATGTTCATCATTCGTACCCGGGTGAAATGCATCAACAAACGGATATGGTACGAATATAAACGTGAAAATCTGCCCTCACAAGTGAAATAGCGCATGATGAGCCTCATCAAGGGTGCATACTCATCCCTTAGGAATCTGAAAGGAAAAACAACAGTTAGATGTCTCATGCATCCGGGTTTGATGTATGGTTGATAATGAAATTTGTCTAGCAGCTTGCGTTTGGTCCACTCTTCCCCAACATTTGGTATCCCGGTGGCTTGACCAACCATTTCAGGTGATAAGGTGAAAACCACTCCTGCAAGGTTCACATGGCCATTGTGCAAATGTAGGACAAACAAGCGGACCAGCTCTCTATGGTGTTGAATTTGTGAGATCCTCTCACAATATCCAAAGCATGATTGATACTGAAAACATGACATTGCAAGTGGACAAGCTTGCAAATGAACCAAAGAAGTGGGCTCTTCCCTGACATGCCGACCACCCTTATGATGCCTCCTTGGCACTTCTACCTCTGGTGTTGAATCACTGTCATAACTCTGCTGATAATCTGATTCGATTTCTGACATGGTTTTGAAGGCAAGATGGCTGAAATGTATTGCTGACTTTGCACCCAATTAACTGTTGTTTGACTTTTTCAAATGCTGCAATTTGCCTGAGAGAAAAATCGATTTGATGGCTTGCTGGTAGTTTGTTGAGCTGAAAACCCAACGCATAGCGCGCCTTGCCCAACGCGTAGCGCCCCTCTGACGCGTAGCGCACGTGCAAAATAACACTAAGAAAAGCTTCCTGACACGTAGCGCGCCCTCCTTGACACGTAGCGCGCCTCTGAAACTGCTCAATTTGCTCAAGAACTCCTAAAATCGCCTTTGCAAGGATTCACTTAGCTTGTGAGAGGCAAATGAGTTGCTAATGAAGAATGATGTGCTTTTATAGGCTTGCTTTAGATTTTTACTTGCCCAAAACCCACTTTATAATGTTTTGAGTGTTGACACTTTTTGAATTAATTGGCTCTGACTTTTGGTTTCTTTTCTTTGAAAAATTGGTTGAAATGATGATTTCTTTTGAAAATTTTTGCAGGGATAGCTTCTAAGGTGCTTTGGCAAAGGAGACCAAGGCTGCACTTTGACATTTGGAGAGTTTGAAATTTTGAGAATTTTTACAAGAAATGAGATAATGACCTTTGTTTTTCAAAAACAGAGTTTTGAAAACAAGGTAAAAATTTAGTTGTACAATAGTGAGAATTGTTGAAATGATGCTTATGAAGAACATCCCTCTGGCCTGCTGGTCCTTTTATGACCTCTCAAGACAAAAATGGACTCAACCCTAGACCTAAGACCTCGAAACTTAAAGCAAGATGAATGACCATTTGAAGATTTTATTTACTTAAACAAACCTAATCCAGCAGTGCCAAATAGGAGGGGAATAAAAGACACAAACTCCCTCCACCGGGATTATGGCATGCCTAATGGCATGCAACATGATCACACTGATGGGACACCTAATCATGAAATGCAAAGAGCTTTGATATCTGGTGGAGGGCTACTAGACCGACTCTAACACTAAGCACTTTAAATTTTGAGCATTTTACGACACTTAGGACATGAGCACCTGATCACGCCTCCCCATTGGGAAGCTTTTGGACCCCAAAAGCCTTCAACTACCTGTTAAAGAGGTGAGGGTACAGCTCCCTCACTCTGTCCACCTCCATCCACTTTGCCTTGTTCAGTTTGCTGCCTTTGAAACCAACCCGAACATAATCTACACTGCCCCTCCTTGAAGTACGTGTCCTTCTGTCAAGGATTGTATCTTCTTTTAGCTCATCTAAGAATTCTAGCGAGAAATCTTCTTTAGATGGCAGCTGAATAGCATTTTCATGATCAACAATCAAAGGAGGTTCATACAAACGTAATTTCTCCACATTGACAACATAATACATTTGCATGTAGGAAGGCAAATCTAATTGAAAAGCATTATTTCCAACCTTCTTGAGGATTTTGAATGGACCATAACGAATAGGCTTCAGCTTTTTACCTTCTCCTTGCATCCTTTCCTAACTAATGTACATCCATACCTCATCTCCTTCTTGAAACTTGTGATCGACTCTATGCTTGTCGTGTCTTTCCTTGTACTTGCCTTGACTCTTCTCAAGCTGTTCTTGAATTTGCTGATGTATTTGCTGAATTCTTTCAATGAATGAACGAGTTTTTTCAATGTCACTATGTCCCTCAATGGCAACATCTTTCTCAAGAATGAAACCAAGAGGTGATTTTGGCAAATAACCAAAACAAGCTTCAAACGGTGAGGTGTTTGTGGAAGAGTGCTTGGCACGATTGTAAGCATGCTGTATGTAGTGCAAATGTTCATCCCAAAGCTTGGGATGCTTGCTGCAATAACCTCTCAAGAGGTGCACAATGGTTCTGTTCACAACTTCGGTTTGTCCATCTGTTTGCGGATGGAAAGCAGTACTTTTCTTCAACTTTGTGTCCATCATCTCCCATAGGTTGGACCAAAAATTCCCCACAAATCTGGAATCCCTGTCACTAATAATGGAAGTAGGCAAACCAAAGTGAATCCATACATGATGAAAAAATAATTCAGCAGTTATAGTTTTCTTACAAGGCATAAGTATACACATTTTGCTGAAACGATCAACTACTACATATAAATAATCATGCTGCTTTCGAGATTTTGGCAAACCTCCTACAAAATCCATAGAGATGCTCTCCCATGGTATAGAAGGTACCGAGAAAGGAGTATACAAACCAAGCTTCCTATTGCTAGGCTTGCTTGTAGCACATAATGAACAACCTCTTATGAACCTTGAAACAGAATCTACCATGCGATGCCAATAGCAATACCTTTGTAGATGTGCAACTGTTTTTCTCACACCAAAATGGCCAGCAATAAGAGAAGAATGAGCTTCTCTTATGACATTTATCCTCTCCCCCTGTGGTATACACAACTTGCCCAAATGAAACAGCAAATTGTTATGCATGTGATAGTCATTTTCCTCTACATGATTTCCTTTACTCAAGTTAGCATACACATCTTTAAAGTCATCATCAGATGCATATTGTTCTATGTAACTATCATGTACAATGGAATCATTCTTAAGTAAAGTAATAGCACCAATAATAGGCCTTGAAAGCATATCAGCAACCTTATTCAAAGTACCTTTCTTATACCTTATTACCAAATGGAACTATTGCAAGAAGCCCATCCATCTGAATTGTTGTGACTGTTGTAATTTGCTTTGTGATTGCAAGTACTGTAAGGGCTGATGGTCGGTATGTATAACAGTTTCTTTGCCCATCAAGTAGTGTTTCCACTTTTTGACGCTTTGTACCAACGCATACAACTCCTTATCATATGTAGGATAATTTACAACAACACCATTAAAAGTTTCAGAATGAAAAGCAATAGGCTTACCATGCTGTAGAAGAACTGCACCCATAGCATAATCACTAGCATCAGTTTGTATCTCAAATGGCTGTCTCAAATCCGGTAATGCAAGGACTGGAGCTGAACTAATCTTCTCTTTCAAAGATTCGAAAGATTTTTGCTGCTTGCCTCCCCATTGGAAAGCATGCTTCACACTTGTCACTGCATGCATAGGAGCTGCTATAGAAGAGAAGTTAGAGATAAACTTCCTCCAATATTGAGCTGCACCCAAAAAACTTCTTACCTCTGTTATGGATTTGGGAGTAGGCCACTTCACAATAGCCTCAATCTTAGCAGGATCAATTCTCAAAGCACCTCCTCCTACTATGTGTCCCAAATAAACCAAAGAAGTCTTTCCAAATTCACACTCTGACATTTTAAGAAATAACTGATTATTCTTCAAAACATCAAGTACTTTTCTAACATGCATGACATGATCTTCTCTAGACTTGCTGAAAATTAAGATGTCATCTAAGTAGACAATAACGAAATCATCAAGAAAAGGGATGCAAGACATCATCCATTACCCGCATGAAAGTTGCAGGTGCATTGCACAAACCAAACGGCATCACAAGCCACTTAAAGAGTCCTTGTTTGGTTTTAAAGGCTGTCTTCCAAATGTCAATTTCTTCAATTCTTACTTGATGATATCCACTGCGCAAGTCTAGCTTAGTGAAATATCGAGCATCTTTTAGCTGATCTAGCAAATCATCTATCCTTGGGAGTGGGTAATGATTCTTTACCGTTATCTTGTTCAAGGCCCTGAAATAAACACACATACGCCAAGTTCCATCTTTCTTTGGAATCAATACAATCGGTGACCCACATGGCGAAGTACTTGGCCTTATGAAACCCTTGTCCAACAAGTCCTTGATTTGCTTCTTTATTTCAGCATTCTCCATAATAGACATGCGGTACATGCCTATGTTTGGAAGAGGACAATCTGGATGCAAATGGATTTCATGCTGAATCTCCCTCTTAGGAGGCAAACCTGTAGGCTCCTGAAACATCTCATGATATGCATCAACTACATCATACAGATCTGATTTAAGTTTTGGATCACAATTGTCAAATGACTCATGATTCACATCAACCTTGGGCTTAATCATAAGAAGAACAAAATTCTTACTTGAATTGACCAGCCTTTTTACCTGTCCTGCATTCACCATCGCTATATTTGTCTTCTTGCGATGAGCTCTAACAATGAACTCCTTGCCATCTTTGAACAAATGATATTTGTTTTCATGGCGATGAAAGATAGCTTTCCTGTCAAACAAGTAAGGACTTCCCAAAACAATTCCTGCTATATCAAAAGGTACCACATCAAGTTCAACTGTGTCAATAAAATGTGCAGTAATTGCAAAGCGCAATGTGCACTTTCTTGAAACTTGTAAATTTGCATCCTTGCAAATCCATCCAAGTGGATATGGCTTCGGATGTGGAACGGTCTCAAGTTTAAGCTGCTTGACCAAGTCCTCTGATATAAGGTTTGCTTGTGACCCACTATCAAAAGGTGTGTCAATTTTAGTATGTTTTGAAATCACCCTCACATGAAACAGTTCAATTCTTTCTTCCTCATTAGGAGCTTGTACATGGAAGTTTGAGGTACTAGTGCTGACTTGAGTTTCAATTTCTTTTTCCTTCAAGTTTTTCAAACCCATGGCTGTAATTTTGGTTTCATCACCTGAATCTTCCCCTAAATCTTGTGGTGTAGATGTAGTAGCAACAGTTTTCTATTTCCCTTTGGATTTGTTAAATTGAAGTCTTTTTTCAGGATATAATTTCCAACAGTTTTTCTCCTCATGGCCTGGTTAAGAACAATGTTTACAGATCACTTTCTCACTCTCCTATTTCACAGATGCATTCTTTTTGCCCTTTCCCTTGGAGGTTTTCTCTTTGTTTTTCCCCTTGGGGGGCTTGTTTCTACCCTCTTCAAATGTGTTTTTTCCCCTTGCCTCTAAATGGGTAGCTTGGACACAAACCTCGTCCAGGCTAGTAGGGTTAAACATCAAGATGGTGTGTCTAAGGTAGCTATGCAAGCCACCGATGTATTTCAGCAAGGTTTCTTGGGTCTGTAAATCTACCCCTAACAAGAGAGCTCTTCTCCTGAATTCTTGGGTGTAGTCTTGGACACTCTGACCCTTAAGTTGTCTGAAATTTTGCCAATTCATAATGGCCTTCTGCATGTGAGCAAGAGGATAAAACTATTTTTTAATGGCTAACAGAAATTCAGGCCATGTTAAGGTAACCTTACCAAATTTTTTGATCTCCTCTTTAGTCTTGGCCTCCCACCAGACCAATGCTGCTCCATCCATTCTCAAAGAAGCCAACTGAATCTTTGTGGCATCATCATGCATATTCTGGATCCTCAAGTAAACTTCCAACTGCCTAATCCAGTTGTCAAGCTTTTCTGCATTCACTTCACCATTAAACATAGGTAATTCGAATTTTACATCAAGCTTCAAAAAAGGACTTTTTCCAGAGGATCTATGCTTATGAACAGAAGAAGACGAAGATGAAGAGGAAGAAGGTGAAGATGGGGGTGGTGGATCACCATTTCCTCCATGTCCTTTCTTGGAATGATCATCATCCTTCTTACCTCCTGAAGAGCCCTCTCCTTCATGTGGATGTTTGGACCCTTCTCCAGCCAATTTCTCATTTCTTTCTTGGTACAATATCCTCACCATTTCAGTGAGGTCCAAGAAAGCCTTTCTGAAGACTCTTTCTTCTTCTCTTGGATCTGTCTCTGTAGGAATTTCTCCTTCATGTTCAGACATCCTTGAAGCTTCTGCTGAGACTCTTGAGGGTGAAATTGAAGGTGGAGGTGATGGCTCTCTGGCCTTCCTTGACTGAGGATTCTCTCGTTCTCTAGTCAACTGTCCTTCCCCTCTTTTGAGTTTCAACCTGGTAAGCATCAATACTTTGCAAGACAGTTAGAAGATCTTTGCACAAAACCCTGAGCTCTGATACCAACTTGATCTGAATTTGAAACTACTTGAAATTTGTTTGCAAGGTATTCAATTCAGAATTAAACATGTTTAAAAGATTTCCATGTCTTGCAGAAAGAAAACACATGAAATTTTCAGCTGTTCATGACCCATTTAAGCATAGCAGAGTTATTTCCTTTTACTATTTAACACATTAAAACGAATTTTATCTGCAAAATAAATCAACCACAAATGCAAAAGAAGTTGATAAAGCAGTTCACCCCCTCCAGGGCTACGTCTGCTGGGTCTAAAGCTCCCAATCGGGTTTGTCCTTGTTTTTATTAAATGCTCAAATTGAAAATACAGCTGAATAGAAGCATCTACAGGAGAAATATATGGTAAAAATGGATTCAGAACACTTGAATCCTTCAGGATTGACTATTGGATCACCTCCAATGGATACCTGCAACCCTATACAGTCTTCACAAAACTGGGCCCTTGTGGCTCCTAGAACTTTCACGGCTCCAAAAATTCTGCAAATGACCTCAGATGGCTGTAAGACCTGCACCAATGGCTTCAGAAGGTAGAAAATACCCAAAATAAAAAAAAAATTTGCCCAAAACCGACTTTCCTAGCCAAAGTTATGGCCATTTAAAGTTTCTCAAGTTTTTCCCTAGAAAAACTCCAGCTAACTTTAGTTAACTCGAGATAGCTCCGCCAATTATGGCGGGTCCGCCAAATTTGGCGCTCCTGCCAAAATTCCGCCAACTTAACTGCAGTTACATTTAATGTTTGGTGGTTGCCTCGGATTTCATGCCAAGCGGAATATTCCTTTTTTATTTTTTTTTTGAAAAATTAAAATTTCTAATGTTATGGACAAATTCTTCTTTTTGCCATAACTTCCTCATACGGCGACCGTTTTTCGAACCGTTTGCGGCACCGGAATCGGGAAGACGAGAAATTTCTAGTATTTCAACTTTGAACCAGTTCTAAGCACTTTAAATTTTGAGCATTTTACGACACTTAGAACATGAGCACCTGATCAAGGATGAAGGCATTCTTGTCATTTAATGTTTTAATTGGTCAATGGTAATAATTTTCATGTTGCGGGGAAGCATCATGGTGTAAAATAATGATGATTCCGTTACTTTCATGGCATACATATAAATTTGTCCCAACAAGATGTTATAATCAAGTTGGGCATCAAGGAATTTGATATCTATGAGGACTATCTTGTCAGCAAGTTCCATGAGGACATTATGAAAAATTCCTACTAGTGCCAATGGGTACCCGTCATATGCCCTCAATGTGATAAGGGAAGTAGTAAGTTCGAGGGACCCTAGTTTCTACCAATCTGACTTTGACATGATACAGGTGGATGCCTCCTCATCAAAAATTCACTAATGAATAGTGATATTCTGAATGGTGACCAAAATATGAAAGGTGACTATAGATGGTATTGGTGGTTCTGAATTGTCAAATCAAAAGTGATCAATTGTGAATCAGACAAGTCAATTGCACCTAACGCGGAAAGTACAAATTTCCATTGAGTTGGACGTTTGCAGGACCTCTAATGTCGGCATTGCTGATGGATATTATGCAAGGTCATAAAAAATACTATAGCTATAAGCTACTTTTGAATTATTGGAAGTACGACATAATGGACCCTTGACGATCTTGGGGACAATTTCAATGGGGGTTTATTGTAGAGTCAAAGGTGGTGTAACTGTAGTGTTGTTTGATGTAGAAGGATTTGGTTCTAGGGAGGTCCCATTTCTTGTTTTTAGGAGGATTTTTGGTCCCTTCCATATAAATTTCATGACTTGCAGTGTCATTAGAAGTACCCCCGGATTGGTTTTGATATTAGGTAGGGTCATCCTCACATTAAGTAGCTATTGATCCTTGATGGGGAAACATATTTTTCATTACTGCAGGCTATTGATTCACTCCCCCATGCCCGCTAGCCTCTCTCATGCACTTCAACTCTAGGAGTTGAAGGAAATGATGGGTATAGTGCCCATACTCTCCAAAAATGGCACAAGCTTGGTTATTCCTAAGATTGGCATTCTTCTTTTTCTTTTGGGGATTTTTTGTACCCTAATTCTAGTTTGGGTTTTGATTATGGTGATTTCCCCTATTCAACGCCCTCAGTTTATATTTTTGTTGTTTTTGGTTTCTCCCATGTCCTTGGTCTCATTTTGGTTTATTCTTCCCTTTCTTTTTGTTAACAATTGGTGGATTTTCAGTGTTGAGTTGCTCAATGACTATTGTTGTGAAGGGAAGGAAGGCTACACAAAATTAACCCCTACGTTTGGCTGAGGTGGAGGGTTATTTTTTTGAGGTGTTGAGAAAGGATAGTAAGGATTTCCTTGACTAGATTTTATGTAGTTGGATTGAGAGGTTGAAACCATCTCCAAGGCACGAGATGAGTACTAGTGACCCTGCATAGGAGGGTTCTGAGGAGGTACATATTGGTTGGGGTAGTAGCCAACATTGGATGGTGCTGGTGTTGTGGGTGGCCCACCAAATGATCGGAAATGAGATGGTGTACCATGCATATTTCTAGGATATTTGAAGGTATTTCCTAGTTGATTTTGGATGATGTTCCCGATCAAACATCTGTAACATTTGATGTTCCTAGTTTATCTTTTTGTTGTAGCGGCTATAACTACCCTCCAAAAATTTTCCCACGCTTTGATTTTGGAGCCTTCCTTCTTATCCATATGGGTTAATCTTGCACTTATTTTGGTATTCATGCTTTGAAAGAGACTTATCTTTTTTATGTGTGCTTATGCTTGCTTTTTTTCAAACTTACTTGATATTTCTAACTCACAAGTTGATCTCTCAACTTAGTTTAACAACAGTTCTGGGCTTGCCAACTGCACAATCCTTGAGGGAAAGCAACCTTGATGATGGGAATTATGCAATTCAGACTGGAACAGTTTTGACCTCAGAAACTGTGCATTCATGGAAGGAATCCCAACACTGAGCCCAAAAACTACGCAATCCCTCACTGAGATCTGAAACTGCGCAGTGCATTGAGTCAGAAAGTTACCCAGTTCCCTAGAATTGCGTAGTCTTTCCTAACAGTGTGCATGGCAAGTTTCCCTGAAAAAGAAAAAATCAAAAATAAGAAAAAATCTAAAAAGAAAAAGCATTCGTAAAAAACAAGGATCCATTATTAGTATCCCAAAGGATGCACACTCACTATTTTTAGAAACACTCGCCAAGTTTTGCTTTTTCCTTGATTTTAGGCATGCACGTCATAAACCTTAATTCGCTCAAATCTATGTAATCAATGCCTCTAGAGCTCATTTTAACATTTGTTCTTGGATATCTAACATTCTAGAGTGGGTCAAGGAACCTTCAGTGTGGTCGTTGTCACGTTTCGAGGTGATTTTCTCTTTTGTCATCTTTTGCCGCTTTTTCTGTCGCTTTGCTTTTGTGAGTGTTGTTTTACTGATTTCTCTTTGTAGCTGTTGGCATTTCAACTTATTTTAACTTGTAGAAGTTTTTTTTGAACTTTTCATTTGCCTTTCACAAGTTTCACGTCGATTTTCCTGTTTTTGCAACGATGGTTATCGTTGTAGCCACTCTCCTCACATACTTGATTTTCCTTCTATTTGATCAGTTTCTACACTTGATCTACATTGATTCACTCGTACTTAGTTAGTTTTTCACTCAAGATCACATCATCACTCACTTCTGCTCATTTTTCAAACTTCCACCAGGCATATTTTTACTTTATTTCACTAGATCTTGCCTTTTCTAGCTGGGCACTTCGTAATCCTAAGGCTCAAGCCACAAGCTTGGCCTCTGGAACTACACAGTGCATAGTACAGGATGGACCAACTACACACTGTGTAGTTCTAGGGCTTAGACTGAGACCGCAAAATGCGCAATCTCTCCCAATATTTGCCTAGGTTGGGACTGCGCATTGCATAGTCTCAGGCCTCAGGCTTCATCCTTGGTTTCTAGGACTATGCAATGTGTAGTTCCCACAGTTAGCCAGTCTCCCTTGTTGATAAAAATTGCGCAATACTTCTCTCTAGTTTCCCAGATTGTTTCTTGATCATGATTTGAAGGTATATTTGCTAAAGCTAATGTTTGTTTACCATGAGTGTCCTCTTTGTCCCATAGGTACCACATTTGTGAAGCACTTTCACCCAACAATCATTATTACCATGGCACCAAAGGGAGTTGCTTCAAAAGATACGAATGAAATCAGTATTGGGGAAGCAACTGAGAAAAAATTAGTAGAATTTCTAGTGTATGCAGACACTTAGTTGTTTATAGAAAGGGGTCAACACTAACATGGTAGCAAGTTAATGATGCTCTTTCAGCAAAGAGCCTTGAGGAAAATTTAGAGGATCAACATGTTTATCTCAGAATCCGGTAGTAAGGACTACACAAGGTTGCATGCAGATATCTAGCCTTCGCATGTGCAAATGTTATCAACTAGATAGTCTCACACATTGAAGAGAAGACCATGACATTGAAAAATTCTAGCAGATAGAAGCTTGCTCCTATAAGGCATAATATTATCAATGCATGTATCACTTTCCTGAGCCATTGAAGCTCATGGACTCATTCTTCTATGCCACCAAAAACTACGTGAACACAAGATAAATTGTCAATGGCTAGGTGGAAGAGCGGTCAAAGTTTCAACAGACACCCACCCAGTTATACAAGAAAAAGTCCCTAAGGAAGGCCTACCAGCTCTTGGTTATCTTAGCTTGTAGGATCCATGATTAGCAGAGCACATAGACCGTTCCTGAAGGGTGGGAAGTCTTATTGAACTAGGTTGTGAATGAGGGGAAGTCATTCAACTGGTCAAATTTGTCTTCTCGACAGTTGAGAGTCCATGTAGCACAAGACCAGAGTCCTCCTAAGGGTGAGTAAGAAAGGTTCTATATGTCTACATATTTACTAGATGCAATATGTGCACAACAGAAATTCCTTGGCATGAACTGGACAAGGACGCCATGAGAAACTGTCGTGCATATTTACTGCCGGTTGCTTTCAAATTGTAGTCATCAAGGAGTAATGAAACAATTAACTGACCACTTTATCAACCCAATTTAAAATTTTATCTTTGAAGAAGATCTACCTTGCATGTCATGAAAAGCAATGGAGGTGATAACAGACATCGCAGTTTGGTATGCCTCACTAGGTGGCACCTTCCTTAGAGTGTTTGATGGAGAGAAGTCTCTGCATGTTTTACTAAGGTATGCCACTGACAAGCTTGTCATGCAAGAAGTGTCATATCATCTTGCCACAGGGTTGTCAATAGCTTTGTATAGGAATAAGAAAGCACCATGGCCTACTCTTCCTCTACAAATTGGATTATACGAGATAAAGAAATTGAAAGTCACGGATATTGAGGGAAAGGAGATAGTGAAGTTTACATTCGATACTCAGGACTTTAATCCATATGATCCCCGTGGTATTTATAGAGACCACTGTGTGAGAATTTAATTTCAGTGGATTAGCATGACATTAATTTCATTGGCTAGAGGAGGATCCACGGAGGAACTACTAGAATGCCTCCAGACTTCGTAAGATAGTTATTTTAGTAGGGACTTCACAGGCTACTCCACATACTGCAACGATTCCGAAAGAAATAACAACAGAAGGCAACAATCCTATGCAAGACAAGGGAAAGAGAAAGATTACCGACAGTCTAGAGGGAGAAAAAGCTGCAAGATGAAAGTAGATCCTATTATCACGAAAGAAACTCTAGTAGAAGAAGAAAAGAGGAAGCAGAGGATACAAAGAGCAGAGTGAAGGAAGAGAGAAAAGCAGAGGTTGCAGGAAGTAGAACTAAGGTTGCAAGAAGTAGAACAAAAGCTTAAGGAAGAACAAAATTTGAGGAGGAGAGAACAAGAAGAGAAGCAGAAGCACGAGGAAGAACAAAGGAAAGATAGAATGACAAAAGAAACAACACTAATACAGGTTGAAGAGGAGGAACAGAACTAGCTAGCAGCGAAGGAGGAAGGTGAACAAATGCAAAATCAAGAGATTTCTCAGTAGATTGAGCACTTGATCGAAGTGATAGACATGAAGATGGAACAAGAGCTGCAGAATGAAGATGTTGATATGATGTCGAGCACATCACAAGTCACCGTTTAGTTTCCTCCACCTACAGTAGTAGAGCCAGTCCTCAGCGAGGAAGGGGATATTGTTCCTCTTAATGATGATCCAATAATGGATGTGTACAATCTATCATTTTATGAGTTCTAAAAGAAGATTGTACAATCAAGGAGAAAGAATTTTTCGGATGATCACACATCACCTGCATTAGTTAGAGAAAGGGTGATAGTGGCTGACACCAATAAGAATCCAAATTCCATTGTAGAAGCCAACTTGGACTTTGCAAGAGCAACGAGATCAAACATTTAGTATTTAACAACTGAGAATGAGAAATTGGCATAGAACTTGCAGGATTCCAGACAAGAGGGAAAGCAACTTCTTGCAGTAGAACATAGTGCAGTTTCCACACAATTTTACTTGGAGGATATGAGAGCAACGATAGTTTCTAAAGTATCAACACTTGGATAAACCATGCGAAAACTCTATGAGGGGTTTGTCACAGTACATAAAGCGGTTGTCTGTTTGCATGACATATAGCAGCAGAGCAAAGATTTTGTTAAGACTCTCAAGAACATACAAGCTGTCATTACCTATGTGAAAGAATGGAAAATGCGATAAAAAAGGGCACCGCTTGACTTAGTGAAGAAAATGAAGCCACAGGAAGAGTCGGAGAGAGTTAGAGTGCGGATGTTGATTCATAATAACAAGCAGCTTGCCTCATTTATTGGTAGCATTCAGGCCTCATATGTACGATTATTCAGTAGTTTGGATGTCTTGGTGAAAACACAGAAGATCCCATCAGTCAGTTCACTAACTAAAGCTAAGCCTAGGAACCAAGTCCGACAGGGGATCAAAGAGTACTTGGAGTAGCTAAGACATATCTCCACCAAGGAAGATTTGGAGTTGGATAGATAGAACATGCATAACTACATTTGTGGTCCTATCCAAATTAGAAAAATGTTGCTCATGCTTCGATTCTAGGGATGTGTTGAGGCCTCGAAAAGCACTGCTTCAACACAGGGGGAAAACCACCCAGTCCAGACCTTAAGACAACTCCTTTTCTGTTTAGGTAGTGGCTCCGAATGGGTATAATGGAACCAATTTCCCAATGAAAGGTTATTGAATGGATGTGTAATGCTTATAGTGAAGTGAAATTGATGTATTTGCAGTAATGAATTAAATGGGAAAACATATGCATTAATCTACTCTATAATCCGAGATTGTTTAACATTTATCTGGATGCGATCTATAATGACTTTCCTTAGTAAATGACAATATAGATTGCTCAAACATCAATGGAAATAAAAAAATTTCAAGATTATTACTTTGATTAAATAGTTAATCAATATAATGTGTATAACTCATATCACATTCATAATATCAAAGAAAATTTCTGAACATGTATTTAAAAATATCAATGGCAGCATGATCATAAATTAATACATGTAACCCTTGTTCTTTAAATAACATGTAATAAGTAATATGAAAAAGATAAATTCACTATTTATTGATGAACAAAACAGAGGTACAAAGATAGAAATACTAGATGTACGTTACTTAGCTCATAAAAGAAATAGAAGCAGTTTATTCCTTCCCACAAAGATGATTCCAATAGTACAGTAATGCAACTTCTCAAAATTATTTATGAAAATTCCTAAAAAATGTTCTAGTCCTTATATTGAGAAAATGATAAAAGTACAATAGTGCAAGCTTTCGTGCCTTTCTTCTTAAAATTCAGGACGGGTGGTTTCCCCCCTATGTTGAAGTAGTGATTTTCGAGGCCTCAACACTTTTTGGGAGCTAGAAGGAGGGAATTTAGACTACAAATGGCAAGTAAGTCCAATCCAAAAACAAAAGGCCATTCTAAGAGTCATTCTCCCTCCAAATCTCTTACAACTTCCAGATTCCCTCCAGAATCTCCTACTTTTAGATCAGGAGTTGTACAATCACATCCCAAGTATCCTAGAATACTTCCTAAGTGAATCCTTGTGGATTATACTCCAAAATCACCAGAAAGTACAACTTTGATAAAGAAATTGGAAGATGTCTCCATTTCAGCAGAAAATCTTGAATCAATTGTTGAATTATCTGAAGATTTTGAAGTAAGAATAACTTCTATTTTTCAAGGAACTGGTGTTTTAACTTGGTCCCAAAGTGAAAAACTTGGCATCTTGCCATTTGAATTTCCACTTCAATCTCACCGAGAAAAAAATACTACATCATATTCCCAAACATCTACTAGTGAGATTACCTCATTCTCTCATTCACCAACATCTCCATTTCTTGCTTTTTCATTTCCTTTCTCTCTACTGTTCACTTCATCTATTTCCATTTCCTCTACACAAATGGCTAGTGATGCCTCAAGTAGTACTATCACAACTACCAATTCTTCTTTCATCACATCCACCTCCCCAACTGTTACAATGGCAGTGAGACCATGGTCCAATCCGGGAGTTGTTCAAATTCCAACACCACTTCATCCTCTACCAAAACATCCTGAAAGATGGATTCCCAAATTCAATCATGATGATGGGTTAACCGTTGAAGAGAACCTTCATAATTATATGTTAGCCATCAATCTCAATGAGGTAGATGAAGAAGATGTTGTTGTTAGATTATTCTCGTACACTCTTACATGATCAACAATGTCTTGGTACTTTTCATTACCAACCAATTGTATTACTAGTTGGGATATTTTTGAAGAACAATTTTGACTAAATTTAGTGATGATTGCTCAACCACATCCCTTATCAATAACGTTTCCAATTTAAAAATGAATTCAGGGGAAAAGATAAAAGGTTTCAATTCCAGATTTGACAAATTGGTAAATAAAATCCCAGCTACTTCTAGACTTGGTGTTGATGTACAAATTGAATGGTATATTTCATCTCTTCCTTCTAACATAGGAATTTTTATAGATAGGGCTAATAAAATTACCTTGGTAGAAAACATGATAGAAGCCGTGTCTGTAGGGAAGGGGATAAATGCACTAGAAAAGAAAAAAGATTAGGAAGACATAAAATTAAAAAGAGTTACATTTAAGGATGAAGCAAAAAAAAAACACCTAAAGATCCCTTTGATCTTGAAGGCTTACAACAATTCCTTAAAACTTTATCTAACGAGATGATAGAGATCAAAAAACAAGTAGTTGAATCCTCTTCCAAAAAACCTTTTAGACCATTCAGAAGAAATCAACCACCTAATCCACAACCTCAAAACACGATATCTAATGCAGAAACTGATGATGAAGATGAGGAAGACGTAGCATTTTTTGCTGATGAATTCCAAGATGAACAAATCGCTGAGTTAAATGGAATGTGGGATTTTATTCTTCCTACTTCTGATAGTGAAAATGAATATGATGCATTACCTGTTAGCACAAGAAGTAAAGTCCCAGTTGATCCTATACAACCAATTCAAAAACATAAACCTTCAACTTCCACTGCTAAAGATAAATTTGTTGTTAAAAAATCACTTCCACTTCTCCCCAAGTATTTCCATCTTCATCCAATTCTCCATCTTCACCCAGAACCTTCATAGTTTCAGATACTATTGAGTACAATATAGTTGAGGATATGAAGAAAATAAAATCAAACATTTCCCTTCATGAACTCACTAAACTCAAACAACAACATAATTTTTTACTGAAAGAATTGAATGCAGTACCTGCTTCTCCTCTTCCCACTGCTGTGGTATCAAAATCTTCTAACGGAATGGGTAAACATCTTGATCATCCATTCTTCGATTCCTCTGATGCTATTATGGTAGGTGACAAGTCTAACTCACATACTCCTTTTCTTTTGACTTTTGAAATATTTAATACAAATGTACATAACTTGGTAGATTCAAGGGCTTCTTCGAATATCATGTCGTATTCAGTTTGTTTGAAATTAAACATGTCACCCTAGAAAACCCCAATTTACATTATGCAACTCGATAGGACAAAAGTCAAAGTCATAGGAGAAATGAATTCAGTTCTTATTATATTATCTTCGAATCCCGAAGTTTGTCAAATAATTAATATACTTGTTGCTGATATCCCAAATTTCTACAGTTTAATTCTTAGTAGAGATTGGTCAGAAAAACCACACGGTTATTTTTCCACTGATTGGTCTCACTTATGGCTTTGATTTAATGGAAAGCCGAATAAAATTAGAATCAACTGAGAAAACACATGAAACATTCAGTAACATATTTCGAAGGTGAAAATGAGGCAATAGCATTTAATAACAACATTCTTGGAAACTACTCTACTAAATCATTTTTTGAGAATTTGAAAGCACAAACGTCACCATTTCTGAGTAATTTTGCAACTTATCAAATTGAAAATCTTTCACAGACAGGCTTTTCTAGATGTGTAAATAAGCTAGAAAAACCATTAGTTAATTCTTTATTTTGGACATTGTATTTTGATGGGTCGAAATCAAGCGATGGTGTAGGAGAAGGTTGCATATTGATTAATCTTGAAGGTGTGAAGACAATGTTGACTTGCAAATTGGAATTTGAATGTACAATTAATATTGTAGAATATGAAGCATTAGTCCAAGGTATGCATAAAGCATTTAACCTTGATGTTAAATACCTACAAGTTTATGAAGATTTAGAAATTGTAGTTTAACAAATAAGAACATGATGCATTGTATCTCTACACTCTTGAAGCATTATCAGTCTTTGGTTCAATCTCTCACTTCACTTTTTTTAGCATTTAACATTTTTGCTATTCCTAGGATTCAAAATTCCAGCACTGACATTCTTACTGACGTTGCATCAAAATTGATCCCATCTGAAGATTACAGTCTCGATAGATTTTCTGTAGAATTAATCTTTAGACCATCCATTCCCGATAATATCACCAACTAGCGGGTATTCAATGATGATGAAGACATTTTAAGCTTCTTAACTTCTAAAAAATCATATGATGACCAAATAATTGATGAGGATGAACACGATGATAAATTAAAACAAAAAATTGATGATAATGCCATACCCAAATATGTAGTTAAACTTGAGGATCTCTATGATTTAAAAGACAAATTTAAAAGAGTTACTAATTCAAAACTACAGATTTCAACTTTGAGATTTGAATCAATAAATCTTGGGACAAATCTTAAACCTCAGAACATCAATTTAGGACTTGGTATCTCATCTGAAGAAAAATTATCCTTCATCAATTTGTTAAAGAAATATAAGGATGTCTTTTCTTGGAGTTAAGAAGATCTCAAAAAGTTTGACACTTCTATCATTCAACATACAATCCCGATGATATTAAATGATAAACCTATCCAACAAAAACTAAGCAAAATTCGTCCGAACTTAGAAAATCAAATCAAAACATAATTGAATAAACTCCTTAAGGCTAAAATAATTTTTCCTGTTAGGAATTCAAGACGGGTTTCCAACTTGGTACCTATTAGGAAGAAAAATGGTGATATCTAAATTTGTATAGATTTTAGGAATCTTAATAAGGCCAGTTGAAAGGATAATTTCCATCTACCCACTATGGAACATATTTTATAATCAGTTGCTGGTTCCAAACTTGTGTCTTTCCTTGATTGTTTATCTGGATATAATCAAATCATGGTCCACCCAGTTGATAGTCTAAATACTACTTTCAGAGCCAAAGGGGGAACTTATGCCTACCCAAAAATGCCATTCAGTTTAATAAACGCAGGGGCCACTTTCCAATGAGACATGGATATAGATTTTAAAGGTCCGTTAAACAAAACAATTGTTGTTTACCGGAATGACATTACTGTTTATTAAAAGAACATAAATAGTCATTTGCAGGACTTAAAACAAAATTTTGAACGCTGTAGAAAATATGGTATTTCATTAAATCCGAAAAAGTCTTTTTTTGCTCTTAGTGAAGGGAATCTTTTAGGATTCATTATGTCAAAAAATGGAATTTATATTGACCCTGATAGAATAAAAGAAATTTCAGAAATTTCTCCACCATATGACAAAAAAAACATGCAATCATTTTTTGGACAGATCAATTTTGTCAAAAGGTTTTTCCCTGATTTCTCACAAATTGTTTTTCTGTTACAACAAATGATTAATAAAGATGCAATTTTTAAATGGGGTCATCATGAAAAGTAAGCATCGATTTAATCAAACATGCAATTATTGATGCTCCTTCTTTAAATACTCCGAATTTCTTTGATCATTTCATCTTATACACTTTTTCTTCTTCAACGTCTTATGCCGTTGTTTTGATGCAAATTAATAATCAGAAATTGAAGCACCCATCTCATTTTTTCAGTTCAAATTTTCAGGGTGCTGAATTGAATTATTCAAAAGTAGAAAATTAGGCATTTGATGTATATAAATCTATAAAACATTTTAGACCTTTTCTCTTAAAAGCACACATGAAAATAATAGTCCCATTCCCAACAGTGAGGCAATTACTAATGAAGAAAGAATTAGGAGAAAATAGAGCAAATTGGGTAACAACTATGTAGGAATACGATATTGAAATAAAACCAACCAAAATTGTTAGAGGGAAAGGTTTCTGCAAGATTCTTACAGGAGAATTCAACATACCAACTGAAGGGGACACAGGTAACAATGAACACATTTATGAGGTAAGTGTAATTGATGTTGATTCCCAATACGTTGATTTAAATTTTTATTTAAAAAATGGATATGCTCCTCCTGAACTCAATTATGAAAGAAAAAGAGCTTTACGATTAAAAGCAAGTCATTATGAGATTGTTGATAACATGTTATTTAGGAGAAAATATGATTCCATATTGTTAAGACGCTTAGAAAAGTCTAAAGCACAAACAATTTTGCAGGAACTTCACGATAGACCAACAGGTGGACAATTTGGAGGAGATGCTACAACACACGAAAGCTTGCATGCTGGATACTACTGGCTCACTCTCTTCAAAGATACCCACACATATGTGAGGAAATGCAAAACATGCCAAACTGCTTTTGGAAGACAATGAAAAACAGCTTTGCCTCTGCAACCAGTAAACATCGAACAACCTTTCGAACAATGGGGTCTGTATATCATAGGTGAGATCGTTCCTCATTCTTCTAAACAACATAGATATATCCTCATTGCTACAGATTACTTCACTAAGTGGGTGGAAGCAATTACGCTAAAGGTAGTCAATTCTGAATATGTTATTGAATTTATTAATCAATTTATCATTACAAGATTTGGTTTGCCTTCTTCACTTATATTTGATAATGCATATTATTTTTCGGGTAGTAGTATGATTGTATTTGCAATTAAGAGAGGTTTTAAACTAAAATATTCTGCTAATTACTATCCTTAAGGAAACAATTTGGCATAATCCACTAATAAAAATCTCCTTAGAATAATCAAAAGAACTGTGGATCAAAATCAAAGAAATTGGCATAAAGCCTTAATAATTGCTTTATGAGCTGATAGGATAGCTTAGAAGGCCTATATAGGCACTTCTCCATTTAACTTAGTCTATAGGAAGGAAGCCATTATTCCATCATAGTTAGCTCTTCCTTCATTAGCCCTAGTTCAATTTATTGAAGAAACACTTTCTTATTAATTGCAATTAAGAAATTCAAAAATCCTAAAACTAGAAGAAGAAAGGGAAAAAGCCAAACTCACACACACCAAACATCAACAGATGGCGAAAGCTTCTTTTGATGCAAGTTCAATCACACAAAGATCCTTCCAAGTTGGAGATCTAGTTCTCAAGTGGGATAAAGCACACGAAGAAAAAGGGAAACATACCAAATTTTAGAAATTATGGCTTGGTCCATTTCAGATTGTTGAATAGATAAGACCATCTACATTTATACTTCAAGAGTTATCAAGAAAGAGAGAATCTCTTCCTGTAAATGGGCTCATATTAAAGAAATTCTTTTCTTAATTTCTTTTCAAAAAAATAAAAAAAATAGAATAAAGAATAAAATCTGTAAAGAATCACTCCCATTGTACATCCCACTGCAATTTATTTTTCCTTTTTTAGATTTTGTTAATAAAATGTTAAATAGTACTCTATTGACTTTTCAAACATCTCTTGAAGTTATTTTTATTTTTTCATTTTGAAGGTAGAAATTTTTAAGAAGTGGTTACCAAAATTGAAAATTAGATAAAAATTATAGAACTTTGAAAATATTTTCCATTAAGTTGTAAAATCTTACAAAAAACCTCAAAAAATTACATTCTTTTACTTTAGTTTCATTAAAAAAAGGTTATCCTTAAAAAGTAAAGATCGTCTTATGACTTAAACACTTTCAACTTGGATTTTTTATCCAAAACTCTTAAGGAGTCAATGATCCTCCCCATCCATTAGAAAGAGATTTTTTAGAGTGTAATTCTAAAATATAATAAATCTAAAAAGATAAGAGGTCTCATCACGAGCCTGCTTACCATGTTCATAGGGAACTAATTAAATTGACATTACCACTTTGAACACCAAATCAGGGTAATGGCTTACAACTTTTATTTTTAAGACAAGGGGTCTCATCATGAGCGATCTTTTTCAGTTTAATTATTACTGGTGAATGGCATTGTCATTATCTGGCCACCAAACCAGGACAATGGATTTTTAGCATCAAAAAAGAAAAGAAAAGAAAAAATAAAATTTACCTCTAATTATTGCACTATTAAATGGATGAGATACTGGATTGTTGTTGGTTAAAAGGTAACCCTGTCGAGGCTATGAACGCCTGCTGGCAGCAATGGCTCTACTTGTGACGAACGAGTACATTTTAAGCTAAGTTGTAAAAGCCCCCCTACTTTATTTTTATAAACTGATTAATGACTGATACAAGTAAATAGGTGTTTTTCATTCACAAAAGGTTTTTAAAAGAGATTTCAATTTAATGAGTTTTTTTAGTCAAAGTAATTTTATTTATCTAAATGTTTCAAAAAGTAGTTTTCACTTCTTAGATTATTTTTATTGAATTTTTGGAAAATTTCATTTATTAGAGATAATTGGTTCTTCCAATGAATCACCCATTGCCATATTGTTCAACATCCCCCATTTTAATATATTATAAATTTCTTATGAAATTTATTATAATAAAATAGGGACCTTTCAATTTTAGAAAAATCTTATAATCAAAGTTTAATACTTAGGATTTTTAATTAAAACCAAAGTATTAAACCTTGATTATCCAAAAAAAAACCAAATTAAATAGCCCCTGGAACCAAGACTTATTCTTAGGCTTTAAAAAACCTTAAGTAATAAATAATATGGGTTATTTGATTAAAAAAAAACAAAATAAATCGGAGTTTTTGTTCCCCTAAAGTTGAAATCCGTACAAACTCCGACACTCTGCTATACCCCGCATCGCAAATAATAAAAGTTCTTAAAGGCAAAGACTTCCCCGCTCTACTCCATAATTGCGATTGGATAAAGCCAGGACCTGACGAGATTATATAATCCAATCCATAAAATCCCGTGTCCATAGGTTGTCACAAAATTTTAAAAGCTTAAGTCTATACTCCTTCCAAATGCCGATTGCGATATGCGATTAAGCCCGAACCTGACGAGATTATAAAATCCATTCCATAAATCCCCCACGTTCGGAGCTATCGAAGTTTCCAAAAGTCCATACCCCGCTACACACTGCCGATTGCGATATGTGATATAACCGAACCTGTCGGGATTATACAATGCAATTAAATTAAATATCGCATCTGCGTAATCACAAAACTCCAAGAGTCATGCCTCATTTGAATTGCGATTGTGATATTATTACTCATGTCGATTGCGATGTGACATAATCCTCCATGTCATTGCCACATCACATCATGACGTCATTCGTGACATCACTGCCACGTCACCCCAGGACCCTGCAATCGCAAGTTTCAAAGGGACACGACTTATAATAAATCTTTCACCCCAGTTGATTTGCGATTGCGATTAAACCACCGGGACCCGACACAATATTTAAATTGATATGAATGATTTTCATCTGGGCTTATCGTAACTTTCATAACCCTTCCTGTACCTTTTCCTCTGCTCCGAACACTAATTGAGATATAAAAATCTGACTCACCTTGATTTAATAAACGACTCATATCTAACCAGATCAACGATAGATAATGGTTTCACTATCTCTACGTGTCACTCCTCCGTTCTTTTGGACTCCCCCCTTCACAAACCGCTTACCACTTCGAACCCCCTCTAAAAAACCACTAAGCCTCCTGACTATTTTGCGATCTTCGATAACACATCATTTGCCACATCATCCTCCATGTGGATCTGCCACATCATCCGCCACGTCACCATTACATCATCCCGCACTTCGCAATCGCAAATTATAAAAGGACACGGTTTATAAACAAGCCATCCACCTTCCTAATGCCGATTGGGATATGTCTTAAGAAAGCCCCCTTTTCGATTTTGTTTAAAATACTCCAAGCTTTAAAACAATTGAAATTATTCTAAGTTATACCCTGATCTAAAAGCAATTGCGAATTGCGTTAAAGTAGTAAAGCTCCAACTTGTATTATCACATGCATTACTCCACATTCCTCTCCATGATGGTTGTATTCGAAATTTATTGCAACTCTACATTTTTCTTGATTTTCTGCAAAAATGATTTGTTTCAAATAAAACTCGCTTATCAGTTTCATTTATTTCCAACTTATCGATTCCTGTTTTTCTTGTTCAGGTTCATGACATAGGAAGACAACTGTGCTGATAAGTGGAAAATCAATTCAAACAAGGAGACAAACATCCAGAGAATTTGATGGAACAAATGAAGCTAATGAAAACAACAAATCACTTTCAGAAACTTGTATGAAAAACTATTTTCCTTTAAGCGTTGTTGAAGGGATTTGTTTAAATGCCCTCAACACTTTGACCAATAAATTCAGTTGTTTTTTGCTATTTAATCTTACTTGTTGTATCAAATAAAGGTCCTGAATTTTAAGAAGAAAGACTTACGAAAGCTCGCACTACTGTACTTCCATCCTTTTCTCAATAGAACAACTAGAACATTGTTTAGAAATTTTCATAATTTTTTTTGAGAAGTTGCATTATTGTACTCCTAGAATCATCTTTGTGGGAAGCAATAAACTACTGCTATTTCTTTTATGAGTTGAATAATGTACATCTGGTATTTATATCTTTGTACCTCTGATTTTTCATGAATAAATAGTGAATTTATCTTTTTCAGATTGCTTATTACATGTTATTTAAATAACAAGTGTTACATGTATTAATTTATGATCATGCTGCCATTGATATTTTTAAATACATAATCAGAAATTTGCTTTGATACTCTGAATGCGATATGAGTTATACACATTATTTTGATTAACTATTTAATCAAAGTAATCATCTTGAAATATTTTCATTTCCATTGGTGTTTGAGCAATATATATTGTCATTTACTAAGGAAAATCATTATAGATCGCATCTAGGTAAATGTTAAACAATCCCATGTTATAGAGTAAATTAATGCATATGTTTTCCCATTTAATTCATTACTACAAATACATCTATTTCACTTCACTATAAGCATTACACATCCATTCAATAAACTTCATTGGGAAACTAGTTCCATTATCCCCAGTTGGAGCCACTACCTAAATGGAAAAGGAGCTGCCTTAAGGTCCAGACCGGGTGGTTTCCCCCTGTGTTGAAGCCGCGATTTTCGAGGCCTCAACAGGAGGCTAGAGTTCGCTTCTAGCCAGACACCATCATGTAGTTTGGGGATATCATCACAAAACACTGAGCTTGGAACCAATATGTGACCGAGGAGCTTCGAATGGAAGTTGTTGAGCTAGAGTTTTCCCAAACTCAAGCATCATAATGTTGTCTTTTGTTAGGCTGTCAAGTTGTCTCTTTCGTATTTTGTCTTATATGGGTACAAGTGTAAAATGTAATATTATTTTTAATTATGTTGTAAGTGAAATTCCAAGTGTATTGGAATATGAAGAGTCATGATGTAATGTAATGAGTCATTCTGTAAAGAAGTTGAAGAGTCATGAGGGTATTCCAAAGGTCACAAAGGGGAGTTGAAGAGTCACCCCCTCTTGTTATAAATAGAACCTCATAGCTCATGTAATGGGCTTTTAGGAGCCAAGCTTTTGGCTAGTCTTAGGCTTAGAAGGAGCTTGGGAGTATTGAGAAGAGCCTTGGCTTCTCCGTAGCATAGAGAGAGAATACTTCTTTAGAGGAGCAAGTGTTCTTGACTTTAATGTTCCACTATTGGGGTTACTGGTGCACAATGGTGTATGTATGAATGGAAATTTCACTTATAATAAAATCAGAGTCAACACACTTTCATGCATATTTTGTGAATACAATAGGACTATTCTTGTTATATTTACAATGTACATGATTTAACTTACGCTTATGCTAATGAACTATTTCGTTTGCATTTGTATGAATCTTGTTGAATTTGTTTTGTTGTATTAATTCATTGCTTTAACTTGTGGACTATTCCGCATCTTAGATTGTGATGTCATTATGCTCGTGTGTTCCTTTCATGCTACGTACTACTACAGGATTCCAAGGGGCACACTGCCCTTTCCCTTTGTGTGTTGGAACCTTCATGCATCGCACCTAACTTTCTGCAGGGTTACGCACTTGCTCTCACCAAAGTTACCGTACTTCACTTTGCATGTTTTCACAATCAAGGCATAACATTACCACCTACTACTGGCACTCCTCCTCCAAATGGTGTGAGGTCTAGTTGGGACTTCATATCGGGGAGATCCCCTGAATGTTGGAAGCCCCAACACCGTCATCATTTCTGGCACTATAAGGAGGGCCAAATGAAAAGCTGAGCCCTTGAAGCCTGTTTTAAATTTATGCACTCATTTAATGACCTCTCCCCAAATCATAACCCCGGTATGCTTTTCTAGACACACAAATCTGAAAGTGTTGGCAAAAATTATTGTTGACTTGTCAAATTTGAAATTCAATGATGAGGGTGAAACAACCTTATTTGAGCACACCACACATTTTCTTGAGTTTTTCATGAAACACAACATCCACTGTGAGGATGTTAGTTGTAGGTAATTCATTCTCACGTTCAAAGGGCGCGTACAAGAATGATGTAACACATTGGCTAATTACTCCATACACTCATTTGAACACCTTGTCACAGAGTTGTTTCATGCCTTTTATATGTATGCTTGTAAAATTATGTGCATGAAAATTTTGAATTTGTGAAAAGTGCCTGATGAATATGTTTAGGATTTTCACAATCATTTATTCATTTCTGCTTTGAATTTCCAGAAGATTATGTTGATTGGTATTTTTGGTAGATAGATTTATATATCTTCTTCACATTTATGGAAAATCCACACGAGCTTGGATATTTCGAACCTCTCCCAACATACCTTAGTATTAGAGCTTCTAAATCTACGATAGATGAGTATGTTGTTCCAAGTGACCCTCCGACCCCTTCTCATCAAACAACTCTAGTTCCGCAGGTTGAGATGGGAGAAGTTGAAAATTCATCTGCTGATCTACCACCATATTTTCCCACATAAAATACTCAAAATTTCAGCGCAGGTTTGGACTATGAGTCCAATGGTTGTGATGAAGTGTTATATCCTCATCCTCCATCCTTTGGTCCCTTTGATCCTCTAGATTGTGATGTGTTGTGTTCACCTATTCCAAATCTCTCTTTTGATGTTCATGAGGATCAATTTCTAGATGGAGTTGGTGTTGAACAACTAACCTACGATATCTTTTTTGATGAATATGTGTGGGAGTCTAAATCTGAACAAGAATCTACGATGAAGGATAACCTCCTTTCTTTCATACCTCTTCTGCATTATCCTAACATTTTCCACAATTCTGTCATTCCTGTTGAATCTTGAGAAAATTTAGTTTTTGTATATGTTACTACTTTCAATCATTCTCAGAACATGTGGAATGCCAATTTTTCATCTGAATGTGGAAAGGATAAATCTTTTTTTCCTGATCCTCCTAATATCTCATCTTATCTTTCTAGAAATATAGAGGGTGAAATTTCTTGTTCTCCATCATCCCCTCTTTATGATTATTTAGATCATGAGGATCCCTCTATTTGTAATCTTGAACTTTCTGATCGTGGCTGTTGTGATATTTTCATTGATTCATTTGATCACTATTCTGATTTTTCTGTTGTCGATCTTTCCAAGACACCGGTCTTCGATGATCCATATTTTGGTGAACTGGAACTTCCCCAAGTTGTCGAGGCACTTCAGCTCGAGCTGATGGTTATGTCAGGTTCTCGTAGTCTTGAGGTTAGCTCCACTTTCGGTCAGAAATGTGTTCAATATTTCTAGGCTCCCGATCAATCTATTGCACACATTGAAAATCAATCTATTTTACAATTTTTGCATCCTCCATCTGTATCACATGATTCTATCACTCAGTCATTGAAGGAGTCTTACGTGGCGAGCATAATTGCAAAGTGACAATTTTATTCTTTCTTTATGTTCACCCATTTTCGTAGTTCGGAAGTTTTTTCTTGTATGTATTTAGGTCACAGTGTGTCTAAACTCCACAATGCACCCGCAAAATGTCTCTCATGTGCATTTATTTCTTTCCCTTTTAGCGCGTTCTTTCAAACTTTGAACATTTGGGTTTTTATGGCCTTATCTTTTGTTCTTATTGTTATGTTTGTATATCTTTCTTAACTTGCATTCCCTCGCGTACATAGGATAACCAATGTGTCTGTGGCTGCATTGGAAGTATCATTTTACATGAGCCTGGCCTATTCAAAGTTAGGTTAGGAGTAGGAGTAGTTGTTTGATTTTATTATTTGTTTCTTTTGTTTTCTTTCTTTTACTTTCTGCTTCGCACTTTTCTTCTGTTTGTTTTCTTTTCAGTCATATGGTAGCTTCCACATGAAACCATGTTTGGCTTCTCAAACAAGCAGGGTGAAGTACAAGAGGAAGTTGTACTACTATCAGTGCATGGTTATCTATTCATTACCTCTCTTTATGTGAATCTTTAATTCTTTTAGTCGATGATACTCTGATAGAAAATATGTTCCTTTCGGAGAAAGTCACAGTGAAATCATGATGCTTGCACTTTTAACTATTACCACCTACTCTAATCAGTCTTCGATTTTTGGTTAATCCTTGTCAACTAAGTTGAGTAGAGTAAGGAGGGGAGGATAACCTTAACAAGTATGCTAGAGATGTATATAAATATCCTTCTTTGAAGAGAAAACCTCTTCTGTTCTCAATAAGTCGGGATCCCTTTTCCGCACCCATGAAATAAATAAGTGCATATGCACAGTTATTTGAACAAATAAAAATGAAAAAAATGAAAAATGAAATAAAGGAAAAAAGAAGAGAAAGGCTTCTTGCATAGAGAGGTGAAGTAAGAAACTCCGCCAGGGTACTGTCCAAGCTCGCTGGAAGAGGAGCAATGCTTGTGTTCCTAGAGTGACTCTGAATGGGTATTGTCCAGGTTTGTTGGTAGCAGAGCAACACCAGAAATGAAAACTAAGACTTTCACATTTTTTTTTACTTGTGCATCTATATACTCCTCATCCACAATCGAAACAAATTAGTTTGACTTGGCTTGGTATGTGTGCTTTCGATGAAGAGAATGGTAGGGACTATATCTTTAAATCAAGTTAAGTGAAGAAGTTGCAACAATCAATGAATTAAAAAATACTTCTAGAAGAGTTATACCTGTTTTGAATGAGACAAGATCCATACAGAAAGCTGGAGTTCTACCAGTGTGTCAGCAATGTTGTAGCAACTATAACCACCCTCCAAATTTTTTCCCATGCTTTGATTTTGGATCCTTACTACCTGTCTATAGGAGCCAATCTTGCACTGTTTCAGGTATTCATGCTTTGAATGAGACTAATATTTTTCATTTGTGCTTGTTATTACTTGTTTTCAAACTTACTTGATCTTTCTAACTCACAATATGATCTCCTAACTTGGTTTCACAGAATTTATGGGCCTGCCACCAGAAATTGCACAATCCTTGAGGGCAAGCAACCTTGATGATGGGAATTTCACAGTTTAGACTGGTAGCTAGCTTTGAGCTCAGAAAATGCGTAGTCATGGAAGGCAGCCCAACACTAAGCCCATAAACTGCACATTCCCTCATTGAGCTCAGAAACTGCATAGTGCACTGAGTCGAAAAGTTGTCCAGTTCCCTAGAATTGCTTAGTTTTTCCCAACAGTGTGCATGGCAAGTTTCCTTGAAAAAGAAAAAAGAGAAAAAGGCTAAAAATCAAAAGTATCCCTAAAAAACAAGGATCCATTATTAGTATCCCAAAGGATGCGCACTTGCTATTTTTAGAAACTCCCATAGAGTGTCACATTTTCCTTGATTTTAGGCATGCACATCATAAACCTTAATTCAATCAAATCTATGTAATTGATGCCTTTAGAGCTAATTTTAGCATTATATCTTGGAGCTCTAGAATTCCTGAGGAGATTAAGGAACCTTCAGTGTAGTCGTCATTGCTTTTCAAGGTGAGTTTCACTTTTGTCGTCTTTTGCTGTTTTTTTTTTTGTCACTTTTTATCGTTTTGCTTATGTGAGTGTTATTTTACTTATTTATCTTCGTAGTTGATGACATTTCAACTTATTTTGACTTGTAGAAGTGTTTTTCTAAGTTTTCGTTTGCCTTTCACAAGTGTCGCATCAATTTTCTTGTTTTTTCACCGATGGTCGCCGTTGCGGTGACTCTCCTCACATACTTGATTTTCCTTATGTTTGATTAATTTATGTACTTGATCTACATCAATTCATTCATACTTAGTTTTTTACTCAAGCTCACATCATCACTCGCTTCTTCTCATTTTTCAAACTTCCATCGGGCAAATATGCACTTGCTTTGGTCAGATCTTGCCTTGTCCAGCTGGGCATTGTGTAATCCTAAGGCTCAAGCCATAATATTGGCCTCTAGAACTGTGTAGTGCATAGTACAAGATGGCTCAACTGCACACTATGTAGTTCAAGGGCTACACATATCACCTTGGCAACTGAGACTATGCAATGTGCAGTCTCTCCCAGTCTCTGCCTAGATTGGGACTACGTAGTCTCAAGCCTCAGGCTTCATCCTTGGTTGCTGGGACTGTGCAATGGGAAATTCCCATAGTCATCTAGTCTCCCTTGTTGATAAAAATTATGCAATCCTTCTCTCCAGTTGCTCGACTTGCTGCTGATTACACTTTGAAAGTAGATTTGCTGAAGCTAATGCTTGCTTGCCATGAGTGTCCTTTTTGTCCAACAGGTACCACATTTGTGAAGCACTTTCTCCCAGCAATCATTGTTACCATGGCACCAAATATAGCTGCTTCAAAAGAGACAACTGAAAGCAGTACTGGGGAAGAAGTTTAGCAAACATCAATAGACTTTCCAGTGTATGCAAACACTCAGCTGTTTATAGAAAAGGGATCAACACTAACATGGCATCTAGTTAATGAATCTATTTCAGTAAAGAGCCTTGAGACAAATCTAGAGGACTAACGGGTTGATCTCAGTATCTGACAGTCAGGACTACACAAGTTTGCATGCAGATATCAACCCTTCCCACGTGTAGATGTCATCATCTAGATAGTCTCACACAATGATGAGAAGACCATGACATTGAGCAGTGCCAGTGGAAAAAAGGTTGCTACCTTTTGGGCAGAAGATTATCAACTCATGTATCGCTTGCCCGAGCTAGTCAAGCTCATGGACTCATTCTTTTATGCCACCAACAACTATGTGAACACAAGACGTTTTCAAAGGATGGGTGAAAGAGAAATCAAAGTTTCGACAGACACCCACCCATTTATAGAAGACAAAGTCCCTCAGGAAGGCCTACCAACTCTTGGTTATCTTAGCTTGCAGGATCCATGGTCAGCAGAGCACAGAGACCTTTCCTAAAGGGTGGGTAGTCTTATTGAACCAAGTTGTGAATGAGGGGAAATCATTCAACTAGTCAGATCTATTGGCCCAACCGTTGAGAGCCCACGTAGCACATGCCTGGAGTCCTCCTGAGGGTGAGAGAGCAAGGTTCTATATGTTTGCATATTTACTGGATGCAATCTATGCACAACAATAGCTCCCTAGTGTTAATTGGACATGGACACCACAAGAAATTAACATGCATATATATTGCAGGATACTTTCGGATAGTCATCGAGTAGTAATGAAACAACTAACTGGCCACTTGATCATCCCACTTTACAAGCTTATCTTTGAAGAAGATATGCCTTGCATGTCACGAGGAGAAATGGAGGCGATAACAGACATGACTGATTGGTATACCTCACCAGGTGGCACCTTCCCTAGAGTGTTCGACTGAGAGAAGCCTTCACATGTTTTACTAAGGTATGCCAATGACACGCTTGTCATTTAAAAAGTGTCATACCATCTCGCCATAGGGTTGTGAGTAGCTTTGCACAGGAAGAAGAAAGCACCATGGCCCACTCTTCCTTTGCAAATTGAATTATACGAGATAAATAATTTGAAAGTCATGGATATCGAGGGAAAGGAAATATTGAAGTTTGCATTCGGTACTCGAGACTTTAATTCATATGATCCCCGTGGTATTTTTAGAGACCACTGTGCAAGAATTTACTTTTAGTGGATCAACGAGGTATTTCATTTGCCATGGGAGGATCCATGGAGGAACAGCCACAATGCCTATAGAATTTGTGAGATGGTCAATTTAGTAGGGAATTCACAAGCTACTCCACAGATGACAACAATTCTGGAAGAAACAATAGTAGAAGGCAACAATCCCATGCAGGACAAGTGAAAGAGAAATATTGCTGAAAATCTAGAGGGAGAGCAAAGTTGCAAGATGAAAGTAGATCCTATTATCATGAAAGAAGCTTTAGCAGCAAAATAAAAGAGGAAGCAGAAGATACAAAGCACAAATAAGAGGAAAAGAGAAAAACAGAGGTTGAAAGAAGCAAAACTGAGGTTGCATGAAGCAGAACAAAAGTCGATGGAAGAATAGGAATTGAGGAGCAGAGAAAAACAAGAGAAGAAGCAAGAGGAAAAACAAAGGAAATGCACAATGACAGAAGAAATAATGTTGATACAAGTTGAAGAGCAGGAACATAACCAACCAACAGTTGAGGAGGAAGGTGAACAAATGTAGGATCAAGAGCTTGCTCAACAGATTGAGAACTTGATTGAAGTGAAAAACATGGAGATGCAATAGGAGTTGCAGAATGAAGATGTTTATCTGATGCCATGTGCATGACAAGTATCCATTTAGTCTCCTCCACCTCCAACAACAGATCCAACCCCGAGCGAGGAAGGGGATGTTGTTCCTCTTGATGATGATTTGGTAATGGATGTGTACAATCTGCCATTTGATGAGTTCTGAAATAAGATTGTACAAGCAAGGAGAAAGAATTTATAGGATGATCACCCATCACCTACATTCATTAGAGAAAGGGTGATAGTGGAAGACACCAAGAAGAATCCAAATGCCATTGCCGAATCCAAGTTGGCCTTTGCAGGAGCAACGAGATAAAACATTCAATATTTGATGGTCGAGAATGAGATATTGGCATAGGACTTGTAGGATGCCAGGCAAGAGGTAGAATAACTCTGCACAACAACACAAAGTGCAGTTTCCACGCAGGTTTACTTGGATGAGATGAGAGCAACGATACTTGCTGAAGTATCAACACTTGGAGAAACCATGCAGAAACTCTATGAGGGGTTTGTCACTATATATAAAGCAATTTTCCGTTTGCATGGCCTAAAACAAAAAAGAAAATATTTTGTTAAGACACTCAAGAACATATAAGTTTCCATTACCTATGTGCAAGAATCGACAATGTGATACAAAGAGGCATCACTTGACTTAGTGAAGAAAATGAAGCCATAGGCAGAGCTAGAGAGAGCGAGAGTTCGAATGTTGATTCATAATAACAAGAAGCTTGCCTCATTTGTTGGTATAATTCATGCCTCATATGTACAATTTTTTAGTAGTTGGGATGTCTTAGTGAAAACACACAAGATCAGATCAGTCGATTCACTCACCAAAGCCAAACCCAAGAACCAAGTCCAGCAAGAGATCGAAGAGTACTTGGAGTAGCTAAGATAGATTGCCACCAATGAAGATTTGGAGTTGAACAAACAAAACATGTTGAAATACATCGATGGTCCTATCAAAATTAGAACAATGTTGCTCATGCTTCATAATGCAATTTAAATTGGTTCCAAGACATTGTATCCAGATGCCATGGAGACTAGAGTCTGCTTCCAACCAGAAACCATCACACAGTATTGAGATTCGTGCCAATATGTAACCAAGAAGCATCAAGTGGAAGTTGCTGAGCTAGAGCTTTCCAAAACTCAAGCATCATAGTGTTTTGTTTTGTTAGGGTGTCAAGTTGTCTCAACCCTATTTTGTCTCATATGGGTACAATGTAAAATTTAATATTATTTGTAGTTATGTTGTAAGTGAAATTCCAAGTGTCAATATTGGAATATGAAGAGTCATGATGTAATGTAATGAGTCATTTTGTAAAGAAGTTTAAGATTCACGAGGGTAGTCCAAAGGTCACAAAGGGGAGTTGAAGAGTCACCCCCTCTTGTTATAAATAAAACATCATAACTCATGTAACAAGCTTTTGGGAGACAAGCTTTTGGCTAGGCTTAGGCTTAGAAGGAACTTGGGAGTATTGTGAAGAGCCTTGGCTTCTCCAGAGCGTAGTGTGAGCATAATTCTTTGGAGGAGCAAGTGTTATTGAACGGAACTTTCACTTATAATAAAATCAGAGTTGACACACTTTCATTCATATGTTGTGAATATAGTAAGAATATTCTTGTTGTATTTGGAATGTATGTTATTTAAGTTACGATTATGCTTATGAACGATTTTGTTTGCATTTGTATGAATATTTTTGAATGTGTGTTGTTGTATTAGTTCATCACTTTAACTTGTGGAATATTCCACATCTTATCTTGTGATGTCATTATGATTATGTGTTCATTTCAAGATGTGTACTATTACCAGATTCCAAGGGGCGCACTTCCTTTTCCCTTCGTGTTTTGGAACCTTCGTGCATCACACTTGACTTTTTGCAGGGTCACACACTTGCTCTCACCAAATTTACTGTACTTCACTTTGCACATTTTTTCAGTCAAGGAATAACATTACCACCCATTCCTGGGACTCCTTTTCCAAATGGTGTGAGGTCTAGTTGGGACTTCATATCGAGGAGATCCCCTGAATGTTGGCAGGTCCAGCACCGTCAACACTTGTACAAAAGACTGCAAACAAGGAGAATTTGGGAGCACAGTGTAAAGGAAACTTAATTGCTTGTAGATGAGCTCAAATTGTTGATCTTTACTCAAGACCTCTTCTTCTATTTGTAGCATAGTTGTGGTCACATCTTTTGAAATTATTGGGAAAAGAGATTCAAAGAAGAATTGAGAGGAAGGTCTTAAGTTATATTCACTTTACAAAGGCTACGATGCTTTTGCCAATCATGGACATGCACTGAAATATGTGTTTAGGTCGTTTGTTGAAAGTGAGTCAACAGTTCCAACCCTATGTCATGAAGAACTGGGAACTAGAAGAAGGTGAGGATATATCTAGCTAAGGATTCAAAAATTCCATGGGAACGTGCAGTCTCACTTACATACCATTTCGCAACATGACTTGTGAGGGTGCATTGAAATAGTCTTAGAAAAATTGAGTCCTCTATGATGTTGTTGGATGAGTACCATAAATGGAAGGTCATAATTTGGTTGGTTGGATCCTCCCCATGATTTCCTTCAAACATAGGGATATCTGAAGATAATTTGTTTGGCATAGAGGGCCATTGCTAATTGTGAGAAATGGGATCACTTGTAAGTTTCGTTAAATATGGGAGACTTAATGATGCTAAGAATGGGATTATTTTGGTATTTTCCTTGTTATAATTACCTTATAACAAGATGTTAAAAGGGGTCCCTTGGGGAATGTGTGGGTAGGGGTACCTAGTGGGGTAGCGTTTGGGCTCCCCTGAGGGGTGGTGAAAGGGGCACCTTGAGGGGGAGTGGACCCTAAAAAGGTTGCACCAAGAAAGAAAATGCTAATCAAGGTGGATGGATGTTGCATCCTAGGTCGAAATGGTGAGAGGCCAGTGATGATCCCCAATATTGCAGCAAGAATGTTGTAACTCCTAAGGCTATCGACTTAAATTATCAACCTAGGGTTCATACAAACTTAAGAGGGGCCGACACTGTATGTGCAACAAACACCTTCCCCTTCCAAGTATGATTCCCTTTGATGCAAGTGAAAGAAGGAAATGAAATAAATTCATATGAGAAAATATATTAGGTAATACGCCAATCCTAAGTTGCAAAAGGTAAATAACAATAAGCAAATCTATTCTACTTGGAAAGTAAATGGCATGAAAGAAATCTATTCTATTTGAAAAAAGGTAAAGCATAATAAAAACTAAGAAAATTTAATCTATCTTTCTAGAAAATAAATGGCATTAAAGGAAATCTATTCTATTTTGTAGGAAATAAAAGTCCTAGATTAATTTTTCAAGACGGAAAGCATACTTTGCTTGAAGTAAATTGCAGAAAGGAAATCTAGACTAATTGCAGAAATCAACATTCAAGAAACAAGAAATGTAAGAGCTAAATGGCAACCTAACCAAGCCTCAACTCAACCAAAGTAGCCTAGGAGCATTCATATGCTATAAATATACTTCTATAATGAATTTGGAGTGAATTTGGGCAAGGAAGATCTTGAAAACACATTGCTACATGACTGCTACAAGATTTCTATAATAGTGACAGGATTGCTACAGGAGTTTTACTCCTCGAGATAACTTGTCGAATTCACAAAAAATTAGATGAAAATGAGATGGTACAATTTTCTTTATGAATTAGGATGTCCTAGAACTCCATTCCAAGTGGAATCACTAAAAAATAACCCTGTTAACATGCGCTAAAAAATAGCAGAAAATTACTATTAAAACTGAAAATTCAAGAATTAGTGAGCTAGTTAACCTATCAAATGCTTAAACTGATCAAGTGAAAACGCTATGGGGAAAATTTTGCTATTAACTTGAATGTTTTTATGATTCAACACAAGTGGAATAAACTCAAATGAAACTCGTCAACACGTTCTAAAAAATAACAGAAAATTACTACTATTTTGCTACAAGAGACTTCCATAAATTCTAGATTTGTGAACTAGTAAACCAATCCAAGTAGCTCAATGATGAATATGAATTTTAAAAGCTTTTATAAGGATGCATAATTCTTGTGACTCTGTAAATAAACTGTAAAAAAATTCACTTTAATCATTTAAGCAATGTAACCTACAACAAAAGAGGCATGAACACTAAATGCAGAAATAAGAGATGCGAGTGACAAAGACATTCAAAGAAAATAAATACATTGTATAAGAGGTCTCTAAGGCTCTTGGGATGGCCAAGCCCAAGGATACTCATAGTATTATGTAGAAAACAAAGCTTTAGAAGCTAAAAATGGCACCAAACTTCATTATTTGAATCAATCCAAGTACATCCCTGCTAGAAATGAAAGTGGAGATGCTAAATAACACTTTTTATCCACAAGAAGACTAAGAAATACATGCCCCTAGAGGAAATTTTTAATTGGTACTTATAAAAAGTGATGAGGAAGCATTCTCCTTGAAAGGAGGTATTTTTCCCCTCCAAAATCCTAAAAAAAGTGGATCTCGTTCCCAACACTAGGAATCTGCGTTAAATGAAAAGTAGGACATTTCTATATTTTCTTAATCAATGGAGCTCCAAAATTTGTGCAATAATTTCATAATATATTATTCATTTGTTATCCAATATTGGCCCATTGTCTAGCCAGGAGAGATTCCCTAGATTATCTCATCCTCAAAGTCTTCATAATCTACCCAATATTCTCACAATATTATACAGAAATAAATAATATTAGGCACATAATAGAAAATATCTCTAAACCTTCCTAAGAAAATATTAAAGCTAATATATCATTATTAAGTGTATAAGGAGATATTTAATATAGCCTTTATGTGCCTAAGAAATGTTAGATGGGCCTTAATTTGTGTCTAATTTGGAAGCCCATCATAACCTCGTACTGAAACTGTTGCTCATCCTCTGAGAAACCTATCCATCTTATTGCCCTGCTGTATGTCCTTGATTTCCAGTCTGTAGGAGTTTCCAGTGACTTGCAGGAGTTGGTACACTCATCCACATCCACTTTGTCATTACTATCCTCCTCTTGGACACTTCATACTCCTCTTAAGCTCTGCCACCGAGATCATCTTTTTAGGGTTAATGGAGGACATCATGGGCATGAATTTTTGTGCAATATGGGACTCTGAGGGGTGCTAAGCTTTGAAAAATGACTCACACATCCTTCATGCACCCTCATCCACCTTCCTCTACCTTCATAACTCCTTCCTTGCCATCAGAAATATCTTGGACCCACTCCTATAGTAAAACATAGTTTCCTGTAGAAGTTATGTTCCTTCTTGTAGCAACTTTGTTTTCTCATGTAGCATATTTGTTTGCACCCTTGCCATTTCCTCTTAATATTTCCTTGATTCCCAAGTCTCTCAGTGGTTGTCATGGGCAAAATTTTCCTTCCTATAGCACTATTTTAGCTTCCTGTAACAGTTATGTCCCTTCCTGTAGCAACTATGTTCTTCCTGTAGCACTACTGGTACTCTTTATCATTGTTGGTACTCCTATAACACTTGTTGTACTCCTGTAGCAACCAGATTGAATCCTGTAGCAGTTATTATTTGCATGCCAAGAGGTGGTGGGTCCACCTTTTTATTCTTTTATTTTTTTATTATTAATTTTTTTCATTATTTTTCTTTTTAATTTTGTTTTTTTCTCTTTTTTACATTGCATGCAAAATAAACTCAAAGTGCTTTGAGTTAACCGAGTTGGCCCCCAACTAATTTTTGAAATCCATGATAACATCCCACTTTCTTAAGTCTTTTTTCACTTTTGTCTCATCTATGTCCCACATGTGTGGTTGTCCTTTGGAGAGAAGTTAAGTGACTTGCTAGATAAGACTGAGGCTTCCTGCTATTAACTTTGGTTATAAAATTCTCACACTTTTAATGTTTTCTCAAGCTAGAATATGTTCGAAGGGGGAGGTTAGAGAGTTGCATACTTGTGCCTTACCATGAATTTTTTTGTGCAGGATGGTGTTGTAGTTGTGGAGGCTTCCTTTGATGATCTTGAAGTTGCATGTGATAATCTATTGGAGATCCTCTAGGTTTTATTGTTGTTGTTGTTACCCTACTCAAATTCTCTTGATGTGAGTGTTGTGGCTGATTATATGTAATTTCTAAATAGAGGTAAGGTTGTTGTGCATGTCTTATGCAATTTATTAAGAAATATATATATGTTTTATGTTCTCTTGTTGACTGATGCTTAATGATGCAGATGCTCTTTGGATCAGATGTTGTTATTTACCGAGTGATCAAGAATCTTATAGTAGATAACATAATTTCTTGTAGTTGCTTGAGGATCAAAGATATCATCTCCAAATCCTCCATGGTGGCTAACTTCTGGATCTAGTGCTGTACCTATGGTCTAGCAGGGGATATGCAAACTGCTACAGGACTGTGTCTCTTCCTGTAGTAGTCACATAGACCCTGCTAATATCACAATTTATTTCAGGTATTTCCTTTAAAATAAATTATAGTTCATGAGTAATCTATTGACAAGGACCAAAGGCCTTTTCTGTGGTAGAAGAGATGAAAGAAGGGGTGAAAAGTGGTGTTTTTGATTGACATAGGTGGAAATGAAAGTGGATAAGAGGTCAAGTTGTGTGGAAAATGAATGATGAGGCTATGGAGGACCCATCCTCTTTTTACTAGATGAAAAACATAAGATCTGAACCATTTTTCTATGCCGATCACAATCCTGTAGCAATTCTGGATAGTCTTGTAGCACTACAAGACAATCTTGTAGCAAACTTGTTTTATCTATATCTCTCAAATGGTAGATTGGATTTACATGAATTTTTTTGAGCATGTTTTCATCATCCTTATGCATCTCCCTATAAAACATATTGGCCAATGGAATCACAACTATCAAGAAAATTAAAAATAGTTGTAGGTGATGGAGGTCAATTTCTCGAAAAGGGTGCACTAGAATTTGCTGAAATTTCTTGAGCATGTTCCCATCATGCATATGCATCTCCCCATGAAACAACTCGACCGATGGATGCATGGTTTTCTATATATGGTAAAAACAATTTCTACCCTATGTATTTTGATAGTCCTGTAGCAAAACAAAACCTTCTTGTAGCACTTTAGGATAGCGAGGAAAATGAATGGGAAAGGCTTGGGAATGATGGGTGGATGTTAGAAATGAATGAGGATGATGGATTGACATGTCCTTAGTCCTTCTTGAGCAGTTTTCACAGAATGTAAGAAACCCAAGGTTGATTTTTTTTGACCTTTTGCTTGCCTCGTTGCTCATTTCTTTCTTTTTCTCTTTTTGTGGAGCTGACCTGTTTCTTTTCGTTACGCAGGTGGAGGAGTACCTGCATGCAAACAAATACATGTAAATGGAAAAACAAATCTTTTTTATTGCATATTTTTTCCTTTTTTCCCTCTTTTTTCCTTTTTTTTCCTTTAGGCCTACTAATTGCCTCAATGAGGTTTTCAACTAGTAGGTCTGCCTAGGCATCTCAAGGAGGCTTTCTCCTAGGATATATATATTTTTCTATTTTTATTTCCAACTCACTGACTAGTTCAAGGAGGTTTTCAATTAGTGAGCCAATCTCAGACGTCTTAAAAGAGGTTTTCACCCGAGTTCTTATTATTTTCCTCATATTTTTCTCTTTTTCCATTTTTTTTTTCTATCCTACTCTACTTGAAAAAAAACAAAATCTCTTTCAAGTGTAGGAATACTTCCAATGGATCCATGTGAATAACAAGATAATAGATAAACTCATGTGTAGGCTCAAAACATATGCTTTGACATGTACCTGAATATTAGAGACCAAATGCTTTGACTTTGATGATATCAAGCATTGTTGAAGAAGAGAGTGATGCTCCATCTTGTTGATTTTTTGGAACCAAACCTCAATATAGCTTTGATGCCCTTGGTTCTCTTGCTCATCTAGATCATTCTTCATGTATTCTTTTTCTATGCCATTCAAATCTTGTTGTCGATTCGCCTTTCGAACACATAAAGGATTTTATGATAAGCATTGTAGAAATGATTCAATCTAAGGCTCTAATGACTTATCTCCATCAAATGTGGTCCATGATTATTTAGTCTCCTCTGGATATTGTTATTTTGGATGTTGTTCTTCAACATGAGAGGGATAATTTCTTCTTTGCAATACTCTTTCTAATCCAAGATGAATATCATTTGGATCAAGAGGATTTGTTTGGATATTTTGCATCTCAACATTGTAAGTGGGCTAAGTTACTTATTTCTTGGTTTTGGAAATGGTTGTGCAAGTAGTTGAGTGGGAGTGGGTCTTTGAAATGGTTGTGATTGAGGTGAGGTTTTAGGTGGATACCAAGGTTGAAATTTTTCATTACAACTTGTATTGAAAGAGGAGGGGTAGGTCATATCTTGTTGATATGAGTTGACAAAGTAGGTCTGCTCCATGCCTCCTAATTTTTTTTGCCACATCTTCTTTTACCCACACATGATAAAGTGGGGGGGTTTTGTGGTGTTGAAATATTTTTTTTGTTTTAAATGAGAATGTTAATGCAATGCAATGAAAGATACCTAATGGAAATTTTTGTTTCAGCATAAAAGAAAGAGGGAAACCCTCCAAGAACAAGAAAGTACTTGCTTTGAAACCCTCCCAGTCAATAGTGCGAAAAATTGATGAGCCCTAGTATTTAAACATGAATGTTGCAAGTCTTGAGGCTATCGACTTAAATTATCAACCTGAGGTTTGTACAAACTTAAGAGGGGCTGACACTGTATGTGCAACATACACCTTCCTCTTCCTAGTCTGATTCCCTATAATGCAAGTGAAAGAAGGAAATTAAACAACTTCAAATGAGCAAATATCTTAGGTAAGCCACCAATCCTAAGTTGCAAAAGGTAAATAACAATAAGAAAATCTATTCTACTTGGAAAGTAAATGACATGAAAGAAATATATTCTATTTGCAAAAAATTAAAGCATAATGAAAACTAAGGAAATATATATTACTTTCGCAAGAAGGAAAGCACGCTTTGCTTGAAGTAAATTGCAGAAAGGAAATCTAGGTTGATTTTAGAAATCAACATTCAAGAAGCAAGCAATGTAAGAGCTAAATGGTGACCTAACCAAGCTTCAACTCTACCAAAGTGTCCTCATACCATTCATAGGCTATAAATATACTTATATAATGAATTTGGAGTGAATTTGGACAAGGAAGATCTTGAAAACACATTGTTACAAGACTGCTACAGGATTGCTACAAGAGTGATAGAATTTCTATAAGAGTGCTACTCCTCGAGATAACTTGCTGAATGCCCAAGAAAATAATATTCAAATTATATGTGACAATTTTTTTTATGAATTAGGATGTATTAGAACTCCATTACAAGTGGAATCACTCAAAAGTACCCCTATTAACATGCACTAAAAAATAACAGAAAATTACTACTCTAAAAACAGAAAATTCAAGAATTAGTGAGCTCGTTAACTTATCAAGTGCCTAACCTGATCAAGTGAAAATTCTATGGGGTGATTTTTTTTATTAACTTGAATTTTTTTGTGACTCAAAAAAAGTGGAATAAACTCAAATGAAGCTCATTAACACGTTCTAAAAAATAGCAGAAAATTACTACTATTTTGCTACAAGAGACTTCCAGAAATTCTAGATTTGTGAATTAGTAAACCAATCCAAGTAGCTCAATGATGAATATGACTTTTCAAAGTTGTTCTAAGAATTAATCATGACTCTGTAAATAACTTGCAAAACAACTCACTTCAATCATTTAACCAATGTAACCTACAGTTAAAGAGGCATGAACACTAAATGGAGAAATAAGAGATGTGAGTAAAAAGGACATTCAAAGAAAATAAGTAAATTGTACAAGAGGGATCTGGGGCTCTTGGGATGGCCAAGACCAAGGATACCTAGATTCCAATGAAGGAAATGAAGCTTCAAAAGCTAAAATTGGCACCAAACTTCATTATTTGAAACAATCCAAGTACATCCCTGCTAGAAATGAAAATGGAGATTGTAAATAACAAGTTTTCTCCACAAGAAGTCTAAGAAATACATGCCCCTAGAGGAAAATTTGAATTGGAACTTATAGTAGGGAGAAAGTCCCTAGATTATCTCATCCTTCAACTCTTCATAATCTACCCAATATTTTGTAGTAGCAGCTACAAGCCCCCTCCAAATTTTTTCCTATGCCTCGTTTTGGAGCCTCCCTCCTTAAATCACACTAGCTCATCTTACGCTGACCCAAGTACTTGTGCTTTAATTGAGTTTTATCTTATTCTTACATCTTGTGTTTTGAAAGTTGCTTTTCTATCTAACCTGTAAGCCAATCTCTTCACTTGGTTTCAACCCAGTTCGAGGCCTAATTGCACAATCCTTAAGGGAAATAAGCCTTCAGTCTAGGAATTGCACAGTCAATGCCCGCAATGAGTCTTCAACTCCAAAATTGTGTAGAGCTAGCTGAAAGCTTGCCTTCAGTTGAGAAATTGTGTAGAGCATGAGAGGCAACATGAGCCACTCAGCCCAGGAATTGCGCAGAAGCTTTCCCTCAACAACTGCTTGATGCATGAGATAATGAGTTGTCCAGTTTCCCCGGGAACTATGCAATATATCTGTGCATGCATGACCAATTTTTATCGAAAAAGAAAAAAAATAGAAAAATAAAAAAAGCATCCCTAAAAAATAGGGATCTATTTTTAGGACTCAGAGTTACACTTGAGTTATTTTGGGAAACTGTCGCCATGTGACGTTTTTTCCTAGATTTTTGGCCTTCACATCATAAACCTTAAATCAACGAAATATATTTAATGGACGCCACCAAAGCTCATTTTCACATTCGATCTTGGAGCTCTAGAATTTCCAAGGAGATCTAAGAACCTTCGACATAGTTGTCGCAAATTTTCTGGGTAAGTCTTGCTTTTGTAGTCTTTCACTATTTTTTTTGTCGCTTTTGTTTGCTTGGATTTTGAGAGTGTTGTTTTACCCGTTTTATTGAATGAACATTGGCATTTTGATTTTTTTTAGATTATAGAAGTGTTGTTTTAAGTTTTTCATTTCCTTTCCCAAGTGTCGCATGCATAACCCAGTTTTTCCACTAACGGTTGTCGTTACAGTAACTATCTCCACATGCTTCATTGTCCTTCAGTTTGATTGATTCCTGCACTTGTTTTTTTTGCATGCATCTTCATTCACTCAGACCTGCACCCACCTTCACTTCTACTTTCAGATCTGCTCATTTGCATGTTGCCCTTTGGAAGATATTGGCTTCATTGGCCTGAATCTAACTCTTCTCGGCATGCACTGCGCATTTATGGATCTCAAGGATTTGCCTTGGGTCCAGGAATTGCATAGGTTTCCAAGGCTTGGCTCCAACTATGCACTGCATAGTTCTAGGAGCTGGTCCTGAGCCTTGGTCACTGGGATTGCGCAATGCGCAGTCCCAACTGGCCTGATCCTGATTGAACTATGCATTGTGCAATTCTAGTCAGCATCAACTCCCCATTGGCAGCTGGGTCTGTGCAATGCGCATAACCAACTGGCAGTCAGTGACCTCTGAGAGCCAGTATTGTGAAATTCTTTTCAGAATTTGTCCAGTTTGTTTTTTGGTCTATTCTTGAAGTGATTTTGGTTTCACGCTAATATTGCATGCCATGAGTGTCCTCTCTGTCTCCAAGTCCATTAGTTGTTGAGAAAATCTTGGACAATTACAGGTAACATGGATTCCAAGAGGGATGCATCAAAGGATACTATTGAAAGTAGCACTGGGGATGTAGTTGAGCAGGTGTCAGTGAGTTTACCATTCTATACAGACATTCAACTGTTCATTGAGAAGGGCATGAAGTTAACATGGCAGGAAATCAAGGATATCTTTGCAGGAGACTTCAAGGAAGATCTAGAAGATTGGCAGGGGTGTGTTAATATCCACTGGACAGGCTTACGAAAGGTTGCATGAAGGTACCCCGCATTCGCATGTGCAAATAGCATCCACTCGATTGTCTCACACATAGATCCCGAGACTATGACATTGTGCAATGCCAGTGGAACATAACTTGCTACCTTCAGGATGCAAAATTATCATTAGAGGTATCACTTACCTTAGCCAGTGAACCGTATGGATGAACTTTTCTATGCCACCCACATCTATGTAAACACCATGGATATTATAAAGCACTTGGTGAAGGAGCCGTCAAAGTTAAGATCCACGCCCAATCATGTTTACAAGAAAAAGTCACTCAGAAAGGTCTACCAGTTCTTGATCATCTTCGCATGCAAATTGTACGGTCAAGAGAGCACAAAGACCTTTCCATAGAATTGGGTGGTTGTCTTTAACAAGTTGGTGAGTGATGGAAAACCATTTAACTTGTCAGATATGTTGGCTCATCAGTTTAAATTCCATGTGACTAATGCCCAAAATATGCCCAAGGATGAGCAAATGAGATTCTACATGTTTGCATATTTACTTGATGCAATCTGTGCCCAACATCAGTTTCCTGGGATGGGTTGGATGTGGACACCACATGAGCATGTCACCAATATTTATTGCAAGTTTCTTTCTGAGTGTAGCTACCGAGAATTTATGGCGAGGCTAGTTGACCATTTCATCACCTCGGTGTATAAGTTTATCTTTGAGCAGGATCCACCTTGCATGTCCTAAGAAGTGATGGAGGCATTAATTAACATTGCAGATTGGTATGCCTCACCTGATGGCACCTTCATTAGGATGTTTGGCAGAGAAAAGCCTCCGCATGTTCTACCAAGGTTTTCCACGGACAAGTTGGTCATGCAAGAGGTCGCATATCACAACTCCACAAGGTTATCAGCAGGGATGCATAGGAGGAACAAGGCACCATGGCTTGATCTTCCTTTGGATTGGATTATATGAGATTAAGAGCTTGAAAGATGCAGATGCCAAAGCCAAGGAGATAACAAAGTATGAGTTTGGCACCAAGGATTACAATATGTATGATCCCCATGAGATTTACAAGAACCACTGTGTGAGAGTGTATTATCCATGGATCCATGGGGCATGTCATTGGGCAGAGGAGGATGTTTGGAGGTATTGTTACAACCACTCCAAGCTCAATTAACCAGTCAGCATAGAAAGAAAATGGAAAGATGCTTTGCAAGTAGCAACATTGCATGAAGAAATAACAACAATAGCAATAAGTAGCAAACTAATGTAGGATAAGGTTAAGAGGAATATTTATGAGAACCCAGAGGTTGAGAAAAGCTACAAGTTCAGAGAAGATCCTCCCATTGAGAAAAGAACTTTGGTAGTGGAGGCAAAGAGGAAACATTGCATAAAGAGAGTAGAACGAAGGAAGAGGAGAAGTAAAGGTTAGAGGAAGTAGAAAGGAAGTTATGAGGAAATAGAGAAGAAGTTGAAAGAGGAACATGAGATAAGAAGGAAAGAGAGGGAAGAGAAGCAAAAACAAGAACAAGGGGAAGGAAAAGGCGTGATCATAGAGAAAACTACACCCATATAGTTTGAGGAGTCAGAACAACTAGCAGATGAAGTAGAGGGTGAATAGATGCAGGATCAAGAGCTTGCTCAACAGATTAAGCACATGTTTGAAGCAACGGACATGGAGTTAGGATAGGAGCTACAAGACCAAGATACCAACCTCATGCCAAGAGCATCCGAGGTCACCCGCAGTCTCCACCACCTCCAGTATTAGAACTAGTCTCGAGCGAGCAAGGAGAGGTTGTTCTCCTTGATGATGATCTAGTGATGGATGTGTAGAATCTGTCATTTGATGAGCTGCAACAGAGGATTGTATAGGAGAAAAGAAAGCATTTCCCAGATGATCACGTGTCACCTGCATTTATGAAGGAAAGGGTGATAGTGCCAAATGTCAGAAAACATCCAGTTGCCATGGCTGATGCCACTATGGCTTATATAGGTGCCACAAGCTCAAATTTCAAGTTCATGTTAGCAGAGAATGAACAAATGGCTAAGAACTTGCAAGCTGTTGGCTTATTGGGGCCTGACCCAGGTTCGGAAGAGTTATTAGCCAAACAAATCCCACACTACTAGTCCTTTCGGCAACAGTCTGCAGAGTGTGGGTTGAAGTCTCACCCGAGGTAGCAGGGGAGGGTGCTGGAACCGAGTTTCCACACCCTTGGGATGTCTATATGTGTTCTAAGGGATCACGAATTGATCTGCGCCCTCACGCCACTCTGCACTACTGTTCGATTTCCGTGCAGGTCCGCACCTCAACGATTCTTCATTATTATTATTACTGAGTGTATTATAGATCAGATCTAATTCTTAGGGTCTTTAAGCAAACATTTAATAGTAATAACCAGTGCGCACAATCATACAAAAGCATAAATTCTGAACATAAGCATATAAATCATAACAGATGCATAAACCTGAAGAAAGCTAGATCCACAATATTTTGGAATCAACTTATCTTTATTAATGTCCTTGCTTCAGTACAATCCACTTCTTAACCTGTGCACTTAGCTGCAGGGGTCCACACACACAACTGTGGACTCTACTAGGCCTCCGCGCACACAGCTGCGGAGCCTCTATCTATCTACTAACCCTTACAACCTGTACTTACAGACTTAGAGAAACTATTGCTTTATCAAACCCATAATACCTTCGATATTCCCCAAAAAGCTACCTCTACCCATAGAGCCTCGCTGTATTTATACATTCCCATCTGCGGACCATGGGCAGGCCGACTCACTTCCTATTATTTTATATTGTTTTTGGGCGGACAACCCTTTGACTCGATCTATTACATTTCGCACTCCACACATTTCGTGGAGCTGTTACAATACAATTACCTTAACTTATAGTCTTAAGCCCCAAAACCATTACGCGGGGCCTCTTCTACCCAACAGGCCCCCAACACAATCATCGTGACTTGTCCCGAGTCACTTGTCAGTGTGGCGATACGCGCTGCCATGGATTTGCGGTCCACCATCCTTGTGAGTGACGCCCTACATTTTGCTGCTCCCTATTTGTCTCCTGCAACTCTTCTTTAAGCTCCTGCTCCATTGCCTTTACTAATTCATGCAACTGATGATGCTCATTCTACTCTGCTCGGTTAACACAGAGCACCCCCTCATAGGATTTTAGCTCAAGCTGGGGTGCCACATACTGGAACTCTTCGTGCCAACGCAATAATTCTCCAATTTCTGGTCTACTATACGCACTGTTTGCTGCAGCTTGTGTTGCAATTTTGCAAGAAAAATGTTGCTATCCGCAGATCCCAATCTTCAAGTTGTATCAGAGACCAACTATTAACTGTAATTCCATCATTTGTCTCCATATTCACAATTTTTCCCGTATCTTTTATGGGTCACCGGCCAGCCCATGGGCTAGGCGGCGAAATCTGGACTAGTTTTGCTTCGTGTTTAAGAATTTCCGGTACATCCCCTACCATCGGTACTGAACTCTGCGCGGCGCTCGCGATCGTTGACACCACCCTATCCAGAAAGTCCTGCATCTCCATTAGAATTATTACAACCCCAGGGCTTACTCCTTTAGCATCAACGATGAACAATTCCATACCAATGGAAAGGCACAATAGCTTACTTCTCTTAGAACCTAGATCATTCGGCGGATGCCCCCCTATGATTTATAATCGGTTTGAAATTAAAATTCGGCCATTCCCTCCTTTTTTGGCACCATAACGTTAATCCTGCGACAGATCGTTCTGGATCTGGCTCGTACCTCATTGCTTAATTGCCTGCCGCCCACTTCTTTTCGCCATAACTTAGAAATCTTCTCATGAACAATGATAGCAATGATCACCTCTCTACTTGTCCACGCAGCAGCACATCCCCTTATGCGCAACCGTGACCCTTGTGACATACCAATTTTACGCGTACCCTTGTTTTCGCGCAGCTCCCCCACAGACTGCTTTAATGTCCCACACTCTCTTTCAACTGCCTGGAGCGGTGAGACTGTCCTTCGGTCGGTTAGTCAGGTGGTTGGCCCACCCGTGTAGAGATTCAGGCGATTGATTACCATTTACTTTGCCTGAGAAAGGTTCTCCATTAAGCTTGCCAAGCTAGACCGCGCCTCCATCTGTGACTTCCTTGACTACATAGGGTCCTAACCAATGCATAGGGAATTTCTCAAACTTGCGTGATCTAGTTCTTCCAAAGCCCCGCGGTCTGCCATGCTTGTCGTCGCTGTTATTCGCAAACTAGGTACAATGTATTCCATTGGCATGATGGCTTCCTAGCCATAGACTAACTGGAAAGGTGTCTGCCCCGTCAAATTCTTGTACGTTGTTTGGTATGCCCATATCACAACAGGGATGTGCAAATCCCAATAGTTATGCTGGGCATTACATACCTTTGTCAATGCAGTCTCCAAAATCTTGTTAAAAGCTTCAACGATCCCATTTTCTTGCGGATGGCACGGCGTACTTTGTTGATGATATATCTGGAACTCCTCAGTGAGTGCACTGATAGTCTCTTTCAAGAATTGCATTCCATGGTCGCTCATGAGATTTTTTGGACATCCAAACCGCGTCAACACATTCTTGAACAAAATTTTTGTAGTTGTAGCGGTTGTGTAGTCCTTAACCGGCTGTGATTCCACCCATCGGGTCAAGTATTCTGTCGCAGTGATGATATAGTGTGCACCCGTCTTCCCTTGAGGTGTGATAGGCCCCACAAATTCGATCGCCCATTTTTCGAATGGTTGCAACGTCATTTGTGGCTTGAGTGGCACTTCATCCCTGTGCGATGGTTTCCTAGTCCATTGACATACGTCGCAGGCCCGACAGTACGCTTGTGAGTCTTGATGTAGGGTTGGCCACCATAGTCTAGTGAGAAGAATCTTTTGTGCTGTGGCGTGTCCTGCATAATGTGCTCTAGAAACCCCCCCATGTGCTTCGGTAAGGATTTGTCCTCGCTCAAATTCAGGTACATACCTTTGTAATATTTCATCGTTCCCATTTTGTTGAGGTGTCCTGTGATAACAGTAAAGTCTGCTGCATGTATTACCAATTCTTTCTTCTGCTGAAAAAAATATCCCTGCGACGCGGTTCCTGTGGTTAAGAAATGGATTATATCCTCAAAATGGCCATCCGGGATGCGCACTGCATAAAGCTGTGCATCAGGTAGTCCTTCCTCTAAGTTTATGGGTTCTTCGCCATTCTCAATTCGAGACAGGTGATCTGGGCCTGCGTTTAAAGGTCCCGGCTTTACGATGACTTCGAAATCATACTCTTGAAATAATAACAACCATCTACAAATGTGCCCCGCAAACATAGGCCTATTCACTAAGTATTTTAATGCGGAATGATCAGTATACATCTTGAAGTGTCCTCTGAGTAGATAGTGGCGGTATTTCTGGAGCGCATATACCATCGCCATCCCCTCACGCTCAGTAGTGGAGTAGTTCTTTTCCACTTTGGACAATCGATGACTTGTGAGTGCAATCGGGTGATCAATTCCTTCAGCTCCTTCCTGCGTGAGTACAACTCCTAACACGATACACAACGCGTCAACATGTATGTGAAATTCGATGTCCCATTTCAGAAAGACCAAAATGGGAGTTGATGCCATATTCTCCTTGAGAGTCTCTAGAATTTTGTTACATTTCTCATTCCAACAATAAGTAGCGTCCTTATTCAACAACTGTTCCATTGGTGCCGTGATCTGTGCGTAGCTCTTAATGAACTTCCCATAGTAACCAGTGTCCCAGCGTGGCACATAGTTGTTTGACACTGCGCGGTGCTTGCAAATTGAGTATGACAACAATCTTCGTCAGGTCCACCATCAGGCCTTGCTTGCAGACAACGTGGCCGAGCAAGTTCTCGAAAGGGATGAGGAAAGTACACTTCTTTAGATTTAGTGCAATCTGGTGTCGTCGGAAAGTATCCAGCATTAATAGTAAGCTTGCGATATGTTTCTTGGATAGCCAAAATATGGTCCAATCATCAAGATATACATCCAAAAACTTATGTATAAATTCCTTGAACGCAACTACCACGATGGGCAAGAATATCGTCGACGCATTCTTCAGTCCAAAAGGCATCACCGTGTATTGAAAACATCCCCATTCAGTGGCGAACGTTGTTTTACTCCTGTCCTCCGGCGCGATCTTGATCTGGTGGTACCTTGAGAAACCGTCCGTGAAGGAGTAGGCTTCCTGTCCACCCACATTTTCCAGTACCTCGTCTGTGAATGGCGTCGGGAATGGATCGTTAACACATGCATCGTTGAGCTTCCTTAGATCCACGCAGATGCGAATTTCACCCTTCTATTTTTTCTCCTGTACAACCATAGGACTTACCCAGTCGAATTCCTCCACTGGTTCAATTATTCCTGCTGCAAGCATTTTGTCCAACTCTTCGCGGACCTTTTCTTTGTATTTAGATTCAACAGATAAGGCTACTACTTGACTGGCTTCGTGTCCGGCTTCAGGGCTATCTTCATCATTCCTAGGTCACTGAGGATCCCTTTTAACTCCGTGATTTTGGTTGGGAATAAATCTTGATATTCTAGAAGTAACTCGATGAACTTCTCCATTGTGGCATCATCCCAATAGTCCCCAAGTGTTGCATACTTCAGCTTCTCCTCCATACCAATGTTTACCTATTTTGTTTTCAGCGGTGCGGTGATGTCAGGGTCCTCGATCGCTTGTTCGCGAACCTCACGAATCCCCTTTGTTTCTTGAATATTGATGTTTCTGGGGTCATAGTCATCATCTTATACCTATACATTGTAACATTCTAGGGCCCGACTCAATTGGTGCGACCAGTCTGGCTGCACTATTTCTTCTGGTGCCAATGGTACTTTGAAAATGGCAGCCTTCAGAACTTGCAACACATCGTCAACAGTATCCATCCATTGGTCGTCAAATATGAATGTTAATAAAAACCCTTCACACAAGATATCCCATTCGCCTGTACCATGTCGAAGCTCTGTTTCAGTATACCAGTTCCTTGGGATGACATCCAAGGTATGATAAAATAAGTGTACCCACTCCGGTTGGGGCTCTTCTCCATAGGGCTGGGTCCATCTGGTGAGGTGCATGCGTGGATCATCACGCCCATTGTATTTCTCAGTCATTCGTAGTTCTGACTTCCCAAATCTTATTTGCATCATCCACCTGCAGGTGTGCCAGTTTTCAAAGGTCCCTTCATGTGTTCCCCACCAATGCGTAGGCGTCGCGCGCAACACCCATTTTAATGCATCGAACCGCTGGTGCTCTGGTACCACACTCTCAAAATTGGTTAGGAAATTTTCCATCATTGTTAGCCCATCATACATCGACATCTCTCAATCCTGAGCTTTTACGCAATACAACGACCTAGTCATCATGTTGTAGTTTAACGTTGTTACTCCGTTCAACCGATTATGCCATTGCTCATCTTCTTCATCTGAATCTGAATTGCAGGCCTCTGCGCGTTCCCACGATATCCTTCCTTCTACAGTCAGATTTACCCAATCCTGATCTCACACAGTTATCTTGTAGATATGATCCAAGTCCTCATCAATCTCATCGTTGCATACGAGTTCAGTGTAGTGCGCTCCTTCAGCCGGGTCTAGCGGAATGACTACGCGTAGGGACTTCTTTTCAAATATCATCTTCCAGTTCTTTAAATTAATGACTCCGTTCATATCTGTGACCTAGTCTATCCCTAACAATGCCGGGTAAGGGTTACTGTCATACATAATTTCTATTACCTCAAAGTTTGTTTGTGTGCTCGCGCCTTCTATATCCACTGTGACTCCTTGCAATATCCCCATGGGCAAGATCTTTTGTTGGTTCGCCATTTGTAATTGAATAGGATACCACTGTAATGTGGGCCTGCCCATGCATTCCCATGTTTGCTTAGGTAGCACGTTTGCATCCGAGCCCAAGTCCAGAATAATCTGATCCATCTCATAGTCGCCAATCTGTGTCGTTAATCGCATTTCCCGTCTAGTACGCAAAGCACGTTTCCCCAATTTTCGGATCACGCGAGGCTCACCTGACCCTGCACACCTAGTTATCAGCTCTTGTAATCCTCTAACCACCTTATTGTCACGAAGCAATTTCATGCATGTCCCTAAAAAGGTAGTTAGCGTCGAGGGATTCACTTCCGGCTCGAGTTGATCCTTACTACCTAGGGTAGAGACCTTCACAAAGCTCTTCCTAGTTTCCAAACATGTTTCCTTGCGAACCCCTACGTCTTCCTTGGTTAGTTTCCCCTTATCCTCCCCTGTGGCCGTGCCACTTCTGAGCATCATGTTCACGTTGGGGTCTTCCTCGTGCGGTTCGGACCTCATCATTTGGACGTTTTGCATCGCCGTAGGTTTTGCTGCCCTTTTCTCATGTATCTGTGCCATCAATGCGGGGAAATCTATCATTTCATGATCGAACTGCTCGTAGTAAGGGCACAAAATTCTAGTCGGGTTGGTACAATCCTGCATGTAGTGCCCTAGTCCTCCACAGTTATAGTAGATTAGCTAGCTGTAGCCCCTTCCTGGCCCCATTCCTCCCCGTCCTCATCCTCGCCCCTGGAACCCACCGCGTGCCATTGCTACGGCTGGATCCTAATCTCGCACCTCAGTCTACATCCTGTAGGTAGGTGTTCGATCCATCAATAATTCATAACTATGATAGTCTCATTCATCGTGGCCCATTAATCTGTAAAAATTGCAAAATAGCTACTGGGGGGTTTGGGTAACCTTTTGTAGTAGGTGACAATTGTCTGTGGTGTGCTTTCCTCCCACTTGACAGATCGTGCACCAGAGCGAGGGCGCAGCGCTTGGCCCTACCTGTGCCTCTGGTCACAATGGCATTGGTCCCCCCCTGCCAAATAATTCGTGAATATCGGACAATGATCCTTATCATGGCCCTAGCCTTTACATTTTATGCACCACACCTCTTCGTGTGCTTCTGGCTTGGGTGCCTTCTCCTGTTTCAGACTCTGCATCTCCAAGCATAGGTTTTGTATTTACGCGTGGATCTTCTGAATTCCCAACCCAGGATCCTGTATTGGAGTCTCATGCAACCTCATCGCTATTTCTAATGCTTCAGCCTGGGTCGAGATCTTCTTCTACGATAGCACCATCCTTAGATGTGGCGTTAAAGATGCCAAAGACCACGCACGGTGCTGCGCATCTGTTAACATCATGTTAGCCTCTCGGATCGTACTCTTCAGTCTTTGATCCAGGTCCCAAGGGGTTTCACCGGGCAGCATCACGATCTCCTTGAACCCTATTATCAACTGCATCTCTGATTTCAGCCGACTAAAATCCTTGTTCAATGCATCCCGGATCTCTGCTATTCCAGCATTGGGGTGATCGCTGGAGTGCTTAATATACCAGGTCAGTGCGATCTTGCAGTGCACTTACCAAGGTAGCCTTTTTATGTTATTATCCCTAACTCCATGTGCTTCCCACACTGCCCCTACTATGAACCAAAATTATTCTGGATATTTTATTCCTACTCCTTTGAATACAGGCAACTTGATCGTGCTTGCCATGTCAAACTTCTGGTTTGGTGGAGGGTGTGCCAAGGTCAACCACGAAATCGTACAACTTTTGATCCAACAAATCTTCAATCCGTTTATTCGTGGGGTTCCCCTACTTCGACATCAGACACCCCTTAGGTAGATCTCGTTCCCGACAACGGAACCATTTGTTGGCTTATTGGGGCTTGACCGAGGTTCGGAAGAGTTATTAGCCAAATAGATCCTGCACTACCGACCCTTTCAGCAATAGTCCGTGGAGCGCGGGTTGAAGTCTCACCCGAGGTAGTAGGGGAGGGTGCTGGAACCAGGTTTCTGCACCCTTGAGATGTCTAGATGTGTTTTGGAGGGATCACAAACTGATCTGCGCCCTCGCACCACTCTGCACTATTGTCTGATTTCCACCCGTACAGAAATTACCTACATATGAATTCTAAAACATAGAAAATAAATAATGCGAGAGCAGAACACATAAAACACATATACACAGAGATTTTTCCCTGGATCCCAAAACTGATACTACCAGCTTGATTTTTCATTATGTTCCTTTCAATGTTACAATACATATTTATACATGCCAAAGCATCCAATACCATGGCCCAAAAACCATCGCGTCCAATACCATGGACTGAAAAACCATCGCATCCAAAAAACATGTGCGAAAATCATGCACAAAACCATAGGTGGGTCTGCCCAACCTAACATAGGGTCCAAAACCAAAATTTTCTGGGGCGCTGCCCCAGACCCCATAAAGTGGGGTTACGGGTGCCCTTCAAATCCCCTGTTAACTACGTGGAAAGAATATAACACAACCCAACATTCTCCCACTTGTTTTTTTCTTTCCACAGGGGGCCGTAAGAGAGCTCAGTCATTTTCCCAGCCCTGAAATGCCCATTGTCTCTCTACACCAAGAGAACTTCTCAGAGCTCACAGATTTTGTCAATGCATCTTCAGTGTTCTTCAAAGTGTCCACCTTTACCAGCAACACCTTTTTGTCTTCTATCATATCCATCACAAAGTGATACTGAACATCAATGTGCTTTGTCTTTGAATGATATGCAAGGTTCCTTGCCAAGAAAATTGCACTTTGGCTGTCACAATCTATCCTTATAGCTTCCTGTACTAACCCCATACTTGAACACAATCTCTGCAACCAAACTGCTTCCTTGCTTGCATGAGTGGCTGCCATGTATTCTGCCTCTATAGTTGATAGTGCCACTACATATTGTTTCTTACTCATCCAACTGATTGCACCTCCAAATAGGTTAAACAAATACCCACTTGTAGATCTTCTCTAATCCATATCTCCAGCCCAGTCTACGTCAACAAAGCCACGAATATCCAACACTCTATCCAATCCTGGTCTTCCTTGGTAGCACAGAACATAATCACTAGTGCCTCGCAAATACCTGAAAACCCGCTTCACTACTGTCCAATTCTCCTTTCTTGGTTTTGACATAAACCTGCTCAATACTCCCACTACATGTGCAATGTCTGGTCTAGTACAAACCATTGCATACATGAGGCTACCGACTGCACTTGCATATGGAACACGGGACATGTCCTCTTCCTCTTCTTGTGTCTTGGGACATTGTTCAACAGATAACCTCACATCTACAGGAATAGGAACCTTCACCAGTTTACTATCCTGCATATTAAACCTCTGCAGTATTGTCTCGACATACTTCCTTTGGTTTAACCAGAGCTTCCTCTTTGCCCGATCTCTTTTAATTTCCATGCCCAAAATATAGTTTGCAGCACCAAGATCTTTCATGTCGAATTTGGAGGACAATTGGGTCTTCAAATCTTGGATAATTTCTTTGTCATTTCCAACCAGCAACATATCATCCACATACAAGACCAGATAAATAACACGGTCACCAATTAATTTAAAATACACACAATGATCTGCTTTGCTTCTGGTGAAGCCAAGTCCCCATATAAATGTATCAAATTTCTGATACCACATCCTTGGTGACTATTTTAACCCATATAGAGACTTCTTTAACTTGCATACCAACTCTTTCTTACCCGTCACTACAAAGCCTTCAGGTTGCTTCATGTAGATTTCCTCTTCTAGATCCCCGTGAAGAAATGTTGTCTTCACATCCATCTATTCTACCTCAAAATCAAAAGCAGCAACAACGGATAAAAGTAATCTAATAGAAGTTACGTTGGCAACAGGAGAAAAAATATCACCAAAATCAATTCCCGCACCTGGGAATAACCTTTTGCTACCAACCGAGCTTTATATTTCTCCACTTTTCCTTCTGCATTTGTCTTCTTTTTGAACACCCATTTTCTGCCAGTGGGTTTCCTTCTAGTCGGCAACTCCACCAGATCCCAAGCCTCATTTTTGTACAAAGATGCCATTTCATCAAACATGGCCTCTTTCCAGAGTTTTCCATCCTCTGAATCTACTGCTTCCTTCACAGTTCTGGGATCATCGTCAGTGATAGATAAAGCAAAATTTGAACAGAAAGCAGATGGACTATACCTTTCAGGCTGCATTCTTTCTTGAACTGATCTTCTCACAGCCGGAGTTTGTGGCTCTTCATCTTCTGATTCCTCCTTTGCTGTAGAGTCTGATTCTTCCTCCTTTAGCTCAAACTCTATCTTCTCAGGTTCATTTCGTTGGACTTCATGTTTAATAACATCTTTCACCTCTCTGAACACCACATCTCGGCTATACACAACCTTCCTTATGACTGGGTTCCAAAGCTTATAACCCTTTAAACCATCCTTATACCCAATAAAGATGCACTTTTCAGATTTACTATCCAACTTGGTTCGTTTCTCCTTTGGAACATGTACATATGCATCACATCCAAATACCGTCAAATGTGAAAGAGAGGGTTTCTTACCAGTCCATACCTCTTGTGGAGTCTTATCCTCCAAAACTAATGAAGGTGACCTATTGACCAAGTAACATGTAGTATCCACTGCCTCTACCCAGAATTCCTTTCCTAACCCGACACCACTGAGCATGCTTCTTGCCCTTTCCATCAACGTCTTTTTCATTCTTTTTGCAACTCCATTTTTCTGAGGTGTATATGGAGTAGTCTTCTACCATGCTATACCACACTTCTTACAGAATTCTTCAAATTCCTTACTGCAAAACTCTCCACCGTTTTTTGTCCTCAGCACCTTTATCTTCTTCTCTGTCTGGTTTTCCACCAGAGCCTTAAATTCTTTAAACCTGTCAAAGACTTCAGATTTCTTCTTAAGGAAATATATCCATGTATTCCTTGAGAAGTCATCCATAAAAGATACATAATACACAGACTTACTCAATGATGGAACCTTCACAGGTCCAAACACATCACTGTGCATAAGTTCTAATATCTGTTTCACTCTCTTACTACCAGAGGGGAAACTCACCCGATTCTGCTTCCCATATACACAATTTTCACAGAAATCAAAATCCAGAGAGCTATTACTCATACCTTCTACCATACCTTTACCATGAAGTATCTGAAGGCCATTTTCTCCAATATGTCCAAGCCTTTGATGCCACATCATGGTCTTCTCTCTAGAGACCACTAGATTTTCTACTCCACTTTTAGGAACCACAAAACTATTGCACCCATCAATAACAATGCTACCTTGCAGCTTGTACAGAGTTCCAATCCAAACTCCACGCATCAATACCAGTGCTCCCCAAACCATCTTGCAGGTATCCTTCTCGAACACTGTTTTTACACCTGCATCATCCAGCTTGCTTACAGAAATCAGATTTCTGGCCAATGCAAGAATATGTAGAACACCCGGAAGTGTTCTAACACTTCCACCTTGCAACTTCAACTTTACTTTTCCGTGACCAATGATTCTAGCCTTCTTATCATCCCCCAAGAAGACATCACCACCATCATATTTCTCATACTTGCAGAACCACTCTCTATGGGGAGTGAAGTGAAAGGATGCACCTGAGTCAATCAACCATGCCTCATGATCTACATGTGTACTTGAAGAAGCGAAGTACACATCCCCACCTTCATCTGAGGTGGTTTTCGCCTCTGCAGAAGGAGCCTCATCAGATACCTTTCCTTTGTCAGGAGCTTTAGATTTACAGTCCCTTTTGTAGTGCCCTTCCTTTCCACATTTCCAGCACACCACCTTTGCAGGTTTTCCTAAGAGATTTAGATCTCCCACTCGATGACTTATTTTTGCTTCTGTTATGGGTTCACCCTCGTACAGACAAGGCATCACCATTTTAGCTCTCCATATTTTTCCGTCTCCTCTCCTCCGTCAGAAAGGATGAGACTATTTCATCAAAATGCAAGGCAGTTGCATTGCTACCTATTGCAATAACCAGACTATCCCACAATCTGGTAGAGAACACAACAAACTGATGCACTTATCTTCATCTGAAATTTTAATATCAACAGATGCTAACTAACTTACCACAGTATTAAATGCATTCAAATGCTCTGTCACCGAGTCTCCATCTTTCATCCTCGGGTTATACAGCTTTTTCCGCAGGAACAATTTATTCACCAGAGACTTAGATTGGTACAAAGTCCCTTACCTGTCCCACAAAGCCTTCGAAGTAGCTTCCCTGATACATTCAACAATACTGAATCTGAGACACACAATCGTATTGTGCTCTTTGCCTTCCGATCCAACTTCTTCCATTCTTCATCGGACACTCTCGTTGGTTTAGTACTCGGATCTACCACAATCCACTAGTCTTTATCCACCAACAGATCCTCCATCTTGAGTTTCCACAACTCAAAACTCTGACCATTAAATTTCTCGATCTCTATCTTTCCACTACTCACCATATTCTTCCACCACCAGAATCGATCTCACAGATCTCCCATTGAACAGGGTCTAACACAGGCCTGAGTGAAACCCCTCAGCAACAAAGGCATCCCCTTGAAGCCAAAACTGCTCTGATAACAAATGTAGGTTTTAACCCCATACAAAAATTACCTGCATACGAATTCTAAAACACAGAAAATAAATAATGCGAGAGCAGAACACATAAAACACATATACACAAAGATTTTCCCCTGGATCCCAAAACCGAGACTACCAGCTTTATTTTTCATTATGTTCCTTTCAATGTTACAATACATATTTATACATGCCGAAGCATCCAATGCCATGGACTGAAAACCATCGCATCCAATACCATGGATCGAAAAACCATCGCATCCAAAAAACATGTGTGAAAATCATGCACAAAACCATAGGTGGGTCCGCCCAACCTAACATAGGGTCCAAAACCAAAATTTTCTAGGACGCTGCCCCGGACCCCATAAAGTGGGGTTACGGGTGCCCTTCAAACCCCTGTTAACTACGTGGAAAGAATATAACACAAACCAACATAATCAACTTATCTTTATTAATGTCCTTGCTTCAGTACAATCCACTTCTTATCCTACGCACTCAGTTGCAAGGGGCCTCCTCGCATACAACTTCATACTCTACTAGGCCTTCGCGCACACAACTGTAGAGCCTCTATCTATCTACTAACCCTTACAACCCGTACTTAGAGATTTAGAGCGAATATTTCTTTCTCAAACCCATAATACCTTCGATCTTCCCTAAAATGCTACCTCTACCCTTAGAGCCTCGCTCTATTTATACATTCCCATGGTCCGCGGACCATGAGCAGGCAGAATCACTTCCTATTATTTTATATTATTTTTGGGCGGACAACCCTTTGACTCGATCTATTACATTTTGTGCTCCGTGCATTTCACGGAGCTGTTACAATACCATTACCTTAACTTATAGGCTTAAGCCCAAAAACTGTTATGTGGGGCCTCGCTACCCAACACAAGCATCCAGGCAGAACGCAGAAAAATCCGCAAGATCCACAATGGAAGAAATGAGGAAGGTGATACTTGATGAAGTATTAGCTCTTGAAACCACCATGTGAAAACACTATGATGGATTTGTCACCATGCATAAGGCTGTTGTCCATCTATTTGGTTTTCAATGACAGAGAAGAAATATTGTCCAATCTCTCAGAATATTCACACTTTTATCTCTCATGTGCAAAAATGGACAATGAGATACAAAGGAGCCCCGCTTCACTTGTCCAAGACAATGAAACCATAGGCCGAGCTAGACAAAGAAAAGATTTAGATGTAGATCCATAACTATGAGTAGCTCACCCCATTTTTCAATAACATACAGGCTTCATATGCACAATTGTTAAAGAGTTTGGATGTGATGGTGAGAATGAATAGGATCTTGTCAATTGGTTCCCTCACCGTAGCCAGGGAGAAGAACCAAGTCCAACTAGAGATCGAAAGGTACATGGAGTACCTCAGGTGAAAGGCCACCAATGATGACTTGGAGATAAGCACATAAAACATGTAGAAATACATTGGTGGTCCTGCCATATTCAAGGCCATGCTATGCATGCTTTAGGATGAGTTGGACACAGGTTCCTAGATCATATACCCACAAGATATGGAGGCGAGAATTCGCTTCCAGAAAGACACCATCAAGCAGTAAGGGACACAATAGCACAATAGCAAGCTTGGTATCAGTACATCATCGAGATTCATTAGGTGGATGTTTCCAAGTTGATATTTCCCAAGAATTCTGGGTCATAGTGTTGCATCTTGTCTGGTTGTCTCTAACCTATTTTGTCTCACATGGGTACATGTGGAAATTGTATAATATTTGTGAATATATTGTAAGTGAAATTCAAAGTCTCACTAGTGGAATGTGAACAATCACTATGTAATGTAATGAGTTATTTGTAAAGAAGTTGAAGAGTCATGAGGGTAGTCAAAGAGTCAAAGGGGAATGTCAAGGGTCACCCCACCCTTTGTTATAAATAGAACTTCATAACTCATAGAACAAGCTTTTGGGAGCCAAGCTTTTGGCTAGGCTTAGGCTTAGAAAAGGCTCAGGAGTATTGTGAAAAGCCTTGGGTTCTCCACAGTGTAGAGCGAGTATACTTCTTTGGAGGAGCAGGTGTTCATGACTGTAATGTTCAACTATTGGGGCTAGTGGTTGTCAATGGTGTATGTATAGATGGAACTTTCACCTATAATAATATAACTGAGCCAACATGTTTTCAAGCATATGTTGTTATTGTAGTTGGACTATACTGGTTTCTTTAGAAATATATGTTATTTAACTTACACATTTGCTTATGAACTATTTTTTTTTGCAATTGTATGAATTTGGTTGAAGGCATGTGGTTGGATTAACTCGTCACTTTGTTTTGTGGACTATTTTGTATTGCATCTTATGATGTCATTCCACTCATGTGTTCCTTTCAGGTTGTGTACTATTATAGGCTTCCAAGGGACACACTTCCTTTTCCCCTCCATGTGTTAGAACCCCCATTCATATCACTTGACTCGTTGCAAGGTCACACACTTGATTTCGACCAAAGTCATCATACTTATCTCTACGCGCTACTGCGGTCAAGGCACTACATTACCACCTAGTACTGGGAATCCTACTCCAAACGGTCTGAGGTCTAGTTGGGAATTCTTACTGGAAAGATCCCCTTGAATGTTGGTGGGTCTAGCACCGTCAACATTTCTTGTGCTAGGAGGGCCAGATGACAAGCTGAGCTCTCAAAGTCCATTTTGAATCTCTACACATCATTCATGACTTACATCACAATCTCAACTCCGACACGTTTTTCTCATCTTCATTATTACGAATTGTTGGAGGATGTCATAGATGAATTGACACAACTCAAATACGATGGTGAAGGAAGAAAAGAATCCCTGTTAATTCACGAAGTTTCCTTTTTGGGTTTCTTTGATAGGAATGAAGTCCCCTCAAACGACATTGTGTGTGGGTTGTTCGCTTGCACGTTCGAAAGGCACATTAAGAAATGGTGTCTCACATTTCCCCCAACCTCTATACACTCTTTCAATCACATGATCACAGAGTTAGGCTGTGATTTCTTCTTTTATGATTGAAAAGTACTTAATCCCAAAATTTTGAAATTATGCAAAGCACCTAACGAATCTATAGCACAATTTTATCAACACTTCCATCATCTTTGTTTTGAATTTCTGGAAGATGAATTTGATTGGAATTTTCTCACTAAAATATATAAGTATCTTCTTCACATATCTAACAATCCACATGAGTTAGAATATTTCAAGCCCCTCCCAACATACCTCGGTGTTAGAGATTATAAATATGAGACATACAAGGTTCTTGTCACAAGTGACCCTCCATCCTCTTCTCATAAAAAAATCTAGCTCTGTAGGACAAGGTGGGAGAAGTTGCGAATCCATTAGTTGAACTGTCACCTCCTCCAACCCCACTTGCTCTAGATCTCTGTTGAGATCTGGACTGCAAGCTTGATGGTTGTCACGTCGTTTCATCTCCTCGACCTCCATCTTATGGTTCTTTTGATCCTCTAAATTTTGGTGTCTTGTGTTCATCCGTTCCAGATTCCACATGTGATGTTAATGAGGATCAAGTTATGGACAGAGTTGGTGTTGAACAACCAATCTGCGCTATCATTTTTGATCAGTCTGTGTGGGAATTTGAAGATGAACCTGTGGTGAAGGAGGACTTCCTTCTACCTGCACCTCGTCCGCTTTATTTTGACATCTTTTGTGATTCTGCCATTTCTGATTTTTCTTGTGAAAATTTATCCCCAGATGTTTCCACTTGTGATCATTCACAGAATGCGCAGGATGTCAGTCTGTCATTTGATTGTAGAGAGGACAAATATTTCTTCCCGAATCTACCTGATCTCTCATATTTCATTTCCATAAATTCAAAGGGTGAAATTTTGTGTTTCTCATCAATCCCTCTGTATGATTTGTCATACCATGAGGATGTCGATGCCTATCTTGAATTTCCTGATCATGGCTATCGTGATCCTTTCACTTATTTGATCACGATTCTAATTCACCTACTGTTGATCTTTTTAAGCCATCGGTATTTGATGATCCATCTTCTAATGAAGTAGAAACCCCTTAAGCTATCGAGGCAATTCAGCTCGAGTTGATGGTTATGTCAGGTTCTCATAGCCTTGAGGTCAGTTCCACTTCTGATTAGAAATTTGTTGAATCACCCCAGGCTCCTCATCACTCTCTTGTTTACATTGAAAATCAATATGGTTTACAATTTTCGCATCCTCCACCCGAATCACATGATCCTATTGCTCATGCAATGGAGGAGTCATAAGTAGCGAGCACTGTGACAAAACGAAAGTTTTCTTCCTTTTTCATGTTTGCTCGCTTGTCACGTTCGAAAGAGTGTACATCCTTGTCGTCCATGCGCAATGTAACACAATGCCATGATACGTCTACATGGTGCCTTTCATGTGCTTTTAATATTTTATTTTCTATAGACCCATTCATACTTTGAATGTTCTAGTTTTCATTGTTTTATCTTCTTGTTTATTGATTGGCTTGAATATATTTATTGTGAGTTATGCCATCACTCACATGGGTCAACCAATGCATCAATGGCTGCATTGGAAATATCACTTCACGTGAGTAAGCCCATGTTCTGCTTAGCTTAGGAGTAGGAGTAGTGTTTGCTTTCCTGTTTTCTTCTACTTACTTGTTTTGCTTCGTTTTACTTCTTTCATTTTCTTGTTTGTTTGTTTATGCACCCATAGGATTAGTTTCCCCATGAAACTTTGTTTGGCTTCTTGTGACAAGTAGGTTGAAATACAAGAGGACTTGTACAACTATCAACATTTGGTTATCTTTATATTCCCTCTACTTATGAATATCTTGCATTTATTCTAGTCGATGATACCCTGACGGAAAATACGTTCCTTTCAGAGTGAGTTATTGTGAGATCAAAACGCTTGCAAATTTAACTAGTACTGCCTACTCTAATCGGTTTTCTATATTTGGTTAACCCTTTTCAACTCAGTCAAGTAGAGTAAGGTGAGGGGGAAAACCTTAACAAGTATGTCAGATGTATATATAAACATCCTTCTCTGAAAGGACATCCTCTTCTGCTCTCAATAAGTTGGGATCCCTCTTTCGCCTCATGAAATAAATAAGTGCCTATGCATAGTTCTTTGATTATTTTTTTTTGAAATGAAAAAAAAAGGTGAAAGAAGAGAAAGGCTTCCTGTGTAGAGAGGTGAAGAAAGTAACTCCACCAGGGTATTGTCCAGGCTCTCTGGAAACGGAGCAATGCTTGTGTTTCTGAAGTGACTCCACAGGGGTACTATCTAGGCCTGTTGGAAATAGAGCAACACCAGAGACGAAACTAAAAATTTGAAAATCTATATTACTTGTGCATCAATATGCTCAGTTGACTTGGATTGGTATGTGTGCTACCAATAAAGAGAATGGTAGGGACTAAATCTTTAACTCAAGGTAATGAAGAAACCACGAGGATCAAATAATAAAGCAATACTTTCGGAAGAGTTAGATTCACTTTACATGTGACAAGGTCCACACATAGAGTTGGAGTTCTACCAGTGTGTCACCAATGTTGTAGCAGCTACAACCCACCTCCAAAATTTTCCCTATGCCTAATTTTGGAGCCTCCCTCCACAAATCACAACAGCTCATCTTACGCTGACCTAGGTACTTGGGCTTTAATTGAGTTTTATGTTCTACCTACGGCTTGTGTTTTCCAACTTTATTTTCTATCTAACCCGTAAGATGATCTCTTCACTTGGTTTCAACCCATTCCTAGGTTTGCCTTAGTGAACTGCGCAATCCTTGAGGGCAACCAAACTTCAGTCCAGGAATTGTGCAGTCCAAGCCTGCAGTGAGCCTTCAGATCCAAAACTGCGCAAATCCAGCTGACAACTTGCCTTTAGTTGGGAAACTGCACTGACCATGAGAGGCAACTTAAGCCACTCAGCCTAGGAATTGTGCAAAAGCTTTCCCTCAACAGCTGCACAATGCATGAGCTAGTGAGTTTTCTAGTTTCCTCGGGAATTGTGCAATCTCCCTGTGCATGCATGGCCACTTATTCTTGAAAAAGAAAAAAAATATAAAAAGTGAAAAACATCCCTAAAAAATAGGGATCTCATTATTAACAGTCATAGTTACAATTGAGTTAATTTTGGAAATTGCCACCATGTGTCGTTTTTTCCTAGATTTTTTGGCCTTCGCGTCATAAACCCTAAATCAACCAAATATATTTAATCGACGTCGCCATATCTCATTTGAAAATTCTATCTTGGAGCTCTGGAATTTATGACGAGATCTAGGAACCTTCGACAAAGTTGTCACAACTTTTCTAGGTAATTCTTACTTTTCTAATCTTTTGTTGTTTTTACTGTAGCTTTTGTTTTCTTAGCTTGTGAGAGTGTTGTTTTACCCATTTTATTGAATGGACATTGTCATTTTGATTTGTTTTAGCTTGTAGAAGTGTTTTTTTAAGTTTTTCATTTCCTTTCCCAAGTGTTGCATAAACAACCCAATTTTTGCATTAACGGTCGTCATTACGGTGTCTCTCTCCACATGGTTCATTGTCCTTTAGTTTGATTGATTCCTGCACTTGTTTTTTTTTCATGCATCATAATTCACTCAGATCTGCACCCACCTTCACTTCTACTTTCCTATCTGCTCGTTTTCACATTTCCCTTGGGTAGATATGGGTTTCCTTGGCCTGGATCTAGCTCTTCTCGGCATGCATTGCGTGTTTCTGGATCTTAAGGCTCTGCTTTCGCTCTAGGAATTGTGCAGAGGCTGCCCAGGCCTAGCTCCAATTACACACTACACAGTTCCAGGAGCCAGTCCTGAGCCTTGGTCACTGGGATTACGCAATGTGCAATATCAGTTGGCCCGAGCCTGACTAAACTGCGCATTGCGCAGTTCCAACCAGCAACACCTCCCCACTAGCAATTGGGACTACGTAATGTGCAAAACCAGCTAGCAACTAGTCACCTTTGAGAGCCAGTGTTGTGTAATTCTTTTGAGCAATTGTCGAGTTTGTTGTTTGATCTGTTCTTGAAGTGATTTTGGTTTCACGCTAATATTTGCATGCCATGAGTGTCCTCTCTATCTCCAGGTCCAGAAGTTGTTGAGAAACTCTCTAACAGTTACATGTAACACATATTCCACGAGAGCTTTATCAAAGGATACTGTTGAAAGTAGCATTAGGGATGCAATTGAGCAAGTGTTAATGAGTTCACGAGTCTATGCAGACACTCATTTGTTCATTGAGAAGGGCATGAAGTTAACATGGCAGGAAATCAAGGATATCTTTGTAGGAGACTTCAAGGAAGATCTAGAAGATCGATAGGTGTATGTCAATATCCATCAGTCAGGCTTACACAAGGTTGCATGCAAGTACCCCGCATTCCCATGTGCGGACATCATCCACTAGATTATCTCACACACAGATCCCGAGACTATGACATTGAGAAGTGCCAGTGGAACACAACTTGCTACCTTTAGGACAGAGAATTATCATCAGATGTATCACTTACCTCAGCTAGTGAACCACATGGATGAAATTTTCTATGCCACCCACAACTATGTAAACACCAGGGATATTATAAAGTGCTGGGTGAAGGAGTCATCAAAGTTTAGATCCATGCCCAATCATGTTTACAAGATGAAGTCACTCAAAAAGGCCTACCAATTCTTGATCATCTTTGCATGCACATTATGTGGTCAAGAGAGCACAAATAACTTTCCGCAGAATTAGGTGGTTGTGTTGGACCAGTTGGTAAGTAATGGAAAACCATTTAATTGGTCGGATCTATTGGCTCATCAGTTGAAAGTCCATATGACTAACACCCGGATACCGCCAAAGGATGAGCAAGCAAGATCCTACATGTCTGCATATTTACTTGATGCAATTTGTGCCCAACATCAATTTCCTAGCATGGGTTGGATGTGGACACCACAGGAGCATGCCGTCAATATTTATTACAAGTTTCTTTCTGGGTGTAGCTACCGGGGAGTTATGGTGAGGCTAGCTGATTATTTCATCACCTCGGTGTACAAGTTGATCTTCGAGCAAGATCCACCTTGCATGTCCCAAGAAGTGATGGAGGCATTACTCATTAGGGGAATTTTGAGGTCTAAAATGGGCCTCCTAAGGAAATTATAAAATAATATTGGAAATAATAAAATAAGATTACATTACATCATCAAATTTTAGAGGGAAAAAAGAAAAAACTATTTTTTCAACTCAACTCCCTATTGGTTTACTCAAATTTTGAGAGGAAACACTCGTTGGATGCAGAATTTGATTCCTCATCCAAGGAGTACCCATGTTGCATACTTTTGATTGAGCCTGCTACATAAAAATGAGAAATACATGTGATTGCAATCACGTTTTTTCATGTAGCAGGGTCCATTGAAAGTATCCAACATGGGTACTACTTGGATGAGGGACTAAATTATCCAACATGGGTACTCGGATTAGAGATTAAATTTTTCATCCAACAAGTACTCCTGCTTGAAATTTGAGTAAAACCGTAGGGAGATAAGTTGAAAATATGAATTGAAAAAGTAGTTTTATTATTTTATTATTTTTTAATCTTTTTAACTTTTTACTCCAAAAATGGTGAATCAGCCCCCATGGTTGACATCATCATCTTGAATCTTATTGGTTCTTATAAAGTTTATTTTGGTTGTACATTTTTCTTAGGAGGCCCATTTTGGACCTCAAAATTCCCCTAATTAACATTGCAGATTGGTATGCCTCACCAAGTGGCACCTTCATCAGGATGTTTGGTGGAGAAAAGCCTCTGCATGTTCTACCAAGGGTTTCCAGGACAATTTTGTCATGCAATAGGTCGCATATCACATCTCCATAGGGTTATCAGCAGGGCTACATAGGAGGAAGAAGGCACCATGGTTTGCTCTTCCTTTAGGGATTGGATTGTATGAGATTAAGAGCTTCAAATATGCATATGTCGAAGCTAAGAAGATAGCAAGGTATGAGTTTGGCACCAGGGATTACAATATGTATGATCCCTATGATATTTGAAAGAACCATTGTGTGAGATTGTGTTATCCATGGATCCATGGGGAATGTCATTGGACAGAGAAGGACCCTTTGAGGTATTGTTACAACCACTCCAAGCTCAATGAATTGGTCATCATAGCCACAAAATGGAAAGATACTCTCTAGGTAGCGACACCACAGGAAGCAACAACAAGAACAACAATAAGAAGAAAATTAGCGCATGATAAGGGTATTAGGAAGATTGTTGAGAACCTAGAGGCTGAGAAAAGCTACAAGTTTAGAGAAGATCCTCTGATTGAGAAAAAACTTTGGTAGCATAGGAAAAGAGGCAAAAATGCATAAAGAGAGCGGAATGGAGGAAGAGAGAGAATCTAAGGTTTGAGGAAGCAGAAAGGAAGTTGTAGGATAGAGAGAAGAACTTGAAAGTGGAACATGAGATAAGAAGGAGAGAGAGGGAAGAAAAGAAGAAACAGGAACAAGAGGAAGGACAAGTCGTGATCATAGAGAAAATTGCACCCATACAGATTGAGGAGTCAGAACAACTAGTAGATGAAGAAGAAGGTGAGCAGATGTAGGATCAAAACCTTTCTCGGTAGATTGAGCAAATGGTTGAAGCAATGAACATGGAGTTGGGATAGGAGTCACCAGACAAAGATACCAACCTCATGCCGAGAGCATTCGAGGTTACCCCGCAGTCTCCACCACCTCTAGTATCAGAACCAATCCCAAGTGAGCAAGGAGAGGTTGTTCTCCTTAATGATGATCTGGTGATGGATGTGTACAATCTATCATTTGATGAGTTGCAGTATATGATTGTATATGCGAGGAGAAAGAATTTCTCAGATGATCAGGCATCACATACATTTATGAAGGAAAGGGTGATAGTGCCATATGTCAGAAAACATCCAATCACCATGGTTGATGCCACTATGGCTTATGTAGGAGCCACAAGCTCAAATGTCAAGTTCTTGTTAGAAGAGAATGAATAGATGGCTAATAACTTGCAAGAATCAAGGCAGAAAGTGTTGGGTTGTGCTATATTCTTTCCACGACTAGCCCAAGTAGCTAATCGAGGGTTAGAGGGGGGGAGGTCACAGGGGGTTTGAGGTGTACTCGTTGTTATCAGGAAAACTAGTGTCTATTCAGAGCTTCTAGTCCCACTAAGACGGGTAGCTATCTTAGAAACAAACAAACTAAAGTTACTTGTATTTTCCTTTATGAGAGATAGATGAGAGAGAATAGAGAGTACCAACTTCAGTCTTTTGCTAGTCTCCTTGCTTGTTTCCTCTCTCCTTTGATAGAGCTTTCACCACTCCTTTTTCACTTGTCCCGCTTCAAAGAACACCCGTAGAGTCGAAGTAGTAAAATACCATCAAAGCATAGAGATCTATAACCATAAACAATGTAGGATCAGATGTACATTAACCATATAAATGCATATACAAATACAAGATTCAGAGATGTACAAGCATATGGAGGAAAACTCAAATAGCTTTATTGATAAAAGTAGTAGAAGAGAGGATTACAACCAAGCTGTCTGATCCAGCATCATCCTCCCAGCATGAAAGCCCTCTTCACCTCATACAAAGCAAGATCACCCAACAATGTCTTCAAAGAGAAACCAATGACACTTCCTTGCAAATTACAAAATTCCAGCCCTTGGATCTCTAGGATGAGGGATCCATATATAGATGTTTACAGGAGAGTGAGTCAGCTTTTGGGATTTTGATTAGTGTCATTTCACTAATAGTTCTTGGTTCCACTTGGAGATTTCAGATCTCTTACTCATCCCTGGGCGAATTCAGAGAGGCAAGTGTCATATGAGTAGTTTCTAGAAGATTCTCTGGGTTTCAACCTAGCAAACAACTTCTGCCATTTGTCTGCTCTCGCTCATCACACCCTATAGAAGGGCTTTCTAGTATGCATCGCACCCCCCGTGTGTAATAGGTGAGATGCATCGCACCCTATGCTTGGAGCAGTCTGTATGGTCCTGTTTTGACCAGTTCTGAGTAGTTTTTCATGGAGAACTTCTGGGAGATGATGTAATCAGTTGACCTTGTTTCTTTAGGGTATGAAACAACACTTTTAGGGGTTTAGAAGCCCTTGATTTATGGACATATGTGATTGGGGTTGTAGTGCCCAAATATGTCTATAATAGTTGCCCCCTAAAGCATGAGGTCGTAAATCTTTTGATGTTGGGTGAAATGCTTTATAATGAGGATCCGAGGTTTTTCAAATTGGAAGGCGACCTATAATAAGATACAATACAATAAATTATCTTCATAACATTTCATGATCTAGCTGAGGCGGCCATTCCCATGCTCAACTTTATAAATTCATATTCATGTACATAAGACAGACAATCGTCTATGTGGCAGACTAATGATTCTGGTATAGCCATCATCCTTTAGTTTGGATGATTATCTGTGTAGCTGTGATGTACATTTGATGTCTTTATTTTCCTGAATATATTGCAGCCCGTATGGATGAAACTAGATCCGGGGTCTTCAAACTCGTTCAATCTTTGCCCGAAGTACAAGTCAATCCATTTGAAAAGATGTTCTGATGTCAAACATGGAAAGACATCGCCTGATTACCAGCCAATGATGTAAGTTGTTAACAGGCGCGAGAGGAATCACCGATAATGATGATGACCCTCAAGGTACTACAGTACAATTCACGTGGTGTGAATACGTGAGTTGATGTCGAACACCACGTAGAATCTTTCGGTCGAAGGCCATTGATGTAAACCTATCACCGGAAGTGAGAAACTTGCCATTGAGGCATGCAAGCTTCAAAGTACTGAAAGGGTTGTTCCTAAGTCAATTTCTTGGATAATGAGCTGATGTCGACAAGAAGTGACCCGTCGTAGGAGGGCCTTAATGAATCCCACATCTATGACACGGAACGAATCAAATGATTTTGTAGAGGTGAAAACGATCTGATGATATAAGGTTCAGGGTGGCGGTCATGGAAAATGGAGAGTGAAGGTATTGCAGCGGATGAGGCATTAGCTAGGTTGGTGAATTCTCTGAGCGACTTCTCTTGAACATACCAACGACACTGAAATGGATTGGTAGCGTTAAATCCAAGGTGGATGGTACAGTGGACCAATGGTGATATGACCGGTGAATGGAATAACCCAACCCGACTCAATCATGGTGACAGAGTGAAAGTGTCATGTTCAAGAGCGACCTGCTACCAATGAAGCTATTCAAGTTTTCTTCCCTTTTTCCCCAGTCATTGCTGACCAGTACCTATTTATTTTTGTCAAGCTTGAGGAGGATAACATATGCTTGTTCTATAATTTTCCCTTTGGGCAAACCTGTCGCTATGTTTTAACGAGCCTAGCGACAATGAAACTCGCTCTTGTCTGCATGGACAAGTTTGTCGCTATTGTTTTAATGAGTTTAACGACAAAGATAACTCGGTCCTTTTCAATTTTAGAGAGTCTAAAAAGGGACGGAAAGGCAACTCCAGTGGTCCTTTTTCGTAACATAATACCTTAAGTCCGAAAAAGTATAAAATAATATGAAAGGGATGACTTTTTCGATAGTTTTAACGAGTCGAACAAGACAAGCGTTCGATATTTTTGTGTAATAATCCCTCAGGTCCAAAAAGATTAAAATCTAGAGGAGGGATGGCACTTCCGATCGCTTTAACAAGCTGGAGAGGCCAATTGCTCAACAATCTTTTCATATTTTACGAGTCAGATGAAAAGAGCTTAAAGGAGACTCGTTTTTTGAGGAACGAGTGATTTTTTTGGATAGCAGCTGGTTCTAGGTAAGGTTTGGAACTTTTCAATCATGGCAGTGTAAAGAAGGTGGCTAATCGAATCACTTGTCGCAGCTGTTCCTCAAAAGGGTAAACTATCAAATGGAGGCGTATTATTGGCTAAAAAAAAGTGGAGGTGATGGTAAGAACACGACCAAGGTTCAAAAGCTGATAATTATGCGATCACAAAGATTATTTACTGAAGGTGGGGTTCATTTTTTAATGAGCTTAAACTCTATGGGAACACTTGCTCATCGCTAGGTTTATTTTTTAATGAGCTTGAACTTCACGTAAAACTGCTCATGGCTAGGTTTATTTTTTAACGAGCTTGAACTTTGCGTAAAACTGCTCGTGCCAGTCATATAATAAGGATGTCTCATCAATAGGTTCATTTTTTAGGGAGCTTGCACCATTCGAAACTTTGCTCCAGAGCCTTTCGTTATGCAAGCTAGGAATGACCAACCTACGAGTTTAAAGGGTTAAGAGCCTACAAACTAAGAAAATAAATGGTCACTTTTCACTTGCATGCAAAAAGGTTTGCATGCCCCCAGGTATAAAGTAGAGTTTCCAGGTCACCATATGGAAGTTCTTGCATTAATAAGATTGTTCCATCTGCGTTGCAGACAAAACACTTCCTTGGCGATGTCCATAGAAATGGACAAAGGTGACTGTTGTCAGTGCCAATCACATAACCTTTGACGAGGGAATCCTTTTCCAATCTGATCCATTTTCCTAGATGGACAGGATTGTCAAACTAGATATACTCCCACGCAGAAACCTACCTTATATTTGGGGTTTTCCTGCCGAAGCAGACCAGGGTGCATGCCTCCTGGGTTTCAGTCACAATCACCGAATCACTCGCGATCATCAGGTGGACGGACTGGAGATTGATGAGACATTACTTGTGCAAAAAGACCAGTTAGGGATGGAATTTGACTAATAGCTATGTTTGAACCAAGGAATGAAAGCTGGTCAACTAGGTGGACTACTCTGCCTTCATGTGGAAAACACATCACTCGGAAGAGTGAAGAAATGATAGCTCCCATGCTATAAATTTAGTCACGCCCAAGGAGTAGATTGTAATCTAGAGGTCCTTGGACTACCATCACGTTTAGATGAACGGTTTTCCTTCTCAAAGTTATAGGCAAATTTGGAAGGATCCCTAACAGTCGATTGGTTCCTTTGTTGAAGCCTATCAGATTTCAAATCTCAGGCAGAAGCGATGGCGAACCAAGCGCTTTCCAAGCAGTTGAGGAAAGGATACTCAAAGAAGCCCCTTCATCTATAAAAGTACCAACCATGATCATTCTGTAAGCTTGTACTATGATTCAGAATGGTACATTAGATGGTAGGCGGGGTCTACCTAGTAGATTCTAATCGAAGGAAACAACTAGATTGCTTGGAGGTGGGACCGAATAAACGGCCAGATAAATCTCTGATGAACTTACTTCCTGTGGTAAAGGAATGGGTAGATTTCTCCCATGTTCATCGGATTCTATGTTTACGAAGAGAATTTGGACGGTGTCATTCTCATTCTCTTTGGTGACAACATCATCTGAAGGTGGACCCTCTGAAGACAAGATTGGGTCGACTGCCGTCTCGACCTGTTGACTTTGGTTCGGTGTGGACTCAGAGGGTTTATCTTCAATGATAGGTGCTTCTACTGACAACAATGGTGTCTCAGTTGGATTTTCAACTAGCGATGGACTCGGCAAGAGTTTCTTGTATCCAGGAGGAAGTCGCTGTGGTGACGCAAGACGGTTATCCAAGACTCTTTTAGCTTCATCTAGGAAAGGACAACGGTGGAGGACATGATCGCCTTCACACAGTATACAAGGAAATTTAGATATTCCTTTCTTTCCGTCGGCTTTGTTTTCACTAGTTGATGGTGTGCTCTCAACGTGATCGTCATAGGTTGAAGACACCGGATTGTGCAAGTGGGGAGACCAGTCCTTCAAGATCCGTGGGATGCAGGGACAATCTCGATGATAGTGGTCTCCCTTGCAAATGACACATGGAGATTTAGGTTTGGAAGGTGCAGTGTGTGGATTTTCGCCAAACAATGCATGACTGCCCCTTTCGTCGTTGGATTCTTCTTCTTCTTCTTCTTCTTCCCTTTCTTCTTCTTCTCAGTTACTTGGTTTTTAGCGTTACTAGCTTCACCAAGCAAAGAGGAAGAAGGAGAGGGAGAAACAAACGAAGTAGAAGGTTGGGGAGAAACTTCATTTGGTTGCTGACTGGATTGCTAAGGAAATGTGGTGTTTTGAACAACGGAGGTCGAGAAAAGCCAAACTGGCAGGCCAATTGTGAGTCCTAGAAGGGACAATGTAGCCATATGTGGAGCACCAACATCTCCCCAAGAAGAGAAGGGACTAGGATTTCCTCCAAGGGGAAATCCTTGATTGGTAGACTCCATTTCTCAACCTAAAGACCAATGAGGGAACAATGAAATTATTCCCATTAAAATAAATTTTATGACGCTTTGACGCAACTTGATTTTTCAAATTTTAAGAGTTGAGAAAAAGCTAAAGATGACTCTAGTCACCTTTGATTTTTAATGAGCCTGAAGTGACAGGTGTTCAGATGGACCTTTTCTTTTAAGGAGTCTGAAAAGGAACGAAAGTGACTACTCTGGAAATCTAGACAAAGAGATTACCAAACCAATCGCAAAACTGTAGAATACTTTTTATGGTACGGCAGTCAATCTTCCCAAATGTTGTGTTCAGTGCATTGCGATCGATAGGGCGGCAGACACAGCTTCCTAAGGATAAAGGATGTAGCCTATTGTGGTCTCCCAATATATACTCGACGGTACGTGGGAGCACAAGTCCGTACTGGCACTTGTTGTCTCAAAGAGGAGGAATCACCCAACCTACGATGAAAGCGATAGTTACCAGGGTTTACGACGCCGGAATACGTCTCTAGCCTAGACTTCTAAATGTTGTGCGTTAGGTTCCAAAGAATTTTTATGTTCATTGAAGTTTATTTTACAGTTGATCTTTCTTAAGAAGTTTGCCTTTAAGGTTCACCGCGTGATGTAGATATACAATTCCTAAATGTGCAATCTAAGATGATAAACAATCGTTTACTTTCTTTTTGCAGTGAAAATCCTAGCTACTAAGGAGAGAGAAATGAAATTATTTCAACATAGAGCAGAGAGAACACACTAAATGCATTTTTCCTAAATCAATTTCAGCATGCAGTCTTAATGCAAATGCACATGCATGTATTGTTTTTCAGTTTCCTTAATGTGAGAATGACAAAAAGAAAACAAAGTATAGATTTGAACTATCTTCTTTCAAAGCGACAGTACTAAAAATTTTCTTTTCAAAAAACGAAAGTAAAGCCAAGACGACACTTTGCGATTTCGAATTTAAAATTTCTTTTGACACTTGAAATACTGATGATTCAAATCAAATACAATGGAAAAAGTGTAATCGACTATCTAAAAGAGGAATGCTTTGTGACACTCTTTTTCTTGACTGAAAACGACACTTGCGACACTTTCAAATCAAAGGACGACAGTTTGATTAAGCTACTATTTGAAAAGGAGAACTGTAAATGACAAAAAATACATAAAAAACATTTAAAATCCCTTCTGATGGAGGCTGAACAATGCAAATATGGTTTCAATAGTGATATACTGATCATAGATAGTAAAACTACTGAATAAAGCTGAAGACAATGAAGAAAAAAACTAAAATCTGGAGGCAGAAACAGTCTCATTCAATCATCGCACTTGTAACACAGGGAAATAGGGATGCATCTCACCTGCAACACACGGGAGATGCAATGCATCCAGGTTTCCAAGAAGAGACAGTGCAATGGTCCAGGGACGAGACTGTGCTTGGTTTTCACTCACAGTTTGCAACTAAGTTCAGGGATTTAGGCTGAGCTAATGATTGTTAATAAACACAAAGTATAGGGGCTGTTCTAATGAGGTTATTTGAGCTACCACCATGGCACTTAGGATGTTTTCAAGCTAGATGTTTAGTTCATAAACCAACCCGGAGATTAAATGAAGCAACGTTGATCTACTTTGCAGTTGCATAGCAAAAGCAGTTCGAAGGCTAGCTAGCCTAACTTCAGGCTCCATCCGTGGTTTATAAGCAAACAACAGTAACAAAACAAAAAAACTATTTTCTCCCCAGCGGAGTTGCCATTTTGTTATTAGGAAAACTAGTGTCCATTTAGAGCTGCTAGTCCCACTAAGACAGGTAGCTATCTTAGAAACAAACAAACTAAAGTTACTTGTGTTTTCCTTTATGAGAGATAGATGAGAGAGAAGCAGAGAGTACCAACCTCAGTCTTTCACTAGTCTCCTTGCTTGTTTCCTCTCTCCTTTGATAGAGATTTCGCCACTCCTTTCTCACTTGTTCTGCTTCAAAGAACACCTGTAGAGTTGAAGCAACAAAATACCATCAAAGCATAGAGATCTATAACCATAAAAAATGTCGGATCAGATGCACATCAACCATATAAATGCATATACAAATACAAGATTCAGAGATGTACACGTATATGGAGGAAAACTCAAATAGATTTATTGATAGAAGTAGTAGAAGAGAGGATTACAACCAAGTTATCTAATCCAGCATCATCCTCCTAGCATGAAAGCCCTCTTCACCTCATACAAAGCAAGATCACCCAACAATGTCTTCAAAGAGAAACCAACAACACTTCCTTGCAAATTACAAAATTCCAGCTCTTGGATCTCTAGGATGAGGGATCTATATATAGATGTTTACAGGAGAGTGAGTCAGCTTCTGGGGTTTTGATTAGTTCCATTTCACTGATAGTTCTTTGTTGCACTTGGATATTTCAGATCTCTTACTCATCCTTGGGCGAATTCAGAGAGGCAAGTGTCATATGAGCAGTTTCTAGAAGATTCTCTAGGTTTCCACCTAGCAAACTGCTTCTGCCATTTGTCTACTCTCGCTCATCGCACCCTATAGAAGGGCTTTCCAGTATGCATTACACCCCCCATGTGTAATAGGTGAGATGCATCGCACCCTATGCTTGGAGCAGTCTGTATGGTCCTGTTTTGACCAGTTCTGAGTAGTTTTTCATGGAGAACTTCTGGGAGATGATGTAATCAGCTGACCTTGTTCCTTTAGGGTATGAAACAACACTTTTAGGGGTTTAGAAGCCCTTGTATTATGGACATATGTGATTGGGGTTGTAGTGCTCAAATATGTCTATAACACCCGTAACCCCACTTTATGGGGTCCGGGGCAGCACCCCGGAAAATTTTGGTTTTGGACCCTATGTTAGGTTGGGCGGACCCACCTATGGTTTTGTGCATGATTTTCACACAAGTTTTTGGACGCAGTGGTTTTTGGTCCATGTATTGGACGCGATGGTTTTTCGGTCCATGGTATTGGATGCTTCAACATGTATAAATATGTATTATAACATGGAAAGGAACATAATGAAAAATCAAGCTGGTAGTCTCGGTTTTGGGATCCAAGGGAAAATCTCTGTGTATATGTTTTTTATGTGTTATGCTCTCGCATTGTTTATTTTATGTGTTTTAGAATTCGTATGCAGATAATTTCTGTATGGGGTTAAAACCTACATTTGGTATCAGAGCTATTTTGGCTTCAAGGGGACGCCTTTGTTACTGAGGGGTTTCGCTCGGGCCTGTGGTAGACCCTGTTCAGTGGGAGATCTGTGAGATTAATTCTGGTGGTGAAAGAAGATGGCGAGCAATGGAAAGATAGAGATCGAGAAATTTAATGGTCATATTTTTTAGTTGTGGAAAATCAAGATGGAGGATCTGTTGGTGGATAAAGATCAGTGGATTGCGATAGATCCGGGTACTAAACCAACATGAGTGTCTAATGAATAATGGAAGAAGTTGGATCGGAAGGCAAAGAGCACAATACGATTGTGTGTCTCAGATTCAGTATTGTTGAATGTATCAGGGGAAGCTACGATGAAGGCTTTGTGGGACAAGTTAGGGACTTTGTACCAATCTAAGTCTTTGGTGAATAAACTGTTCCTACGGAAAAAGTTGTATAACCTGAGGATGAAAGATGGAGACTCAGTGACAGAGCATCTGAATGCATTTAATACTATGGTAAGTCAGTTATCATCTGTTGATATTAAAATTTCAGATGAAGATAAGTGCATCAGTTTGTTGTGTTCTCTACCGGATTCGTGGGATAGTCTGGTTATTGCAATAGGTAGCAATGCAACTACCTTGCAGTTTGATGAAATAGTCTCAGCCTTGCTGATGAAGGAGATGAGACGGAAAAATATGGAGAGCCATAATGGTGATGCCTTGTCTGTACGAGGATGGTCCTAGAACAGAAACAAAAATAATTCATCGAGTGGGAGATCTAAATCTCCAGGAAAACTTGTAAAGGTGGTGTGTTGGAAATGTGGAAAGGAAGGCCACTTTAAAAGGGATTGTAAATCTAAAGCTCCTGACAAAGGAAAGGGGTCTGATGAGGCTCCTTCTGCAGAGGCGAAAACCACCTCAGATGAAAGTCGGGATGTGTACTTGGCTTCTTCAAGTACACATGTAGATCATGAGGCATGGTTGATTGACTCAGGTGCATCCTTTCACTTCACTCCCCATAGAGAGTGGTTTGCAAGTATGAGAAATATGATGGTGGTGATGTCTTCTTGGGGGATGATAGGAAGGATAGAATCGTTGGTCGCGGAAAAGCAAAGTTGAAGTTGCAAGGTGGAAGGGTTAGAACACTTCCAGGTGTTCTACATATTCCTGCATTAGCCAGAAATCTGATTTATATAAGCAAGCTGGATGATGCAGGTGTAAAAAAAGTGTTCGAGAAGGATACCTACAAAATTGTTCGCGAAGCACTGGTATTGATGCGGGGAGTTCAAATTGGAACTCTGTACAAGCTACAAGGTAGCACTATTATTGATGGGTGCAATAGTTCTATGGTTCCTAAAAGTGGAATAGAAAATCTAGTGGTCTCTGGAGAGAAGACCATGCTGTGGCATCAAAGGCTTGGACATATTGGAGAGAAGGGCCTTCAAATACTTCATGGTAAAGGTATGGTAGAAGGTATGAGTAACAGCTCTTTGGATTTTGATTTCTGTGAAAATTGTGTATATGGGAAGCAAAATTGGGTGAGTTTCCCCTCTGGTGGTAAGAGGGCAAAACATATATTAGAGCTTGTGCACAGTGATGTGTTTAGACTTGTGAAGGTTCCATCACTGGGTAAGTCTATGTACTATGTATCATTTATAGATGACTTCTCAAGGAATACATGGATATATTTCCTTAAGAAGAAATCTAAAGTCTTTGACAGGTTTAAAGAATTTAAGGCTCTGGTGGAAAACCAGACAGAGAAGAAGATAAAGGTGCTGAGGACAGATAATGGTGGAGAGTTTTGCAGCAAGGAATTTGAAGAATTCTGTAAGAAGTGTGTTATAGCATGATAGAAGACTACTCCATATACACCTCAGCAAAATGGAGTTGCAGAAAGAATGAATAAGACGTTGATGGAAAGGGCAAGAAGCATGCTTAGTGGTGTCGGGTTAGGACAGGAATTCTGGGCAGAGGCAGTGGATATTGCATGTTACCTAGTCAACAGGTCACCTTCATCAGCGTTGGAGGATAAGACTCCACAAGAGGTGTGGACTGGTAAGAAACCCTCTCTTTCATGTCTAAGGGTATTTGGATGTGATGCATATGTACATGTTCCAAAGGAGAAATGAACCAAGTTGGATAGTAAATCTGAAAAGTGCATCTTTATTGGGTATAAGGATGGTTTAAAGGGTTATAAGCTTTGGAACCCAGTCACACAGAAGGTTGTGTACATTCGAGATGTGGTGCTCAGAGAGGTAAAATATGTTATTAAACATGAAGTCCAACCAAAGGAATCTGAGAAGATAGAGTTTGAGTTGAAGGAGGAAGAATCAGACTCTACAACAGAGGAGGAATCAGAAGATGAAGAGCCTGTTGATGCCCCGAAAATCGTTGCAACAACATTGGGGAAACCACCCGGTCCGGACCTTAGTGCAGCTCCTTTTCCGTTTGGGATAGTGGCTCCGACTGGGGGTAATGGGACCAGTTTCCCAGAAATATAGATAAATGGGATGGATAAGTGACTTCTGTATTAAGCTAGCGGTAAGCGATGGACTTATACTATCAGCAAAAATATAACAACTAAAATCTATCCCGGGGTCTTATCAATCTTTCAAAGCGCAGCGTTTGATAATCTGTGCTTTAAGGTAGGCATATAGATGACTCTAACACCAAAGCATAGAGGTTTAAATCATTTAAGATTGTTCTGCATAATTAGTTATGCAGAACGATAACAGCGAATTACTACACTTATTCATTTATATCATTGACACACGCATGAGTAAAAGAGATAACAAATCACAAAACATTCAATAGTGAAATGAAATGAAGATTTGCCGTTATATCGCATTCATGTATTCAACAATAGCAAAGATAATAACATAACAATTCATATAAAAGGAAAGAATGCAGATGCAGATAAAAGTACCATGTAAGCTGCTTAACAATCCAATGTATCAATCGCTATGTCGCAGTCCTTCCTTCAAACCAGAAAGCATTCCAAACAAGGGACAATAGTGCGCAATTGCATAAAACAACCTTCTAATCAAAATTAAGAACCATTGGTCGAGTTTCACAAAAGAATATAGACTGAAGCACAATAGTGCAAACTTCAGCCTTTAAGTCTATTACAAAATTTTACGACCCTTTCCAAAACAATGAAAGGGTTTATAAATACTATGCTAATCTAAATATCTAAAAAAAACTGAAAAGCTACTAAATTGGCATTAACAAATATCATCATCTTTTCTGGCGATCTGGCAGTCGGCGGCAATGCTTCATTCGGTGGTCTCTTTGCCTTTACTCCTTCGCTGACATATCGCCAGCATTGGTTCCACTTCTGGTGGAGTGTTGAGACGCGAAGTTAGCTGGGCATCATATGTGGCATCTTGAATGTCGGAAATCAAGTATCGGAGGGCATCTGTTAAACAGTTGAGAGCCGACCTTTGAGAGTGTGGTTTAATCAGAAAGAGCCAGTATGCGTCGGAGGTTAAAGTATTTACTCCCGCGATTAATCTTCCTTGTTTCTCCAGATCAGGATAATTTCTCTGCTCAAGCATGTTTGCTGTTGTTATACTTCCAGGTGTGCACTGGGAGATCATATTTGCCAGATAGAGTGTGTCGTTGACTAGATTGATCATGTTGCTGGCAATCATTTTACATCTTGAGGCCGCCCTTTCCGCTTTCATTACCTGGGTGTTCCACTCCATGAAGAGTATGTCTTTGTACGTTTCATAAATTCGGGGAAAGTTTGCCGCTTTCCCTTCTTCAGAATCTTGCCACTCAAGATATTCGGATATGGTGTCTTCGGCCTGATCTAGCTCATTTCTGGCTTTCTCTATCTGCTGACATACTGCTGTGGATGTTTCGCATAATGAATCAGCGTCAGTAAGTTGTCGGCATAAAAGCCTGATCTGAGATATTAATGCGCCATTTATTCGAGTTGCCTCTGCTCTGAAGTCTTCAACACTCTGGGCATCCTTGATACTGTCGAGCTGTGCTGATAGCTGAGCTATTTGCTCATCTTTTGATTTCATTATCAGCTCGTTCGCTGCTCTCAACTGTGCCAATGTCTCTGACAATGTATTCTGCCTCTGGACTGCGTCCTGGTCTGCCTTCTGCTTTTCGGCCTGCATTTGCTGGGTTAATACTTTGTTCTCTTGCCGTTGTGCCAGCAACTGCTCTTCTACCTGTGCTGCCTTGTTTTTCGCCTCTATTACTTCTGCCTGTAATGCATAAATTTCATGGTCTTTAGTCTTCAACATAAGACTTACCTCTGATGCTTTGTCGATAGTTGCTGCCGAATAAGCTCCCACGAATTGCGATAGCTTAGTTAGATCATCGGAAGGGTCCAATTCCCCTTTCCAGACCACATTGCCCGTGACTGTTCGCTCAGGAGAAATAGAAGGTTGATCAAGCCTTCGTCTCTTCTTAGAGCGCCTAACAACGGCTTTATGCTTTGGGCTGTAGAAAATATCTAGGGGAGGAATTTCTTCCACCTGGAGATCAATTTGATTGGACGGGTCTTGAGTGATTACCTCGACATCCTGTGAAATGGGTGGGCCGCTGGTTCTTTCTAGAACCTGAGAAGAAGTAGTATTGGGAGCATAGCTTATTTTAGAGGTGTCTGAGTCTTTGGAGGCTTCCTTACCACTGATAATGGAATCGAATTGGTTCCATTCTTTAATCAATTCAGGATCGGTGGAGGTTTGCTCATGTTGCTTTTCTTGTTCTGCCCTCTGCTGCTCCTCCTGCGCTTTCCGTTGCTGCTCCTCCAATTCCTTTTTCTGCCTATCTTCTAGTTCTTTCTTTGCTTTCTCTTCTTCTTTCTTCTTCCTCTGTTCCTCTATCTCTTTCTGCTTTCTATGCTCTTGTTCCTTCTGTGCCTTTTGCTGCCTTTCTAACTGCTCCTTTCTCTGCCTCTCTGCCTGCAGCTTGTTTTGCCTTTCCTCCTGTTGTTTGTCCTGTTCTTTAGTTGTAACAGGAGGTGGACGTATCTGCTGCCGACCAGGCTCGCTTGAGGAAGATGCTGGGGTTGTGGATAATAAATCTAGAGGCAGAGTTTGCAACCTCTGCTCTCTAAGTTTATTAAACTCAGTTAAAGCCACATCATTGTATCTCATTGCAGCAAGCTGTTTGGTTTGGCTTATTGAACCGGCACCTGCGAACAGGTCATCAAACTCATCTTCTTGATGGACAATCTTTGACAGTTTGGCCTGTTCCAGGGCAATGAAAGCAGTCTTGTGCGGATCGTAGAGTCTGTTTGGGATAGAGGCCAGGGATATCATTTGGAGTTTTGTTGCTTCTTTTTCTGCATGCTTGTAATTAAGTAGAGTATAAACTCCAATTCTTAAAGGAAAAGAGGGCCAACCTCTTTTCTTCTCCTCTTTGAGAGTTTGTGTGACACTCTCGGACATAATCTGGTAGCAGATTTCCCGGGCTAACAGTTTGTCTGGGATGTATAAAGGGAGAGCGTGCGGCCTAGCTTTGCTTCCAAAAACTCTAATATAGGTGAAATGCTCTTCCCCGAACCAATTTGCTATGGTTGGTAAGTCAAAAGAAGCTTCATGAGAAATTCTTGGGATGGGTCTGTCGAAAATAGAATAGTGAATGGGCACCATGAAACCATTGCAAATTTGATACAAATGGTCCTTGTAAGAGGACTTCCACAATTTCCGATGGTACAAATGGATGGGTGTTGGATCATGGGTAGTCCACCTCCAACCGAGGACAGGAAACTCAGAATTAAAACACAGGGTATCCATAATGTAAGCAGAGTAATAAAATGGTGGGATTTTCCTTTCGCTGACTATGGTTTTGGCTCTAAATTCACGAACAGCTATGACCAACTTATCAGACAGAATAGTGGCCCAATCCATAATTGTACTATTGACAGCCGCTTCTATTAGGGGAACCATGTCAATATGGATATTAGCGGAGTCATGTAATCCCCACAATCTACACATCATAATCCCCGCATAGCAATAGGGAGAAGCCAAAGAAGCATTGGAGTACTTACCCGAACTTTCATGCTTGTGTTTGGCCGGGTTCTGCCTCCAATCTCGGAGGGGTTCGGATGGTGATTCATTCTCGTTCGCGAACTTCTCCACGAAGGCTCTGTTATAGACTAGCTCTGGTTCAGGAAAATGATACATTCGCCTCAGGTCATCAGGCTTGAACGACCCGAAAATCCTTCCATCCCTTGTATGAAAAGTTCTATCAGTGAGAGGAATTTCCTCGATCGCCCAGCGTACCACATCAGTGAAAGGTAGAACCTGCTCTCTTGCTGCTATTCTGTGCAAAAAGGAGTCGGCCAAGTCTTTGAGAGTTGCATCAGATTTCCTTTGTTCGTCAATGCTAGCCTCCGTCACTGTCTTCGCCGGTTGCTCGGCTTCTAACAGATTATATGTACCCTGCCATGTAGTGCTAGGAAGACCGGTGCATGTAGTATCTGAGATTAGGCCTTTCTTCGAAACTGTGGCAGCTTGACCTGCAACGGGTGCTGCATTAGAACCCGCAGCCTTCTTGAACTTCTTCCCCATCATTTTCAGGCTTCTCTCGACAGCTGAACTCTACACAAATGCAAGAGAAATCGTAACGAGGAAATAACAATGACAATCCATAACGGGAAAGATATATCACTTGAAGCGTGGCAAGATTAATTCTAAAAGGGGCTGCGGATCTAATCATTTAAGAAGACACCGCAGATGCAATGATGGTGATTTTACGACCTGCAGCTCCATAAATGACCATTACATCGTCATTAGGCTGAATGACCCCTTAACGCGTGCAACAGATTTTTAAAGGTCTAATCGTAAGTATTCGTTAAATCGAAGGGGCAAAGTTTTAAATACGCATGCATTACCTTATCCCTGCATTTAACGGCATTTTGAAATCTGTGCTTTATCAACCGGATTAAAATATAACTTAAAAGCTTTGAAGGAATCACCTTTTAAGAACTCTAATCATCGTTAAACGTCATCGCATCGCATTGGGGGTGTGAGTGATACTATCATTTGGGAGCTGTCTTGGCGAATGCCGATTGCGACATCGCATCGAATTAGCGCATGAGCACATTACCAGATGTATGTCAAATGATATGCCGACTTCCGATTGCGATATCACATCGCATCGGGGAAAAGACCTGAGCGTCTTGTGAAAGTGTTTGGGGTTCCGCCGAATACCGATAGCGATATCGCATCGGGTCGGGGCTTATAACTTAAGGCGTTTTTCCACAAGAGGCAGTGCCGATAACCGATCGCCGATATCACATCGCATCGGGGTGTAAGATATGTGTTCATTTTGTGTGTGCATTGAATACCGCCGATCGCCGATAGCGATATCGCATCGGCAAGAACCAAGGTGATATTTAAATGTGTTTCTCTTGTTGTTGCGACATGCGATTGCTTTTTCGCACTAACCAAAAATTGCTTGATCTTTAAAAAAAAAGGCTTTCATTCATAAATTCGTTTGATTATCATACCGTTTTTGAACAAATTCATTAATGCCAATTAAATTTTTAAAAGGGACCCATTTCATATGCTAATCATTTGGAATATAAGTGATATGAAATGGGGGGTTGTTGTAGGGCACAACAATTGGCGATTCGCTGGAAGAACCAGTTATCTCTGGGACTTCTTTAAAAACACTTAAACTTTTTCAAATAGAATCTCAATCAGAAAAGGAAACTTTCTAATATAACTAGATATCTATTGATTCTGAATAAAGCAGAATTCTTCTGTTGACTTCCTCCTTTTGTAAAGATAATAAATGCATTCTAAGTTTTAAAACAGGTCTTTAATGGTTTATAATGGTAAAACAGAAAACTTTTCCCAAATCAGCTTTTAAAGTAAACTCCTCTGTCATAGGTAGAGCCTCTGCTGCCAGCAAACGTTCATAGTCTCGGCAGGGTTACCTTTTAACCATGCTGTTGTCCATTGTTCCATTCACTTAAGAGTGTGATTAAACAGAATGAATTCATCACATATTTTCCATATTTTGAACTTCATTTTTGCTTGAGATAAAAAGCCATTGTCCTGGTTTGGTGGCCAGATAATGACAATGCCACTCACGGGTAGTAATCAAACTGAACAAGATGGCTCGTGATGAGACCCCTTGTCTTGAAATTTCAAGCCATTACCTTGTTTGATATGCAGTTTTGGTAATGTCAGTTAAATTATTTTCCTATGAACATGGTAAGCAGGCTTGCAATAAGACCTCTTATCTTTAATCTTTATATTTTAGAATTACACTCTGAGTAATCATAAACTTTTGGTGAATGGGATGAACAATTGTCTCCTTGAGAGAAAATGGATGACAGGTTGAGAGTTAAAGATGCTGAAGATGGATTAGCTTCTACTTTAATATAGATAACCTTTGGAGACCAATTTTCTAAAACCCAAAATGATTCATAGGACTTTTTCGTTTTGAGGGAAGTTTGCAAAGTAAGACTGCGATCTCAAAATAAAAAGATATCTAATTTCCTAGAAATGATCCTTCTTGGTTTAGGATTCTATTATTCAAAAGCGAATATCGAAAGTGCCCCAGCGAGACAACTTTTGACTACAGCAAAAAGTCAACGGAAGATATCCCACACCCTTATTTTCTACAAATCCTACAAACTATAAAAATCTATCAAACTAAAAGGAGAAGGGGTCACCTCCTCAATTAAAGAATTTCTTTAAGATCAGACCATTAACAGGGAGAGAATCTCTCACCCCTGATAAATCTTGCAGTATAAAAGTGGAATGGCCTATCTTTTCACAGATCTGAAATGGTCCAAGCCATAGTTTCTGAAACTTGGAGTGTTTACCTTTGTCTTCATGGGCTTTGTCCCATTTCAGAACTAAATCTCCGACTTGGAATTGTTTAGGACTAGATGAGGCTAGATCAAAAGCTGCTTTAATGACTTGCTGATGCTTAGCGTGCGTAACCTTGGCCTTTTCCCTTTCCTCTTCAAGTTTGAGAATTTGATCATATCTGAGCTGGATAGAGGAAGAAGGAGTTTCCTCAATAAATTGCACTAGGGCTAGAGAGGGAAGAAGAAGATTGGTTGGTATAATTGCTTCTTTTCCATAGACAAGTTTAAACGGAGAGGTTCCAATGGAAGCTTTCTGTGTTATCCTATCGGCCCATAATGCAAATACTAAGGATTTATGCCAGTTTCTATGATTCTCTTCAATTGTTCGCTTGATAATTTTGATTAGGTTTTTATTAGTTGACTCTGCTAGGCCATTACCCTGAGGGTAGTAATTAGCAGAATACTTTAATTTAAACCCTCTTTTGATAGCGAAATGAATCATTGCATTACCTGAGAAATAAGAAGCATTATCAAAGACAAGAGCGTTTGGAACACCAAACCTGGTAATGATGAATTGATCAATGAATTCAATGATGGCTTCAGAGTTTGCTGTCTTTAACGGAACTGCTTCTACCCACTTTGTAAAGTAATCGGTGGCTGTAAGGATATATTTATGTTGCTTGGAAGAAGGTGGATTAATTTCTCCAATGATGTCCAATCCCCATTGTTCAAAGGGCTGTTCAATGTTGACTGGTTGCAAAGGGAAAGCTGGTTTTTGTTGTCTTCCACCAGAAGTTTGGCATTTGAGACATTTCCTTACATACTCGTGAGTGTCTTTAAACAAAGTAGGCCAATAGTAACCAGCATGAATAACTTTATGAGCTGTTGTATCAGCTCCAAAATGTCCTCCTGCCGGTCCGTCATGTAGCTCCTGCAAAACCTTTTGAGCCTCAGGTTTTTCAAGACATCTTAATAGAACAGAATCATAATTTCTTTTGAAAAGTACATCATTAATAATCGAGAAATTCTTCGCTTTTAATCTAATGGCCCTTTTGTTTTTGTAAGACAAATTCGGAGGTGCATAACCATTCTTTAAATAAAAGATTAAATCTGCATATTGAGATTCGGAATCTGTAGCACTTATCTGATTAACTTCTTGGGTTTGATCTGTATCGCTTGATTCCGGAATGTTAGATGCTCCTGCCAATATCCTGCAAAAACCTTGGCCTTTAACAATCTTTGCTGGCTTAATTTCTAGGTCATACTCTTGGAGCGCTGCGACCCAGTTTGCCCTTTTTTCACCCAATTCTTTTTGAATTAATAGTTGCCTGACTGCCGGGAAAGGAACTATCACTTTAGTATGGGTTTTTAAAAGAAAGGGTCGATAATGCTTCACTGCCTTAAACACAGCAAAAGCTTGTTTCTCAACATCAGAATAATTTAATTCGGCGCCCTGAAAGTTTGAACTAAAGAAGGAGATGGGCGCTTCCAAATTGTCATCATTTAATTGCGTGAGTACTGCAGCGTAAGATAAGTTGGATGCGATGGTATACAAAGTAAAATGATTAGAAAAATTTGGAGTATTCAAGGCTGGGGCAGTGATTATTGATTGCTTGATAACATCAAAGGCATGTTTTTCTTCTGATCCCCACCTGAAGGTTGAATTTTTCTTAATCATCGTCTGGAGTGGTAATACTATCTGTGAAAAATCTGGAACAAATCGTTTGACAAAATTAATCTGACCCAAAAATGACTGCATCGCTTTTTTGTTGTGTGGAAAAGGGATTTCAGAAATTTCCTTAATCCGATCAGGATCTACATAAATGCCATCTTTAGATACAATAAAGCCTAAAAGCTTACCCTGGTCTAGAGCAAAGAAAGACTTTTTTGGGTTGAGAGAGATGCCATATCTTTTGCATCGCTGAAAAATCTGATTCAAGTCATGCAAATGATTATATCTCTTTTTAGAATATACAGTAATATCATCAAGGTAGACGACTACTGTTCGGTTAATCAACCCTCTAAAGGCTGTATCCATAGCTCTTTGGAACGTTGCTCCTGCATTTATGAGTCCAAAAGGCATTTTTTGATATGCATATGTTCCCCATTTTGTTTTGAATGTGGTTTTGAGTTGGTCATCAGGATGAACTAGAACTTGGTTATATCCCGAGAATCCATCAAGAAAGGACATCAATTCAGATCCTGCTACTGATTGGAGGATCTGCTCCATAGTAGGCAATGGGAAGTTATCTTTCAAGCTCGCTTTATTCAAGTTTCTGAAATCGATACAAATTCGGATGTCGCCATTTTTCTTCCTGACTGGTACCATATTGGAGACCCAATTTGAATGTCGGACAGGAAAAATAATCTTGGCTTTTAAAACCTTGTTAAGTTCCGACTTTATCTGGCTTTCCAAATTTGGGTGGATTTTCCTTAACTTCTGCTGAATCGGCTTCTGATCGGGAAGCATAGGAATAGTATGCTGGATGATAGATGTGTCATATGTCTTGAGGTCATCATACTTCCAAGCAAAAACTTGTTTGTTTTTCTTTAACAGTTTAACAAATGCTTCCTTTTCTTCTACAGAAAGTCCTAATCCTAAGTTGATATTTTGAGGAGCTTGCTCAGTTCCCAAATTAATCAATTCAAACCTTAGGGTAGAGCTTTGGAGTTTTGCATTAATTACGGGTTTGAACCTGTCTTTAATGTCATAAAGGTCTTCGAGCTTTACCACAGGCTTAGGGATCGCGTTTTCTTGAGATGTTCTTTTCATTTGGGAATCATGCTCATCTTCTTCAATGATTTGATTGTCATAGGATTTTTCAGAGGTTAAGAATTGTAAGATATCCTCATCGTGGTTGAAAACCCTCCAATTAGTGATATTATCAGGAACTGAAGGCCTAAAAATTAATTCTACAGAAAATCTATCAAGGCTAAAGTATTCAGAAGGCAGAAGTTTGGAAGCTACGTTGGCAAGTAAGTCGGGTGCTGAATTCTGTGACCTAGGAATTGAGGAAATATTGAATGCTGAAAAATGTGAGGTGAGATCTTGCACTAGCGATTGATAATGCTTCAGGTGGCTTGAGAGGCAATGAATTGCATTCCTTACCTGCTTAACAATGATCTCACTGTCACCGAACACTTTAAGATATTGGACTTTAAGGCCGATTGCCTTATATAATCCTTGAACTAAAGCTTCGTATTCGGCTGTGTTATTGGTGCACTCAAATTCTAGTCCACAGGACAGCATTGTCTTTTCTCCTTGCGGACTAACCAAAATGCAACCTGCTCCTGAGCCCTCACTGGACTTAGAGCCATCAAAATATAGAGACCAAAACAAAGGAGTATTAACAGACAAATTTACAGCTTTTTCATTATCATTAAAACATCTAGACAAATCCGTTTGTGAAAAATTCTCAATCTGAGATGTACAATGATTAACTGAAAAAGGAGAAGGTTGGGCAACAAAGTTGCCAAAGAATGATTCTGACGAATAATTCCCCAAAATGTTGTTGTTGAACGCAACAGGCTGGTTTTCTTGCTCGAAGTCAGTTACTGTGTGGGTCATATGTTTCTCACGATCAATCCTGATTTGATTAGGCTTGCCTTTGTAGGGAAGCCACATATGTGACCAATCAGTGGAAATGTACCCATGTAGTTTTTCGGACCAATCTCTGCTCAGAATTAAGCCGTAGAATTCAGGTATGTCGGCGATCAAAATATCTATTCTTTGTACAACCCTAGGGTCAGCAGACAACCTGATGGTTACAGAATTAATTTCACCCACAACCCGCACTTTGGTTCTGTCTAGCTGTACAATGTGAATAGCAGATTTCTGGGGTTCGATGTTCAGTTGAGAACAAACTGAAGCTGGCATAATGTTAGATGATGCCCCTGAATCGATTAAACAATTGTGCAGATTTCGATTATAAATTTCATAGGTGAGCAAGAAAGGTGGAGTATGAGAATTGGACCTATCTCCAATTAGAACTGAATCGGTAGCTTCTACCATACCTGCAGGAGGCAGGCCTTGATCATTGGCAGCTCTTGTACTAGGAAGTGGAGTAGAAGGGACAACATTCAACTCTTTTAGAAGTAATTTCTGTTGATGTTTCAATTTACTAAGCTCAAACATAGTTATGTTTGCTTTAGTCTTCTTCATATCATCAACAATATTATACTCCATGGAGTCAGATACCACTAGTGTTTTGGATGCTGAAGGGGAATTAGAAGTTAAGGGCTGATTTTGGGGAGGTGTCACAGGCGATTTCTTTGGAGGAACTTTCTCTTTTGTTGTGTTAGCACCTGCGCTCCTTTTCTTTGTAGTTGCCTGGGCAGGTTCGGAAGTGCTTTTACTTCTTGTAGTAACAGGAAAGGCTTCTTCTTCATTCTCGGTATCAGAGTTTGGGAGTATAAAATCCCACATGCCGTGGCATTCAGCTACTTCTTCTTCCTCCTCAGTATGAGAGGTTGTTTCCTCTTCCTCTTCCTCTTGGTCAGAGTCTGCATTGGATATAACATTGGGCGGCTTTGATTCAGTTTTCTTGTAAGTTCTAAATGGTCTTTTATTTGAGGTTTCGGCCACCTGCTTCTTGATGTCAACCATTTCGTTAGACAATGTTTTAAGGACCTTTTGTAAACCTTCCATGTCATAGGGGTCCTTTGGGGTTTTCTTCTTGGAATCTTCTTTAAATGAGACTTTTTTAGCTTTTCGGTCTTCTAGAGCAGCTTTCTTTTCTAGAGCATTAATGCGCTTTTCAACAGCAAGTGCTTCTTTCATGTTTTCAGCTAAGGTAGGTTTCCCAGCCCTATCTACAAAAATGGCTATGTTGGCATGTAGGGCGGTAATATACCATTCGCTTCGGATTTGTTCACTTGGTTTAGAATCGGTAGGGATTTTATTCAGGAGTTTGTTAAATCTGGCATTAAACTCCTTTATTGGTTCCCTGTGCTCTATCCTTAGATTGGAGAGATCGTTTATCAAAGTAGCCAAGGACCTATCATCTCCATATTTGGTAAGGAACTGCTCTTGGCATGTGTTCCAACTGGTAATTGAACCAGAAGGTAAGGAAAAATACCAGGATCCTGCTGATCCTTGTAAGGTATAAGGGAAGAGTCTTACAACAACATCTTGCTCTGTCACTCCTTTTAAGTTTACTGCTAACATAAAATTGTTAATATGTTCTTCAGCTTGGGTTCCGTTATCTGGATTAAATTTAGGCAGCCATTTTTCGGGAGCATCTGGTAGATCATGCAATGGTCCGGGCATATTGACTGCACCGGGCCTAGTCCATGGGTCTGCCATTGTGCTAGCGACAGTGGTTGTTACTACTGTTGGTATTCCAAATGTTTGGGACGGTATCAAAGATGAGGAGTGAATAGGTTGGGATATTGAAGGTGCTGATCCCTGATGAACAACAATATGTAATGGAGGAGTGGGTGGTTGACTTTGCAGATTAGGAGATGAGATGGAGGATATGGAAGAAAGGTCTTCACTATCAGATCCTTCAGTGATTTTCTTTGCTTTTTTCCTTTTTGGTAAAGGGAACTCAGTGGGTTCAATACCGAGTTTCTCGCTCTGAAGTCTGGTAAGTGGATGAGATAAATTGAACTGCGAAGTCGCACTGCTTTGCGATACTTCAGATTTCTGTGGGGAAATCGAGAAGCTCTGAAGTTTGTGGATAAGAGACTGGACTTCAGGAGATTCAAGACTCAATTGTTCTGAAATATGATGGGTATGAGCAGTGGTGGTTGATTCTCCTTCTTCTTGATTGCGTGCTGGAGAACCAGCATGGGATTGAGAAGCAGGAGGGGTTTTGGAGGGAGAATTACTCTTAGAATGGCTTACAGATTTAGGTTTTCTTGCCATTCACAGTCGAGGCCCTCCTTCTAGCGCCAAAAATGTTGATGCCCCGAAAATCGTTGCAACAACATTGGGGAAACCACCCGGTCCGGACCTTAGTGCAGCTCCTTTTCCGTTTGGGATAGTGGCTCCGACTGGGGGTAATGGGACCAGTTTCCCAGAAATATAGATAAATGGGATGGATAAGTGACTTCTGTATTAAGCTAGCGGTAAGCGATGGACTTATACTATCAGCAAAAATATAACAACTAAAATCTATCCCGGGGTCTTATCAATCTTTCAAAGCGTAGCGTTTGATAATCTGTGCTTTAAGGTAGGCATATAGATGACTCTAACACCAAAGCATAGAGGTTTAAATCATTTAAGATTGTTCTGCATAATTAGTTATGCAGAACGATAACAGCGAATTACTACACTTATTCATTTATATCATTGACACACGCATGAGTAAAAGAGATAACAAATCACAAAACATTCAATAGTGAAATGAAATGAAGATTTGCCGTTATATCGCATTCATGTATTCAACAATAGCAAAGATAATAACATAACAATTCATATAAAAGGAAAGAATGCAAATGCAGATAAAAGTACCATGTAAGCTGCTTAACAATCCAATGTATCAATCGCTATGTCGCAGTCCTTCCTTCAAACCAGAAAGCATTCCAAACAAGTAACAATAGTGCGCAATTGCATAAAACAGCCTTCTAATCAAAATTAAGAACCATTGGTCGAGTTTCACAAAAGAATATAGACTGAAGCACAATAGTGCAAACTTCAGCCTTTAAGTCTATTACAAAATTTTACGACCCTTTCCAAAACAATGAAAGGGTCTATAAATACTATGCTAATCTAAATATCTAAAAAAATTGAAAAGCTACTAAATTGGCATTAACAAATATCATCATCTTTTCTGGCGATCTGGCAGTCGGCGGCAATGCTTCATTCGGTGGTCTCTTTGCCTTTACTCCTTCGCTGACATATCGCCAGCATTGGTTCCACTTCTGGTTGAGTGTTGAGACGCGAAGTTAGCTGGGCATCATATGTGGCATCTTGAATGTCAGAAATCAGGTATCGGAGGGCATCTGTTAAACAGTTGAGAGCCGACCTTTGAGAGTGTGGTTTAATCAGAAAGAGCCAGTATGCGTCGGAGGTTAAAGTATTTACTCCCGTGATTAATCTTCCTTGTTTCTCCAGATCAGGATAATTTCTCTGCTCAAGCATGTTTGCTGTTGTTATACTTCCAGGTGTGCACTGGGAGATCATATTTGCCAGATAGAGTGTGTCGTTGACTAGATTGATCATGTTGCTGGCAATCATTTTACATCTTGAGGCCGCCCTTTCCGCTTTCATTACCTGGGTGTTCCACTCCATGAAGAGTATGTCTTTGTACGTTTCATAAATTCGGGGAAAGTTTGCCGCTTTCCCTTCTTCAGAATCTTGCCACTCAAGATATTCGGATATGGTGTCTTCGGCCTGATCTAGCTCATTTCTGGCTTTCTCTATCTGCTAACATACTGCTGTGGATGTTTCGCATAATGAATCAGCGTCAGTAAGTTGTCGGCATAAAAGCCTGATCTGAGATATTAATGCGCCATTTATTCGAGTTGCCTCTGCTCTGAAGTCTTCAACACTCTGGGCATCCTTGATACTGTCGAGCTGTGCTGATAGCTGAGCTATTTGCTCATCTTTTGATTTCATTATCAGCTCGTTCGCTGCTCTCAACTGTGCCAATGTCTCTGACAATGTATTCTGTCTCTGGACTGCGTCCTGGTCTGCCTTCTACTTTTCGGCCTGCATTTGCTGGGTTAATACTTTGTTCTCTTGCCGTTGTGCCATCAACTGCTCTTCTACCTTTGCTGCCTTGTTTTTCGCCTCTATTACTTCTGCCTGTAATGCATAAATTTCATGGTCTTTAGTCTTCAACATAAGACTTACCTCTGATGCTTTGTCGATAGTTGCTGCTGAATAAGCTCCCGCGAATTGCGATAGCTTAGTTAGATCATTGGAAGGGTCCAATTCCCCTTTCCAGACCACATTGCCCGTGACTGTTCGCTCAGGAGAAATAGAAGGTTGATCAAGCCTTCGTCTCTTCTTAGAGCGCCTAACAACGGCTTTATGCTTTGGGCTGTAGAAAATATCCAGGGGAGGAATTTCTTCCACCTGGAGATCAATTTGATTGGACGGGTCTTGAGTGATTACCTCGACATCCTGTGAAATGGGTGGGCCGCTGGTTCTTTCTAGAACCTGAGAAGAAGTAGTATTGGGAGCATAGCTTATTTTAGAGGTGTCTGAGTCTTTGGAGGCTTCCTTACCACTGATAATGGAATCGAATTGGTTCCATTCTTTAATCAATTCAGGATCGGTGGAGGTTTGCTCATGTTGCTTTTCTTGTTCTGCCCTCTGCTGCTCCTCCTGCGCTTTCCGTTGCTGCTCCTCCAATTCCTTTTTCTGCCTATCTTCTAGTTCTTTCTTTGCTTTCTCTTCTTCTTTCTTCTTTGCCTTTTGCTGCCTTTCTAACTGCTCCTTTCTCTGCCTCTCTGCCTGCAGCTTGTTTTGCCTTTCCTCCTGTTGTTTGTCCTGTTCTTTAGTTGTAACAGGAGGTGGACGTATCTGCTGCCGACCAGGCTCGCTTGAGGAAGATGCTGGGGTTGTGGATAATAAATCTAGAGGCAGAGTTTGCAACCTCTGCTCTCTAAGTTTATTAAACTCAGTTAAAGCCACATCATTGTATCTCATTGCAGCAAGCTGTTTGGTTTGGCTTATTGAACCGGCACCTGCGAACAGGTCATCAAACTCATCTTCTTGATGGACAATCTTTGACAGTTTGGCCTGTTCCAGGGCAATGAAAGCAGTCTTGTGCGGATCGTAGAGTCTGTTTGGGATAGAGGCCAGGGATATCTTTTGGAGTTTTGTTGCTTCTTTTTCTGCATGCTTGTAATTAAGTAGAGTATAAACTCCAATTCTTAAAGGAAAAGAGGGCCAACCTCTTTTCTTCTCCTCTTTGAGAGTTTGTGTGACACTCTCGGACATAATCTGGTAGCAGATTTCCCGGGCTAACAGTTTGTCTGGGATGTATAAAGGGAGAACGTGCGGCCTAGCTTTGCTTCCAAAAACTCTAATATAGGTGAAATGCTCTTCCCCGAACCAATTTGCTATGGTTGGTAAGTCAAAAGAAGCTTCATGAGAAATTCTTGGGATGGGTCTGTCGAAAATAGAATAGTGAATGGGCACCATGAAACCATTGCAAATTTGATACAAATGGTCCTTGTAAGAGGACTTCCACAATTTCCGATGGTACAAATGGATGGGTGTTGGATCATGGGTAGTCCACCTCCAACCGAGGACAGGAAACTCAGAATTAAAACACAGGGTATCCATAATGTAAGCAGAGTAATAAAACGGTGGGATTTTCCTTTCGCTGACTATGGTTTTGGCTCTAAATTCACGAACAGCTATGACCAACTTATCAGACAGAATAGTGGCCCAATCCATAATTGTACTATTGACAGCCGCTTCTATTAGGGGAACCATGTCAATATGGATATTAGCGGAGTCATGTAATCCCCACAATCTACACATCATAATCCCCGCATAGCAATAGGGAGAAGCCAAAGAAGCATTGGAGTACTTACCCGAACTTTCATGCTTGTGTTTGGCCGGGTTCTGCCTCCAATCTCGGAGGGGTTCGGATGGTGATTCATTCTCGTTCGCGAACTTCTCCACGAAGGCTCTGTTATAGACTAGCTCTGGTTCAGGAAAATGATACATTCGCCTCAGGTCATCAGGCTTGAACGACCCGAAAATCCTTCCATCCCTTGTATGAAAAGTTCTATCAGTGAGAGGAATTTCCTCGATCGCCCAGCGTACCACATCAGTGAAAGGTAGAACCTGCTCTCTTGCTGCTATTCTGTGCAAAAAGGAGTCGGCCAAGTCTTTGAGAGTTGCATCAGATTTCCTTTGTTCGTCAATGCTAGCCTCCGTCACTGTCTTCGCCGGTTGCTCGGCTTCTAACAGATTATATGTACCCTGCCATGTAGTGCTAGGAAGACCGGTGCATGCAGTATCTGAGATTAGGCCTTTCTTCGAAACTGTGGCAGCTTGACCTACAACGGGTGCTGCATTAGAACCCGCAACCTTCTTGAACTTCTTCCCCATCATTTTCAGGCTTCTCTCGACAGCTGAACTCTACACAAAGGCAAGAGAAATCGTAACGAGGAAATAACAATGACAATCCATAACGGGAAAGATATATCACTTGAAGCGTGGCAAGATTAATTCTAAAAGGGGCTGCGGATCTAATCATTTAAGAAGACACCGCAGATGCAATGATGGCGATTTTACGACCTGCAGCTCCATAAATGACCATTACATCGTCATTAGGCTGAATGACCCCTTAACGCGTGCAACAGATTTTTTAAAGGTCTAATCGTAAGTGTTCGTTAAATCGAAGGGGCAAAGTTTTAAATACGCATGCATTACCTTATCCCTGCATTTAACGGCATTTTGAAATCTGTGCTTTATCAACCAGATTAAAATATAACTTAAAAGCTTTGAAGGAATCACCTTTTAAGAACTCTAATCATCGTTAAACGTCATCGCATCGCATTGGGGGTGTGAGTGATACTATCATTTGGGAGCTGTCTTGGCGAATGCCGATTGCGACATCGCATCGAATTAGCGCATGAGCACATTACCAGATGTATGTCAAATGATATGCCGACTTCCGATTGCGATATCACATCGCATCGGGAAAAAGACCTGAGCGTCTTGTGAAAGTGTTTGGGATTCCGCCGAATACCGATAGCGATATCGCATCGGCAAGAACCAAGGTGATATTTAAATGTGTTTCTCTTGTTGTTGCGACATGCGATCTTGCGATTGCTTTTTCGCACTAACCAAAAATTGCTTGATCTTTAAAAAAAAAAGGCTTTCATTCATAAATTCGTTTGATTATCATACCGTTTTTGAACAAATTCATTAATGCCAATTAAATTTTTAAAAGGGACCCATTTCATATGCTAATCGTTTGGAATATAAGTGATATGAAATGGGGGGTTGTTGTAGGGCACAACAGAGCCACAAACTCCGGGTGTGAGAAGATCAGTTCGAGAAAGAAGGTAGCCAGAAAGGTATAGTCCATCTGCTTTTTGTTCAAATTTTTCTTTATCTATTACTAACAATGATCCAGAACTATGAAGGAAGCAGTAGATTCAGAGGATGGAAAAATATGGAAAGAGGCCATGGTTGATGAAATGGCATCTTTGCACAAAAATGAGGCTTGGGATCTGGTGGAGTTGCCGGTTGAAAGGAAACCCATTGGTAGCAAATGGGTGTTCAAGAAGAAGACAAACGCAGAAGGAAAGGTGGATAAATACAAAGCTTGGTTGGTAGCAAAAGGTTATTCCCAGGTGCCAGGAATTGATTTTGGTGATATTTTTTCTCCTGTTGCCAAGGTAACTTCTATTAGGTTACTTTTATCTGTTGTTGCTGCTTTTGATTTTGAGGTAGAACAGATGGATGTGAAGACAACATTTCTTCACGGGGATCTGGAAGAGGAGATCTACATGAACCAACCTAAAGGATTTTCAGTGAAGGGTAAAAAAGAACTAGTATACAAGTTAAAGAAGTCTCTATATGGGTTAAAACAGTCACCAAGGATGTGGTATCAGAAATTTGATACATTTATACAAGGACTTGGCTTCACTAGAAGCAAAGCATATCACTGTGTGTATTTTAAATTAATTGGTGCCCGTGTTATTTATCTGGTCTTGTATGTGGATGACATGTTGCTGGTTGGAAATGACACAAAAATTATCCAGGATTTGAAGACCAAATTGTCCTCCAAATTCGACATGAAAGATTTTGGTGCTGCAAACTATATTTTGGGCATGGAAATTAAAAGAGATGGGGCAAAGAGAAAGCTCTGGTTAAACCAGAGGAAGTATGTCGAGACAATACTACAGAGGTTTAATATGCAGGATAGTAAACCGATGAAGGTTTCTATTCCTGTAGGTGTGAGGTTATCTACTAAACAGTGTCCCAAGACATAAGAAGAGGAAGAGGACATGTCTTGTGTTCCATATGCAAGTGCAATCGGTAGCCTGATGTATGCAATGGTCTATACTGGACTAGACATTACACATGCAATGGGAGTATTGAGCAGGTTTATGTCAAAACCAGGGAAGGAGCACTAGACAGCAGTGAAGCGGGTTTTCAGGTATTTGCGTGGCACTAGTGATTATGGTTTGTGCTACCAAGGAAGACTAGGATTGGACAGAGTGTTGGATATTCATGGCTTTGTTGATGCAGACTGGGTTGGAGATCTAGATTAGAGAAGATCTACAAGTGGGTATGTGTCTAACCTATTTGGAGGTGTAGTCAGTTGGATGAGTAGCCACTCATGCAAGAAAGGAAGTAGTTTGGTTGTAGAGATTGTGTTCAAGTATGGGATTAGTACAGGAAGCTATAAGGATAGACTGTGACAGCCAAAGTGAAATTTTCTTGGCAAAGAACCCTGCATATCATTCAAAGACAAGCACATTGATGTTCAGTATCACTTTGTTAGGGATATGATAGAAGACAAAAAGGTGTTGCTGGTAAAGGTGGACACTTTGAAGAATACTACAAATGCATTGACAAAATCTGTGAGCTCTGAGAAGTTTTCTTGGTGTAGAGAAATAATGGGCGTTGCAGGGCTGGATAAATGACTAAGCTCTCTTGTGGCCCCCTGTGGAAAGAAAACAACAAGTGGGATAATGTTGGGTTGTGTTATATTATTTCCACGACTAGCCCACATAGTTAATCAGGGGTTAGAGGGGGGGAGGTCACAGGGGGTTTGAGGCATTTTGGTTTTGGACCCTACGTTAGGATGGGCGGACCCACCTATAGTTTTGTGCATGATTTTCGCACAAGTTTTTGGATGCGATGGTTTTTGGTCCATGGTATTGGATGCTTCGGCATGTATAAATATGTATTATAACATTGAAATAAACATAATGAAAAATCAAGCTGGTAGTCCCAGTTTTGGGATCCAGGGGAAAATCTCTGTGTATATGTGTTTTATGTGTTATGCTCTCGCATTTTTTATTTTATTTGTTTTAGAATTTGTATGCAGGTAATTTCTGTACGGGGTTAAAACCTACAGAAAGTAGAACAATCTGCAGATTGCTGAAGTATTATCTCTTGAAGCACCCATGCGGAAACTCTATGATGGATTTGTCACCGTGCATAAGGCAGTTGTACATCTATTTGGTTTTCAGTGGTGGAGCAGAAATATTGTCCAAAATCTCATAGACATACACACTACTATCGCCCATGTGTAGGAATAGACAATGATATACAAAGGATCCCCGCTTCACTTTCCCAAGATGATGAAACCGTAGACCGAGCTAGACAAAGAAAAGGTCCAGATGAAAATCTAGAACTATGAGCAGCTCACCTCGTTCATGAGTAACATACAGGCTTCATATGAACAATTTTTTAATAGTTTGGATGTGATGGCAAGGACGCACAAGATCTCTTCAATCGGTTCCCTCACAGTAGCCAGGGAGAAGAACCAAGTCCGACTAGAGATCGACAGGTACATGGAGCAGCTCAGGTGAGAGTCCACCAACGATGACTTGGAGATGAGCACATAAAACATGCAGAAGTACATCAGTGGTCCTGCCATAGTGAAGATCATGCTACACATGCTTCAAGATGAGTTGGACAAAGGTTCCGAAATCATATACCCACAAGCTATGGAGGCAAGAGTTCTCTTCTAGAAAGACACCATCAAGCAGTATGGGGACACAATAACACAGTACCAAGCTTGGTATCAATGCATCACTGAGATTCATCAGGTGGATGTTGCTAAGTTGGTCTTCCCCCAGAATTCTAAGTCATAGTGTTGTGCCTTGTCTAGCTATCTCTAGCATATTTTGTCTCACATGGGTACATGTGGAAATTGTATATTATTTGTGAATATATTGTAAGTGAAATTCCAAGTGTCACTAGTGGAATGTGAACAATCACAATGTAATGTAATGAGTTATTTGTAAAGAAGTTGAAGAGTCATGAGGGTAGTCAAAGAGTCAAAGGGGAATGTCAAGGGTCATCCCACCCTTTGCTATAGATAAAACCTCATAACTCATAGAATAAGCTTTTGAGAACCAAGGTTTTGGATAGGCTTAGGCTTAGAGAAGGCTTGGGAGTATTGTGATGAGCCTTGGCTTCTCCACAACATAGAGCGAGTATACTTCTTTGGAGGAGCAGGTGTTCATGATTGTAATGTTCCACTATTGGGGCTAGTGGTTGTGAATGATGTATGGATGGAACTTTCACTTATAATAATATAACTGAGCCAAAACGTTTTCATGCATATGTTGTTGTTATAGTTGGACTATTCTGGTTGATTTAGAAATATATGTTATTTAACTTACGCATTTGCTGATGAACTATTTTGTTTACAATTGTATGAATTTCGTTGAAGGGTTGTTGTTGGATTAACCCGTCACTTTGTTTTGTGGACTATTCCGCATTGCAGATTGTGATGTCATTCCACTCGTGTGTTCCTTTTAAGTTGCGTACTATTACAGGTTTCCAAGGGACACACTTCCTTTTCCCCTCTGTGTGTTAGGACCCCCATCCATCTCACTTGACTATCTACAAGGTCACACACTCGCTTGTAAACAAAGTCATCATACTTATCTTTGTGCGCTACCATAGTCAAGGCACTACATTACCACCCAGTGATGGGACTCCTACCCCAAATGTTGTGAGGTCTAGTTGGGACTTCTTACTAGGGAAATCCCCTTGATTGTTGGTGGGTCCATCGCCATCAACGTATTCTCACAATATTCTAAAAAAATAAAAATATTAGGCACATAATATGCAATTATCTCTAAACCTTCCTAAGAACATATTAAAGCTAAAAAAACATTATTAAGTGTAGAAGGATAGATTTAATATAGTTGTTATGCGCATAAGAAAGGTTAGTTGGGGCTTAATTTGTGTCTAATTTGGATGCCCATCAACTAGGAACACCTCCCAGTAATGTGGGGAGGTCTTGAAGAGGTCTAGAGCAACAAGTAACCCTTGGGCCCCCTATGGTGTCGTAGTAGGTGTGTGAAAATATTTGGTGAGGGGGATTTTTCAACAAACCAAATGAATCACATACATAAGACAATGCGAAAAATAAATGGTTAAAATCCCCTTTATCTATATAATGTGTGAAACAATCAACAAAAACGTTTTGTGAGGTTTTTGTGTGTGATAAAAATTCTAAAAATACCTAACATCCTTCCACTCAAACAATAACTGGGCCTTGGGAAGATTTTATAGTAGTGTACTAGGGCCACATCCCAAAAGTATTGGTGATGATTCCAACAACAAAAAAACCAAACAAAGTGTGGAGAGGGTTATAGTGGGGGTAATAGTGTCACGTCCCAAAAGAATCGACGACGCTTTTGGTAGCCTGACCAAAATCGCCTCAGGTGCAACGCTCCTGCAGCTGCTACCTATAAGGAAAGATGCCCTAATATTTAGCCACTAAGTTACCTACATCTAGTGGAAATGAGTGAATCTTAGCTTCTTGTTGTCAGCTTTGGTTCCTGAACCCATACCAAGTGTTGGGGGACAACATGGAGGTTTGTGATAATCCGCCACCTAGGCCTCACCCCCTTCACGGGTTTCTCCTCATTACTGAATTTGTCACTAGATGATGTAGGAATTTAAGCTCCCTAAAAGACAAATTCTATGTTTCAATAAGAAAAAAAGCCACAACAACTTATGTGTTTCCTACCCCTAATGAGCCCCATTATTGCAATAAGAATGTTGCAACTCCCAAGGCTACCAATTTAAATTATCAACTAGGGGTTCGTACAAACTTAAGAGGTGTCAGCACTATATGTGCAACATACAATGTGTCATTATTTCATTGATATGATGTAATGGAGTGAATTTCATGAAATCAAAGCCTAAACTAATTGCATAAGTGGAAATGATGCTTTGAAAAGAAACTAATCCTATGCAAGAACAACAATTTGTAATTGAAATCCTAAGAGCATGAATTCAAAGAAATAGGCCTAATCTACTTTGTAAAAAGGAAAGTCCTAAGTGTTTTTTATTCTTCCCCAATCATGTATTTAGAGCCTAGGGGTCATTATTCAAGCCTAAGAGACAAAAACAAGGTTTTGGAGCAAATTTAGTCAAGTTTACACGTGCTACAGGAGGTCTTGTTTTGCTACATGAGGAGATAACTTGTTGAATACCCAAGTAAATCAAATAAAATTGGGATGGGAATTTTTTATTTATTAATTAAGATGTATTAGTACTCCATTCCAAGTGGAATCACTCCAAAATACCCTTGTTAACACGTGCTAAACAATAGCATAAAATTACTACTCTAAAAATTGGAAATTCAAGAGCTAGTGAGCTAGTTAACCTACCAAATGCCTAACTTAATCATGTGAAAATGTTATGGGGTAAAATTTGTTATTAAATTGGATGTTTTTATTACCCAATGTAAGTGGAATCAACTCAATGAAACTCATTAACACGTTCTAAAAAATATTAGAAAATTAGTACTATTTTGCTCAAAGGGAATTCTATAAATTCTAGATTCATGAACTAGTAACCCAATCCAAGTAGCTCAATAATGAAGATGAATTTTCAAAGTTGTTCTAAGGATGCATCATGCTTGTTACTTTGTAAATAACCTGAAAAAAATTCACTTAAATCATTTAACCAATGTAACCAACAACAAAAGAAGCATGAATAGTAAATGCAGAAATAAGAGATGCAAGTGAAAAAGACATTCACAGGACATAAAGAAATTATACAAGAGGGCTCTGAGGCTCCTGGGATGTACAAGCCCAAGGAAAATCAGATTATTATGGAGGAAACCAAGCTTTAGAAGATAAAAATGGCACCAAACTTAAATATTTGAATGAATCCAAGTACATCCCTGTTAGAAATGAAAATGGAGCTACTAAATAACATGTTTTATCCACAAGAAGACAAAGAAATACATGCCCCTAGAGGAAAATTCAAATTTGTACTTATAAAAATTAATGGGTAAGCATTCTCCTTGAAAGGAGAAAGCTTTCCCCTCTAAAATCCCTCAAATAGTGGATATGGTTCCCAACACTAGGAATTTGAATTAAATGACATGGAACACATTCCTAGATTTTCTCAATCATTGGAACTCCAAAATTTGTCAATAATTTCATGATATTTTGTTCATTTATTATCCAATATTGGTCCTCCTATAGTAGGTATCAAGTCCCGAGATTATATCCTCCTCCAGATCTTCATAATCTACCCAATATTCTCACACTATTATACAAAAATAATTAATATTAGGCACATAATATGCAATTATCTCTAAACCTTCTTAAGAACATATTAAAGATAATAAAAAATAAAATAAAAAAGCATTATTAAGTGTAGAAGGAGAGGTTTAATATAGCCTTCATGTGCCTAAGAAAGGTTAGTTGAGCATTATTTTGTGTCTTATTTGGACGCCCATCATACCCCCTACTGAAACTGTTTCTCATCCTCTGAGCAACCTGTTCATCCTCCTTGCCTTGTGGTTCTTCATGTATGCCGACCTATTTCATTCTTTGTTTGTTGTTCCCTGTTTTTCTCCTCTTGGTTCTCTTCTTACTACTCTTTTATTTGCATTTCTTCCCCTATCTCAGTTTCCCATGGAACTTCTAATGTAGGTTTAGGTTGATTCCTTTTCTCTGGTGATTCTTCAATTCTATTGGTTTCTGTTTGTGAGTGAAACACCTTTATTTTGGTTTGTCTTCTTGGTATTCCTCTGGCACTTATCCTTGTGAAAAGAAGGATTTCTTTGCATTCGTTACCTCATTACTAATGTCATTCTCATTGAATTCGAAGCCTCTTACCACTGATACAAATTTGTGGCCATGACACATCATATTATCCATAAAATTCCTATGAACCCTTAACTAGCAATCTAAATTCTTTTTGCTCATTATAATTGGGAATTGAAACCACTTAACAAAGAGCTCTTTCTTCTTACAGAGGGAAAAATGATGGTAAATAAACTAAAGAAAAATAAAGGAATGATGTGATGACCAAAATGGTGACTTGGATACCTTTCACCCTTCGAGAATTTACCATGTCTGTAGAAAATCCTTTGTAGCTCTGTTGTGTTTCTTTGTACCTTGTAGCAATTAATTAATCAATATCCAACACCCTACTAGAAAAAAAATTGTCTTGTAGCCCTCTGTTAACTCCTTGTAGTAATCTGTCTATCTCTTGTAGCAACTTTGTTCCTTCTTGTAGCAAATTTGTCCTTCATGTAACAAATTTTTTCTTCCTATAGTAGTTATGTTCCTCCCGTAGTAGCTATGTTTTCTCCTGTAGCAACCAACCCAAATCTTGTAGCAGCTATTCCTTGCATTCCAAGAGGTGGTGGCTCTACCTTTTTATTCTTTTATTTTTATTTTTCTATTGATTTTTTCATTATTATTTTTTTCTCTTTATTTTTCATTGCATGCAAAATAAACTCAAAGTGATTTGAGTTAACTGCGTTAGCCCTTACTTACCGCTTCACACTCCTTGTCCTCCATCACTACTAAATGATTACAACCCACTTTCTCAAGTCCTCTTCACTTTTGTCCTATTCCTCTCCCACACATGTGGGTGTGTTGGTAGAAAGGTGAAGTTATCTTCTAGATAAGGATGAGGTTTTGTGCAAACAATCCCTTCTGCAGACAAAAGCAATCTCTCTAGCCCTATAAGAGGATCTGAAAACAAACTAGACAAACATGTGCAAACTTTCCTAGTTTATATCAGAAAACACAATGTAATATAGATGACCTACCTCACTCTGATGCTAAATGCCTGTTGATTTTGTCCTTGATCTTCTCGTTTCCAAGATCAATCCTCTTTACACCATTATGGATAAATACCTGCAAGGAAGATCAAACAAAGACGATACATGCATACATACCGTAATTCATTCTAACATAAACTATATATCACATCAAGGAGTATCATACTAAATGAGTAATTATTTACACACTTGTGGAAAATAAACACATGATGCATTTATTAATATAAAATGAGGGAACCATACAACCACTTAAGCCTAGATTTTGGAAGCCTCCTTTGGATGAGTTTCCAAGTCCTAGCCAAGACCTTCAAGCACTCCTTCTCCTTAGAAGAATGGGTAGCATTTCGGCATAGTTTCAACATAGGAATGTAACCAAGCAATGAACAACCAACAACTAACCAAAATTAGATGGTAGGGGTTTGATTTATAGGGAAGGAGAGGGAGTTGAAGATCCATAAAAGGAGGGAGAGGTTCCACATTTCAAGGGGAAGATCCATGAAAGTAGGATCAAGAACTAGGAATGGGAGGTCTCGCTCTAATCCTCATTCAACTACAACCAACTCACCATTCTCGAGACTTCTAGTAGGAGAATCTTCTCCTCCATTTTAGGAAAAATTTCCTGAAGAGGGCAAGCCCAGATTTTTCTATCAAAAGGCGTGCTACCAACGCTAGTCACTAGTTAGACAAAAGGTTACCAATGCAGGTTTGTCTGCTAAAAGTAGAGTTGGTCTTGCAAAACAAGGTTTTGGACAAGTTCTTCAGAATTTATTCAAGGAAAGTCTTCTTCTTCCTTCAATGGTGCTTCTAAACATGTTTCATGGTGAATACATTATTTTTGATAGCTTTCATCACTTTGTGACACTTGTGACATTGACGAAACAAAGTGCGACACTTAGGATATGAGACTGGGAGTGTGACAAAATATTGTATAACAGATGCCCCTTAAAGCATGAAGTCAGAATGAGAAGTGATGGATGAAATTCTTTACAAAATCAAGGCAAGGAATTTGGAGAACCACCGTTAGGAGACCTGCAAATCAAACATAATACAATATATCTGACATCTCTAATGTAAGTATGCTCAAAGTGTAAGCATCTAACAATACATAGATCCACGACATGGATGCAACCATCTGACTAGAAAGGATCATGTGCATAGATCCACAACATGGATGCAACCATCCAAATAGAAGGGATCATGTGTATGAATCCACGACATGGGTACAACCATCCAAATAGAAGGGATCATGTGTATAATCATGAATACTTAATAACTCCATGTAGCCTAGATTTATCAGATGAAACCCAGGGTCTTCATCTCCATCCTGATCCAACCAAAGTATGAATCTAACCATGTGAATAAATGGGTTGAAGTCGAACATGGTAGAAACCACTTGATTACTGGTCAATGATGTAAATCATTAACAAGCACGAAACAAACCACCAATGATGATAATGGATGTCAAGGTACAACAACACAATATACGAGTGTGAATAATGAATTTGAAGTCAAAAACTCATAGGATCATTTGATCGAAGACCAATGATGTGAACCTATCATCGAATGCGAAGAAATTTCCATTGAGGCATGCAAGCTCCAAGGTACTAAAAGGGGGTTTCTAGACCATCTTCCTGGATAATGGGTTGGAGTCAACATGAATTGATCCACCGAAGGAAAGCCATAATGTTTCCCACATCATCAACATGAAACATAGGATTTTGCAGAAGTGGCAAGAGTGATTCAAGATTATTGCAGAAAATTCAAATAGGGTATAAGTGTTTTGAATTGTAGATGGAACTTCTCTTGAACATATCAATGCCACGACTCTGGAATTTGGCAGCATTTGACTCAACATAGGATTAGAGGTCATGATGAAGATAAGATATAATTAGATGAGAGGCAAATGGATTCCTAAATCCTAGTAAGGCAAGTGACGAAGTGAGGACAACCCAAACCTGACACGAGATACATACAAGTGTCATGTTCAAGAGTGACATGTTGCCTTTATACAAAATATAGGACATGTTTACTTCCATTTTTCCCCACTATTTCTAGTGAGTACCTCTTTATTTTTAATCCCAAGCTTGAAGAGGATACCATATGCTTGTCGTATAAGTTCATCCTTTGGATGAATCCATCCTAGTATTTTTAACAAGCCCTAGATAGGAGTAGATCGGTCTAGTCATGGTGACAAGTCCTTCATTTTTTTAGTTTTACGAGCCTGATGAAGGGGTAACTCAACATCCTCTTTCATATTTAGAGAGTTTAATAAAGAGGTGTAAAATAAAAATCCAGATGTCCCTTTTCGTAAATAGTCTCTCGAATCCGAAAATGTAGAAAACGATACTCAAGAGAACCTCTTAGCCATATTTGACTAAGGTATTCCTTTTTCGTATCTAGTCTATCTCAGTCCGAAAAAGGGTTAAACTTATACTGAGTAGACTTATTTTCATTTACTTTTATGAGTTAGAAAAGACAAGTGCATAACAATATTTTCATGTTTTAGGAGTCTGAAAATCGTTGAAAGAAGACTCCTCCTGGAGTAATGAGTGGTATAAAAGGGTAGAAAATGGTTGCAGTCATGATGGAATGACTCAAAACATGTAAAGGTCAAGAGGCTGACTAATAATATCACTCATCGCAAATGTTCCTCAGGAAAGGGTAAAACAACCAAGTGAAAGCTTATGATCAACCAAAGAGATGGTGACAATGGAATGGAAAAACCAAGGCTCAAAATAGACTGATAAAAACAATAATCACGAGAGGTAAAATGGGAATTATTTCATTTTTACACAAGCTTAAAACATGGGAAACTATGCCTGAGGATACTTGAATATAGTTTCATTTTTTCACAAGCTTGAAACATGAGAAAAAACTATGCTTGGATTTGGTTTCATTTTTACATAAGCTTGAAATGGGGACAAACTATGCTTGAGATTGGTTTCATTTTTACACAAGCTTGAAACAAAGAAAAACTATGCTTGAGATAAGTTTGCATGCCACCAACATAATGACTCAACTAGAGGTATATGCCCCCCCAAGATTCATTTCATGCACCTAAGTAGACAACTGGTTACTAATAGGTGGATGGAATGAAGGTTCATTTAGGAGATCAAATGAAAGACTCGACTGGGAATTTACAAGATCTAATCAAAGACTCGAATTGGAAGGGGATTTGTTTCATTTTTTAACGAGCTTGACACAAGTAAAGGAACTCTATTCCAAGGAGCTTGACAAAAGACAAGGAACTCTGCTCCAACACCTTGATTCATTTCTAAAGAGATTGACACAAGACAAGGAACTCTACTCCGACAACTTGATTCCTTTTTTAAGGAGCTTGACACAAGACAAGGAACTATGGTCCAACACCTCATTTCATTTTTTAATGAGCTTGACAAAAGTAAAATAACTCTACTCATGGGGACCTATTTCATTGTTTAATGATGTTGACATAGTAAAAGAACTATCCTCATGGGAACCTATTTCATTTTTTAATGAGGTTGACATGGTGAAGAACTATCCTCATGACACCTTGTTTCATTTTTTAACGAGCTTGACACAAGTAAGGAATTTGTCTCACGACAGCTTGTTTCATTTTTTAACGAGATTGACACAAGTAAGGAATTATGCTCATGACACCTTGTTTCATTTTTTACCGAGCTTGAAACAAGTAAGGAATTCTTCTCATGACACTTTGTTTCATTTTTTAACAATCGTGACACAAGTGAAGGAACTCTGCTTCGACACCTTGTTTCATTTTTTAATGAGCTTGACACAAGAAGAGAACCATGCTCATAGGGACCTATTTCATTTTTTAACGAGGTTGGCATAGTAAAAGAACTATCCTGATGGGAACCTATTTCATTTTTTAACGAGGTTGACATGGTGAAAGAACTATCCTCATGACAAATTGTTTCATTTTTTAATGAGCTTGACACAAGTAATTCTGCTCATGACACCTTGTTTCGTTTTTTAATGAGCTTGACACAAGAAAAGAACCATTCTCATAGGTACCTATTTCATTTTTTAACGAGGTTGAAATAGTAAAAGACTACCTCGTGGTACCTTGATTATGGTCTATAATAGGTCATAACTTCCAAGAGGTTCTCATCAAATGGGAGAACAATGCTCTGGAAGGGATACATGTTAAGGGATCTAATGGAAGGATCAGGTTCCAATGCCCCTAGTACATGACACACTATATCACTGACTAGATCATCAGTAGACGTGGGCACAGAACAGGGGGCCACAAAATTAACCTATGGTGGGGGTGATTCCACTTGCATACAAGAACCATTTAGGGAGAATGGTTAATTGGGAGTCAAATTAGGACCAATGAATGAAAGTTGTTCAATGGCCACAATCCTTCCTTCATGCGAGAAACATATGACATGAAAGAGAGAAGAGACAAGGTGTCCCATGACATAAACGTAGTCATGACCAAGGAGTAAATTAAAATCCAAAGGGACTTGGACAACCATCACGTCGAGATAGATGATTTTCCTCCCAAATTAATAAGCAACTTCAGAAGGATCCCTAAGGGTTGACTGGTTGGGTAACAGGCACAAGTTGTGGAGAACCTAAAGCCTGAAAAGTAGTTGAGGATAAAATACTAATAGATGCATATTCATCTATGAGTGTGCCAGGTACAAGTATACTATAAGCCTATACCATGATCTGAAAGGGCACATAAGAATGAAGACAATATCCTTCCAGTAAAATCCAATCAAAGAAAGTGACTAAACTACTTGGAGAGGGTGCCATCGGAATGGGAGGACTGCCCTCTTGTGTTAAAGGAATAGGAGGATCCCCCCTTGTACCATGGGAATAGGAGGATCACCCCCCTGTACCATGGGAACATGAGGATTTCACCCTAATTCTTTGGAATCTGAAGAAATGGAAAGAACTTGAGCGATATGAACTTCACTCTCTATAGGATAGATATGATCAACTGAAAGTGGAATTAGGTCAACCATTTTCTCAATCAATGGTTGGTTGGGAATGGGCTCATGAGATTCACATTCAAAGATATTGGGATTGAATAGAGATGAATTCCTATCAATCACTTGATCAACTAGTGGAGGATCAAGGGAAAGCTTCCAATAACCAATCAAAATATGAGGTTGAGAAGTGGGAAGGTTATCTAACATGTTAGAGAAGGAAAAAGGCGAATAGGATGATGCCATTCACATAACCTATAGAGAAATTGACTTTTCCCTTTTTCACATGGGCTTTACTATCACTAGTTGAAGGTTTATCACCAAAATGATCTCCAGAGACCGATAATAAAGGTTGATGTGAATCTATGGACCACACTTGTAATACCTTAGGAATAATATGGCATTCTCTAAGAAGGTGGTCACCCTTACAAATCTTGCAAGGGAATTTCAATTTGCGGGGTTGATTGGAATATTTTTCAACATCAGTTGCATATATAGCAATGGCCACTTGGTTGGTCCTTTGCTTATTTTTATTCTTCTTCTTATCCACTTGGTTACTAACTTGCAAGATTTCACTAGATGAAGAGGAAGAAGAGGAAGAAGACCAAACAAGTGAAGAAGGCAACGAGATAACTTTAGGCTCAACCCGAGGTTGATACTAATCAGGTGGAGGAGAGCCTAGTTGAGGAGAAATTTGGACATTCAAAACCATAGGAGTCAAAAATAAAAAAACTAGCAAACCAATGGTAAAACTAGGAAGGGAAAACGTTTCCATACAGGGAGCACCAACATTTCCAAAAGAAGGAAAAGGGCCATGATTCCCGTAAGAGGGGTTTCCATGGTTGGTGAACTCGAGAACTATTGCCATTAGTCTCAACCTAAGATCTACTAAGGAGTATTTCCATAGGAAGGATGTTTTTCCACGGTTAATTAATTGATTTTAGAACTTAACAAAAATAAATAAAAAAGGTGTAACTAGGCATAAAAGTTTATCAAGAAATCGTGAATTGCAATATTCACCTTAGCGAACCAAGGACTTAATGTACGACAACCAATCTCCCCAAATGTTGTGTTCCATGTATCATGATATACAAGGTGGCAGAATTGGTTGCTTATGGATGGATAGAAACCTATTGGGGACTCCAAAAATATACGCGACGGTATGTGGGAGTGCAATCTGTAGCAGTGATGTCTAATGTGTAACTGTTCAATGAGAGCGTTCCCATATAATTACCATGTGTGTAGTGCCTCTGATATACTTGAAAGTATTGGAGAAGAGTCCTATCCACTTACATATGTGGAACGAGATTTCACCCCTGAGATACAACGCTGGCAAATAATGACAAATCCTACGTTTAACGACGTCGGAACACGTCTCTAGCCTAGACCTCTAAATGTTTTCGTTAATGTTCCAAATGATCCTTAGGTTAATTAAGGTAAATTTTAACGTTGATATTGGATTAAGTTTCATTTTTAAGGCTCAAAGATTGATGTCACTTGAAAACATATGATGTAACTAGTATGAAAAATTGATTATTTTTAATTCAATGAAATCTATCTAGAATAGGGAAGAGGTTTAAGCAATGATACAACAATCAAGTATGCAACAAACAAAGCTTCCTAACTATAATTTTCACTTTCGTTATTCCAATGCACCTACCAAAATTAAAATGATTTTTTTTACTTTTCTTTTAATTAAAGAGAATGCACTTTTCAGCTTTCAACATTAATCAATGTAATCTATGCTCAATGATAATCTCAAAAAACAACCTTTCAACGCAGTGTAATCTATTACAATTCGAAAAGTAAACTTTGAGATGGAAGCTAAGCAAATGAAAATGTGATTTATTTTATGGTTTTCAAAAGAACTAATAATGCTTTAATCAACAACAAATCAATATTACTTCCACACATACAAGCATCAAATAGTAAATTCAATAGAACTAATAACTAAAGACAACCAAAATTCACTTTCACTACTTCAAACAATGGGATGGGCTTTTGTGAATCAATAAGAAATGAAAAAAAATAATATAAAATTTTATGCACATAGAATAGGAGAACACTTGAGAGTTCAAGACACACTGGACCTTTCTAATCAAAACCCTAAAAAATTCTCATTTTTTGGATCAAAGCTACTTTTATGGTCAAAATCCGTGCTAATAAGGCAAATCAATGCTAATTTTATGGTCAAAACCCGTGTTGACAAGCTGACTGGGTCTTTAGTGTGATTGTAATGGGAAAATTTAGCACTGACAGTGCGACTATTTCTGACAAAAAGTGTGCGAGCAAAAAAGACTTAGGAAAATGAGGAGAAATCCAAAGAGAGATATAAAATTGACACTATAAAGAATGTACTACATAGAACACAGACCCAAAATGACCCTAAATCACAGATCATAAGGAGGTTGGTCAAACTAATAAAAAATACCAAACATAAAAATGAGGTTTGAAGGGCTATAAACTCCCTAGTGGATTCGCCATTTTTTGTGTGCAGACAATCCCTTCTATGGACATAAGAGATCTCTCTAGTCATATAAGAGGATCTACCAATAAACTGTATAAACATGTGCAAAACTTTACTAGTTTATATAAGAAAATACAAAGTAAGATAGATAACCTACCTCACTCTAGTGTTAAATGCCTATTGATGTCATCATTGATGTTCTCATTTCTAAGTTCAATCCTCTTTACACCATTGTGGATGAATTCCTGCAAGGAATATCAAATAAAGACGATACAAGCATATATAGCATAATTCATTCTAACATAAACTATATGACAAATCAAGGAGTATCATACTAAATGAGTAATGATTTACACACTTATGGAAAGTAAACACATGATGTATTTATTAATAGAAAATGAGGGAAGCATACAACCACTTAAGCCTTGATGTTGGAAGCCTCCTTTGGATGAGTTTCTAAGTCCTAGCCAAGATCTTCAAGCACTCCTTCTCCTTAGAAAAATGGGCAGCATTTAAGCATAGTTTCAGCATAGGAATGTAACCAAGCAATGACCAAACATAATCTAACCAAAATTAGATGGTAGGGGTTTGATTTATAGGGAAGGAGAGGGAGTTAAGGATCCATAAAAGAAGGGAGAGGTTCCACATTTCAAGGGGAAAATCCATGAAAGTAGGATCAAGAACCACGAATGGGAGGTCTCGCTCGAATCCTCATTCAAATGCAACTAGCTCGTCGTTCTTGAGACTTCTAGTAGGAGAAGCTTTTGCTCTGTTTTAGGAAAAACTGCCTGAAGAGGGCCAACACAGATTTTCCTATCAAAAGACACGCTGCCAATGCTAGTCACTAGTTAGACAAAAGGTTACCAATGCGGGTTTGTCTACTAAAAGTAGTGTTGGGCTTACAAAACAAGGTTTTGGACAAGTTCTTCAGAATTTATTCAAGGAAAGTCTTCTTATTCCTTCAGGGATGCTTTTGAACATGTTTCATTGTGAATATATTGTTTTTGAAAACTTTCATCACTTTGGGACACTTGTGACATTAACGACACAAAGTGCGACACTTAGGATATGAGACTGGGAGTGTGACAAAATACTATATAGCACAAATTTTCTTTGCTACTCATTTTGACTATATAGAAAAACCTTTTCCTTCATACACTTGCAATTATTTTCAATCTAAAATAAGTTCATAGGAAAGTTTTAGAGGGTTGCATACCTAAGCCTTACCCTGGGTGTGTTTTTGTAGGTGATGTTGGAGCCAAAGACTGTGTTTCAGGTGTTGCATGGTGTCTTAATTCATCATTGATGCTTGTTGTCAGAGGTTTCTTGTTGATGTGTTGATCCTTTGATGGTTGCATGGTAGATCTGGACATGAGTGAGGTTGTTCTTGAGCGTCTTCTGAGAGATCATTGCCTTTGTATGTTGCTTCAAGAATAATGGTTGATTTTTTGCCTCCTTGCGCTTTTATCTTCCCATGCTTTCTGCTCTGTGCATTGGCTCTGTTATGGAAATATTTTTTTGACATGTACTTAACTGATAAAGGCTTGTTACACGATATATATATCTATATATATATATATATATATATATATATATATATATATATATATATATATATATATATATATATATATATATATATATATATATATCTATATATATATATATATATATTTAATGGCGGATCAAGTGCTTTTGTTGGAGATGAACAATGATCTTGTAACAATTTTCATAGGTCTTGTAGCTGCCCAAAATTTGAGGAAATGACTCTCCAATGTCTTCATGATTATTGGTTCTTCATTTGGTGCCCTCAATTGTAGTCTTGTAAGGTAATTTCAGGCTATTATAAGAATGCATTTCTTCCTGTAGCAGTCACAAAAACCCTTTTATAAAAACAATATCCTTCAAATAATGCTTCCAAAAACACTAATAATTCATGATAAATCTATGAAGAAGGATCAAAAACCTTGGTTGTGGTGAAAGTAATGAAAGAAGAGGTGAAAATGGGGATTTTTCATGGCCAAAGATGAATATTGGGATGGAGAAGTGACTAAATTGTGTGGAGGATGGATGATGGAGGTGTGGTATACTTATTTCTTCATTCCCCCAAGGAAAACATAGGATATAGCCCCTATCTCTATGCCAATCACAATCTTATAGAAAATTTGGTCCCTTTTGTAGCATTTCAGGGCAATCTCCTGTAGCATAATTGTTTTATCCATATCTCTCAAATGGTAGATTGGATTGAATTAATTTTTTTTAGCATGTTTCCATCATCCTTATGCACCTACCCATAAAAAACCTTGGCCACTGGATTCACTAATACCTAGAAAAATTAAAAATGGTTGTAGGTGATGGAGGTCGATTTATCGAAAAGTGTGGACTCAAATTTGTTGAAATTTCTTGACCATGTTACCATCATCCATATGCATCACCCCATGAAACAACTTGGCCAATGGATTCACAGTTTTCAAGATATGTTAAAAAAAAATTGTTCTTTTTATTTTGGCCTCCTGTAGCAAAACAAAACCCTCTTGTAGCATTTTAGGATAGCGAGGAAAATGAATGGGAAAGGATTGGAAATGATGGGTGGATGTTGGAAATGGATGATGGTGATGGATTGACATGGCCTTGGTCATGTTGAGGCATCTGAGAAAAGGAGGAGAAATCCCAAGTTTGACTTTCTTTGATAAGATTTTTGATCAATTTTTATTTTGGTGATAACTTTTTCTTGTTGCTTGCAAAGGTTGGAGAGCACCTACATTTGTCAAAGAGAGATACATGTAGAAAATAAATATTTTCTCTTTCTTCAATTTTTTTCTTTTAGGCCTACTAGTTGCCTCAATGAGTTTTTCAACTAGTAGGTCTGCCTAGGCGCATCCGAGGTTTTCACCTAATATCTTTCATTTCTCTCTTTTTTTCTCCTTTTCCAACCCATTGACCACCTCATGGAGGTTGTCAATGAATGAGCCAATCTCAGGCACCTAAAAGGAGGTTTTCACCTGAGATTTTATTTTCTCTTATTTTTTAATTTTTTTAATTTCTTTTTTCTATCCTACTCTACTTGAAAAAAAAAACACAAATTTTCTTTCAAGTATAAGAATACTTCCAATGGAGCCATGTGCACATCAAGATGATATATAAACTCATGTGTAGGCTCGAAATATATGCTTTGACATGTACCTAAATTTTAGAGACCAAATGCTTTGACTTTGACGATATCAAGCATTGTTGAAGAAGAGAGTGATGCTCCATCTTGTTGATTTTCTAGAACCAAACCTCAATATAGCTTTGATGCCCTTGGTTTGCTTGCTCATCTAGATCATTCTTCATGTCTTCTTCTACCATGACATTCAAATATTCCTCTTTTTGTTGATTATTCTCTTGAACACATGGAGGATTTGATGGTAAACATGAGGGAACTTTCTCAATATCTAATTCTGATGTCTTCTCTTCATCAAGTGCAACCCATGATTCTTTGGTATTCTCATTTGAATCTTATTTTTATGAATGTTGTCCTTCAATGACATCAAGAGAATCTATTTTTTGCAATACTCTTCTTGAGCTATGATGAATACCATTTAGATCAAGAGGAGTTGTTTGGAAGTATTGTACCTCATCATTGTAAATGGGTTGAGCTACTTCCTTGTGTGGGTTTGGAAATGGTGGTATAAGTATTTGATTGGGAGTGGATCTTTGAGATGGAAGTGGTTGGGGTGGAGGTGGATGGTAGGGATAACATGGAACTAGGTATGGAGATATTGAGGAAACTGTTTAGGATATTGTGGAATTCTCCCATAAGTCCCTTGCCAACCTTGTTGCCAAGATTGGTTTTGGGGTTGAGATGGCCAAGTTTTCCATGGAAAGGGTGTGTTCCAATTACTTTGGGATGGATGTGCATAACCTTAAAATTGTGAATTAGGTTCTTGCATCATACTAGGTTGACTAGGCTGCCATGGTATTCTTAGAGCTACATAACATAGTTGCTTTGGTTATTGACTTTCTCCATTTTCCTCTTGGTAACTTCCTTCAACCTCGGTAATGATGGGAAATATTTAATAACATCTGATTTTTCATGGACACTACAAATATCATCATCTTGTTTTTTCTCATCTTGCATTCTTAACATTTCTACATGTTTGCTTAGATTGCTAAGAATTTATGTTTTAAGTTTATCAAGAAAATTTCCAAGTTCAGCTTGACTTACCAATCTTGATTTTGATTTATTTACTCTTCCCCTTCCTCTTGATATGCGCTTGCATGTTTCACAAATTTATTCAAATTATAATTGGTATACATCACCTCTACTCATGAGATCAAGAAGATCAATCGAGTCATCTCTAATTGTTCTAAGTAAGATGGTTTTTAGTTTGTCAAATCCTAAATGATGTAATTTTTCCCTCTTAACATTATACGTGAATCTCTCTATTAGATCCTCAAGGCTCTCATCTTCTTTTTGAGTCATTCTAAATATTTATTCTTTAAGATCATGCTCTTTATATTTTTCTAGAAATATATTTTGCATATCATTCCATGATCTTATTAAATTAGTCCCTAAACTCATGAACATTTAAGAGCTTTATCCTTCTATGTTGTCAGAAACAATGTCAATTTTTGAGTGTTTAGTAAGTAACCATAAGATCTACAAAGGATTTAAAATTCAAAGAGAAAGGTTTCTGGATCCTCTGACCTTATACCATGGAAGTTGGGAAGGAAATATGGACTGATTCTCTTCATATGGACACTGATATCGGTATCGTGAATGGGAAATCCAAGAGGATCTTCCTCATTGTCATCATCTCCATCCATTTCTTCTACCTTATCTCTTACATGTTATTCTTCGACCTACAAAAGTGAATGGTGATGTGGTTCTTACTACACCACATAATCAAATGGGGGGGTTGGTGTTGGAGAAGTATTTTTTTTTTGTTTTATAAAAAAACATTGAATGAGAATGCTAATATAATGCAATTTTTTAAAAATAACATATAATATAATATATTGATGAAATTAATTAATTTATTAATTTAATCCAATTTTTATTAATTTAATTTTCTCCAATTAAAATTAGTTCATAACAAACATCTCATTTATATTATATCTCACATAATATGAAAAAACAAAATAAATAATAAAAAACATAAAATAAAATTAGTTATATATAAGTCTTTTAAATAAAAAATTATTTATTAACTGTAATTTAATAAAATAAAATAAATAATAATATTAATAATAATAATAAATAAATGGAATATATTAAATAAAAGAAAAATAAATAAATAAACAATGTAAACAAAAATTAAATTAAATTAATTTATTAACTTAATCCATATTTTATGTTAGTTTAAATTTCTTCATTTGCAATTATTTCAAAACAAATAACATTATTAGGTATAACATAAAAATATTTACATATAAGTCTTTTAAATAAAACTTATTTATTAACTTATCTCAATTTTGAAATTTAAAATAAAATAAATATATAAATATATATAAACAAATAAAAATAAATTAATAAATTAATAAATAACATTATTAGGTATAACATAAAAATATTTACATATAAGTCTGTTAAATAAAACTTATTTATGACTACATTTGACAATTCATAACTTATTTAATTAATTACATAAATTAATGCATACAATAATCTCTTCTTCTTAAATCATTTCTAAGTAAAGATCTCACTTATACAGCATATCACATAATTTTAAAAATAAACAATTAATATAATATATTGATGAAATTAATTAATTTATTAATTTAATCCAATTTTGTATTAATTTAATTTTCTCCAATTAAAATCAGTTCAAAACAAACATCTCATTTATATAATATCTCACACAATATGAAAAAACAAAATAAATAATAAAAAACATAAAATAAAATTAGTTATATATAAGTCTTTTAAATAAAAATTATTTACTAACTGCAATTTAATAAAATAAAATAAATAATAATATTAATAATAATAATAAAAAAAAAAAAAAAAAAATGGAATATAATAAATAAAAGAAAAATAAATAAATAAACAATATAAATAAAAATTAAATTAAATTAATTTATTAACTTAATTCATATTTTATGTTAGTTTAAATTTCTTCATTTGCAATTATTTCAAAACAAATAACATTATTAGGTATAACATAAAAATATTTACATATAAGTCTTTTATAAAAAAAAAAAAAAAAAACTTATTTATTAACTTATCTCAATTTTGAAATGTAAAATAAAATAAATATATAAATATATATAAACAAATAAAAATAAATTAATAAATTAATAAATAACATCATTAGGTATAACATAAAAATATTTACATATAAGTCTTTTAAATAAAACTTATTTATTAACTTATCTCATTTTTGAAATTTTAAATAAAAGAGATATATAAATATATATAAACAAATAAAAATAAATTAATAAATTAATTAATAAAAAAAAAAAAAAAAAATATTATTGAAATTAAATTGAATTAATTAATTTATAAATGTAAATCTTCCAGCCGACAGTACAAGCTAAGAGATAACCTTCGATTCTTCTATTAATAGCTTAGTTTCTCAACTCTCTCTTCTCATAATTCAGATCTCATTGCCCTGATGATGGACTCACCTAGCTAGTCCGAAACGTCGGTTTCTTAAATTGCTCACAGGTTTTTCCATTAATAAAAAAAAAAAAAATGCAATTTTTTGTTCTTGAAATGAAATATGCCTAATGAAATTTTTATTTTTGTTTTTGTGGAAAGTAAAATAAATTAATCAACTAGGGAAGAAAATAATACATGCTTTGAAACCTCCTTGGAAATGGTGCCAAAAAGTGATGAGCCTCAGTATTGCAACAAGAATGTTGCAACTCCCAAGGCTACCAACTTAACTTGTTAACCCAGGGTTCGTAAAAAATTAAGAGGTGTTGACACTATATTTGCAGCATACAACATGTCATACAACATGTCATGAAATAAATTCCTAAAATAGTTGCAGAAATGGAAATGTTGCTTTGAAAAGAAACTAATGCTATGCAAGAACAACGATTTGTAATTGAAATCCTAAGAGCATAAATTCAAAGAAATAGACATAATATACTTTGTAAAAAGGAAAGTCCTAAGTGTTATTTATTCTTCCCCAATCATGTATTTATAGCCTAGGGGTCATTATTCAAGCCTAAGAAACAAAAACCAAGATTTTGGAGCGAATCTAGTCAAGTTTACACGTGCTACATGAGGTCTTGTTTTGCTACACGAGGAGATAACTTGCCGAATGCCCAAGTAAATAAAATGAAAATGGGATGGGAATTTTTTTTTCTTAATTAGTATGTCTTAGGACTCCATTCCCAGTGGAATCACTTCAAAATACCCCTATTAACATGTGCTAAGAAATAGCAGAAAATTACTACTTTAAAAACTGGAAATTCAAGAACTAGTGAGCTAGTTAACCCACCAAATGCCTAACCTAATCAAATGAAAATGATATGGGATAAATTTTGTTATTAACTTGAATATTTTTATGGTCCAATTTAAGTGGAATCAACTCAAATGAAGCTCATAACATGTTCTAAAAAATAGCAAAAAATTACTACTATTTTACTACAAGAGACTTCCAGAAATTCTAGATTCATGAATTAGTAACCCAATCCAAGTAGATCAATGATGTATATGAATTTTCAAAGTTGTTCTAAGGATGTATCATGATTTTGACTCTATAAAAAGCCTTCAAAACAACTCACTTCAATCATTTAACCAACACAACCTACAACAAAAGAAGCATGAATAGTAAATGCATAAATAAGAGATGCACGTGAAAAAGACTTTCAAAGGACATAAATAAATTATACAAGAGGGATCTGAGGCTCCTGGGATGGCCAAGCCTAAGTAAACTCATATTCCTATGAAGGAAACCAAGCTTTAGAAGCTAAAAATGGCACCAAACTTCATTATTTGAACCAATCCAAGCACAACCCTACTAGAAATGAAAGTGGAGCTGCTAAATAACAAGTTTTCTCCATAAGAAGACAAAGAAATACATGCCCATAGAGGAAAATTCGAATTGGTACTTATACAAATTTATGGGGAAGCATTCTCCCTGAAAGGAGTAAGTTCTCCCCTCTAAAATATCTCAAATAGTAAATCTGGTTCCCAACACTAGGAATTTGCATTAAATGACAAGGAGCACATTCCTAGACTTTCTCAATCACTGTAGCTCCATAGTTTGTCAATAATTTCATGATATTTTGTTCATTTATTATCAAATATTGGTCCTCCTATAGTAAGTAGCAAGTCCCTAGATTATCTCCTCCTCCAAATCCTCGTAATTTGCCCAATATTTTCACAATATTCTACAAAAATAAATAATGTTAGGCACATCATATGCGGTTATCTCTAAACCTTCCTAAGAACATATTAAAGCTAAAAAAAAAATTATTAAGTGTAGAAGGAGAGGTTTAATATAGCCTTCATGTGCCTAAGAAAGGTTGGATGGGCCTTAATTTGTGTCTAATTTGGAGGCCCATCAAACCCGTGGTCCTAACCTGAACTATACATTATCTTGTGGCCCTTGTGGGGAATTTAGTATGTTCAAGTTAAGGTTGTTTTTAGAGAATATTTACTTCACTTAGGTTGTGAAAAAACTGTAAGATCAAAGAAACTAAGTACAAATATTACTAAGAGGATACCCTTTATACCAAGTTTAAGTGAGCTTAGTGTGTGGTGTGAATTGAAATGATGTGCATATGCGGTGATCCATTATAATTACCATAATTACATTGTCTTATGTTTGTTCCTTGCAAGAAAAGAAAATATGTGTGGATAGTGGGCCATTTACTCTTTCCTAATTATTTTTTGTGAGCATATAGGGAGATGGAAAATTAATGCTTTGAGAAGGATTTCAGATCCCTCCATAGGTTCACCAAAAGGGTGAAAGGGAGGAAGTGCCAACTTTCTTTCTTTACAAACACCAACTCCTAGTCCCAAAATAAGTAAATGAAACAAATACTTTGGTTAGAAAAACAAGTAAACAAGATGTGTGGATTTAGGGCCACTTACTTTCCTCCTACTTAAGTTAAGTGTGATGTTAGTTGATTTGTGAAAAACAAGTAAAAAAGATTTGGATTAGGGCCACTTGCTTTCCTCCTAGTTAAGATATGTTTGTATGAAAATTTCAAAGTAAAATATAGGAAATTACTTTACTTATAATGATTAGTAAAGAAAATTGAAAGCCTATTTGAATTGGAAAAAAATGCAAGAGTTCAGGCAGGTCACTAAAGGTTGCCACAACACTCTGGAAAAGGAAATTACAATGATTTTCTTGGTTCTTTGTGTTTCGCAGATTATGCTTTGCATAGTCGCGAGACCCCTTGCATTGTCTCTGCAAAAATCTACAAGACTGGTCTAAAAAAAAATAATGGATACTTTTCAGATGAAAACGGGTCCAGTGGAGATCTACACAAGTTCAGAGAAATATTGTGATGGAAACTAAATTAAAATATAATGATAAAAGGCCTGCAAATCAACCAATTAGATCAAAATAGGAAATCAAGTTGTGTTGTCATTTTGTATGGTGTGTTTGGTTTCATATGAGTTGCAAATACACCTTCCATGTAGTTGGTTCCTTCCTAGAAGGAAATATACAAAAATGAGTGGTGTTAGTGATCAAACAAGAACTAAAAAAGCATTGAATGAAATGGAAACAATGCATAAAAAAAACTAAACTAAATAACATAAAGCAGGCTTGTGAAGAAAAAAAAATCAATAAAGGAGTAGGAAAAGGATAATCTTTATCGATTGTTGGTAGTGGAAGAGTTACAAATAAGTATCAAAGACACTTGAAGAGAGTTTCTTGAGCAATAGTGCTCAATAGCTCTCAACAATGATTTTCCTTTCTCAATCTCTTTTGTAAGCTCTTACTCTCTCAAAGAAGCATATAAAACTCTCTACAATGGTGGAATTCTCATCACAATGGTATGGTAGATTTTTTTTGGAGCAATTTTGGTAGCATAAAAATGCACAACTTCTTCCTTTTGGCTCTCCATGCTCTTGTCTTTATATAAGTTTTGAACACTCATTCCATCCTTTGGCTCATCAATGAGGTTATTTGCCTCATAAATGAGATGGGAGCTACCATCCTCTTGCCATTAAGGTTTATTGGGCTCAAGAATTGAATGGTCAGCCCATCATGTCAAGAGATCAAGCAATTTCAAGTCCTGAGGTCATGACTAGGATTCTAGTGACCCTCACGGCTATTGAAGGAAAAGTTGTGATGTAGTGACTTTTTGTCTGTAGAGCACCCGCGAGGGTTGATTTTTTAAGCCAACCTTAGGAAAGTCTTTTATTTTTTCCTTTCATGACGTTTTCAGCTGAAAATGTATCCTCTATACATACCGATCATTGACTCTGAGTGTCTTCTGTTGCATATAAATGAGTGTACCATTTTCTCATAATATCACTATTTCTCTCCTAGGTTTCCACTACAGCTTTGTAATCCCAAATTTCTTTCCCACCTTCCCACCTCTAAACAAATAAATCCAAATATTATTGTATCTCAATGTGTGGTGATCACATCTTTTTATTTCTCCTTTTAGCCCTACATCCCTCCCTAGTACTTAATAGAAAACACCCTCCATCTCTATTTATTTTCCTCCACCTCTCTCTCTCTCTCTCTCTCTCTCTCTCTCTCTCTCTCTCTCTCTCTCTCTCTCTCTCTATTACTATCCCTAAACCCACCTCTCTATCTCTCCTACCTCATTCACTCCATCTATCTCTCTATCCCACCTCTCTCTCCACATTTTTAACTCTCCCTTCCTTTTATTTCTCTATCATGTCATCCCTCATTCAAGCCCTCCTTCACAACAACCTACCTCTAGCTTTTTTTCCTCTCTATATTTATCTCTCTCTCAGTATTTTCCACTCCCTCCTTCACCCCACCTCTCTCCCCTTCTCTCTCCATGTTTCTCCCTCTCCCTTACTCTCCTTCTCTATGCCACCCACTCTCTCTCAATCTCTCCTTCACAACAACCCACCTATAGTTCCCTCCCTCCCTCTGTCCCTCTCTTTCTCTCACCCTTGCTCCCTCTCTTTGTCCCCATCCCCACTCTTTTTCTCCCCTAATTGTCTCCATTATTATCTCTATTTACCTCTCTCTCTCTTGCTTCCTTCAAGTATATCTCTTTCTACCTCCATTTCTATCTCTCCGAGTCAATCTCCAAGTCTCTCCTTCTCTCTCCACCTCACTTATCTCTCTCATCCCCTAATACTCTCTCTTAACTACAACCTTTTATTCCCCTCTCTGTGTCTTCCCACCTATACACTTCCTTCACATTATCTCTCCCTTCACCTTCTCCCTCTAAAGTTTCATCTCTCTTCCTCCCTCACTTTCGCTCTCTTCCTCCCTCCCTCACAACCTCTCTCTCTCTCCCTCTCTCCCCTCCCCCTTCCCTCAATCCCTTCTTCAAAATAAACCTCATCCATATTTGCTTCTCTCTCACTTACTATCTCGCTTTACCTCTCTCTCTTGCTCTCTCCCTCTGTATCTATCTCTTTCTACCTCCATCTCTCTCTCTTGTTAGGAAAATTATTGTAGAGATAAATATTTACTAAGAGAATTAACTATTAGCTAGTAACAAATGCAAACCATAAACACAACATGAAAACATTAACACAATTTTTACCTTGGGAAAACCCCAACTCCAAGGAAAAATCCAGCCTAACATAATTCCATTAGCCCTTATCCAAAACAATAGCCAAGCTGACCAAGTGAGCCTTCATCGCTCACCTCTTTGGCTTGATTACAATGAAGTCCTCCTAGCCTTTTAAAGGCTCCATAAAATGAATACCATAGGAAAATTACCATGGGCACCCAAAAACCACTACTGTTAGATTAGTCAAATTTGAATCTATCCCCAAGCAAGTTTACCTAACATTCCCCCTTTAAACTTTGACTTGGGGTTTCCTTGAGTAAAACCAGCAAAAACCTTCCAAGTGAGTCAACCTCACTCACTCTAGCCCTTACTCCCCTTAATGTTTGTACATGGGGTATCTGTTAACCTAACATTCCCCATATCACCTAGGTCTAACCCATGACTTTACTGACGATTACCCACGGGTACACATGCCTCACTAGGTATTCCAACAATATTTCCATTTACATGTAATAAGTTTCGTCTTCATAATAATAATAAAAATTTATTGTTGCTCCAACATTTATGTGTTCATCCTCTTATCTTGACATGGTCCGAGTCTAATCATATCCAAGTGCAACAAACCCATAACATGTCCCTACAACTCTCAAATTATTTCTCCCCTTTACTACCACCATTCATGCTCATAGACCCCATCATGATATGGTTCCTGATAATTACTTCCTCAACCTGACATCTCTTCCTTTGTGATTGGGGTCCACTTTGGCACTACAAAAACTTCCATCATCTTGGAGACAAATTTTGACATGGTGAATTTCTCTTCCAAACTCCATGCCCTATATGCTAACTTCAATAAAACCATTGAAGTTGTAGACATCACATTTCTTGGTGGTGATGGAGTGTCGAAGCCACTTGGGAACAAGGTAACTAGGGCATCCCTCACACCACTATCAACAACCTACGTCATGTCATTGTTCAGTACCTTCGACATGTTGAATATAGAGAGTTGGTGCCCCAATAACTGGTCCAGGGAAACAAACCCATTGAATTCTGCTTCGATGACCTAGTCCTGCATGAAGCTATAGATCATTGATTTCAAATTGGGCAAGAATTAAGCTTCTCAACTTTAGGCAAAAATGTTGATTGTCTCTCACCACATCAAGTTTTTGAATTCGTTAATGACCTAACCCATGGACTCTGGGGATTCCTATTGCACAAAATAACCAACATCCAGTGAATTTGGAAAATCTTTCATGACATGGCTCGCAACTTCGCAGATCACCTCACTGCCTTTTTTGTTCATGAACATAAATCCAATGCTTTTCATGTAGCCTTAGACCAGACTGTGATCACCCCAATTCCCATCATTCTCTTTTTGAGATCTATCCATATATTCTTCTAAGATCTACATTTATTTTGTGTGTTCTTGTCTCTCCCCTCCTTCACCATCTAAGGATCTTAGCATGGTTCTTCCCAACTCATTCTTGGCATAGCCTGTTTGAGAATCAAACCTAGTCATGCTTTTTGTGATCAACATCGGTTCCAAATAAATAAAACTTATATGTCTCACTTCTCTCATTCTACTAACAACATAAACACAACATTGATGTTGAGTGTCTCTACCTCGAAACAGGTCCTTAGTAAAACACAACGAGTCTCTTGGCTCCCATTACGGTGTCTACTTGGCCATGTTGAATAATTGGGAAATTTGTGAGGAGGAACCAACCACACCAAATTTGTATGCCTCATATTTATTTGATCATATTCTTGGAACATGTGACCTAAACCATGTCACTCTATGCTTGAATTTTATACTACCAATGACAACCACAATTTTCAACACCAATTTACATAGCAATATCATAGGAAATAATAGCTCACCACTAGATCCGCCATAAAATCTATATCGATCTCTCCCTTCATCGGACCAAATAAATCCTTGGCAACACAGGTGTCCCTCTAAATCCAAAATACATCCACCTTTGGCTTTGGTACCACATGTTAGAAAATTTACCAGAGAGATAAACTATTTACCAAGAGAATTAAATATTATCCAACAACAAATGCAAACCATAGGCACAATATGCAAACATTAACATAGTTTTCACTTTGGGAAAACCTCAACTTTTGGGAAAAACCCATGTGAACATAATTCCATTAGCCCTTGGCCAAAACCCTGTCTAAGATAGCAAAGTGATCCTTCACTGCTCACCTCCTTGGTCTGATTACGATGAAATTCCATCCTTTTAAAGGCTCCATCACATGAATGCCATGGGAACCCAAAAAACCACTATTCTTAGACCAGTCAACCTTGAATATCTCCTTAAGTCAAGTTTACCTAACATATGTTTGAATCTCCACCTTTATAAAGATCTCTCTTCCTCACTTCTTTCCCTCTTTATCTTTATCTCCATCTCTCTCTCCCTCTCTCCCTATTTGATTCAGGAGGATCTAAAAAATGCTAAAAATTAAAAGTATCCATATTCAGACAAAAGTAGTGTCATTTCATAGAGCTCAGAAAATTGAATCCAAAGAAATTTTAATGGGTTAAAAAGGAGATCATATGAGGAATATATCATAGTCTAAAGTTAATGGGAAACAAATAAAAATGGTAGCAGGGCTACCACATGGCAACACCAAGAAGCATTATGTGGCACTATGGCGTTGACATGGAAGACATTGTGTTGACTAGACAAGTTAACTGGGTTGACTCACTGATGTGGAATTTATATGTGGCTCAATGGACTGGTGACATGTGGCCCAAGGATGGGCTATACGTGTCCCTATTTCATTTGTCAAAATTTTGGTTGAATGGATCAGCACCGATGAGATTTGGACCCGTAATCTTCGGGGTAATAGCGCAATAACATAGCCACTAGACCACACTTCACAAGTTTTTATAGCAATGCATAAATATATATTTATATTTTGGTAATATGTATGGTGGAAAAGGGGGGGGGGGGTGTGTAGAGCCACCAAATCTAGTGGTCTTCCCAAAGTTAGAATGTTGATAAAACATCTGCCACATTTGTTACCAAATGATCTGCCAACCCTTACAAAAAATGAAAATGGTTTGTAATATGTGGATATATTATGTTGGACTTCCACATTTGTGGTAACAAAATTTTGTTATATGGTTTTGGCATAATGTAATGGTCGTTCTAAAACAAGTGTTGTTATATTTTAGTATGGCCAGCGCCACCCCCGCATATTTGACCTCGGGGAAGTTGGAAAACAATGTTTATACCCATAAATTATTCCACCACACAATAATTAGTCATTTGCTAAGCTTTGATAGAGCCCATAAACTTTTATGTAGAGTCAAATCCTGCGACCAACGACATAGGCAAACTTTTGGAGGCCAATTGTGAAGACATTTCTCGGCCTTTTTCTAAGCAGTCTTTTGCAACAGGTTCTTGGGGCCTAGTAGAAGCTATTGGATCTAGACATAGGCTCACTTAATGTACATTTTATGTAACAATTTGATTTATTCTTAGCTTCTAATTAATAAAGGAGCCTCCCTGCTAGGAGAAAAGGGCTCAGAGACACAGTTCAAGTAATGAACGAATACCATTATCAATATGGTTGTGCACTTATTTATTTATGTGTTCTCTCTTGTCATTTATAAAATTTTCCATAATTTATTGATATTTAATATTCTTAAGAATTTAATTGGTGAATTTATCATGCAAACATACTCGAACATATTTTAAACAAACCAAAGTCACTTTTAAGTTTTAGGATCACTATGTCTCCCTCTCCATCCCTCTTGCAAATGGTAGACCAGTTAATCTTCAAGAGGTTGGTTAGTAGAACTTAATTAAATATGAATTGACACATATTACCTTCATTTCCTTACCCATTCTCTTTCTCCTCTTAGATATTTCACCCTTCCTTTGACTCTACAGAGGGGAATTCGAAACACTATCCAAATGGTATCGAATTGATAGAGGGATCCGACTACCTCTTTGTAGAAAGTAGGCACCATTTCCAAATATAACATGGAAAAATGGAAATGATAAAGTTTAAATTTGTAATAAATTACTATCATAGATCCATCTTAACTTCAAATGTACCAAGCATAGAGAGGGATCAAATATCTTAAGAGGCAAACCTCTTTTTGAGTGAAAAACTTTAGGAAAGGTTTGCATGTCAAGAGATTTGATTCATTTGAATGTTTGGTAGATTTGAAGTTAATATGGATCTATAATGGTTTCTAATAATACCAATATAGATCCATATTAATTATAGAACAAGCATGCATCGAGAGGTATCAAATATTTTAGGGTGCAAACCACTATTATAGTTTAGAACTTGAAAAAATGTTTTCCTCACTAAGATTTGATCTGTCTAGATGCTTGGTTCTCTCTCTCTCTCTCTCTCTCTCTCTCTCTCTCTCTCTCTCTCTCTCTCTCTCTCTATATATATATATATATATAGATGTATATAGATAGATAGATAGATAGATAGATATTTGTGTGTGTGTTATAAATTCCCCAATGGGAGTGCTTTACCGAAATTGTCTCAGTGGAAAAACTAATGTTACATTTCTCTGGTAGCAAGACTCTCCTCCTGGTAATGAGTGGCATGCAGATGGTTTGTATGGCCAAGATGGAAGTGACCCTTGGGGAGTAATACATGGCCTCCACTTGGATTAAAAATAGAATATGTGTGGCCTATAATTGGTTCACGTAATGCTTCTATATGGTGGAGGTGTTTTCACATTAAATACATAAGCATGAATTTGGGATTGCCAACGACATTCAACATTATAATTGTTCAATCGATGTCGGGATGGAGGTGAAAACATATGGTGGATTGGGTGTGGTTTTGATTTTCTCTAATAGTCAATCACGGTTCTTTAATGACCTCACTATCATGCAAGCTCTTGGGATGGTGGAACCATGGGAGAAGCATTACACTTGGTTTTAGTTTTGTGTATTGCATCAACCTTGTTTCATGTCTAGTAATCATTGCATCCTACATGTAGTTTTATATAACAGTTTGTCTAATGTTTCAGGGTGGAGAACATCAGTGGTGTGTCTAGGGTGGTGAATCCCAGTTGTCTTTTATACATGGTATGCTATGGAGTTATGCTTTCTCTTCTGCAGTATTTTCTCACATGATAGTTTCAATTTCAAGAGAATATTATTCTCACTAGTGTTTGCTTTCCCATACTACTGAGGTGAGGGCTAGTTCAAGTATCATTATTGGTCCTTACTCTATATATTCTGAGGTTTAGGTCGTCTCAAGTATCATTATTGGTCATTGTTACCGATGTGTTCTTGCCAAAGCTTCTGAGGTTTAGGCCAATTCAGGTATCATTGTTGGTCATCGTTCTATTGTAGTCTTATAATAAGAAATATAATTGTGAGTGTTACGGGGTCAAGTAAAGGGAGCCAATGTTTTGTGTGTGTTTCATACATAGCTCAATGTCTAGGAATTCATTCGAATTGGTTGTATTCCCCACTACATGCCTTTAATCCCTTGAGCCCTATGAAATATCATTTAATTTCCCTGTCTTGGTCGTTGGAGTCTGGTATAGTAGGTATTTTTCCATTTGGTTCTAATTTCATTTACAATCGAGTTTTCCAAGGGACATTTATAAAGCCACAGGGAGTCAAATAGTCTTTTGTTTTGTTCCACAAAGGATATAGTCTCCATTTTGGTCTAGAACTAGTATTTGAAGGTTCCTCGATGACATTTGCATTGAGTTTCCAATTGTGAATTTCAAGTTATCTATCATTTTTCACTTGGTATTTTGGGTCATAGATGGTTTATCCTATCCAGTCTTTCACCATAGTCAGTTCAATGGGTCGGTCCAAAATTTTCTTGTTAAGTTTACTTATAGGTATTGGATTCGTATGGCCCCGCGTCAATGTTTTCTCAATCGTAGGGGAGGCACACTAGGGACATGTTCCTCCAAACATCGTCGAATATTTGGATGGGAGTCGGTTGCAAATTTATTTGATGTTGTTCCTATGGAAGTGCAAAAGGAAATTCACACCCTGGAAGCAAAGGAATTTGGAGATCAAATGTATCACTTAGATTCTGAAGTCTGTAGTGGTAAAACCAAATGGGTGCCAGACCCAAGCAAACTAAGGAAGAGAATGTTATATTTTTTGCACTCTATATCAACACACAGATAGATGGAGACTCTTCTTCACATGGTGCTCCGAGACAAACATGTATATAAATACAAACTCTTTTATGGCCAGGAGGACATGAAGAGGATACTAAGGGATATTCGTTATGAAATGAACGACATTTTGGTTTGATTGAACAAAATGGAACGTTATATAATTTCATATTTGGACACTGACTCAAATGCACCTCAAAATGGGGAAGCGATTATAAATGCTCCACCAATCAATATGGTCAGTGCAAACTCCTCTCTAGATTACTCGGTGATCATTTTGGATGAATGAATCCATCTTTGTTTTTGTTTGTCTTATGGTTTCATAGTCAGCGGTTGTTCTTATGTCCCCATTTTTTCATCTTTATCCTTGTTTGGTACTTGTTGCTAGTGAGTAAAATGCTATTTGTTAGTTTTTGTAAGGTTGGAAATCCACCACGCTAAATTGTTCACAATTAGACGGTTGATCTTTTGTTCTGTTTTCAGTAACTTATTGGTCTTTTGACCAAGTCAACATTGTGATCCAAAGAACATCCAATGTAATTTTGTTTTATTTTTTCTATTAATAAAAAGCATTTAATGGATATTACAAAAAAAAAATTGTGTGTTAGAAATTAAATAATAAAGAAATGAAACGAAAAATTGGAAACTCAAAAAAGCATAAAACAAGAGAGACATAGACATACGTGGTTCACCCAATCTGGGTTATGTCCACAAAGAAGCAACCAGTCCTTCCTTTTATATTATCCAGCAAATTGAAGGAATACAACTTATAACACATCCATTGTAACTTCCTCTTCGCTCTCACACAATCTCCTCTATTTATTTTTTTACAAAATAATACATAGCCGCAATACAATTTCCTTGTATAAACAGAGGGTTTCCTTCTAGAGGAAAAACCCTAAATTAACATAAATTCTACCGTCAGATATTTTTCCTAATGAATGATCCAGATTGACTACAAAATTAAAATAATTTGCAAGGAAAATTTCTCAAAAAAAATTCTTAAGGGGGAAGGGGCGAGGGGGGGGGGGCTTAAAAACATGCTACTACCCCCCTTGGATCCCCCTGTAGCAGTAAAGAGAGGTAAACCCCCCAATACTCCCCGTCAAGCACTATATATATATATATATATATATATATATATATACACCCTGTTACACAACATTTTGCCACTGTCCCTGTACTCCCTGTTCCATGATCTTGGAGGACCTTTACAGTGAACCCTACATGCTTTCCCATCATGAAGAAGTTCCATCATGCCCCTCTTCATGAGAAGAACAATTCCATTTTGCATCATTTCCCAAGAATCTTCCTTTTACCCCAGTTTACAAGACCGGTGCTAATGACCTGTTTCCTCCTCGCGCCGATTTGTAGAGATTAAAACCAGAACTAGCGTCGTACGATGCTACTGAGCCTTTTCTCAGTTGCGTCGATCCTCTTTTGTTAAGTTTTTTAAATATGGAGTCGAAGCTTCTAGGTCTAGAAGCTTCGTAATAGAAGTCTAGTAAATTGTTGGGCTGGATGGAGCTGAGGAAGTTGGTTTGGGCTCCTTTCCCCTATTAGGATGGAACCAACCCAAGAAATAAAGCCTTCTCCCATGATAAGAGGAACCATCTCCCCTCCATCCAAACTATATAAACCCCTCCTTTTACCAGCTAAACTAGTTTTCATTTTTAGTATTTTTGGAGCTTGAATAATCAACAAGATATCATAGCTTGTAGCTCTCTAGTTTATGTTTGAGGGAGAATAATGTGTTTGGTTTGGTTTGAGAATAAAGGGAAGAAGTCTTAAAACTTCCATTGTTGGGGATATCCATGAGATGCTAGCAGAAGCGTGGGAACTCGGATACATCAAAGGAGACCAGCAACGTCAAGGCATTGTTGTAATCTCTTTCTGAAGTTATATGAATACAAATATTGATTGATTTCCTACATTGAAGTGTTATCTTACATTTGATGGCTTAATGTTCCTTGACCTGTTAAGTAGGTTCAATGCAATTTGTATGTCATCACATTTGTTGGTGTTTTTTTTTTTCTTGTTTCAGGTATTCGAAGGAAACGAAAGGTAGTTGGAGTAAGGACGCAAGATCATCACCAAGCGGAATAGCATTCTAAGAGGTAGGCCCTCTTATTTGATTCTAGCTTAAGGAAGTTCGCTAGTATGGTCGCCAATTTGTGGTGCAGGTAAATTCTCAGTGTCGACACAAACAATTCCTCTAGCCCGAGAGAGCGAGCCTAGCCACATCCCTCGAGGTTCCATGCAACTTCATCCTCATTATCACTTCCTTCTTGATAAGGAGCGATATCAAACTGCCAAGCAACGCGCCTAGAAATCGGGGACATCCCCGATGGACACTCTAGTCCCACATCTTCATTTACATAAACAAAATGTCATGAATGCATGTATTTCAAAAACAATTAAAAAAAAAAAAATTAAAATTAAAATTATTTTTTTTTACCTCCATCGTCATAATCTTCTCCCTCTGGGAGCGGCATATCTGGATCACCACGAAAGTCGGTACCACTATAGGGCCAATCCTCTACTACGATCAGTTGTCGTCGTAGCTACGAAAAGAAGGCGGGCTTATATGACATATGTTGGCCCCTAATGATTCTAGGGATCAATACACTCCAACAAACCATTTGTGGGTCTCGTGGAAATGGCAGTTCCACCTCAACAAGCTAGTAGTGAAATAGCGGGACCCGCTCCAAAAAGAAGGTCAATAGAATGGAACCGTAGAAGAACTGCTTTAGGTTTCCTACCTTGGCTTTGGATAGTTGGCGCTTCATGTTTACCTTCATGGCTTCCGCCCAGTTGAAGATAGTCGGTGCCATACAGTCTATAGCATACTGAAAATTGGATTTGTTAGACTCAAGTTGTGCCTGAGCCCCAGCCAGTCTGTTGATGGTCAACAACAGCACTTTCAGCACAAGCTCTCGAATAGTTATGATCTCTATCTTGCTGCTCTTTGATTTTAGTGCTTCCGGGCAGTGTTCTGCGAGCAACATGTTCACACTTTCCCCAATAGGCATGGACCCATATAGATTGCATGGTTCCCCTCTTCGGGATAGTCCTGTGATGAAATAAATGTCGAAAGTTTCCAACTCTATTTCTTGGTCTCGAATCATAAAACTTCCTGATTGACATCCCAAAGACTGATCAAATACTGCAGCAACTCAGGTTGAGCTCGAAGACCTGGTGTGAGGAAGAATTTGAGGAGCCCACAGTTCCTCAGGGCATTCAAGCAGTTTGGGTCTGCCATTTCTTGTGTATCAATGTCCTCATGCTCATGTTCCCTCCAATCAACCATTTTTCACTGTGTTTTCCCTGCAAAAACCATAAAATCAAGTCAATAATCATCCTTGGCTAAATAAATTTGGATAAAATCATAGAAATCCGAGCAAAAAATTGAAGTTTTTTTGTTCACGGCGCCGGCGTGACTGTTTTAAAAATAGTAGCATCGATGGCACGATTCACAGAGGTAATAAACCTCGATCAGCATGATTCCGTGCCCAGAAATTGCGCCAACAGATGGCGTTTTTTTTTGCTAAATCCCCATTAAGAAATCCAAAAAATGGTTAAAAATAGGAAAAATAAGCATTAAAATGAAGCTAAAGGTCTCGGCTCTTACCTGCAACTAACGGATCGTCGAATGGCCTCTAGAATCTCCCGCAATCTGCTCCTGAAAATCTACGACACAAATGGGTGAAAAGTTCTCCACACAAGGTAAAATGGTAAAATGGTAAAAATTACTTACTTTTTCCTCCTTTTATTTATTTTTCATGAAATATTAGGGTTTTAAAAGTATTTTGAACCTATTTTGCCTCAAAATTTGGATAATGTGTTTACCTTTTGTGCAACAACAGATGACATGTTACTGATGATGGTACTGGAGTCACATTTAAGCTCTTTTCTCGACTCGTAAAACACAAATGAAAAGATCGCCGAGTATGTTTCCCTTTTTAACTTGTAAAAGAGAATAAAAATGGGGAGTCCACTTTCAAGCTCTTTTCTGACTCTTTAGAAACACGAAAATATTGCCAAGCTCTTATCGTTTTGAATTCGTTAAAGGTTGTGAAACGTCATTTACCCAGTATATGTTTACCCATTTTTTGGGTTGGGATAAACTATTTACAGAAAAGGTACTTCTTGACTGAAATGGTCAAGTAGTTCTCTCAAGTATCGTTATCTATCTTTTCGGGCTCAAGAGACACAAATGTATGAAAAGGGACCATGTGTAGTTTTCTTTTCTGTGTCTTTTTCAAACTCTCTAAACATGAAAAAGATATCAAGTTACACCTTTGTCGAACTCGTTAAAACATTAAATGACATCGGATTCATCACCATGACAGACATGAGCTTCTCCTTCCTAGGGCTCATTAAACTTACTAGGTCAGATTCATCTGAATGATGAACTTATAGTGCATGCACATGGTATCCCCTTCAAGCTTGCGATTAAAAAATAATTGGGGTACCTGCCAGAAATGGTGGGGGAAAATGGGAAATTATGTTAGTTGTGTCGATAGCTCACTCTTGAACATGAAACTTTTTGCTCCGTTTTGGGTTGGGATATCTTCCTTTCATCATTGATCTTCCTGGGTTGGGCCGTTCATTTTTTCCTTCCATTTGATCTCTGCCACGTCATCATGACCACCGATCCTATGGATCCAAAAGTTGCCAAACTCCGGAGTCGTGTTACCCATATGTTCAAGAGTTAGTCTTTCTACAGTTACACTTACTCTTGATTCTCTGTATCATCTGAAATCATTTCATCCCTTTGTCTTGTGTCGATGATGTGGGATACATCATGGCCCTCCTTCGACATGGTCGCTTCCTGTCGACTTCAGCTCATTATCTAGGAAGCTAGCCGAGAGACTCCCTTCCAGTACCTTAGAGCTTGCATGCCCTAATGGCAAGTTCTTCGCACTTGATGACAAGTTCACATCATTGGCTTTCGATCGAGTGATTTCAAGGATGTTAGACTTCAGTTCCTTTATTCACATTCCATGAATTGTGCTGCTAGTACCTTGAGAGCCATTTCCATTATTGGTGGTTTCTCTCGCACTTGTTAACGGTTCACATCATTGACCGGTAATCAAGCGACTTTCTAGCATGTTCGACTTCAACACATTCATTCACATGTTAGGATTTGTACTTTGATCAGGTCGTGTTTGAGCGCAAGACCTTGGGCTTAGATTACAAAAGTCCAGGTTGAAAGGCGATGTGACATGATCATGTTGATACACATGTCTCTTTCAGATGGATGGCTACGACCATACCATGAGTTGTTATATGTGATCCTTCTCATTATTGGATGGCTATGACCATACCTTGGTTTCGATATGATCCTCCTTACTGGATGGTTGCGCCCATGCCTTGGATCCGTTTACATGATCATTCTCTGGATGGATACATCCATACCACGATTCATGTATCATTTGTCAGAGTTTTTAGTGATGTATATGTATGTATGCTTGCTTGCAGGTTTTCTGACTACGAACTTTGGTTTCCTGTATCTACTTGTAAAGCATTTAACCCCTCAATCTAGTTCAGTCTTCACGCTTTAGGGGGCATCAATTACACAACATTTTGTCACTGTCCCTATACTCCCCATTCCATGATCTTGGAGGACATCTACAGTGAAACCTACATGCTTTCCCATCATGAAGCAGTTCCCATCATGCCCCTCTTCATGAGTAGAACAATTCCCTTTTGCATCATTTCCCAAGAATCTTCCTTTTACACTAGTTTACAAGACCGACACTAATGACCCGTTTCCCCCTCGTGTCGATTTGCAGAAATTAAAACCAAGACTAGCGTCATATGGAGGTACTAAGCCTTTTCTCAGTCACGTCAATCCTCTTTTGGCAAGTTTTTTAAATATGGAGTCGAAGATTCCAGGTCTAGAAGATTCGTAACGGAAGTTTGGTAAATGGTTAGGCTGGATGGAGCCAAGGAAGTCAGTTTGGGCTCCTTTCCCTTATTAGGATGGAACCAACCCAAGAGATAAATCCTTCTCCCATGATAATAGGAACCATCTCACGTCCATCCAAACTATATAAACCCCTCCTTTTACAAGCTAAACTAGTTTTCAATTTTAGTATTTTTGGAGCTTGAATAATCAACAAGATATCATAGCTTGTAGCTCTCTAGTTTATGTTTGAGGGAGACTAATGTGTCCGGTTTGGTTTGAGAATAAAGGGAAGAAGCCTTAAAACTTCCATTGTTGGGGCTATCCATGAGATGCTAGCAGAAGTGTGGGAACCCGAATACGTCAAAGGAGACCAGCAACGTCAAGGCATTGATTGTAATCTCTTTCTAAACTTATATGAATACAACTATTGATTGATTTCCTACATTGAAGTGTTATCTTACATTTGATGGCTTAATGTTCCTTAACCTGTTAAGTAGGTTGAATGAAATTTGTATTATATCATGTTTGTTGTGTTGAAAATAACAACAAGAAGTGCTAATAATAACATTGCTAAGGATAGCATTTCAGGATATTCCAATTTTAATTTGTCCTTGAATTAAAATTGAGAATTAAAATTAGAATTTAGTCTCACCAGCTGTTTGAAAAATAATTAATTAATTCATCTTGAGTTAATTACTTGGAGAGATTCAAACATGAAGTCTTTGTGAAGCCATGCAATAGTTATCCCTTTGATTGAGGAAGTTATCCCTTAATTAAGGAGATAAGGATGAGTTGTATTTGAGTTGTAATTAGTTATCTCAGTTAACTGAGTTAAGTCTAGTTAGATTAGTTCTAAATAGTTTTTGGAACTGATTGTGAGTTTGGTCAATTAATGCATGCATGCATGAAACTAGTGTAGTCCAGATAACTGAATATTTTCTCATAAATAACTCATGCATGTCAGTTCAGACAAAGGCCCAGTTGAGATTAAAGGCAGGGATAGTGTACTATTAGTTGCTAGAATTTTCCTATAAGAAAATCTCTTGCATGCAGAAGGAATTCATTCCTTGATATTTGTGCAGTTTTATAGTGTGTTGGAGTAGTGTGTGAGACTAGTGTCACACAAGGTTACAACAGGAACACCCAGGGAAAACAACGCAAGGAAATAGGAGGCTTGGAGGACAGAGGGAAAGGTATATGAGTTGTTTAGTCTGTATATGAGCAGTGAGAGGGATTGTACTGAGAGCTGGATAGCTATGAGAGCCAAAGCTTTGTGTAATCCTGAGATAATTCCACTTGTATGATAATAAAAATAGCAGGGTTTTTAGCTGAGGCTTTCCATAGAGTATTCTTTTGTGTTTCATGTGTGATTGATTCTTCTTCTCTGTTATACGTGTTCTGTTCAATCTTGCTCAAATCGATTAAGCTTACGCAAGTTTGATAGTAGAAGTAGATAAAGTATTTTGCTTTAGTTACATTGCATTATCAGGTGATCTACAGTGAGAATTTCTACATAGTATTAGAGGAAAGGTGATCAGAGCTGTGAACAACATATTGAGAAGGGAACAAAGTCGAAGTTTGAAGTTTTTTATTGCATGTACAAAATTGAATTCTTATCACACCTCAAAGTTCACCAATGGTGTTCAATGGCTTGAGACTTGAGTATGCCCTGGATGGCAGCTCGAATTACATAGCTTGGAAGGATCGCATGGAAGCAGTATTAGAAGGATATGGTTTGAAGGATTTCATTATCAAGAAATCTCTAAGCTAGCAGCAGCTAACGCCCAAGAATTGGCAGAATGGAAGAAGTGTGTGGTGAAGGCGAGGAGGATTCTCCTGGAGGGATTTCTAGACCATATTGTCTCAAGTCTCCATGGGAAGGAGACTTTCTCAATGTGGAAGACATTGAAGGACCTATATCAAAACATTAGCGACCAAAGGAAACTGGCACTGAAGGACAAGCTTTGGAAAATCAAGTGTGAAAATGGCGACACTATTTCTACATATCTGAACAAGCTCACCACCTGTATAGATGAGCTTGGAAGTGTAGGAATAATGGCAGTCGATGATGATATGGTGATTCTTGCTCTCCTCGGTCTTCCTAAGAGCTGGAATAGCTACCAGGACTTAGTGAATGGAAGAGAGAAATTGTCGGATTGGGAATGATTGTGGTCGGATCTAATGCAGGAGGAGATCAGGAGGAGCACCAAAGATGGATCTTCATCTAAGCATGATGATGAAGAAAATCTAGCCTTAGCCAGTAAGGCAAGGAAAGGGAAAGGGAAGGCTTCCCATTCCAAATCAAGTTCTTCTCATGGTGGGAAGAAGATTGACAAATCTAAAGTGAGATGCTTTAATTGTCACGAGGTGGGCCATTATGCAACTAATTGTCCATTGAAGAAATCCAACAAGGGATCCTCTAAAGGATAAAAAGGTAAGGCACTGGCCTCTCAGTTTGAATTGGATTTTACCCTCATCGCATTTATGGTTTCATCGATGGTGGGTTGTGTTTGGTACCTAGACAGTGGAGCCTCATTCCACATGACCGGCGATAAGAGTTTATTCATTACCTTGGAGGAGAAAGACCTCAAGATGCGCATAGAGATGGGCGATGATGGAAAGTACCGTGTTTCAGGTGAAGGTATGGTTGTGTTTCAGAGGGAGCATGGAGCTCCTCTCACCCTAACTAATGTAAAGTATGTGCCTGGACTGAAGAAAAACTTGGTATCGGTCACGATGTTGGAAGACAAAGGCTATGATGTAGTCTTCAGTAAAGGAAATGAATTCCTGAGACACATAGCCATAGGTCAGACCAAGAGGATAGGGATTCGAGTAAAGAATCTCTACAAGTTGGAGGTATATGATTGTGCTACATTCAATTTGAAGGAAGAATTGGTGCAAAGCCAAGACATTGGCGAGTTGTGGCATAGAAGGTTGGGTCACTTGCATCATGGGGACTTGAAGATAATGCAGCATATTTCTACCGGACTTCCCAAAGGTAAACTTGAGCAAGTGGACACATGCAAAGGTTGTACCTTGGGAAAGTACGCCAAATCTTCCTTTCATGATCGAGATAGTCGAGTTGAAGCAATCTTGGAGCGATTTCATACAGATGTGTGTGCACCATTCTCGATAGCCTCCACTGCTAAACAAAGGTATTATGTTATTTTCATTGATGATTTTTCTTGTAAATGTTGGATCTATTTCATGCAGAAGAAGGATCAAACCTTATCAAAGTTTTGTGAGTTCAAAGCTTTGGTTGAGAAAGAATCAGGGAAGAAGACCAGGGCCTTACGAAGCAACAATGGTGGAGAGTATGTCTCTCAAGGGTTTAAGGACTTCTGTGCAGCGGAAGGAATTAAACAAGAGTTGACGACACCTCATAACCCACAGCAGAATAGGGTGGCCGAAAGGAAGAACAAAACAATTGTGGGGGCAGCTTAGGTGATGCTACATGGACAAGGCCTACCACTTCATTTGTGGGTTGCGGCATGCAACATAGTGGTCTATTTGTAGAATAGAAGCTCGCATCGCATACTTGGGATGAAGACTCCAAAGGAAGCTTTCTCCGAGAAGAGACCAGATGTGAGTCACTTTAGGATCTTTGGCTCATCGTTTTATTGCCACGTGACCAAGGATGCCCAGAAGAAACTTGAGTTGACAGCTGAGTTGGGGATACTTGTGGGGTACACTGATACACCCCATAACTATCAGGTGTATTTTCTTACCAGTTGGAGGACAGTGGTTCGCAGAGATCTTAAGCTTGATGAGAAAAAGATCATGCAAGTTTCCCTTGAGAGGGAGCTTCAACTATAGGTTGTGGAGGAACTTTTGGTTCCTAAGGAGGAGGAGCCTCAGACTAATGTGGAGAAACCGCATGCAGAGGTTCCAGGAGTGGAGACATCCACTCAAGCAAAGTCTTCCAAAGATGGGCGAAAGTGCATGAGAGAAGCTGACAAATTGTTTTCGGATGCGAGAGAGAATGTGGGAGAACCATCTTCTCAGCGCAGACAAAGGAGGTCACCTGATAGGTACATTGGATACATGGCCCTTGTTGGGGAATGTGTTGAGACCGAGCCATCTTCCTTTGAGGAAGCAGTGCAGTAGCCGATTTGGGTTGATGCTATGGTGGAGGAGTATGACTCCATAGTTCGGAATAGTGTTTAGGATGTAGTTCCAAGACTGGAGAACAAGTCAGTTGTGAGTTCTCGTTGGCTTTACAAGGTAAAGCAAGCTGCTGATGGTAGTGTGGAAAAGCATAAGGCAAGGTTTGTTTCTCATGGATTTTCACAAGTCGAGGGGATCAACTATGATGAAAATTTTGTTCTTATAGCAAGGTACTCATCTATCAGATCGATGTTGGCACTATCAGCATAGATGGGTTGGAAGATCCATCAGATGGATGTGAAGACTTCATTCCTCAATGGAAAGATTAAGGAGGAGGTGTACATAGAGCAACCGGAAGGTTTTGATACCTTCGATCATGAGTCGCATGTGTGCCGACTCAAGAGAGATTTGTACAGGCTAAAGCAACCACCTTGTGCTTGGTACACTAGGATCAACAACTACTTCACTAGTTTGGGCTTCACAAAGGGTGAAGCAAATGAGAACTTGTACCACATCATGGTGGAAGGTAAGCAGTTGATCATTATTCTTTATGCTAATGATCTGATATTAACAAGTGATGATCAGTTGATCATGTCTTGCAAGAAGGACCTTGCAAGAGAGTTCGAGATAAAAGACATGGGTCTCGTGCACTACTTTCTAGGCATGGAAGTGTGGCTGAAGGATGGGGAGTTGTTTGTGTCTCAAGGCAAGTATGCCAATGGGATACTCAAGAGATTCCACATGGAGAAGTGCAAGCCCATGCAGACTCCTCTAGCAGGTAACTGGAGGAAGGAGGATGCTACTTCAGGGGAAGTAGCAGAGGCTACTGTGTATCGGTAGCTTGTGGGTTCACTGATGTACTTAGTGAACATAGGACCAGATTTGTGCTATGCGGTGAACCAGCTGAGTCAAGCTATGGTTCAGCCTACCAAGTTGTTTTGGAAGGCAGCGAAGCATGTTTTGAGATACCTCATAGGCACATATCAGTATGGATTATGGTACAAAAGGTCAGAGGGAGTGAAGATATAGGGCTTCACAGATGCAGATTGGGCAGGGAGTCCATTAGATCGGAAGAGCACATCAGGAGGAATTTTCAACCTTGGTTCAGCTACAGTTTCTTGGTATAGCAGGAAACAGAGGTCAGTTGCACTCAGCTCAGCAGAGGCTGAATACATGGCTGCAAGTCAGGCAGCATGTGAGGCCATTTGGATGCGGAAAATTCTAGTTGGTTTGTTTGATGAGAGGATGGATCCAACTATGATCTATTGTGATAATCAAAGTTGTATCAAACTCTCTGAGAATCCAATATTTCATGACAGGTCCAAGAATATCGACATTCGGTATCATCATCTCAGAGATTGTGTGGCAAGGAGGATCATGTTGTTGCAGTATATTTCGAACGAGGAGCAAGATGCTGAAATTTTGACTAAGGCATTGTCAAATTCTAAATTCGAGTTCCATAGAGACAGGATCGGGGTGGAAAATAATCCCTTTCTTGTTGAGATGGAGTGTTGAAAATAGCAACAAGAAATGCTAAAAATAGCATTGCTAAGGATAGAATTTCAGGATATTCCAATTTTAATTTGTCCTTGAATTAAAATTGAGAATTAAAATTCTAATTTAGTCTCACCAGTTGTTTGAAAAATACTTAACTAATTTATCTTGAGTTAATTAGTTGGAGAGATTCAAACATGAAGTCTTTGTGAATTCATGCAACAGTTATCCCTTTGATTGAGGAAGTTATCCCTTAATTAAGGAGATAAGGATGAGTTGTATTTGAGTTGTAATTAGTTAGCTCAGTTAACTGAGTTAAGTACAGTTAGATTAGTTCCAAACAGTTTGTGGAACTGATTTTGAGTTCAGTTAGTTAATGTATACATGCATGAAACTATTGTACTCCAGATAACTAAATATTCTCTCATAAATAACTCATGCATGTCAGTTCAGACAAAGGCCCAATTGAGATTAAAGGCAAGGACAATGTACTCTCAGTTGCTATAATTTTCCTATAAGAAAATCTCTTGCATGTAGAAGGAATTCATTCCTTGAGATTTGCACAGTTTTATAGTGTGTTGGAGCAGTGTGTGAGACCAGTGTCACACAAGGTTACAACAGGAACACCCAGGGAAAACAGCGCAAGGAAATAGGAGGCTTGGAGGACAGAGGCAAAGGAATATGAGTTGTCTAGTCTATATATGAGCAGTGAGAGGGATTGTACTGAAAGCTGGATAGCTGTGAGAGATAAATATTTGTGTAATCCTGAGAAATTTCCACTTGTATGATAATACAGATAGCGGGGTTTTTAGCTGAGGCTTTCCCCAAGTTATTCTTCTGTGTTTCATGTGTGATTGATTCTTCTTCTCTGTTATATGTGTTATGTTTGATCTTGCTCAAATCGATTAAGCTTCCACAAGTTTGATAGTAGAAGTATATCAAGTATTTTGCTTTAGTTACATTGCATTATCAGGTGATCTACAGTGAGAATTTCTACATGTTGTTGTTTGTTTGCTTGTTTCAGGTATTCGAAGGAAGGAAATGAAAAGTACTTGGAGTAAGGAAGCAGGATCATCACCAAGCGGAATAGCATTCTAAGAGTTAGGCCCTCTTATTTGATTCTAGCTTAAGGAAGTTTTCCATAGATTGTTTGTTTGTGGCTAGACCCGCTCTCTCAGGCTAGAGGAATTGTTTATGTCTGCACTGAAAATTTACCTGCACCACACACCCAACTATATATGTGTGTGTGTGAAATTCATCATCATTTAAATCATGTTTTTGAATACATAAATGGATTTAATGCCTTGAAAATCCCCTTGGACACTTCGATTGTGTAGTCTTGATAGCTTAAACTTGCAATTGCAACAAATATTTATTGGCTTTTAGATAAAATTGACCAAAAAAAATACTTCAAAATGGGCTTCGATGTAAAATAGTCAGATTATTTGAAATATTTTAACTATAATAATTTTTTTCCAAATCCTTTATATAATATTTTATTTGCAACCCATATCATTGTCATCATCATCATTATTTTAACTGACACATATTCATTTCATATTAAAATTTTGAATGAAGTACACATCTGCGTTTATTATTCTTGAATTTTTTTACTTTCAATTACTTCTTCTCTTTGAGGATTGAAATATTTTATTATGGTAAATATTTTATATACTCTCTCTCTCTCTCTCTCTCTCTCTCTCTCTCTATATATATATATATATATATATATATATATATATTGACAATCATATTCAAAATCATTAATGCCACATATTCATATTTATTTAGATTTCATATCGAAATATTAAAAAATATATATATTATTAATTATAAATATAAGACTTTTTTGTTATTTTTAATTATTGTATATTTCTCTTAATTCCAATCTATCAAGCATAAAGAGAGATCAAATCTCTTAAGATTCAAACCTCTTTTTTAGTTCAAAACATGAGGAAAGGTTTGCATGTTGAAAGATTCAATTCACTTTAAGGCTTGGTACAATTGAAGTTAAGATGGATCTATATTGGTTTTTAATAATACTAGTATAGATCCATCTTAAGCACGGATCTAACATTGGCCAAGAGGCATAAAATATTTTAAGGTGCAAACCATTCTTATAGTGCAAAACTTGATAGAAAGTCTCTCTCTATAAAATCCCCTTGGACACTTGGATTGTGTAATCTATACAAACTGTTAAACTTACAATTCCAATAAATATTTGTTGGATTTTAGATCAAACTAACTAAAAATTTGTAGGTGAAAATGGGCTAAAATGTAAAATAATGATATTATTTGAAATATTTTAACTAAGAATTATGTAGTTTTTTTTTTTTTTCAATTGCTTTATATATAATATATACATAGAATTTTTTCGAACTATATATAATATATACATAGTTCACAGTGAAATATTTTATCTGTTCGGTATGTGTTATATTCTTTCCACGACTGGCCCCAGAATACATTTTTTGGGGTCTAGAGCAGAGTCCTGAATTTTTTTTTTAAAATAAATAAATAATAATAATAATAAATAAACAAATTTAAAAAAATAAATAAATAAATATGGCCGTTTTACGCATGGTTTTGGGCATGATGGTTTTCTTTTGATGGTATTTTGTATATCTGGTCAAGGGAACTACAGTTATGTTATAATCCAGGGTTAGTGGATTGGGGTTTATGAATTCTTTGACATATATCTATCTCTCTCTCTCTCTCTCTCTCTCTCTCTCTCTCTCTCTCTCTCTCTCTCTATATATATATATATATATATATATTGTAACATTGAAAGGGATATAATGGAAAATCAATCTGGTAGTCCCGGTTTTGGGATCCAGGAGAAAATCTCTGTGTGTATTTGTTTTATGTTCTCACCATTGTATACTTTTCTATTTTAAGAATCTGTTTGCAAGTAATTTTTGTATAGGGTTAAAACCTACATTTGGTATCATAGCAGTTTCAGCTTCAAGGGGATGCCTTTTCTGCTGAGAGGTTTTTCTCAGGCTTGTGGTAAACCCTGTTCAGTGGGAGATTTGCGGGATCAATTCTTGCAGTGAAAGAAGATGGTGAACAATGGAAAGATAGAGATCAAGAAATTTAATGGTAAGAGTTTTGAGCTGTGGAATCTCAAGATCGAGGACTTTTTGGTGGATTTAGGTCAGTGGATTATTGTAGATCTAGGCATGGCACCAACAAGAATGTCGGCAGAAGACTGGGTGACGTTAGACCATAAGGTGAAGAGCACAATACGATTGTGTCTCTCATATTCAACATTGTTGAATGTATCAGGGGAAGCTACGGTGAAGTCTTTGTGGGACAAGTTAGGGACTTTGTACCAATCTAAGTCTCTAGTGAAGAAATTGTTCTTGTGGAAAAAGTTGTAGAACCTGAGGATGAAGGATGGAGACTCAATGACAGAGCATCTGAATGATTTTAATATTGTGGTAAGCCAGTTTTTATCTGTTGATATTAAAATTTCATACAAAGATAGGTGCATCAGTTTGTTGTGTTCTCTACCAGATTCGTGGTATAGTTTGGTTGTTGTTATAGGTAGCAATAAAAATACCTTGAAGTTTGATGAAAAAATCTCATCCTTGTTGTTGGAAGAAATGAGACGGAAAAATATGGAGATCCAGAATGGAGATGCCTTATCTATAAGAGGATGATCCCAAAATAGAAAAAAAATAAGTCCTCAAGTGGGGGATCTAAATCTAGAGGGAGATCTAAATCTCTAGGAAAAATTATAAAGGTGTGCTTGAAATGTGGAAAATAAGGGCACTACAAAAAGGATTGTAAATCTAAAACTCCTAAGAAAGGAAAGGGATTTGATGATGCTCCTTTTGCAGAGGCAAAAACCACCTCAGATGAAGGTGGGGATGTGTACTAGGCTTCTTCATCAAGTAAACATGTAGATCATGAGGCATGGTTGATTGAATCAAGTGCTTCCTTTCACTTCACTCCCCATAGGGAGTGGTTTTGCAAGTATGAGAAATATGATGGTGGTGATGTCTTCTTAGGGGATGACATAAATGCCAGAGTCATCAGACGGGGAAAATTCGAGCTGAAGTTGCAAGGTGGAAGGATTAGAACACTTCCTGGTGTTCTGCATATTCCTGCATTGGCCATAAATATTATTTTTGTAAGCAAGATGGATGATGCAGGTGTAAACACAATGTTTGAGCAAGACACCTGTAAGATGGTTTTGGGATCACTAGTATTGATGCGGAGAGTTTATATTGGAACTTTGTACAAGCTTTTGGGCAGCACTGTTATTTATGGGTGAAACAGTTCTATGGTTCCTGAAAGTGGAGCAAAAAATCTAGCAGAATTTGGAGAAAATACCATGCTATGGCATCAAATTCTTGGACATATTACAGAGAAGGACCTTCGAATACTACATGGTAATGGTATGGTAGAAGGTATTTCTAATTGCTCTCTAGACTTCAATTTTTGTGAAAATTTTGTATATGGGAAGCAGAATCAAGTGAGTTTCCCCTCAGGTGCTACAAGGGAGAAAAGGATATTAGAGCATGTGCATAGTGATGTGTTTGGACCTATGTCAGTTCCATCACTGAGTAAGTCTATGTACTATGTATCATTTATAGATGACTCTCGATGAATACATGGATATGTTTCCCCAGAAATAAATTTTAAGTCTTTGACGTGTTTAAAGAATTTAAGGCTCTGGTGGAAAATCAAACAGAGAAGAAGATTAAGGTGTTGAAGACAGATAATGGTGGAGAGTTTTACAAGAACGAATTCGAAGAGTTTTGTAAGAAGTGTGGTATAGCACGAAAAAATAATACTCCATACACACCTCAGAAAAATGGAGTTGCATAAATAATGAATAGGACGTTGATGGAAAAGGCAAGGAACATGCTTAATGGTGTCAGGTTAGGACAAGAATTCTAGGCAAAGGAAATGGATACTGCATCTTACATTTTTAATTGATCACCTTCATCAGTGTTGGAAAATAAGACTCCACATGAGGTATGGACTGGTAAGAAACCCTCTCTCTCACATATCAAGGTATTTGGTTGTGATGCATATGTACATGTTCTAAAGGATAAAAGAACCAAGTTAGATAGTAAATATGAAAGGTGCATCTTTATTGGATATAAGGATGGTTTAAAAGGTTATAAGCTTTAGAAACTAGAAACAAAGAAGGTTATGTATAGTCGATATGTGGTGTTTAGAGAGGTGAAGGATGTAATTAAACATGAGATCTTACCAAATAAACCTGAAAAGATAGAGTTTAAATGAAGGAGGAAGAATCAAAATATACAACAGAACAAGAATCAGAAGAGGAAGAGCCAAACACTCCAGTTTTGAGAAGATCAGTTCGAGACAGAAGGCAGCTAGAGATGTATAGTCCATCTATTTTTTGTTCAAATTTTTCTTTATATATTACTGATGATGATCCCAGAAATGTCAGGGAGGCAGTGGATTTAGAGGATGGAAAACCCTGGAAAGAGGCCATGTTTGAAGAAATGGCATCTTTGTATAAAAATGAGGCTTGGGATCTGGTGGAGTTTTCGGCTGGAAGGAAACCCATTGGTAGCAATGGGTGTTTAAGACAAAGATGAATGTAGAAGGAAAGGTCGAGAAATGAAAAGCTCTATTGGTAGCAAAAGGTTATTCCTAGGTGTCGGGAATTGATTTTGGTGATACCTTTTATCCTATTGCCAGGGTATCTTCTATTAGATTACTTTTATCAGTTTTTGTTGCATTTGATTTTTAAGAGAACAAATGGATGTGAAGATAACATTTCTTCACAAGGATCTGGAAGAAGAGATCTACATGAAGCAACCTGAAGGCTTTGCAGTGAATGGTAAGAAAAAATTGGTATGTAGATTAAAAAAGTCTTTGTATGGGTTAAAACAGTCACCAAGGATGCAGTATGTAAAAATTTGATACATATATAGGGGGACTTTGCTTCACCAAGAGAAAAGTGGATCATTGTGTGTATTTTAAATTAATTGGTGACTGTGTTATTTATTTGATCTTATATGTGGATGATATGTTGCTGATTGGAAATGACAAAGAAATTATCTAGGATTTGAAAACCCAGTTTTGCTCTAAATTCGACATGAAGGATCTTGGTGTTGTAAACTATATTTTGGGCATGGAAATTAAATGAGACAGGGCAAAGAGGAAGCTTTGGTTAAACCAGAGGAAGTATGCCATGACAATATTGCAGAGGTTTAATATGTAGGATAGTAAATCGGTGAAGGTTCCTATTCTTGTAGTTGTAAAGTTATCTATTGAACAGTGTCTGAATCCACAATAAGAGGAAGAGGACATGTCCATTGTTCCATATGCAAGCGAAGTTTGCAGCCTAATTTATGCAATGGTTTGCACCAAACCAAGCATTGCACATGTAGTGGGAGTATTGAGCAAGTTTATGTCAAAACTAGGGAAGGAGCATTAGATAACAGTGAAGTGGATTTTCAAGTATTTGCCTGACACTAGTGATTATGGTTTGTGCTACCAAGGAAGACTAAGATTGGACATAGTTTTGGACATTCATGGATTTTTTTATGTAGACTGGGTTGGAGATCTGGATCGAAGAATATCTACAAGTGGGTATGTGCTTAGCCTATTTGGAGGAGTAGTAAGATAGATGATAAATAGGTAGTATATAGTGGAACTTTCAACTACAGAGGTTGAATATATGGTAGCCACTCATGTAAGCAAGGAAGAAGTTTGGCTGCAAAGATTAAGTTCAAATATGGGGTTGGTACAGTGAGTTATAAGGATAGATTCTGATAACCAAAGTGTAATTTTCTTGGCAAAAAAACATGTTTATCATTCAAAGACAAAGAACATTGATGTTTAGTATCACTTTGTGATGGATATGGTTGAATACAAAAAGGTGTTGTTGGTAAAGGTGGACACTTTGAAGAATATTGCAAATGCATTGACAAAGTTTATGAGCATTGAGAAGTTTTCTTGGTGTAGAGAAACAATGGGAATTGCAGCCTTGGATTAAAGACTATGCACTCATGTGGTCCCCTATGTGGAAAGAAAACAACAAGTGGAAGAATGTTGAGTATGTGTTATATTCTTTCTATCACTGACCCCGAAATAAATTTTTTGGGGTCCAGGGCGGTGCCCCGAAAAAAAAAAAAATAAATAAATTATGGGCAATTTTGCACATGGTTTTGGGCATGATGGTTTTCTGCCCATTGTATTTTGTAGATCTGGTCAAGCGAACTACAATTATGTTCTAATCTAGGGTTAGTGGATTGGGGTTTATGAATGCTTCGGTATGTATATATATGTATTGTAACATTGAAAGGAATATAATGAAAAATCAATATGGTAGTCCTGGTTTTGGGATCCAGGGGAAAATCTCTATGTATATTTGTTTTATGTTCTCGCCATTTTATATTTTTCTATTTTAAGAATTTGTTTGCAGGTAATTTCTATACAGGGTTAAAACCTACATTATTTAACATAGGTAGTGAAATATTTTATTTATGAACCATATTATACATGTTTTTTATTAATATATTTTCAAATACATGTTAAAATTACTCGACCCTATATAATGAAATATTTTATTTATAACCTACATTAAAAAACTTATTATTATTATTTTAAATGAAACATATACATTTTATATTAAAAATTTGAATGAATTACACATCACCCTTTTATTGTTATTATCACAAAGTAATTGAATTTTTTACTATTAATTACTTCTTCTCTTTGTTGATTGAAATATTTTATTATGGACAACTCTCTCTCTCCAAATAATTAATTTAAAGTTCGTATTGAAATACTATATATATATAATTCTTTTCATTATTTTTAATTACTATATATTTCTCTAAATTTGGTATAAAAATAGGTTATTTCATATGGATATCAAAATATTTTATTTATGGTTGAGAGTGAGAGTGAAATATTTTTACATCTCCTTTATGTTGAAAATGCAACATGATGATGGAGCTTAGTGAAAAGAAGTCGCCTTCACTAAGTGGGCCCGCAGGCTATTTTTGGCGCAAAGTCTATTTTTAGACATATGGATCATGGTCTATGAGTTGCAGGATGCTATTTTTGGATGATTGGTCATGTTGGTAAAAATAGATGGACTTCTATTTTTAGACATATGGGCGAAGTCTATTTTTAGACTTCTAGGCTAAAAATAGAATAGTCAAATATTATTAGCTCTTAATAATATTTGGACTATAAACATTATCGTATCCTCTTGGAGCACTTCCGTTAGAGCTACGGATGTGGTACATGCAGCTTTCAGAAGGAAATATGCTTTTCTTATGGGTCAGTTGAGCTATTGCATGATGGACTTCAATTAGAACTCAAATGATTGAGTTTGGTGGAGTTGATGGAGTTGTGTTCAGTTTGACTTGGTTGAACTAGTTGTATTTAGTTTAACTGCAAATACACTAGTGATGAGTGATGTGAATTAATTATTAATTAATTCACTAATTATTAACTCATAAAGCAACTAAAGAATACATCAGTTAACTCAGTGCATGGACAGTTCAGTGGAGATAGGTGTTAGAGGTGAGTGAAAGGGCAAGACAGCTGTCAGTTGTGACTATAGTTGTGCATGAGATTTACACAATCAATGGATTGAGTATTGCCAATGAGGATTGCGTGGTTCAGCCAAGGGAAATACAAGTTTGGATCATCCATTCATCATTATTCTCATGCAGGATTGCGCAGTGGAAGCAAGCAAGCAGCGGAGGAGATTTGAACCTGTGATTGATTCAGATATGAGCTAGTTTGTGTGTAACAGGTGGAGATAGTACTGAGTACTTGTGAGGAGTATTGTACTATGTATTGTTACATGTTCTCAATCAATATAACATACAGATAGTTGGGGGTTTTCAGTTGTATGCTTTCCCCGTGATATACTATGTTGATATGTGTGATTGATGCTTCAATGTGCATATGTGATTGTTTCTGAATTCTACAAAATTGATGATCAACGTAGAGGAGGTTATGTATTATGCATGCATTCCGCAATAGTGTATAATCAAGATAATCTCTGTGAATAAGTGTCATATTATTCAAAATTTCTACATGGTATCAGAGCAGAGTTGATCATCAGATCTATTATTCAGAAAGTGTTTACATTTTATTTCTTCAGGCAGAGTCTGTAATCGGGCCAGGTAGCCTCTGGATTCATCCTTCTTTTGGAAGGTGAGATATCCGGTAAACGCCCATACAGTCAATCTCTGTATGAGAAATATTTTTTTCTCACGAATTTTAGATCAGAAGCGGTTGAGTTTTAAGCTGGTGGAATTCGAATTTGCAGCAGTGTTTTCTTGGTGTCAAAGTTGAAATGTCTTTCAACGGATTGCGATTGGAGTATGCCCTTGAAGGTAGCTCGAATTATATTGCATGGAAAGACATGATGGAGGTAGTGTTAGATGACAATGGGTTGAAGGAGTTCATAGAGGCTGAGGTCCAAAAGCCTACTGATACTGCTCAAGTTGAGGCTTGGCAAAAGAAGACAGCAAAGTGTCGAAGGATTTTGTTGGAGGGCGTGAAGGATCACATTGTATCCAGCCTACATGGAAAGGCTTCTCCATACTCGATGTGGAAAGCGTTGACAAATTTATTCCAAAGCAAGAGCGACCAGAGGAAGTTGGCACTCAAGGATAAACTCAGAAACATTAAGTGTGAGAATGGAGACAGTATGCCCATGTATCTCACGAAGTTCACCCAATGCTGGGATGAGCTGGGAAGTGTGGGGGTGACTGTCGATGATGAGGACTTGGTGAGCTTGGCTCTCCTTGGTCTACCGAAGAGTTGGCATTCCTATCATGACTCTGTCAATGGTCAGGAAAAATTGCCAGGGTGGGAGAGACTTTGGTCAGATCTTGTGCAAGAGGAGATCAGGAGGAATACCAGGGATGGATCTTCATCAAAGGCATCTAATGAAGAAGATTGTGCTTTGGTTGCCAAAGAAAAGAAGGGGAAGGAGAAGGATTCTCTTTCCGAATCCAGTTATTCCAATGATGGGAAGAAGGTTGACAAATCGAAAGTGCGATGCTTTCGTTGTCATGAGGTGGGTCATTATGTTGCAAATTGTCCACGGAGGAAATCCAAGAAGGGATCCGGGGAAGGATCTAGAGGTGAGGCACTTGCTTCACAGTTCGAGTTAGATTTCACACTCTTCGCATGCATGGTTTCATCCATGGTGGGAAGTGGTTGGTTTCTTGACAGTGGAGCTTCTTTCCACATGACTGGTGACAAGGGTTTGTTCAGTACTTTGGAGGAGAAAGATCTCCAGATACTCATAGCGATGGCTAATGATGAGAAGTATAGTGTCTCAGGTGTAGGCAAGGTTATTTTTCAGAGGGAGCATGGAGCTCGCCTTACCTTGACTGATGTCAAGTATGTACCAGGACTGGAGAGAAAATTGGTGTCGATCGCGATGCTGGAAGACAGAGGCTATGATGTAGTCTTCAATAAGGGAAAGGTTTTCCTTAGACACATCATCACTAGACAGGTGAAGCAGATTGGTTCACGGGTCAAGAACCTGTATGCTCTTGAGGTTCAAGATGCATGCAAAGCCTTGAGCAGCAAGGCAACTGATGGAGACTTGGTGGTTGAGAGGGAGCGTATATTACCTCTCAACATGCAGAGTCAGAAGAAGTCTCAGACGATTGTGGAGGAGCCACGATTGGTGCAGCAGCTTCAGGAGGTTGTGGAGAAGCCACAACAAGGGAAGCTGAGAGGAGATCGAGTAGAGACATCTACTCATGCAGAGACCTCCAGTAGTGGGAAAATTCGAGCCAAGTGGGCAGAGGGATCGCATGCAGCCATACCTCCAGGTAGGAGGTGGGTTGATGTGGATTGATTATCCCAAGGAGGAGGGGCAAGATCCTTGAGGTACCCAACCTCTTGGATGAGACCTTGCTACGGGAGCCTCGATGTGGAGTAGCAGGAATTGACTAATTGGGTAGAGACAGATGCAGATGGAGCGGCAGAGAGAGCAATAGTGTAGGGAATCCCAAGACAGCGCATAGCTAGTAGGTTGTAGCAATGCGAGAGGCACAAGTGTTTTGCACAGTGCTAGGTGGCACAGAGAAGTGTGTAATGGTGCGAGATGCATGGAGATGTTGCAGTAGCGCAGATGTTAGAGAGGGAGCACTTGTCAGCAGCAGGTAGAGCTTCAGCATCAGAGTATGTTCCTAGCCCAACAGGGTGGTCAGTTGGGAGTGTTTTTGTTCCAAGTGTTGTTGGAGCAAGTGGACCAGGCAAATGTGTTGCGTGCAAAACATTCCAGAGTTGTAGGATAGGGGTTGTAGATAATCCATATCTTGTTGAGAGGGAGTGTTGAAAATGCAACAAGATGATGGAGCTTAGTGAAAAGAAGTCGCCTTCACTAAGTGGGCCCGCAGGCTATTTTTGGCGCAAAGTCTATTTTTAGACATATGGATCATGGTCTATGAGTTGCAAGATGCTATTTGTGGATGATTGGTCATGTTGGTAAAAATAGATGGACTTCTATTTTTAGACATATGGGCGGAGTTTATTTTTAGACTGCCAGGCTAAAAATAGAACAGTCGCATATTATTAGCTCTTAATAATATTTGGACTATAAACATTATCTTATCCTCTTGGAGCACTTCAGTTCGAGCTACGGATGTGGCACATGCAGTTGTCAGATGGAAATACGCTTTTCTTATGGTTTAGTTGAGCTATTGCATGATGGACTTCAGTTAGAACTCAAGTGATTGAGTTTGGTGGAGTTGATTGAGGAGTTGATGGAGTTATGTTCAGTTTGACTTGGTTGAACTAGTTGTATTTAGTTTAACTGCAAATACACTAGTGATGAGTGAAGTGAATTAATTATTAATTAATTCACTAATTATTATCTCATAAAGCAACTAAAGAATACATCAGTTAACTCAGTGCATGGACAATTCAGTGGAGATAGGTGTTAGAGGTGAGTGAAAGGGCAAGACAGCTGTCAGTTGTGACTCTAGTTGTGCATGAGATTTACACAATCAATGGATTGAGTATTTACAATGAGGATTGCGTGGTTCAGCCAAGGGAAATACAAGTTTGGATCAGCCATTCATCATTATTCTCATGCAGAATTGCGCAGTGGAGGCAGGCAAGCAGCAGAGGAGATTTGAACCTGTAATTGATTCAGATCTGAGCTAGTTTGTGTGTAACAGGTGGAGATAGTACTGAGTACTTGTGAGGAGTATTGTACTATGTATTGTTACATGTACTCAATCAATATAATATACAGATAGTTGAGGGTTTTCAGCTGTATGCTTTCCCCGTGATATATTGTGTTGATATGTGTGATTGATGCTTCAATGTGCGCGTGTGATTGTTTCTGAATTTTGCAAAATTGATGATCAACGTAGAGGAGGTTATGTATTATGCATGCATTCCACAATAGTGTATAATCAGGATAATCTCTGTGAATAAGTGTCATATTATTCAAAATTTCTACACTTTATGCTATGTTGTAATATCAATTAACCTAGCAAGTAGAGTGAGATAATTAGAACCAACCAAACATGTATATTCATCATTATTTTTATTTTAAAAGAGACACATACCAACTCCATGTTGAGCACGGATGGAATCACACATCAGCCTCACACTGGGTTGGAGAATGTACCTCTTGGTGCAATTATTTATATTTAGCTGTAATTTAACTAATATAGAGAATGGGCAAGGCATTTTTTCTGGTTAATTTTAACTAAAATATAGCATATATTTTTAAAAACTTGAGTTTAATTTATTTCATTTGTAGAATATGAGTGCCCCGATGGATTTTTCAGGGTGGTGCATCCATTTATGTTAGCGAGAAAGTATTTTTTAAAATGAAAAATCATAATCTTGCTTGAAATTATATCTCCGGATTCAAGTGAAGGTCATTTTATCTTTATATTTATATAAATTTCTTCTTTGTGCAATTATGTATATTTATATAAGATAGGAATATTTCTAATTTTAATTCTATCAAAACCCTAATAATACATATAATTTAATGTTTTATAATTTTTATAATTTAATTTTTTAATGCTAAATATTGAATTTGTATATATTTATTAATTAAGTTTAAATATAAAGCTTTGAAATATAATAGCTATGAATATAAATTATTATTTTAATTTATATTAATTTTTTATGTTTAAAACAATTTGTATTTTTAATTACATATTTATTAATTAAATTAATTTATATTACATTTTTATATTTAAAACAAATTTTATTTTTAATTACATGTTTATTAATTAAATTTATTATTTTTTTATAATTATATGTTTTGAAATATGAATTATTATTATTTTATTTTATTTTAATGTAAAATGTAGGTTATGATATTTTTGTGTAAAAAAATGTTAATAATTTTATTAATAACAACAATATTACACATTGTATTGAATCAAAATTATTATTTTTATTATTCTTTTAATTAAGTAAATATTATACTTTATTATTATTATTATTATTATTATTATTATTATTTAATATCTCAATTTATAGATACTAAAACATCTCCTCTATATTGAACTAGCATTTAAATGTTTATACTTATTTATTGATACTACAACACCGCTAAACGCCTCTCCATCTAATAAGATACAATGAAATATTATTCTCTTTTATTTAAAGAATTCTCTCTTTTTTCTTTTCTTTTTTTATTCTCTCTTATTTGAACTTTGTTTTGTTTATGTTTTAGTTATAAGACTATTGGTCCAAAGGGCTATTTATGATATCGGTTTTTTGCTTTGTCCCTAGTGAGGGAAGTCATCATTATCCCACCATCCATGTGTGTACTTCCCAATCTTATGTTGGTTGGTTCAGTGTGTTGAAAAGAAGAAGGATTTAGCCGGTCAGCCTACGATTTAGACATTTGGCCCTTGTCTTTAGCCCACTCGTCCATGTAGCAAAGCATGTATTTCCCTCGTCTTATGAATAGAAAATCAATTTATCATGAAACAAAATATCATCCTTTCATCTAAAAACTTGAACATTTTCAGAGAAACAAAGAGTAATGACTCATAGAGTGAAACATCCTTAAAGGAAGCAAGAGAAAACAAGGGTAGAGAAAGGTGCAGTCTCAATTGAATGCACTCACACTCTATGGTTCAAGGTAGATTAAGCATATTTTTCAAGGAAAGGAAGGTCACTTTGTCTCACCCAGGCTGACATCACTCCACTCAGGCACCCAAGACAACTCATTCTACACACACCCGATCCAACTCGTTTCACTCATGCTCACTTGCACCCTCGTTTGAACACTTCTCTCAATTGGTCCTCATGTCTCGTGTGCCATTCCCACCACCACAAGGCCTTTCGCTCAACCTTAAAAAACTATTATGAATAGCTAGGGATAAATTTGATGCCACACTTAGTGAAAGAGTTTATAAAGTTCCTTTCTCCTTTGGAAAATCATTTATTTTCTTCCATTTTGAACAAGGATTGTTAATGGTTCACGCCACTTGAACTGGGTTGATCTTTATCAGGTCCTTTTTTCGGCTCATTCTTTGTTTATTCTTGATCTCTTGATCTCCCCTCTATGTTAGAACCCGCATATTTTCCAAATAGATCAAGATTATTGGTTAGGGTCGCCATAAGGAGATTCATGTTAAGATTTATATCTACAACTTGTGCTTCTGATCACAAAAACCTCTTATTTATAGTATCAAAGGTAGGTTTGTTGGTCATGAATAGGGATTTATGGATTTTGGCTTCGTTGATCTAGATTCCTTGCAAATATCCACATATACCCAAAGAAACATGGCTTTGATACCAAAATGACCCATAAACTATAATGAATATTCCACTGGGTAGTTTGTCACAACAGATCTGATAAATTATACTTAAAAATATGGAATGTACACTATTAGGGTTTATTTCTCTTTAGAATTTTAGATACATAAATTATTATTTATTGTGTATGCATGCAAATTATATTTATGTATAAAATAGAGAACAACGAAATAAAATATCGCAAACCACAATTAATATAATATATATCTTAGAAAACCGTTTTGGGAGAAAAACCAGCTAGAAGGTGAGGTCGCTCTACTATCTTTTTTCTGAATAGAAAATGGATGCAATTACAAAGAAGTAAGACTTGTGGGCTATTACAATACACAAATCATCTTTGTGTGCACTCTTCCTATCCCTGTTTTCTACTTTTTCCATCTATGGAACAAGATACACTCGAAATTCACCATGGAAATCCAAAATGAAATTTATCTTCCCTTTTTGGATGTTCTCTTCACTCGTCTTCATGATGGCACCTTCACCCACCAAGTTTATAGTAAAAAGTCTCACATTAATTGATAGTTTCTTACCCATCCTCACTATCACCTTGCGCAAAAACTCTCTTTATTAGAGTCATTCAAATTTTTAATCCTTATTTCCTTGAGAAATTAAAAACCCGTGTAACTTGAGCCATTCGAATTTTTCATACTTAACCTTGAGAAAGTAAAAATGCACCTAACCATGGCTAAAAATCATACACAAACCAAAGTAAAATTCATTACTCGTGTGGAAATCATACATAGACAAAAGTGGAAAATCATTTAGAGTTTGTCTCAAGGGACTGTTGGGGCCTTCATTTTTGGAGCAATTAAGAAGTTTTGGAGAGAATTCAAAAGGTTGGCGACAAGTGGCGGAAATGGCCATTAGAGAGATGCGGGAATAAAAACTAGGAAAAAGGAAGGAACTCATGGAAGAATGGAAGTTGCGGAGGGATGACCGGAAGGAGGAGATACATTTATATGGGAAAAGAGAAAGGACAACCAAGGAATGGAGACAACTGAGCAAGGGAGAAGGCAAAGAGCTTGAGAACGAACTGGCAGTCCAAGTTGGTGCGCAGAGAGAAGGAAGAACAATTCAAAAGGAAGAAAGGAGAATTGGGAATGGGTGTTGATGTTTTTTATGTTTTTGTTATTGTTGTTGTGGAGCTATGAGAACCGCTCTGTATCTGTCATTCCATAAGCTTATGGATTGTTTTGTCTAGAGTCTTATATGTTGAGAAAGAGGCCTTGAGCCTGATGTAATTTATTCACCACTCAGTTTAATCATGAATACTACTATTGGGACCATCATGTATTAATTGCATGTTATTCTAGTTCTTTAATTTTTTCATCTATGAGAATATTTAAGTAGTCTCTCTGTTATAGCATGTATGGCCTGTTGCGATCTAACTTCCATGTAGAATGATTCGATGTTCTATGCTTCTTGATTCTCTAATATGATTCTTCCTGGTAACATATTTCAACCACCATCTAGCTAAGGTCACGACACACCTTGGGTGAGACTCCTTAGCCATTCTGGGTAAGCTGAAAATGTCGGTGTTGTGTTAGACTACAACATACCCTTGTTGGCCCCTACGCTTGAACTGGGGCCTCAACCCTATTTCTATTTTTGCGCCAAAAAATGGTTTTGTTGTCAGGACACTAAAATTTCAAAAGGGAGTTTGGAATATGGTATCGAGGATCTTTAAGAAAGAACTACAAAATTGGTGGAATGAGAAAGTGGACCAGTTTATTTCTCAGCAAGCTCAACTTCGCTGACGAAATATTACGAATTTAAAGAATAAATCTTGTATTCGGAGCCGGCTAGTGATCAATACGAGATATTATAGTGCATCTTCCCAGAAGAAATGTACAACTAGGTTGAATATTGAAAGTGAAAGTAAAGTCCAATGGAAGAAACTCATCTCATCGCACCTGGACTCAAGAAAATCTCACTACACTACACCACCTTGATACATATCTGATGAGGGAAACATATTTCTGGGTACATACCACACTGGAGGGGTACAATATTGAGTTTGCAGCAAAAATTCATCAGTATTTTTCGAAAGCTAAGGTCATGTTCCTGTTAGAGTCGGTCTTGAGCCCTCCATCAGCGATCAAAACTCTTTGCATTTGCATAAGTAGGTGTCTCATCAGTGTCAATTTTTGCATCCCATTAGGCATGCCATAACCCTGATGGAGGAGCTGGTGTGTTTATACCCCTCTTGGCATTGCTGGATCAGGTCATTTCAGTCATTAAGCTCTTTCAAGCTTGTCTTGTCTTGTCTTGAGGTCAAATTCCTAGGTCTAGGGTTTTGGTCAAGTATGTCTACAAGGTCATGTTTCTAAAGGTCAATAAGTGTTCAGCAAGCCAGAGGGATGTTTGTAAAGATGTTTATTTGAGATTTTTTTTATCTTGTACAGTTAATTTTCACCTTGGATTTAAAAACTCTGTTTTTAAAGCCAAGGTCATTTTACAAATTTTTGTAAAAAGTGATGAAATTTCAAAAGACTTCAGCGGACAGCATGTAACCCTGGTCCCCTTGCCAAGATCCCTCAGATGATCTACCTGCAAAAAGAATCAAGCAAAAGCACTAAATGAGTCAATTTCAGGACAAAGGAAACCAAAAAGTCAGTTTTATAAAGTGTCAAAGAGAAACATTAGAAAGTGGGTTTGAGCATGAAATTTATTCAAATGGAATTTATAAAGACCCAATCTCCCTCCTTTTACTCTCATTGTGCATCCAAAACACTTGCAAGAGAGATTGGGCGAGCTTCCAAGCGAATTTGAGCGAAACTGGTTGAAATTGGGAGCAGGACAGGCGCGCGACCCGTCAGGCCAGGCGCGCGACCCGTCAGAAGGCTTCCCGCAGTTCAAATTTTCAACGGGCGCGACCCGTCAGGCGCGCGCGACCCGTTGGGTGAGGTGCGCGACCCGTCAAGCAACCTCCCTCCAAACTCATTTCAAATTTGCTCAAGCACCTTCTAAATCATCAAATTGCTTGAGGTAGGTTCTCTAAACTTGGAAATGGTTGCTGGTTATGTTGAAGGACATCATGAGTGTGTTTTTAATGATCAAATTGTGCAAGAGAAAACGCTCCATATGGCTGTATAGTCAATTTGTAAAAAGATGCTAGGTTTTATTGTTGTTTCATTGTTTTTCCCCTTGTAATTATTCTCTTCATTCCCATTTCATTTTCCCTATATTTCCATGTCAATTTCCCTTTTAAATTTGTAAAGAAAATAAACCCTACCCCTTTTCCCTTTAAAAATAAAAAATCACATCCTAACCCTATCTCTCCTTATGCCCATGTAAACATATGAATTTGATGATGTATATGCAATGATGTTTGCAATGTATTTCCCTAAATTCCTTGTTGTATACATGTATTCCCATTTTCCTTGTAAAAATGTCCCTCCCCTAACAGTTCCCTCATGTTCCTTATCCCCTTGAAACAGCATATAAATCAACTTTTTACAGGCAGAAACAGCAGCACAGTTTGTCCACTTTGCTCGTTAAACAATGTCAGAAACCGAAACTTATGAGCAAAGTGATGACCAGTCATCAGCTTCAGAGATTGAGGTACAGAGGAGGCCTCATAAGGGTGGTAAGGGTGGACATCATAAGCGAGAGGAGCCCACCTCTTTAGCAGAGTTACAGGCTTGTCCTATGGCAGTCACATGTTTTCAGTATATGTCTTGCTATGAGTTTTGTGAGAGGATCTCTCGGATTCAGCACCACCGAGAGTTGGCTCGCCTTTTTGTTTTACACTTGCATGATGGACATGTCAACCTTGCCGGGGTGGACTTCACTTTGACACCCGAGGTGATCTCACATGCCACAGGGATACCTAATGTTGGGGAGGTGTGGAATAAGCGCAAGGTGCTGGATAATGTTCACTTTGAGCATTTTGTCCGGCCACCATTCATGAGACATTTGGCAGGTGTGTTTCCATTCAGGGTTCTCAGGAGCGAGTATGCTCCCATGATGAGGCTCATCATGCACTATTTTACCTGTGAGGGCAGATTTTCACAGGTATATTCATACCATATTCGCCTCTTGATGCACTTCACTCGAGTGAGGATGATGAACATCCCTGTTTTCTTCTATCAGAACATTCAGAGGATGGTGCCCATGTTACAGAGGAAGAGCCCGGCACAGCAGTATAGGAGCCTGTACCATTATGGTTTGATTCAGCTTGTAGTATTGCATCAGTTGGCTCAGCAGGGCATCTCATGGGAGGATTTCATCTCTCATGAGCTTTTCACAGCACCATCACCGCCACATCCTGAGGTTATTCATGAGGAGGGAGGACCATCACAGCAGCATGACATCCCTGTCACTAGACATGTCAGCTCCTCACCTCTGGTTACCTATCAGAAAGGCCCGAGGGCCTTATTTGCAGCAGCTCGGCGAGTACTATCTCCACAGCAGGTGGAAGGGGTCTCGCCTTCTTCATCGGCTCAGCGAGTGTTATCTCCACATCAAGTGGAAGGGGCCTCGCTTTCTTCACCAGCACAGGTACCAGGGAGGGGCAAACAGCCCATGATTGATGAGGGGCCATCAGGAGTTCCAGATATTGAGCTTGTTGATCTTGAGGCCATTTCTCTGAGCCAAGAGGCAAAGGAGGTCATTCAGCACCTTAGAGCTGAAAATGAGGTATTGCAAAAGAGACTAGAAGGTGCACAATGGACAATCTCATACCTGGAGCAGCGCAACAAATAGTTGGAGGATGAGAAAGCACTTGATGAGCTGTGGAGGATTCGTAGTGACCGAATCTTGAACCGAAGAAGACCCGGTGACCCATTACCCGCAGACCGAGAGTCCATGCTCATCCAGGTAAATGCACGCTTGGAGAGGCTGTTGGCTAAGGCCAACCAAGAAAAGAAATTGTTGAGGAACATGAAAAACCATTACTGGGCAAGGATGCATGTGTGCAAGGCAAAGATGAAGATGTTTCAAAGGCGGTTGACCGAGGCACTAAAACGGAGAAAGAGGCCCAATCCCCTCCGTATCTTGGCTGAGGCTTCACTTAAGGATCAAGGCACTAAATAGCCTAGCCACAGCACAAATCCCAAAAAATTTTGAGAATTTTGGGTGAATTTTGGCATTTTCAGGCAATTTGCAGGTTTTTCCCATTAACGGGTCTCACCCCCCGCGCGACCCTTCATCATGGCAACTCATTTTGACAAAAACTCAGCATTTCCAGATTTTTCATGCAAATTTACACATGCTCATGGATGGACTTGACATTTGGTGAAGTTTTGGGCCTCCAGAAAGTCAAAAAACTAGCAAAAAATGACTTTCTGCCACTTTTTTGAATTGCAGAAAGCAGTCTTGGGAGATTTGATTTTGGACAGGGCAAATGAACTCCAAATTAAAAAATTCCAGTTGGGTTGGAAAGTAGACTCACAGACCTTTCCAACAAGCCTACTTTTACTCAATTTGGCCACCTTCAAGTGCCCCAAAGATGGCTCCAAAGGCGCGCGACCCGTCAAGCAGATTTTTCCAAAAATGTGCTGTACAGCTCGGAAAAGCACAGTTTGACCCAGTTTGACTTTTTGGGATGAATAGTGATCCTCTTTGATGTAATTATTGTACTTTTTAGACACTTTTACTCTTATGTAACATTTATAGAAGATTCATTCATGAAAAGGGTAAAAATTAAATGAATGAATTGGTTTCCAAGTTTATAGAGGCAAGTTGTTTTGACTGCCTAGTTTGTAGTGCTTAGTTTAGAAGTGGTTGAAACAACTCCTAGGATAGTGATATCGACCCATGGAGGCAGGGAAAGAGGTTAGATCATCTATATTATGTACTTTCTTGCTCATTTTCATGGTTGGACTCTTGAGGGAGAAGCTATCATTGTATTATTCACTGTATCTCTGCAATTTTTGCCTAAGGAAGACCAGGGTTTTGCAGTCCTCTTTGGGATTCTTGTGGACTCATGTGTTGATGGTGTGTTTCTCAATGTACTTGTAAGCTTGTTATGTGATTCATTTCCTTTCTTTTACTTCTGCACATTAAACAAATGAAGTGTTAAAGTAAGAATTCATGCCTGCCATGCTCTGCTTTTAAGTTTGTTTAATTTCAATGTTTTCTACTGTCTAAAGAGAATTCAAAGTTATTGTTTTCTCTCTTTAGCTTTTCATCTTTCTTTCCTGACCATCCACCTCAGTTAAAGGCATCAACACTATCTCTTACCTCGCCCCAAGGAACCCCCTGCAGAAACTGTGTCCAATCCCCGCACCCAAAATTGCCATCTCCTCAATTTGCCACCAAAAAACCCAAAAAACCCCAAATCAAACTCTTTGATTAGTTTACTAGCCTAATATCAGTGTTACCTTATTGGTCATCTCATCTTTTGAAGATTTTACGAGATAGACCGGAGAGAGCCTTCTCCTGCCCCGTAGGGCTAGCTACGAGGCTAAATGGTTTGATGTTGCCTTGAGGTTTACCTTTCTCAGCCTGAGGTGAAATTTCAAGCGCTAACATATTGGCGACCATACTGGGGAGAACAATTAATCATTTGCTCATTGACGTGTTATTTCATAAGTCTTAGATGGAGCTTGAAGTTACGCCAGGTAGCCTTCGAAAACGCTCTTGTTTTACATCAGCGTTAGTAGATAAACGCTGCTTCAGTCAATCTCCGTGAGCTTGTGGATGTAGCGCTTCATTGACACTTTATCCCAGTATAATTGTTAACTCTGAGCCGTGGATGATAGGTTGAGAGTTTTCACAGGCTGAATGGTTTTTCTTTCCTAGTCTTTTTGAGAAAAACAAGCTGGCTACAGGTCCTAGACCCATTTTCAAATCTCGTTCATGCCCAGCTATTTTTGATTATCTTGAAGATTTAGATTTTGACGAAAGCTTTGAGTTGTCTTTGTTTAAAGCCAAGTCTGAAAGTGCGCTAGATTCTCTAGTTCTTGACCCTGATTTTACAGCTGCTATTGAATTTGAGAAACATAACAAATTGGTCGAAAATTTCATCTTGAGACATCTCCAGACGCATATTCAAGCTACTACCCTTGCTGATTTTGTTGAGAATATCTCTGATCATATTGGATCCACTATCACGGCTCACGAAGAATCTTATCCTCCTTATGTTTCAGTTTCGCCTATAATCACCTATCCCGAATCCACAGTCGGTTCTCCTCCTACTCCTCCTACCCCTCCCACTCCCCCGACTCCACAAACTACACCTCCTCTTATTATAGTCCCTGCTATCACAGCTCCTCCTCCTCATACTCATCCTACTCCCCCTCCTAGAGCAATGGCTGCTCGGTTTGCCCCACTTGCTTTGCCTGCAAATCTTCATGATATGCCAGCTGATTATCAAAGTAAAATTCCCATGTTTGATGGCACTCCACAAAGTATTACTGCTCAGCAACATATCGACAAAATGACCACTTTCTTTGATCTATATGAGTTAGATGAAGAAGATGTTACCATGCGGTTGTTCGTGCAAACATTTGCAGGAGAAGTTAGAAAATGGTTCAGAGGGTTGACAGCTAACAGCATTGCCACTTTGGAAGCACTTCAGAATCAGTTTTTAGATCGGTGGGAAATCAGAAAGGATCCGCTTCAGATTAATGCCGAATACAACAACCTCAAACGTAATCCGGGTGAGTCAGTTCAAGATTACATAATCAGATTCAATACAGTTTACAATGCTATTCCCGATGATTTGAGACCATCAAGGAAATCGGCACTTCTTAAGTTCCCGGATGGTTTTGATCCAGAGATGGCCTACTCATTGAGAGATAGGGACCCTCCTACCTTGGAGGATATGCAGAAGATTGTTGTCAGCGTTGAAGCAAACTTAAATGACAAAAGAGCAAGAATGAAGGCTGAAAAGCGAGTCACAATCAAGGAGGAAGCATCCACATCAAATCAGGTTCTCCGTGAACTTGAACAGCTGAAAAGGGTATTTGAAAAGGTTAGTATTGACAAGTCGGAGCCTCAGATTCGTAATCCAAATTTCAGAGGTCAACAGCAGCAACAATATAGGATCAAGCAGCGTGAAACAAAGGCACAAGAGGGAGCAGTTCAGCAGCAAATGAAACCTCCTTTTCAGCAGAATTTTGTTAGCCAAGAATCAGAGGATGAAGGTGATAATGTTGGAGAGGAAAATCACTTCTTCACTCTTGATGATGTGCCCACTTATGTTACAGAAGAAGACGAGTTGGTGAGTAATTCCATCATTCCCCAAGATGAGCATTATATTTTGTCAAACGATGCAATACTTGAAGAAGAATCCGAAGGGTATCAAAGAGGGTATTTGCATGCTTTATCAGCCCAGCAAGGCCAGCAAAGACAATTGAGAAACCGAGTTGTTCCCATAAATCCCATTCAAAAAAGGAAAGATACTTCAGCAAAGAATGATTCGGTTTCTTCACACGCAAAAGGAAAAGACATAGTCGGTCCTTCAACAAGTCAATCATCACCAGCAGCTAAGACGGATCAGCCATCAAATGCACCAAAAGATAAAGCTGAAAAAAGAGATAATCCGGCTAAAGAAGGTGAGAAGGTTTCAGTTTTCAGTTTGGAGAATGAGATTGCAAATTTGAAAGTGCCCATTCCTTTGACAGAAATCATGAAGAATAGCACCTACCGAGGCCAGCTCTCCAAGATGTTGAATTTTGATCCAATGCTAGACATAGTGAATGTACAAGATGATCAGCCGGAGTTGATTTTTGGGCCAGCTTTAAATGGTGAGTCTCCTGAAAGTGATGTTCCTCCATTTTATATCAGTTTGCAATTGCATGAGTATGTGTTGCACAATGCCATGTTTGACTCGGGAGCTTCGCATAATTTGATGCCGAAAACGATCATGGAGAAGCTGGGACTTGACATCACAAGGAAGTATCATGATTTGTATTCGTTTGATTCCAGCCGGGTAAGATGTATTGGTTTGATCAAAGACTTGGTAGTGAGTCTAGATCAAATTCCAGCGAAGAATGTTTTGATGGATGTGGTGGTGGCGGATATTCCTCCGCGGTTCGGGATGTTGCTTTCAAGATCATGGGGAGCCAAGCTCAAAGGTACACTTCAGCTTGATTTTTCATATGCCACAATTCCAGTTTTCGGTCAAATGAGGAAGTTATATCGGGAACAAAAGATGAAATACATGATCACTAGTAAGGAAAAGCCTGTCAATCATCCTGTAAATTATGTACAAACAGATTTAGAATCTTTTGTTTTGTTTGCGGATAATTTCAATGAGGTAGATAGTCAGTTAGTTCAAGTAGAAGATATACCAGATATTTCAGAAAATTTCAGAGAAGTTTTGAGAAAGGAAAGTGAAGAAAGGTCTGCTGTCATAAGGCCAATTGCTGAAACAAATGGGCAGCAAACAGAGCATGCATCAACATCAGATTTTCAGCATTTAGAAGATGATGAGGATGGTCTTTGGACCATGGATTTTGATGGCGCAGTGGGCAGCGATGGTGCTGGTATAGGTGTGTGGATTCGAAGCCCATTTTCAGTCCAAAACCAAGTTCCAAGCAAGGTACGGGTATGTTCTTATAAATTGGCATTTGATTGTTCAAATAATGAGGCGGAATACGAAGCTCTTATTGCTGGTCTGAAAATCCTTCGGAAGTTGAAGGCAAAGAAGATAGCGATATATGGCGACTCCGACTTGGTTATCAAGCAAGTGAAAGGTGAATTTTAGGCCAAACATCCTCGTATGCGATCATATCGGAATGTTTTCCTAGATATCTTAAAGCGGTTTTCAGAACATACTTTGACATGTGTGCCCCGGATTCAAAATGGTGTTGCGGATGCATTGGCAAAGGCAGCAAGTAATTTGAAAATACCCATGAATTCCAGCAATAAGTTTGAGATATATGTGAAGCATCGTCCTACAGTTCCAGATAATCAAAGGTGTTGGCAAGTTTTCCAAGATGATGAAGAAATCAAATATTTTCTGCAAATTGAGGGTAAATTTGAAGACATTTCAATAGACACGGAAGCTGAAGGAGTAAATCAGATGGATGTGTTGCAGCTCAAGGACAATTACATTCCCAAAGGATTAATTCCTTTGGAAGAATTGTTCGATCAAGATGATGTGGCCCGCAAACTAACTTTGAGGCCAACAGATGAAGGTGTTGAAGATGTCAATCTTGGGACAGCCGAAAATCCAAAGATGGTGAAGCTCTCGAAAGCATTGCCGCCAAAGGTAAAGAAAGAGTATATCAGATTATTGTCTTCGTTTTCTAATGTTTTTGCATGGGACTATTCAGATTTGAAAACTTATGACACAAGTATCATTCAGCATACTATTCCCATAAAACCAAATCAAAAGCCTTTCCGACAAAAGTTGAGAAGAATTAATCCTAAATTGCTGCCATTGATTGAGAAGGAAGTCAACAGGTTGTATAAGTCTGGAATCATAGTGCCAATCCAGTTTTCTGATTGGATTTCCAACTTGGTGCCCGTGAGAAAGAAGACCGGCGAGATTCGATTGTGTATAGACTTCAGAAATCTGAACAAGGTGTCATTAAAGGACAATTATCCGCTGCCCAAAATGGACCATATATTGCAGCGGGTAGTGGGGGCATCAAGGATGTCATTGCTTGATGGTTATTCCGGGTATAATCAGATTTTGGTGCACGAAGATGACCGTGACAAGACAGCATTTACTACTCCATGGGGTACATTTCATTATGCCAAGATGCCGTTCGGATTGAAGAACGCGGGTGCCACATTTCAGCGGGAAATGGACATGGCCTTTGCAAATGAGAAAGATGTATTTTTGGTTGTTTATCTTGATGATCTGACCGTGTTTTCTAAATCAGATGAAGAGCATTTGTTTCATTTGACTAAGGTGTTTCAAAAGTGCAGAAAGTATGGTATCTCATTGAATCCGAAGAAGAGCCTTTTTGCTATGAGCGAAGGCAAGCTACTGGGCCATATCATTTCTAAAGATGGAATTCGTATAGATCCTGCACGGGTGGAAGCAATTCAGCAATTAGAGCAGCCCCGAAGCAAGAAAGAAATTCAGTCCTTCAATGGCAAATTGAATTTTCTCCATCGCTTCATTCCCAATCTTGCCGAACATCTTAGAGAGATAACCAACATGCTCAAGAAGGACAGCGAGCTCAAATGGACCGAAGAGGCGGTAAAGTCTTTTAATTTGATAAAGGTAATCTTATCTTCAGCCCCAACTTTGATCAGCCCAGATTATACACAGGATTTTATTTTATTTTCATTTGCTTCTGAGCATACATTGGCAGTCGTATTGATGCAAAAGAGAGATGGGGTTGAGAGGCCCATCGCTTTTTTCAGCCGTATCATAAGGGACAGAGCGCTGAATTATAATATTATTGAGAAGCAAGCATTGGCGCTGATCGAAGCCTTGAAAGATTTCCGGGTATACATATTGAATTCTCATATTTTAGCATATGTTCCCAATGCAGTTGTTAAGGATGTTTTAGTACAAACAGAACCGGAAGGAAGAAGGGGTAAGTGGATTGCTGCACTATTAGAATATGATGTAGAAATTAAGCCTACCAAGTTGATTAAAGCTCAAGGTCTTGCTAAGTTGATGGCTGAAACGAATCTCCACGTCCTTGACATCAATTTGATTGCTGCCTTGTCCGATGAAGATGAAGAAAATTCAGTTCTACAGGTATCCGATATCTTTGTGTCTTCTCCTTGGTATGCTGATATAGTTTATGTGCTTCAAAATTTGTCTTCACCCCCTGGGATTCCTAGAAACAAAGCTAGAACATTGAAGCTAAAGGCTGCCAAATTTTGCATTATTAAATCAGCACTTTATTGGAAAGATCCCAGTGGCATCTTGCTGAACTGTTTGGTCGAAAAAGAAGCTAAGACAGCAGTAGAAGATTTTCATAAAGGTGACTGTGGGGGTCACTTGTTTTGGAAGACCACGACAAATAAGATCTTGAGAGCTGGTTTCTATTGGCCTTCTTTATTTTCTGATGTGTATAAAGCGGTAAAGAGCTGTCATGAATGTCAAATTTTTCAAGGAAAGCAAAAGTTACAGCCGTTGCCTCTCAAGCCCATTGAAATCAGCGCACCATTTCAGCAATGGGGCTTGGATTTTATTGGCGAAATCCACCCAGCATCTTCCGGGCAGCATCGATGGATCTTGACCGCCACAAATTACTTCACGAAGTGGATTGAAGCCATTCCCACCCGGCAAGCCACGGAGTCGGTAATTATCTCTTTTCTTGAAAGTAACATATTGTCACGTTTCGGATGTCCACATAAGTTGATTACAGATAATGCAGCAGCATTCAAATCGAAGAAAATGGTTGATTTTTGCTATAAATATAACATCAGCTTGGGGCATTCAACCGCCTACCATCCGCAAGGTAATGGGCTGGTTGAATCTTCGAACAAATCTCTAGTGAACATCATAAAGAAATTGCTGGAAATAAATAAGAAGAGCTGGCACAAAAAGTTAGTAAATGCATTATGGGCTGATCGGGTAAGTCAAAAGAAGTCAATTGGTATGTCACCTTTTGAACTGTTTTATGGAGTAGATGCAGTGTTTCCCACTTCACTTAGTGTTCCAGTAGCCAAGTTGTTTCAAGAAGCTGGTGGCGAGGAAGATCCTATGCAACGGCGGATCAGTCAAATGATTCATTTACAGCAGACACGAGAGGAGGTTCATCAAAATTCCCTTAAGTTGCAGGAGCGCATAAAGAAAATCTATGACAAAAAGGCCAAATCAGATGATTTTCAGATAGATGATGTTGTTTTGAGATGGGATGCCCGAAATGAAGAAAAAGGGAAACATGGAAAATTCGACAACTTGTGGAAAGGTCCCTACAAAATTGCAGCATACCGTGGTCCAAATGCTTTTCTTCTCAAAGAAATGAACGGTGATGAATGTCTTGGTGGGTCGGTGAATGGCCGGCTGCTCAAAAGGTATCATGCTTGAGCATTTTCTGCTCTAATCACTCTCATTGTAATTACCATTTTACTTTTGTTCTGCAGCAAGTGTGAACTGATCTCTCATTTTTAGTCTGGGGCCCGCGGTGAAGGCTATAATTCTGAAGATGATGATTAGTTGGTGTGAGTTTTTCAAGTTGTTTTAGTCAGTTTATTTTCTGCATAAAGTTAGTCGGTTTGTGTCAAAGATAGTTTAAATTTCAGTCTATTGTCAAAGTCAATAAAGTTGCCCAAATTTGGTCACATGGTAAAAGTTGACTCCATTGCCCAATGTTAATAAAGCACTGGTCTGCTCTCCCAGAGGTCTAAGGTTCTTGGTACCTCCAAGGAGCTACCATCCCCATTGGAGGCAATGTTAGAGTCGGTCTTGAGCCCTCCATCGGCGATCAAAACTCTTCGCATTTGCATAAGTAGGTGTCTCATCAGTGTCAATTTTTGCATCCCATTAGGCATGCCATAACCCTGATGGAGGAGCTAGTGTGTTTATACCCCTCTTGGCATTGCTGGATCACGTCATTTCAGTCATGAAGCTCTTTCAAGCTTGTCTTGTCTTGTCTTGAGGTCAAATTCGTAGGTCTAGGGTTTTGGTCAAGTATGTCTACAAGGTCATGTTTCTAAAGGTCAATAAGTGTTCAGCAAGCCAGAGGGATGTTTGTAAAGATGTTTATTTGAGATTTTTTTTATCTTGTACAGTTAATTTTCACCTTGGATTTAAAAACTCTGTTTTTAAAGCCAAGGTCATTTTTCAAATTTTTGTAAAAAGTGATGAAATTTCAAAAGACTTCAGCGGATAGCATGTAACCCTGGTCCCCTTGCCAACATCCCTCACATGATCTACCTGCAAAAAGAATCAAGCAAAAGCACTAAATGAGTCAATTTCAGGACAAAGGAAACCAAAAAGTCAGTTTTATAAAGTGTCAAAGAGAAACATTAGAAAGTGGGTTTGAGCATGAAATTTATTCAAATGGAATTTATAAAGACCCAATCTCCCTCCTTTTACTCTCATTGTGCATCCAAAACACTTGCAAGAGAGATTGGGCAAGCTTCCAAGCGAATTTGAGCGAAACTGGTTGAAATTGGGAGCAGGACAGGCGCGCGACCCGTCAGGCCAGGCGCGCGACCCGTCAGAGGCGCGCGACCCGTCAGAAGGCTTCCCGCAGTTCAAATTTTCAACGGGCGCGACCCGTCAGGCGCGCGCGACCCGTCAGGGGCGCGCGACCCGTGGGGTGAGGTGCGCGACCCGTCAGGGGCGCGCGACCTGTTGGGTGAGGTGCGCGACCCGTCAAGCAACCTCCCTCCAAACTCATTTCAAATTTGCTCAAGCACCTTCTAAATCATCAAATTGCTTGAGGTAGCTTCTCTAAACTTGGAAATGGTTGCTGGTTATGTTGAAGGACATCATGAGTGTGTTTTTAATGATCAAATTGTGCAAGAGAAAACGCTCCATATGGCTCTATAGTAAATCTGTAAAAAGATGCTAGGGTTTATTGCTGTTTCATTGTTTTTCCCCTTGTAATTATTCTCTTCATTCCCATTTCATTTTCCCTATATTTCCATGTCAATTTCCCTTTTAAATTTGTAAAGAAAATAAACCCTACCCCTTGTCCCTTTAAAAATAAAAAATCACATCCTAACCCTATCTCTCCTTATGCCCATGTAAACATATGAATTTGATGATGTATATGCAATGATGTTTGCAGTGTATTTCCCTAAATTCCTTTTTGTATACATGTATTCCCATTTTCCTTGTAAAAATGTCCCTCCCCTAACAGTTCCCTCATGTTCCTTGTCCCCGTGAAACAGCATATAAATCAACTTTTTACAGGCAGAAATAGTAGCACAGTTTGTCCACTTTGCTCCTTAAACAATGTCAGAAACCGAAACTTATGAGCAAAGTGATGACCAGTCATCAGCTTCAGAGATTGAGGTACAGAGGAGGCCTCATAAGGGTGGTAAGGGTGGACATCATAAGCGAGAGGAGCCCACCTCTTTAGCAGAGTTACAGGCTTGTCCTATGGCAGTCACATGTTTTCAGTATATGTCTTGCTATGAGTTTTGTGAGAGGATCTCTCGGATTCAGCACCACCGAGAGTTGGCTTGCGTTTTTGTTTTACACTTGCATGATGGACATGTCAACCTTGCCGGGGTGGACTTCACTTTGACACCCGAGGTGATCTCACATGCCACAGGGATACCTAATGTTAGGGAGGTGTGGAATAAGTGCAAGGTGCTGGATAATGTTCACTTTGAGCCTTTTGTCCGGCCACCATTCATGAGACATTTGGTAGGTGTGTTTCCATTCAGGTTTCTCAGGAGCGAGTATGCTCCCATGATGAGGCTCATCATGCACTATTTTACCTGTGAGGGCAGATTTTCACAGGTATATTCATACCATATTCGCCTCTTGATGCACTTCACCCGAGTGAGGATGATGAACATCCCTGTTTTCTTCTATCAGAACATTCAGAGGATGGTGCCCATGTTACAGAGGAAGAGCCCGGCACAGCAGTATAGGAGCCTGTACCATTATGGTTTGATTCAGCTTGTAGTATTGCATCAGTTGGCTCAGCAGGGCATCTCATGGGAGGATTTCATCTCTCGTGAGCTTTTCACAGCACCATCACCACCACATCCTGAGGTTATTCATGAGGAGGGAGGACCATCACAGCAGCATGACATCCCTGTCACTAGACATGTCAGCTCCTCACCTCTGGTTACCTATCAGAAAGGCCCGAGGGCCTTATTTGTAGCAGCTCGGCGAGTACTATCTCCACAGCAGGTGGAAGGGGTCTCGCCTTCTTCATCAGCTCAGCGAGTGTTATCTCCACATCAGGTGGAAGGGGCCTCGCTTTCTTCACCAGCACAGGTACCAGGGAGGGGAAAACAGCCCATGATTGATGAGGGGCCATCAGGAGTTCCAGATATTGAGCTTGTTGATCTTGAGGCCATTTCTCCGAGCCAAGAGGCAAAGGAGGCCATTCAGCACCTTAGAGCTGAAAATGAGGTATTGCAAAACAGACTAGAAGGTGCACAATGGACAATCTCATACCTGGAGCAACGCAACAAACAGTTGGAGGATGAGAAAGCACTTGATGAGCTGTGGAGGATTCGTAGTGACCGAATCTTGAACCGAAGAAGACCCGGTGACCCATTACCCGCTGACCGAGAGTCCATGCTCATCCAGGTAAATGCACACTTGGAGAGGTTGTTGGATAAGGCCAACCAAGAAAATAAATTGCTGAGGAACATGAAAAACCATTACTGGGCAATGATGCATGTGTGCAAGGCAAAGATGAAGATGTTTCAAAGGCGGTTGACCGAGGCACTAAAACGGAGAAAGAGGCCCAATCCCCTCCGTATCTTGGCTGAGGCTTCCCTTAAGGATCAAGGCACTAAATAGCCTAGCCACAGCACAAATCCCAAAAAAATTTGAGAATTTTGGGTGAATTTTGGCATTTTCAGGCAATTTGCAGGTTTTTCCCATTAACGGGTCTCACCCCCCGCGCGACCCTTCATCATGGCAACTCATTTTGACAAAAACTCAGCATTTCCAGATTTTTCATGCAAAGTTACACATGCTCATGGATGGACTTGACATTTGGTGAAGTTTTGGGCCTCCAGAAAGTCAAAAAACTAGCAAAAAATGACTTTCTGCCACTTTTTTGAATTGCAGAAAGCAGTCCTGGGAGATTTGATTTTTGATAGGGCAAATGAACTCTAAATTCAAAAATTCCAGTTGGGTTGGAAATTAGACTCACATACCTTTCCAACAAGCCTACTTTTGCTCAATTTGGTCACCTACAAGTGCCCCAAAGATGGCTCCAAAGGCGCGCGACCCGTCAGGCAGGGGCGCGCGACCGTTCAGGCAGATTTTTTCAAAAATGCGCTGTACAGCTCGGAAAAACACAGTTTGACCCAGTTTGACTTTTTGGGATGAATAGTGATCCTATTTGATGTAATTATTGTAATTTTTAGACACTTTTACTCTTATGTAACATTTCTAGGAGATTCATTCATGAAAAGGGTAAAAATTAAATGAATGAATTGGTTTCCAAGTTTATAGAGGCAAGTTGTTTTGACTGCCTAGTTTGTAGTGCTTAGTTTAGAAGTGGTCGAAACAGCTCTTAGGATAATGAGCTCGACCCATGGAGGCAGGGAAAGAGGTTAGATCATCTATATTATGTACTTTCTTGCTCATTTTCATGGTTGGACTCTTGAGGGAGAAGCTATCATTGTATTATTGATCCAGGTGGATGTTGGTGGCCACCCACCAACCCATTTGGACCCTCACAACTGTCTCTTTCAGTCTTTTCAGTTTCCTTAATTGTAGCACAGTTTACTATTTTTAGCAGTTTTTCGGGTCCTGAACTTCCGGAGCCGTTTTGAGGCCCTAAACGACGTTTTTTTGGAATTCTGGGGCGATCGAACCCTGTGTTGCCCCCCAAAGTGGTAGTACTCGGATAGATCTTTCTAACGAGCTATCGTACGCGTCAAACGGAGATCGTATGCCAAAGTTACGACCCCGGGAAATTGATGTACCAATTTACCCAAACGGGGCCCACAATTTGGCGTTTCATCTTCTAGGGTTAGGTTTCGGTATGTGAAGGGTTTTCCATTGTTTCTCAACAATAAATAGGCCTTCGAGCCTCATTGTAAGAGAGTTCGGAACTGTTCAGAGGCATGTAGCCGCACATCTCTTCTCAGAGATAGCTACCATCGCCCTAGCTGGTTTATTTCCATTTCTGGTTGTATTCAGTATTTTCCATTAATGAAATGAATCATTATTTCCGCTGCATCTATGTGTTTATGGTTATTGCATCTCTGTATTTATGGTTATCTCTATAATTTGTTGCGTTCCTGCTTAAATCCGGATCAGTGGTATCAGAGCGGTCTGCTTTTTCTCTGTTTTTCTTTGCATGTCCCCAACGAGGTCGGGATATAAGGAGTTAGGGCTTGAACTGGTCGAACCTTTGCAAGACCAGCCGCGCAAATCCCGACGGCCTCCCATGGCGGATGAGAAGAAAGACGAGGGGGCAGGAGATCCTATCAAAATCTTGCTCGAAGAAGCGCTCGAGCGGCAAAGGAACGCGATGATGGATAGCTTTGCGCAGATCCTTCAGCGGCTACCCAGAGGCGACGCATCGACTTCCAACAGCGACTCTGGAAACGCCACACCGTTCAAGGTACAAGTTAATTTTGAAATCCCCATCTTCGCGGGTCAAATAGACGCAGATGCCGTAGATAAATGGTTAAATCTGCTAGATGGGTATTTTTTTGTTCACGAATTTTCAAGTCGGGAAAAGATTGTTTTTGCTCTTCTCAAAGCAGCCCCCCACGTCAAGGACTGGTGGGAAACCTACTGCGAGCAGAAGGATGAAAGTACAGGCTCACTGTTTTCAGCCGCACCCACTTGGAATGACTTCCGGGATGCCATCAAGGAGCAGTACTACCCTGTCGGAAGCTATGAGGACAAATACATCAAATGGACCACACTGCGGCAGGGACGAGACCAAGATGTGCCGGAGTTCACAAACATTTTTCATACCCTTCGCACACAGTTGGGTATCAAAGATTCTGAGCTGCATCTGGTGCTCAAATACCGTGGCTGCCTGCACAGATACATCCAGGAAGAGATGGTGTTCTTGAACATCTCCTCACTCGGCACAGCATACCGATACGCTGTCAAAATCGAGCAAAAGTTCAAACAGAAGAAGCGAGACTTTGGATCTGCAAATCCGAAGCCCAAAGGACAAAGCCAAGGCGGGGTGACCCAAGATAACCCGTCGAAGCCGCAAGAAAAGAACAACACCATGAAGCCGAAGAAGGACACAGGGAAGTGGTGTGAGTTCCACAAGAGTCCCACTCATAACACAAGTGAGTGTCGGACCAAGCAGTCGCTGGTGGCTGAGTTGAAGGCTTCCGAATCAGATGCATGTTCCGATCCTGAGCCAGAACCCGACAAGGGGAATGGCAAAGGGAAGCAGATCATTGATGCGGATCCTAGTGCCACTGTTGCCACCGCCAAGATCAAGAAAAATGAGCCCGAAGATCCAGAGGAGGGGGAGCGTCTTTTCCACTCACAGATGTGGGTGAAGGGTTCACCGCTGCGATTCATTGTCGACAGTGGTAGCCAAAAGAACCTCGTTTCAGCAGAGGTCGTGAAGCGGTTGGGCCTACCGACTACACCACACCCACAGGCGTACAGTATCGGGTGGCTTCATGAAGGACGAGATCTGAAAGTTCGCCAGCAGTGCCGCCTTCCATACAGCATCAAGCCCTTCACAGACGAGGTATTGTGTGATGTTACACCTCTGGATGTTTGTGATGTACTATTAGGCCAGCCATACTTGTGGAGGCGACATGCTGTGTATGAGTCCAGGCCTCGTGCTGTCATTATTTCTTTGAATAATTCATTATACAGGATACCAGAGGTAGCCCCACCTACTGCCACATCCTTGATCACTACCAAGAAAGGCAGCAAGCTCATATCACAGACCAGGAAATTCATCTGTCTGGTTCACTCTCAAAATAAGGGGAAGATCGTTGCTACATCCATGACCCCTGCAAAGGGTTCCTACACGCAGCCGCAGCAACAAAGGGATACAGTCATGACAGAACACAGGAACAAATTCTCCTCACCCACAGGGGTACCACATAAGTTTCAGGTGGGCAACAAAGTTTGGTTACATCTGCAGAAAGAACGCCTTACAAGAGCCCATCAGAAGCTCCGACCACTCCGACATGGTCCTCACAGCAGTACCAAGGCTATGGGAAACAATGCTTTGAAGCACAGCATTCCTCCATTCCTTCGTTTGCACCGAGTGTTCAATGTGGATCATCGTCGACCATGCTTCCCACCATCACTGGACACATCAGAGATTGCAGGACAAGTTCAGCAGATGGAGGAACTCAACGCAATGGGGACCATTGCTTCCTAAGGGGGGAGGAATGATCCAGGTGGATGTTGGTGGCCACCCACCAACCCATTTGGACCCTCACAACTGTCTCTTTCAGTCTTTTCAGTTTCCTTAATTGTAGCACAGTTTACTATTTTTAGCAGTTTTTCGGGTCCTGAACTTCCGGAGCCGTTTTGAGGCCCTAAACGACGTTTTTTTGGAATTCTGGGGCGACCGAGCCTTGTGTTGCCCCCCAAAGTGGTAGTACTCGGATAGATCTTTCTAACGAGCTATCGTACGCGTCAAACGGAGATCGTATGCCAAAGTTACGACCCCGGGAAATTGATGTACCAATTTACCCAAACGGGGCCCACAATTTGGCGTTTCATCTTCTAGGGTTAGGTTTCGGTATGTGAAGGGTTTTCCATTGTTTCTCAACAATAAATAGGCCTTCGAGCCTCATTGTAAGACAGTTCGGAACAGTTCAGAGGCATGTAGCCGCACATCTCTTCTCAGAGATAGCTACCATCGCCCTAGCTGGTTTATTTCCATTTCTGGTTGTATTCAGTATTTTCCATTAATGAAATGAATCATTATTTCCGCTGCATCTATGTGTTTATGGTTATTGCATCTCTGTATTTATGGTTATCTCTATAATTTGTTGCGTTCCTGCTTAAATCCGGATCAGTGGTATCAGAGCGGTCTGCTTTTTCTCTGTTTTTCTTTGCATGTCCCCAACGAGGTCGGGATATAAGGAGTTAGGGCTTGAACTGGTCGAACCTTTGCAAGACCAGCCGCGCAAATCCCGACGGCCTCCCATGGCGGATGAGAAGAAAGACGAGGGGGCAGGAGATCCTATCAAAATCTTGCTCGAAGAAGCGCTCGAGCGGCAAAGGAACGCGATGATGGATAGCTTTGCGCAGATCCTTCAGCGGCTACCCAGAGGCGACGCATCGACTTCCAACAGCGACTCTGGAAACGCCACACCGTTCAAGGTACAAGTTAATTTTGAAATCCCCATCTTCGCGGGTCAAATAGACGCAGATGCCGTAGATAAATGGTTAAATCTGCTAGATGGGTATTTTTCTGTTCACGAATTTTCAAGTCGGGAAAAGATTGTTTTTGCTCTTCTCAAAGCAGCCCCCCACGTCAAGGACTGGTGGGAAACCTACTGCGAGCAGAAGGATGAAAGTACAGGCTCACTGTTTTCAGCCGCACCCACTTGGAATGACTTCCGGGATGCCATCAAGGAGCAGTACTACCCTGTCGGAAGCTATGAGGACAAATACATCAAATGGACCACACTGCGGCAGGGACGAGACCAAGATGTGCCGGAGTTCACAAACATTTTTCATACCCTTCGCACACAGTTGGGTATCAAAGATTCTGAGCTGCATCTGGTGCTCAAATACCGTGGCTGCCTGCACAGATACATCCAGGAAGAGATGGTGTTCTTGAACATCTCCTCACTCGGCACAGCATACCGATACGCTGTCAAAATCGAGCAAAAGTTCAAACAGAAGAAGCGAGACTTTGGATCTGCAAATCCGAAGCCCAAAGGACAAAGCCAAGGCGGGGTGACCCAAGATAACCCGTCGAAGCCGCAAGAAAAGAACAACACCATGAAGCCGAAGAAGGACACAGGGAAGTGGTGTGAGTTCCACAAGAGTCCCACTCATAACACAAGTGAGTGTCGGACCAAGCAGTCGCTGGTGGCTGAGTTGAAGGCTTCCGAATCAGATGCATGTTCCGATCCTGAGCCAGAACCCGACAAGGGGAATGGCAAAGGGAAGCAGATCATTGATGCGGATCCTAGTGCCACTGTTGCCACCGCCAAGATCAAGAAAAATGAGCCCGAAGATCCAGAGGAGGGGGAGCGTCTTTTCCACTCACAGATGTGGGTGAAGGGTTCACCGCTGCGATTCATTGTCGACAGTGGTAGCCAAAAGAACCTCGTTTCAGCAGAGGTCGTGAAGCGGTTGGGCCTACCGACTACACCACACCCACAGGCGTACAGTATCGGGTGGCTTCATGAAGGACGAGATCTGAAAGTTCGCCAGCAGTGCCGCCTTCCATACAGCATCAAGCCCTTCACAGACGAGGTATTGTGTGATGTTACACCTCTGGATGTTTGTGATGTACTATTAGGCCAGCCATACTTGTGGAGGCGACATGCTGTGTATGAGTCCAGGCCTCGTGCTGTCATTATTTCTTTGAATAATTCATTATACAGGATACCAGAGGTAGCCCCACCTACTGCCACATCCTTGATCACTACCAAGAAAGGCAGCAAGCTCATATCACAGACCAGGAAATTCATCTGTCTGGTTCACTCTCAAAATAAGGGGAAGATCGTTGCTACATCCATGACCCCTGCAAAGGGTTCCTACACGCAGCAGCAGCAACAAAGGGATACAGTCATGACAGAACACAGGAACAAATTCTCCTCACCCACAGGGGTACCACATAAGTTTCAGGTGGGCAACAAAGTTTGGTTACATCTGCAGAAAGAACGCCTTACAAGAGCCCATCAGAAGCTCCGACCACTCCGACATGGTCCTCACAGCAGTACCAAGGCTATGGGAAACAATGCTTTGAAGCACAGCATTCCTCCATTCCTTCGTTTGCACCGAGTGTTCAATGTGGATCATCGTCGACCATGCTTCCCACCATCACTGGACACATCAGAGATTGCAGGACAAGTTCAGCAGATGGAGGAACTCAACGCAATGGGGACCATTGCTTCCTAAGGGGGGAGGAATGATCCAGGTGGATGTTGGTGGCCACCCACCAACCCATTTGGACCCTCACAACTGTCTCTTTCAGTCTTTTCAGTTTCCTTAATTGTAGCACAGTTTACTATTTTTAGCAGTTTTTCGGGTCCTGAACTTCCGGAGCCGTTTTGAGGCCCTAAACGACGTTTTTTTGGAATTCTGGGGCGAACGAGCCTTGTGTTGCCCCCCAAAGTGGTAGTACTCGGATAGATCTTTCTAACGAGCTATCGTACGCGTCAAACGGAGATCGTATGCCAAAGTTACGACCCCGGGAAATTGATGTACCAATTTACCCAAACGGGGCCCACAATTTGGCGTTTCATCTTCTAGGGTTAGGTTTCGGTATGTGAAGGGTTTTCCATTGTTTCTCAACAATAAATAGGCCTTCGAGCCTCATTGTAAGACAGTTCGGAACAGTTCAGAGGCATGTAGCCGCACATCTCTTCTCAGAGATAGCTACCATCGCCCTAGCTGGTTTATTTCCATTTCTGGTTGTATTCAGTATTTTCCATTAATGAAATGAATCATTATTTCCGCTGCATCTATGTGTTTATGGTTATTGCATCTCTGTATTTATGGTTATCTCTATAATTTGTTGCGTTCCTGCTTAAATCCGGATCAGTGGTATCAGAGCGGTCTGCTTTTTCTCTGTTTTTCTTTGCATGTCCCCAACGAGGTCGGGATATAAGGAGTTAGGGCTTGAACTGGTCGAACCTTTGCAAGACCAGCCGCGCAAATCCCGACGGCCTCCCATGGCGGATGAGAAGAAAGACGAGGGGGCAGGAGATCCTATCAAAATCTTGCTCGAAGAAGCGCTCGAGCGGCAAAGGAACGCGATGATGGATAGCTTTGCGCAGATCCTTCAGCGGCTACCCAGAGGCGACGCATCGACTTCCAACAGCGACTCTGGAAACGCCACACCGTTCAAGGTACAAGTTAATTTTGAAATCCCCATCTTCGCGGGTCAAATAGACGCAGATGCCGTAGATAAATGGTTAAATCTGCTAGATGGGTATTTTTCTGTTCACGAATTTTCAAGTCGGGAAAAGATTGTTTTTGCTCTTCTCAAAGCAGCCCCCCACGTCAAGGACTGGTGGGAAACCTACTGCGAGCAGAAGGATGAAAGTACAGGCTCACTGTTTTCAGCCGCACCCACTTGGAATGACTTCCGGGATGCCATCAAGGAGCAGTACTACCCTGTCGGAAGCTATGAGGACAAATACATCAAATGGACCACACTGCGGCAGGGACGAGACCAAGATGTGCCGGAGTTCACAAACATTTTTCATACCCTTCGCACACAGTTGGGTATCAAAGATTCTGAGCTGCATCTGGTGCTCAAATACCGTGGCTGCCTGCACAGATACATCCAGGAAGAGATGGTGTTCTTGAACATCTCCTCACTCGGCACAGCATACCGATACGCTGTCAAAATCGAGCAAAAGTTCAAACAGAAGAAGCGAGACTTTGGATCTGCAAATCCGAAGCCCAAAGGACAAAGCCAAGGCGGGGTGACCCAAGATAACCCGTCGAAGCCGCAAGAAAAGAACAACACCATGAAGCCGAAGAAGGACACAGGGAAGTGGTGTGAGTTCCACAAGAGTCCCACTCATAACACAAGTGAGTGTCGGACCAAGCAGTCGCTGGTGGCTGAGTTGAAGGCTTCCGAATCAGATGCATGTTCCGATCCTGAGCCAGAACCCGACAAGGGGAATGGCAAAGGGAAGCAGATCATTGATGCGGATCCTAGTGCCACTGTTGCCACCGCCAAGATCAAGAAAAATGAGCCCGAAGATCCAGAGGAGGGGGAGCGTCTTTTCCACTCACAGATGTGGGTGAAGGGTTCACCGCTGCGATTCATTGTCGACAGTGGTAGCCAAAAGAACCTCGTTTCAGCAGAGGTCGTGAAGCGGTTGGGCCTACCGACTACACCACACCCACAGCCGTACAGTATCGGGTGGCTTCATGAAGGACGAGATCTGAAAGTTCGCCAGCAGTGCCGCCTTCCATACAGCATCAAGCCCTTCACAGACGAGGTATTGTGTGATGTTACACCTCTGGATGTTTGTGATGTACTATTAGGCCAGCCATACTTGTGGAGGCGACATGCTGTGTATGAGTCCAGGCCTCGTGCTGTCATTATTTCTTTGAATAATTCATTATACAGGATACCAGAGGTAGCCCCACCTACTGCCACATCCTTGATCACTACCAAGAAAGGCAGCAAGCTCATATCACAGACCAGGAAATTCATCTGTCTGGTTCACTCTCAAAATAAGGGGAAGATCGTTGCTACATCCATGACCCCTGCAAAGGGTTCCTACACGCAGCAGCAGCAACAAAGGGATACAGTCATGACAGAACACAGGAACAAATTCTCCTCACCCACAGGGGTACCACATAAGTTTCAGGTGGGCAACAAAGTTTGGTTACATCTGCAGAAAGAACGCCTTACAAGAGCCCATCAGAAGCTCCGACCACTCCGACATGGTCCTCACAGCAGTACCAAGGCTATGGGAAACAATGCTTTGAAGCACAGCATTCCTCCATTCCTTCGTTTGCACCGAGTGTTCAATGTGGATCATCGTCGACCATGCTTCCCACCATCACTGGACACATCAGAGATTGCAGGACAAGTTCAGCAGATGGAGGAACTCAACGCAATGGGGACCATTGCTTCCTAAGGGGGGAGGAATGATCCAGGTGGATGTTGGTGGCCACCCACCAACCCATTTGGACCCTCACAACTGTCTCTTTCAGTCTTTTCAGTTTCCTTAATTGTAGCACAGTTTACTATTTTTAGCAGTTTTTCGGGTCCTGAACTTCCGGAGCCGTTTTGAGGCCCTAAACGACGTTTTTTTGGAATTCTGGGGCGATCGAGCCCTGTGTTGCCCCCAAAGTGGTAGTACTCGGATAGATCTTTCTAACGAGCTATCGTACGCGTCAAACGGAGATCGTATGCCAAAGTTACGACCCCGGGAAATTGATGTACCAATTTACCCAAACGGGGCCCACAATTTGGCGTTTCATCTTCTAGGGTTAGGTTTCGGTATGTGAAGGGTTTTCCATTGTTTCTCAACAATAAATAGGCCTTCGAGCCTCATTGTAATACAGTTCGGAACAGTTCAGAGGCATGTAGCCGCACATCTCTTCTCAGAGATAGCTACCATCGCCCTAGCTGGTTTAGTTCCATTTCTGGTTGTATTCAGTATTTTCCATTAATGAAATGAATCATTATTTCCGCTGCATCTATGTGTTTATGGTTATTGCATCTCTGTATTTATGGTTATCTCTGTAATTTGTTGCGTTCCTGCTTAAATCCGGATCAGTGGTATCAGAGCGGTCTGCTTTTTCTCTGTTTTTCTTTGCATGTCCCCAACGAGGTCGGGATATAAGGAGTTAGGGCTTGAACTGGTCGAACCTTTGCAAGACCAGCCGCGCAAATCCCGACGGCCTCCCATGGCGGATGAGAAGAAAGACGAGGGGGCAGGAGATCCTATCAAAATCTTGCTCGAAGAAGCGCTCGAGCGGCAAAGGAACGCGATGATGGATAGCTTTGCGCAGATCCTTCAGCGGCTACCCAGAGGCGACGCATCGACTTCCAACAGCGACTCTGGAAACGCCACACCGTTCAAGGTACAAGTTAATTTTGAAATCCCCATCTTCGCGGGTCAAATAGACGCAGATGCCGTAGATAAATGGTTAAATCTGCTAGATGGGTATTTTTCTGTTCACGAATTTTCAAGTCGGGAAAAGATTGTTTTTGCTCTTCTCAAAGCAGCCCCCCACGTCAAGGACTGGTGGGAAACCTACTGCGAGCAGAAGGATGAAAGTACAGGCTCACTGTTTTCAGCCGCACCCACTTGGAATGACTTCCGGGATGCCATCAAGGAGCAGTACTACCCTGTCGGAAGCTATGAGGACAAATACATCAAATGGACCACACTGCGGCAGGGACGAGACCAAGATGTGCCGGAGTTCACAAACATTTTTCATACCCTTCGCACACAGTTGGGTATCAAAGATTCTGAGCTGCATCTGGTGCTCAAATACCGTGGCTGCCTGCACAGATACATCCAGGAAGAGATGGTGTTCTTGAACATCTCCTCACTCGGCACAGCATACCGATACGCTGTCAAAATCGAGCAAAAGTTCAAACAGAAGAAGCGAGACTTTGGATCTGCAAATCCGAAGCCCAAAGGACAAAGCCAAGGCGGGGTGACCCAAGATAACCCGTCGAAGCCGCAAGAAAAGAACAACACCATGAAGCCGAAGAAGGACACAGGGAAGTGGTGTGAGTTCCACAAGAGTCCCACTCATAACACAAGTGAGTGTCGGACCAAGCAGTCGCTGGTGGCTGAGTTGAAGGCTTCCGAATCAGATGCATGTTCCGATCCTGAGCCAGAACCCGACAAGGGGAATGGCAAAGGGAAGCAGATCATTGATGCGGATCCTAGTGCCACTGTTGCCACCGCCAAGATCAAGAAAAATGAGCCCGAAGATCCAGAGGAGGGGGAGCGTCTTTTCCACTCACAGATGTGGGTGAAGGGTTCACCGCTGCGATTCATTGTCGACAGTGGTAGCCAAAAGAACCTCGTTTCAGCAGAGGTCGTGAAGCGGTTGGGCCTACCGACTACACCACACCCACAGCCGTACAGTATCGGGTGGCTTCATGAAGGACGAGATCTGAAAGTTCGCCAGCAGTGCCGCCTTCCATACAGCATCAAGCCCTTCACAGACGAGGTATTGTGTGATGTTACACCTCTGGATGTTTGTGATGTACTATTAGGCCAGCCATACTTGTGGAGGCGACATGCTGTGTATGAGTCCAGGCCTCGTGCTGTCATTATTTCTTTGAATAATTCATTATACAGGATACCAGAGGTAGCCCCACCTACTGCCACATCCTTGATCACTACCAAGAAAGGCAGCAAGCTCATATCACAGACCAGGAAATTCATCTGTCTGGTTCACTCTCAAAATAAGGGGAAGATCGTTGCTACATCCATGACCCCTGCAAAGGGTTCCTACACGCAGCAGCAGCAACAAAGGGATACAGTCATGACAGAACACAGGAACAAATTCTCCTCACCCACAGGGGTACCACATAAGTTTCAGGTGGGCAACAAAGTTTGGTTACATCTGCAGAAAGAACGCCTTACAAGAGCCCATCAGAAGCTCCGACCACTCCGACATGGTCCTCACAGCAGTACCAAGGCTATGGGAAACAATGCTTTGAAGCACAGCATTCCTCCATTCCTTCGTTTGCACCGAGTGTTCAATGTGGATCATCGTCGACCATGCTTCCCACCATCACTGGACACATCAGAGATTGCAGGACAAGTTCAGCAGATGGAGGAACTCAACGCAATGGGGACCATTGCTTCCTAAGGGGGGAGGAATGATCCAGGTGGATGTTGGTGGCCACCCACCAACCCATTTGGACCCCCACAACTGTCTCTTTCAGTCTTTTCAGTTTCCTTAATTGTAGCACAGTTTACTATTTTTAGCAGTTTTTCGGGTCCTGAACTTCCGGAGCCGTTTTGAGGCCCTAAACGACGTTTTTTTGGAATTCTGGGGCGACCGAGCCCTATGTTGCCTCCCTCCCAAAGTGGTAGTACTCGGATAGATCTTTCTAACGAGCTATCGTACGCGTCAAACGGAGATCGTATGCCAAAGTTACGACCCCGGGAAATTGATGTACCAATTTACCCAAACGGGGCCCACAATTTGGCGTTTCATCTTCTAGGGTTAGGTTTCGGTATGTGAAGGGTTTTCCATTGTTTCTCAACAATAAATAGGCCTTCGAGCCTCATTGTAATACAGTTCGGAACAGTTCAGAGGCATGTAGCCGCACATCTCTTCTCAGAGATAGCTACCATCGCCCTAGCTGGTTTATTTCCATTTCTGGTTGTATTCAGTATTTTCCATTAATGAAATGAATCATTATTTCCGCTGCATCTATGTGTTTATGGTTATTGCATCTCTGTATTTATGGTTATCTCTGTAATTTGTTGCGTTCCTGCTTAAATCCGGATCAGTGGCATCAGAGCGGTCTGCTTTTTCTCTGTTTTTCTTTGCATGTCCCCAACGAGGTCGGGATATAAGGAGTTAGGGCTTGAACTGGTCGAACCTTTGCAAGACCAGCCGCGCAAATCCCGACGGCCTCCCATGGCGGATGAGAAGAAAGACGAGGGGGCAGGAGATCCTATCAAAATCTTGCTCGAAGAAGCGCTCGAGCGGCAAAGGAACGCGATGATGGATAGCTTTGCGCAGATCCTTCAGCGGCTACCCAGAGGCGACGCATCGACTTCCAACAGCGACTCTGGAAACGCCACACCGTTCAAGGTACAAGTTAATTTTGAAATCCCCATCTTCGCGGGTCAAATAGACGCAGATGCCGTAGATAAATGGTTAAATCTGCTAGATGGGTATTTTTCTGTTCACGAATTTTCAAGTCGGGAAAAGATTGTTTTTGCTCTTCTCAAAGCAGCCCCCCACGTCAAGGACTGGTGGGAAACCTACTGCGAGCAGAAGGATGAAAGTACAGGCTCACTGTTTTCAGCCGCACCCACTTGGAATGACTTCCGGGATGCCATCAAGGAGCAGTACTACCCTGTCGGAAGCTATGAGGACAAATACATCAAATGGACCACACTGCGGCAGGGACGAGACCAAGATGTGCCGGAGTTCACAAACATTTTTCATACCCTTCGCACACAGTTGGGTATCAAAGATTCTGAGCTGCATCTGGTGCTCAAATACCGTGGCTGCCTGCACAGATACATCCAGGAAGAGATGGTGTTCTTGAACATCTCCTCACTCGGCACAGCATACCGATACGCTGTCAAAATCGAGCAAAAGTTCAAACAGAAGAAGCGAGACTTTGGATCTGCAAATCCGAAGCCCAAAGGACAAAGCCAAGGCGGGGTGACCCAAGATAACCCGTCGAAGCCGCAAGAAAAGAACAACACCATGAAGCCGAAGAAGGACACAGGGAAGTGGTGTGAGTTCCACAAGAGTCCCACTCATAACACAAGTGAGTGTCGGACCAAGCAGTCGCTGGTGGCTGAGTTGAAGGCTTCCGAATCAGATGCATGTTCCGATCCTGAGCCAGAACCCGACAAGGGGAATGGCAAAGGGAAGCAGATCATTGATGCGGATCCTAGTGCCACTGTTGCCACCGCCAAGATCAAGAAAAATGAGCCCGAAGATCCAGAGGAGGGGGAGCGTCTTTTCCACTCACAGATGTGGGTGAAGGGTTCACCGCTGCGATTCATTGTCGACAGTGGTAGCCAAAAGAACCTCGTTTCAGCAGAGGTCGTGAAGCGGTTGGGCCTACCGACTACACCACACCCACAGCCGTACAGTATCGGGTGGCTTCATGAAGGACGAGATCTGAAAGTTCGCCAGCAGTGCCGCCTTCCATACAGCATCAAGCCCTTCACAGACGAGGTATTGTGTGATGTTACACCTCTGGATGTTTGTGATGTACTATTAGGCCAGCCATACTTGTGGAGGCGACATGCTGTGTATGAGTCCAGGCCTCGTGCTGTCATTATTTCTTTGAATAATTCATTATACAGGATACCAGAGGTAGCCCCACCTACTGCCACATCCTTGATCACTACCAAGAAAGGCAGCAAGCTCATATCACAGACCAGGAAATTCATCTGTCTGGTTCACTCTCAAAATAAGGGGAAGATCGTTGCTACATCCATGACCCCTGCAAAGGGTTCCTACACGCAGCAGCAGCAACAAAGGGATACAGTCATGACAGAACACAGGAACAAATTCTCCTCACCCACAGGGGTACCACATAAGTTTCAGGTGGGCAACAAAGTTTGGTTACATCTGCAGAAAGAACGCCTTACAAGAGCCCATCAGAAGCTCCGACCACTCCGACATGGTCCTCACAGCAGTACCAAGGCTATGGGAAACAATGCTTTGAAGCACAGCATTCCTCCATTCCTTCGTTTGCACCGAGTGTTCAATGTGGATCATCGTCGACCATGCTTCCCACCATCACTGGACACATCAGAGATTGCAGGACAAGTTCAGCAGATGGAGGAACTCAACGCAATGGGGACCATTGCTTCCTAAGGGGGGAGGAATGATCCAGGTGGATGTTGGTGGCCACCCACCAACCCATTTGGACCCTCACAACTGTCTCTTTCAGTCTTTTCAGTTTCCTTAATTGTAGCACAGTTTACTATTTTTAGCAGTTTTTCGGGTCCTGAACTTCCGGAGCCGTTTTGAGGCCCTAAACGACGTTTTTTTGGAATTCTGGGGCGACCGAGCCCTGTGTTGCCCCCCAAAGTGGTAGTACTCGGATAGATCTTTCTAACGAGCTATCGTACGCGTCAAACGGAGATCGTATGCCAAAGTTACGACCCCGGGAAATTGATGTACCAATTTACCCAAACGGGGCCCACAATTTGGCGTTTCATCTTCTAGGGTTAGGTTTCGGTATGTGAAGGGTTTTCCATTGTTTCTCAACAATAAATAGGCCTTCGAGCCTCATTGTAAGACAGTTCGGAACAGTTCAGAGGCATGTAGCCGCACATCTCTTCTCAGAGATAGCTACCATCGCCCTAGCTGGTTTATTTCCATTTCTGGTTGTATTCAGTATTTTCCATTAATGAAATGAATCATTATTTCCGCTGCATCTATGTGTTTATGGTTATTGCATCTCTGTATTTATGGTTATCTCTATAATTTGTTGCGTTCCTGCTTAAATCCGGATCAGTGGTATCAGAGCGGTCTGCTTTTTCTCTGTTTTTCTTTGCATGTCCCCAACGAGGTCGGGATATAAGGAGTTAGGGCTTGAACTGGTCGAACCTTTGCAAGACCAGCCGCGCAAATCCCGACGGCCTCCCATGGCGGATGAGAAGAAAGACGAGGGGGCAGGAGATCCTATCAAAATCTTGCTCGAAGAAGCGCTCGAGCGGCAAAGGAACGCGATGATGGATAGCTTTGCGCAGATCCTTCAGCGGCTACCCAGAGGCGACGCATCGACTTCCAACAGCGACTCTGGAAACGCCACACCGTTCAAGGTACAAGTTAATTTTGAAATCCCCATCTTCGCGGGTCAAATAGACGCAGATGCCGTAGATAAATGGTTAAATCTGCTAGATGGGTATTTTTCTGTTCACGAATTTTCAAGTCGGGAAAAGATTGTTTTTGCTCTTCTCAAAGCAGCCCCCCACGTCAAGGACTGGTGGGAAACCTACTGCGAGCAGAAGGATGAAAGTACAGGCTCACTGTTTTCAGCCGCACCCACTTGGAATGACTTCCGGGATGCCATCAAGGAGCAGTACTACCCTGTCGGAAGCTATGAGGACAAATACATCAAATGGACCACACTGCGGCAGGGACGAGACCAAGATGTGCCGGAGTTCACAAACATTTTTCATACCCTTCGCACACAGTTGGGTATCAAAGATTCTGAGCTGCATCTGGTGCTCAAATACCGTGGCTGCCTGCACAGATACATCCAGGAAGAGATGGTGTTCTTGAACATCTCCTCACTCGGCACAGCATACCGATACGCTGTCAAAATCGAGCAAAAGTTCAAACAGAAGAAGCGAGACTTTGGATCTGCAAATCCGAAGCCCAAAGGACAAAGCCAAGGCGGGGTGACCCAAGATAACCCGTCGAAGCCGCAAGAAAAGAACAACACCATGAAGCCGAAGAAGGACACAGGGAAGTGGTGTGAGTTCCACAAGAGTCCCACTCATAACACAAGTGAGTGTCGGACCAAGCAGTCGCTGGTGGCTGAGTTGAAGGCTTCCGAATCAGATGCATGTTCCGATCCTGAGCCAGAACCCGACAAGGGGAATGGCAAAGGGAAGCAGATCATTGATGCGGATCCTAGTGCCACTGTTGCCACCGCCAAGATCAAGAAAAATGAGCCCGAAGATCCAGAGGAGGGGGAGCGTCTTTTCCACTCACAGATGTGGGTGAAGGGTTCACCGCTGCGATTCATTGTCGACAGTGGTAGCCAAAAGAACCTCGTTTCAGCAGAGGTCGTGAAGCGGTTGGGCCTACCGACTACACCACACCCACAGCCGTACAGTATCGGGTGGCTTCATGAAGGACGAGATCTGAAAGTTCGCCAGCAGTGCCGCCTTCCATACAGCATCAAGCCCTTCACAGACGAGGTATTGTGTGATGTTACACCTCTGGATGTTTGTGATGTACTATTAGGCCAGCCATACTTGTGGAGGCGACATGCTGTGTATGAGTCCAGGCCTCGTGCTGTCATTATTTCTTTGAATAATTCATTATACAGGATACCAGAGGTAGCCCCACCTACTGCCACATCCTTGATCACTACCAAGAAAGGCAGCAAGCTCATATCACAGACCAGGAAATTCATCTGTCTGGTTCACTCTCAAAATAAGGGGAAGATCGTTGCTACATCCATGACCCCTGCAAAGGGTTCCTACACGCAGCAGCAGCAACAAAGGGATACAGTCATGACAGAACACAGGAACAAATTCTCCTCACCCACAGGGGTACCACATAAGTTTCAGGTGGGCAACAAAGTTTGGTTACATCTGCAGAAAGAACGCCTTACAAGAGCCCATCAGAAGCTCCGACCACTCCGACATGGTCCTCACAGCAGTACCAAGGCTATGGGAAACAATGCTTTGAAGCACAGCATTCCTCCATTCCTTCGTTTGCACCGAGTGTTCAATGTGGATCATCGTCGACCATGCTTCCCACCATCACTGGACACATCAGAGATTGCAGGACAAGTTCAGCAGATGGAGGAACTCAACGCAATGGGGACCATTGCTTCCTAAGGGGGGAGGAATGATCCAGGTGGATGTTGGTGGCCACCCACCAACCCATTTGGACAACTGTCTCTTTCAGTCTTTTCAGTTTCCTTAATTGTAGCACAGTTTACTATTTTTAGCAGTTTTTCGGGTCCTGAACTTCCGGAGCCGTTTTGAGGCCCTAAACGACGTTTTTTTGGAATTCTGGGGCGACCGAGCCCTGTGTTGCCCCCAAAGTGGTAGTACTCGGATAGATCTTTCTAACGAGCTATCGTACGCGTCAAACGGAGATCGTATGCCAAAGTTACGACCCCGGGAAATTGATGTACCAATTTACCCAAACGGGGCCCACAATTTGGCGTTTCATCTTCTAGGGTTAGGTTTCGGTATGTGAAGGGTTTTCCATTGTTTCTCAACAATAAATAGGCCTTCGAGCCTCATTGTAAGACAGTTCGGAACAGTTCAGAGGCATGTAGCCGCACATCTCTTCTCAGAGATAGCTACCATCGCCCTAGCTGGTTTATTTCCATTTCTGGTTGTATTCAGTATTTTCCATTAATGAAATGAATCATTATTTCCGCTGCATCTATGTGTTTATGGTTATTGCATCTCTGTATTTATGGTTATCTCTATAATTTGTTGCGTTCCTGCTTAAATCCGGATCAGTGGTATCAGAGCGGTCTGCTTTTTCTCTGTTTTTCTTTGCATGTCCCCAACGAGGTCGGGATATAAGGAGTTAGGGCTTGAACTGGTCGAACCTTTGCAAGACCAGCCGCGCAAATCCCGACGGCCTCCCATGGCGGATGAGAAGAAAGACGAGGGGGCAGGAGATCCTATCAAAATCTTGCTCGAAGAAGCGCTCGAGCGGCAAAGGAACGCGATGATGGATAGCTTTGCGCAGATCCTTCAGCGGCTACCCAGAGGCGACGCATCGACTTCCAACAGCGACTCTGGAAACGCCACACCGTTCAAGGTACAAGTTAATTTTGAAATCCCCATCTTCGCGGGTCAAATAGACGCAGATGCCGTAGATAAATGGTTAAATCTGCTAGATGGGTATTTTTCTGTTCACGAATTTTCAAGTCGGGAAAAGATTGTTTTTGCTCTTCTCAAAGCAGCCCCCCACGTCAAGGACTGGTGGGAAACCTACTGCGAGCAGAAGGATGAAAGTACAGGCTCACTGTTTTCAGCCGCACCCACTTGGAATGACTTCCGGGATGCCATCAAGGAGCAGTACTACCCTGTCGGAAGCTATGAGGACAAATACATCAAATGGACCACACTGCGGCAGGGACGAGACCAAGATGTGCCGGAGTTCACAAACATTTTTCATACCCTTCGCACACAGTTGGGTATCAAAGATTCTGAGCTGCATCTGGTGCTCAAATACCGTGGCTGCCTGCACAGATACATCCAGGAAGAGATGGTGTTCTTGAACATCTCCTCACTCGGCACAGCATACCGATACGCTGTCAAAATCGAGCAAAAGTTCAAACAGAAGAAGCGAGACTTTGGATCTGCAAATCCGAAGCCCAAAGGACAAAGCCAAGGCGGGGTGACCCAAGATAACCCGTCGAAGCCGCAAGAAAAGAACAACACCATGAAGCCGAAGAAGGACACAGGGAAGTGGTGTGAGTTCCACAAGAGTCCCACTCATAACACAAGTGAGTGTCGGACCAAGCAGTCGCTGGTGGCTGAGTTGAAGGCTTCCGAATCAGATGCATGTTCCGATCCTGAGCCAGAACCCGACAAGGGGAATGGCAAAGGGAAGCAGATCATTGATGCGGATCCTAGTGCCACTGTTGCCACCGCCAAGATCAAGAAAAATGAGCCCGAAGATCCAGAGGAGGGGGAGCGTCTTTTCCACTCACAGATGTGGGTGAAGGGTTCACCGCTGCGATTCATTGTCGACAGTGGTAGCCAAAAGAACCTCGTTTCAGCAGAGGTCGTGAAGCGGTTGGGCCTACCGACTACACCACACCCACAGGCGTACAGTATCGGGTGGCTTCATGAAGGACGAGATCTGAAAGTTCGCCAGCAGTGCCGCCTTCCATACAGCATCAAGCCCTTCACAGACGAGGTATTGTGTGATGTTACACCTCTGGATGTTTGTGATGTACTATTAGGCCAGCCATACTTGTGGAGGCGACATGCTGTGTATGAGTCCAGGCCTCGTGCTGTCATTATTTCTTTGAATAATTCATTATACAGGATACCAGAGGTAGCCCCACCTACTGCCACATCCTTGATCACTACCAAGAAAGGCAGCAAGCTCATATCACAGACCAGGAAATTCATCTGTCTGGTTCACTCTCAAAATAAGGGGAAGATCGTTGCTACATCCATGACCCCTGCAAAGGGTTCCTACACGCAGCAGCAGCAACAAAGGGATACAGTCATGACAGAACACAGGAACAAATTCTCCTCACCCACAGGGGTACCACATAAGTTTCAGGTGGGCAACAAAGTTTGGTTACATCTGCAGAAAGAACGCCTTACAAGAGCCCATCAGAAGCTCCGACCACTCCGACATGGTCCTCACAGCAGTACCAAGGCTATGGGAAACAATGCTTTGAAGCACAGCATTCCTCCATTCCTTCGTTTGCACCGAGTGTTCAATGTGGATCATCGTCGACCATGCTTCCCACCATCACTGGACACATCAGAGATTGCAGGACAAGTTCAGCAGATGGAGGAACTCAACGCAATGGGGACCATTGCTTCCTAAGGGGGGAGGAATGATCCAGGTGGATGTTGGTGGCCACCCACCAACCCATTTGGACTGTCTCTTTCAGTCTTTTCAGTTTCCTTAATTGTAGCACAGTTTACTATTTTTAGCAGTTTTTCGGGTCCTGAACTTCCGGAGCCGTTTTGAGGCCCTAAACGACGTTTTTTTTGGAATTCTGGGGCGACCGAGCCCTGTGTTGCCCCCCAAAGTGGTAGTACTCGGATAGATCTTTCTAACGAGCTATCGTACGCGTCAAACGGAGATCGTATGCCAAAGTTACGACCCCGGGAAATTGATGTACCAATTTACCCAAACGGGGCCCACAATTTGGCGTTTCATCTTCTAGGGTTAGGTTTCGGTATGTGAAGGGTTTTCCATTGTTTCTCAACAATAAATAGGCCTTCGAGCCTCATTGTAAGACAGTTCGGAACAGTTCAGAGGCATGTAGCCGCACATCTCTTCTCAGAGATAGCTACCATCGCCCTAGCTGGTTTATTTCCATTTCTGGTTGTATTCAGTATTTTCCATTAATGAAATGAATCATTATTTCCGCTGCATCTATGTGTTTATGGTTATTGCATCTCTGTATTTATGGTTATCTCTATAATTTGTTGCGTTCCTGCTTAAATCCGGATCAGTGGTATCAGAGCGGTCTGCTTTTTCTCTGTTTTTCTTTGCATGTCCCCAACGAGGTCGGGATATAAGGAGTTAGGGCTTGAACTGGTCGAACCTTTGCAAGACCAGCCGCGCAAATCCCGACGGCCTCCCATGGCGGATGAGAAGAAAGACGAGGGGGCAGGAGATCCTATCAAAATCTTGCTCGAAGAAGCGCTCGAGCGGCAAAGGAACGCGATGATGGATAGCTTTGCGCAGATCCTTCAGCGGCTACCCAGAGGCGACGCATCGACTTCCAACAGCGACTCTGGAAACGCCACACCGTTCAAGGTACAAGTTAATTTTGAAATCCCCATCTTCGCGGGTCAAATAGACGCAGATGCCGTAGATAAATGGTTAAATCTGCTAGATGGGTATTTTTCTGTTCACGAATTTTCAAGTCGGGAAAAGATTGTTTTTGCTCTTCTCAAAGCAGCCCCCCACGTCAAGGACTGGTGGGAAACCTACTGCGAGCAGAAGGATGAAAGTACAGGCTCACTGTTTTCAGCCGCACCCACTTGGAATGACTTCCGGGATGCCATCAAGGAGCAGTACTACCCTGTCGGAAGCTATGAGGACAAATACATCAAATGGACCACACTGCGGCAGGGACGAGACCAAGATGTGCCGGAGTTCACAAACATTTTTCATACCCTTCGCACACAGTTGGGTATCAAAGATTCTGAGCTGCATCTGGTGCTCAAATACCGTGGCTGCCTGCACAGATACATCCAGGAAGAGATGGTGTTCTTGAACATCTCCTCACTCGGCACAGCATACCGATACGCTGTCAAAATCGAGCAAAAGTTCAAACAGAAGAAGCGAGACTTTGGATCTGCAAATCCGAAGCCCAAAGGACAAAGCCAAGGCGGGGTGACCCAAGATAACCCGTCGAAGCCGCAAGAAAAGAACAACACCATGAAGCCGAAGAAGGACACAGGGAAGTGGTGTGAGTTCCACAAGAGTCCCACTCATAACACAAGTGAGTGTCGGACCAAGCAGTCGCTGGTGGCTGAGTTGAAGGCTTCCGAATCAGATGCATGTTCCGATCCTGAGCCAGAACCCGACAAGGGGAATGGCAAAGGGAAGCAGATCATTGATGCGGATCCTAGTGCCACTGTTGCCACCGCCAAGATCAAGAAAAATGAGCCCGAAGATCCAGAGGAGGGGGAGCGTCTTTTCCACTCACAGATGTGGGTGAAGGGTTCACCGCTGCGATTCATTGTCGACAGTGGTAGCCAAAAGAACCTCGTTTCAGCAGAGGTCGTGAAGCGGTTGGGCCTACCGACTACACCACACCCACAGCGTACAGTATCGGGTGGCTTCATGAAGGACGAGATCTGAAAGTTCGCCAGCAGTGCCGCCTTCCATACAGCATCAAGCCCTTCACAGACGAGGTATTGTGTGATGTTACACCTCTGGATGTTTGTGATGTACTATTAGGCCAGCCATACTTGTGGAGGCGACATGCTGTGTATGAGTCCAGGCCTCGTGCTGTCATTATTTCTTTGAATAATTCATTATACAGGATACCAGAGGTAGCCCCACCTACTGCCACATCCTTGATCACTACCAAGAAAGGCAGCAAGCTCATATCACAGACCAGGAAATTCATCTGTCTGGTTCACTCTCAAAATAAGGGGAAGATCGTTGCTACATCCATGACCCCTGCAAAGGGTTCCTACACGCAGCAGCAGCAACAAAGGGATACAGTCATGACAGAACACAGGAACAAATTCTCCTCACCCACAGGGGTACCACATAAGTTTCAGGTGGGCAACAAAGTTTGGTTACATCTGCAGAAAGAACGCCTTACAAGAGCCCATCAGAAGCTCCGACCACTCCGACATGGTCCTCACAGCAGTACCAAGGCTATGGGAAACAATGCTTTGAAGCACAGCATTCCTCCATTCCTTCGTTTGCACCGAGTGTTCAATGTGGATCATCGTCGACCATGCTTCCCACCATCACTGGACACATCAGAGATTGCAGGACAAGTTCAGCAGATGGAGGAACTCAACGCAATGGGGACCATTGCTTCCTAAGGGGGGAGGAATGATCCAGGTGGATGTTGGTGGCCACCCACCAACCCATTTGGACCCTCACAACTGTCTCTTTCAGTCTTTTCAGTTTCCTTAATTGTAGCACAGTTTACTATTTTTAGCAGTTTTTCGGGTCCTGAACTTCCGGAGCCGTTTTGAGGCCCTAAACGACGTTTTTTTGGAATTCTGGGGCGACCGAGCCCTGTGTTGCCCCCCAAAGTGGTAGTACTCGGATAGATCTTTCTAACGAGCTATCGTACGCGTCAAACGGAGATCGTATGCCAAAGTTACGACCCCGGGAAATTGATGTACCAATTTACCCAAACGGGGCCCACAATTTGGCGTTTCATCTTCTAGGGTTAGGTTTCGGTATGTGAAGGGTTTTCCATTGTTTCTCAACAATAAATAGGCCTTCGAGCCTCATTGTAAGACAGTTCGGAACAGTTCAGAGGCATGTAGCCGCACATCTCTTCTCAGAGATAGCTACCATCGCCCTAGCTGGTTTATTTCCATTTCTGGTTGTATTCAGTATTTTCCATTAATGAAATGAATCATTATTTCCGCTGCATCTATGTGTTTATGGTTATTGCATCTCTGTATTTATGGTTATCTCTATAATTTGTTGCGTTCCTGCTTAAATCCGGATCAGTGGTATCAGAGCGGTCTGCTTTTTCTCTGTTTTTCTTTGCATGTCCCCAACGAGGTCGGGATATAAGGAGTTAGGGCTTGAACTGGTCGAACCTTTGCAAGACCAGCCGCGCAAATCCCGACGGCCTCCCATGGCGGATGAGAAGAAAGACGAGGGGGCAGGAGATCCTATCAAAATCTTGCTCGAAGAAGCGCTCGAGCGGCAAAGGAACGCGATGATGGATAGCTTTGCGCAGATCCTTCAGCGGCTACCCAGAGGCGACGCATCGACTTCCAACAGCGACTCTGGAAACGCCACACCGTTCAAGGTACAAGTTAATTTTGAAATCCCCATCTTCGCGGGTCAAATAGACGCAGATGCCGTAGATAAATGGTTAAATCTGCTAGATGGGTATTTTTCTGTTCACGAATTTTCAAGTCGGGAAAAGATTGTTTTTGCTCTTCTCAAAGCAGCCCCCCACGTCAAGGACTGGTGGGAAACCTACTGCGAGCAGAAGGATGAAAGTACAGGCTCACTGTTTTCAGCCGCACCCACTTGGAATGACTTCCGGGATGCCATCAAGGAGCAGTACTACCCTGTCGGAAGCTATGAGGACAAATACATCAAATGGACCACACTGCGGCAGGGACGAGACCAAGATGTGCCGGAGTTCACAAACATTTTTCATACCCTTCGCACACAGTTGGGTATCAAAGATTCTGAGCTGCATCTGGTGCTCAAATACCGTGGCTGCCTGCACAGATACATCCAGGAAGAGATGGTGTTCTTGAACATCTCCTCACTCGGCACAGCATACCGATACGCTGTCAAAATCGAGCAAAAGTTCAAACAGAAGAAGCGAGACTTTGGATCTGCAAATCCGAAGCCCAAAGGACAAAGCCAAGGCGGGGTGACCCAAGATAACCCGTCGAAGCCGCAAGAAAAGAACAACACCATGAAGCCGAAGAAGGACACAGGGAAGTGGTGTGAGTTCCACAAGAGTCCCACTCATAACACAAGTGAGTGTCGGACCAAGCAGTCGCTGGTGGCTGAGTTGAAGGCTTCCGAATCAGATGCATGTTCCGATCCTGAGCCAGAACCCGACAAGGGGAATGGCAAAGGGAAGCAGATCATTGATGCGGATCCTAGTGCCACTGTTGCCACCGCCAAGATCAAGAAAAATGAGCCCGAAGATCCAGAGGAGGGGGAGCGTCTTTTCCACTCACAGATGTGGGTGAAGGGTTCACCGCTGCGATTCATTGTCGACAGTGGTAGCCAAAAGAACCTCGTTTCAGCAGAGGTCGTGAAGCGGTTGGGCCTACCGACTACACCACACCCACAGCGTACAGTATCGGGTGGCTTCATGAAGGACGAGATCTGAAAGTTCGCCAGCAGTGCCGCCTTCCATACAGCATCAAGCCCTTCACAGACGAGGTATTGTGTGATGTTACACCTCTGGATGTTTGTGATGTACTATTAGGCCAGCCATACTTGTGGAGGCGACATGCTGTGTATGAGTCCAGGCCTCGTGCTGTCATTATTTCTTTGAATAATTCATTATACAGGATACCAGAGGTAGCCCCACCTACTGCCACATCCTTGATCACTACCAAGAAAGGCAGCAAGCTCATATCACAGACCAGGAAATTCATCTGTCTGGTTCACTCTCAAAATAAGGGGAAGATCGTTGCTACATCCATGACCCCTGCAAAGGGTTCCTACACGCAGCAGCAGCAACAAAGGGATACAGTCATGACAGAACACAGGAACAAATTCTCCTCACCCACAGGGGTACCACATAAGTTTCAGGTGGGCAACAAAGTTTGGTTACATCTGCAGAAAGAACGCCTTACAAGAGCCCATCAGAAGCTCCGACCACTCCGACATGGTCCTCACAGCAGTACCAAGGCTATGGGAAACAATGCTTTGAAGCACAGCATTCCTCCATTCCTTCGTTTGCACCGAGTGTTCAATGTGGATCATCGTCGACCATGCTTCCCACCATCACTGGACACATCAGAGATTGCAGGACAAGTTCAGCAGATGGAGGAACTCAACGCAATGGGGACCATTGCTTCCTAAGGGGGGAGGAATGATCCAGGTGGATGTTGGTGGCCACCCACCAACCCATTTGGACCCTCACAACTGTCTCTTTCAGTCTTTTCAGTTTCCTTAATTGTAGCACAGTTTACTATTTTTAGCAGTTTTTCGGGTCCTGAACTTCCGGAGCCGTTTTGAGGCCCTAAACGACGTTTTTTTTGGAATTCTGGGGCGACCGAGCCTTGTGTTGCCCCCCAAAGTGGTAGTACTCGGATAGATCTTTCTAACGAGCTATCGTACGCGTCAAACGGAGATCGTATGCCAAAGTTACGACCCCGGGAAATTGATGTACCAATTTACCCAAACGGGGCCCACAATTTGGCGTTTCATCTTCTAGGGTTAGGTTTCGGTATGTGAAGGGTTTTCCATTGTTTCTCAACAATAAATAGGCCTTCGAGCCTCATTGTAAGACAGTTCGGAACAGTTCAGAGGCATGTAGCCGCACATCTCTTCTCAGAGATAGCTACCATCGCCCTAGCTGGTTTATTTCCATTTCTGGTTGTATTCAGTATTTTCCATTAATGAAATGAATCATTATTTCCGCTGCATCTATGTGTTTATGGTTATTGCATCTCTGTATTTATGGTTATCTCTATAATTTGTTGCGTTCCTGCTTAAATCCGGATCAGTGGTATCAGAGCGGTCTGCTTTTTCTCTGTTTTTCTTTGCATGTCCCCAACGAGGTCGGGATATAAGGAGTTAGGGCTTGAACTGGTCGAACCTTTGCAAGACCAGCCGCGCAAATCCCGACGGCCTCCCATGGCGGATGAGAAGAAAGACGAGGGGGCAGGAGATCCTATCAAAATCTTGCTCGAAGAAGCGCTCGAGCGGCAAAGGAACGCGATGATGGATAGCTTTGCGCAGATCCTTCAGCGGCTACCCAGAGGCGACGCATCGACTTCCAACAGCGACTCTGGAAACGCCACACCGTTCAAGGTACAAGTTAATTTTGAAATCCCCATCTTCGCGGGTCAAATAGACGCAGATGCCGTAGATAAATGGTTAAATCTGCTAGATGGGTATTTTTCTGTTCACGAATTTTCAAGTCGGGAAAAGATTGTTTTTGCTCTTCTCAAAGCAGCCCCCCACGTCAAGGACTGGTGGGAAACCTACTGCGAGCAGAAGGATGAAAGTACAGGCTCACTGTTTTCAGCCGCACCCACTTGGAATGACTTCCGGGATGCCATCAAGGAGCAGTACTACCCTGTCGGAAGCTATGAGGACAAATACATCAAATGGACCACACTGCGGCAGGGACGAGACCAAGATGTGCCGGAGTTCACAAACATTTTTCATACCCTTCGCACACAGTTGGGTATCAAAGATTCTGAGCTGCATCTGGTGCTCAAATACCGTGGCTGCCTGCACAGATACATCCAGGAAGAGATGGTGTTCTTGAACATCTCCTCACTCGGCACAGCATACCGATACGCTGTCAAAATCGAGCAAAAGTTCAAACAGAAGAAGCGAGACTTTGGATCTGCAAATCCGAAGCCCAAAGGACAAAGCCAAGGCGGGGTGACCCAAGATAACCCGTCGAAGCCGCAAGAAAAGAACAACACCATGAAGCCGAAGAAGGACACAGGGAAGTGGTGTGAGTTCCACAAGAGTCCCACTCATAACACAAGTGAGTGTCGGACCAAGCAGTCGCTGGTGGCTGAGTTGAAGGCTTCCGAATCAGATGCATGTTCCGATCCTGAGCCAGAACCCGACAAGGGGAATGGCAAAGGGAAGCAGATCATTGATGCGGATCCTAGTGCCACTGTTGCCACCGCCAAGATCAAGAAAAATGAGCCCGAAGATCCAGAGGAGGGGGAGCGTCTTTTCCACTCACAGATGTGGGTGAAGGGTTCACCGCTGCGATTCATTGTCGACAGTGGTAGCCAAAAGAACCTCGTTTCAGCAGAGGTCGTGAAGCGGTTGGGCCTACCGACTACACCACACCCACAGCCGTACAGTATCGGGTGGCTTCATGAAGGACGAGATCTGAAAGTTCGCCAGCAGTGCCGCCTTCCATACAGCATCAAGCCCTTCACAGACGAGGTATTGTGTGATGTTACACCTCTGGATGTTTGTGATGTACTATTAGGCCAGCCATACTTGTGGAGGCGACATGCTGTGTATGAGTCCAGGCCTCGTGCTGTCATTATTTCTTTGAATAATTCATTATACAGGATACCAGAGGTAGCCCCACCTACTGCCACATCCTTGATCACTACCAAGAAAGGCAGCAAGCTCATATCACAGACCAGGAAATTCATCTGTCTGGTTCACTCTCAAAATAAGGGGAAGATCGTTGCTACATCCATGACCCCTGCAAAGGGTTCCTACACGCAGCAGCAGCAACAAAGGGATACAGTCATGACAGAACACAGGAACAAATTCTCCTCACCCACAGGGGTACCACATAAGTTTCAGGTGGGCAACAAAGTTTGGTTACATCTGCAGAAAGAACGCCTTACAAGAGCCCATCAGAAGCTCCGACCACTCCGACATGGTCCTCACAGCAGTACCAAGGCTATGGGAAACAATGCTTTGAAGCACAGCATTCCTCCATTCCTTCGTTTGCACCGAGTGTTCAATGTGGATCATCGTCGACCATGCTTCCCACCATCACTGGACACATCAGAGATTGCAGGACAAGTTCAGCAGATGGAGGAACTCAACGCAATGGGGACCATTGCTTCCTAAGGGGGGAGGAATGATCCAGGTGGATGTTGGTGGCCACCCACCAACCCATTTGGACCCTCACAACTGTCTCTTTCAGTCTTTTCAGTTTCCTTAATTGTAGCACAGTTTACTATTTTTAGCAGTTTTTCGGGTCCTGAACTTCCGGAGCCGTTTTGAGGCCCTAAACGACGTTTTTTTGGAATTCTGGGGCGACCGAGCCTTGTGTTGCCCCCAAAGTGGTAGTACTCGGATAGATCTTTCTAACGAGCTATCGTACGCGTCAAACGGAGATCGTATGCCAAAGTTACGACCCCGGGAAATTGATGTACCAATTTACCCAAACGGGGCCCACAATTTGGCGTTTCATCTTCTAGGGTTAGGTTTCGGTATGTGAAGGGTTTTCCATTGTTTCTCAACAATAAATAGGCCTTCGAGCCTCATTGTAAGACAGTTCGGAACAGTTCAGAGGCATGTAGCCGCACATCTCTTCTCAGAGATAGCTACCATCGCCCTAGCTGGTTTATTTCCATTTCTGGTTGTATTCAGTATTTTCCATTAATGAAATGAATCATTATTTCCGCTGCATCTATGTGTTTATGGTTATTGCATCTCTGTATTTATGGTTATCTCTATAATTTGTTGCGTTCCTGCTTAAATCCGGATCAGTGGTATCAGAGCGGTCTGCTTTTTCTCTGTTTTTCTTTGCATGTCCCCAACGAGGTCGGGATATAAGGAGTTAGGGCTTGAACTGGTCGAACCTTTGCAAGACCAGCCGCGCAAATCCCGACGGCCTCCCATGGCGGATGAGAAGAAAGACGAGGGGGCAGGAGATCCTATCAAAATCTTGCTCGAAGAAGCGCTCGAGCGGCAAAGGAACGCGATGATGGATAGCTTTGCGCAGATCCTTCAGCGGCTACCCAGAGGCGACGCATCGACTTCCAACAGCGACTCTGGAAACGCCACACCGTTCAAGGTACAAGTTAATTTTGAAATCCCCATCTTCGCGGGTCAAATAGACGCAGATGCCGTAGATAAATGGTTAAATCTGCTAGATGGGTATTTTTCTGTTCACGAATTTTCAAGTCGGGAAAAGATTGTTTTTGCTCTTCTCAAAGCAGCCCCCCACGTCAAGGACTGGTGGGAAACCTACTGCGAGCAGAAGGATGAAAGTACAGGCTCACTGTTTTCAGCCGCACCCACTTGGAATGACTTCCGGGATGCCATCAAGGAGCAGTACTACCCTGTCGGAAGCTATGAGGACAAATACATCAAATGGACCACACTGCGGCAGGGACGAGACCAAGATGTGCCGGAGTTCACAAACATTTTTCATACCCTTCGCACACAGTTGGGTATCAAAGATTCTGAGCTGCATCTGGTGCTCAAATACCGTGGCTGCCTGCACAGATACATCCAGGAAGAGATGGTGTTCTTGAACATCTCCTCACTCGGCACAGCATACCGATACGCTGTCAAAATCGAGCAAAAGTTCAAACAGAAGAAGCGAGACTTTGGATCTGCAAATCCGAAGCCCAAAGGACAAAGCCAAGGCGGGGTGACCCAAGATAACCCGTCGAAGCCGCAAGAAAAGAACAACACCATGAAGCCGAAGAAGGACACAGGGAAGTGGTGTGAGTTCCACAAGAGTCCCACTCATAACACAAGTGAGTGTCGGACCAAGCAGTCGCTGGTGGCTGAGTTGAAGGCTTCCGAATCAGATGCATGTTCCGATCCTGAGCCAGAACCCGACAAGGGGAATGGCAAAGGGAAGCAGATCATTGATGCGGATCCTAGTGCCACTGTTGCCACCGCCAAGATCAAGAAAAATGAGCCCGAAGATCCAGAGGAGGGGGAGCGTCTTTTCCACTCACAGATGTGGGTGAAGGGTTCACCGCTGCGATTCATTGTCGACAGTGGTAGCCAAAAGAACCTCGTTTCAGCAGAGGTCGTGAAGCGGTTGGGCCTACCGACTACACCACACCCACAGCCGTACAGTATCGGGTGGCTTCATGAAGGACGAGATCTGAAAGTTCGCCAGCAGTGCCGCCTTCCATACAGCATCAAGCCCTTCACAGACGAGGTATTGTGTGATGTTACACCTCTGGATGTTTGTGATGTACTATTAGGCCAGCCATACTTGTGGAGGCGACATGCTGTGTATGAGTCCAGGCCTCGTGCTGTCATTATTTCTTTGAATAATTCATTATACAGGATACCAGAGGTAGCCCCACCTACTGCCACATCCTTGATCACTACCAAGAAAGGCAGCAAGCTCATATCACAGACCAGGAAATTCATCTGTCTGGTTCACTCTCAAAATAAGGGGAAGATCGTTGCTACATCCATGACCCCTGCAAAGGGTTCCTACACGCAGCAGCAGCAACAAAGGGATACAGTCATGACAGAACACAGGAACAAATTCTCCTCACCCACAGGGGTACCACATAAGTTTCAAGTGGGCAACAAAGTTTGGTTACATCTGCAGAAAGAACGCCTTACAAGAGCCCATCAGAAGCTCCGACCACTCCGACATGGTCCTCACAGCAGTACCAAGGCTATGGGAAACAATGCTTTGAAGCACAGCATTCCTCCATTCCTTCGTTTGCACCGAGTGTTCAATGTGGATCATCGTCGACCATGCTTCCCACCATCACTGGACACATCAGAGATTGCAGGACAAGTTCAGCAGATGGAGGAACTCAACGCAATGGGGACCATTGCTTCCTAAGGGGGGAGGAATGATCCAGGTGGATGTTGGTGGCCACCCACCAACCCAATTGGACCCTCACAACTGTCTCTTTCAGTCTTTTCAGTTTCCTTAATTGTAGCACAGTTTACTATTTTTAGCAGTTTTTCGGGTCCTGAACTTCCGGAGCCGTTTTGAGGCCCTAAACGACGTTTTTTTGGAATTCTGGGGCGACCAAGCTCTGTGTTGCCCCCCAAAGTGGTAGTACTCGGATAGATCTTTCTAACGAGCTATCGTACGCGTCAAACGGAGATCGTATGCCAAAGTTACAACCCCGGGAAATTGATGTACCAATTTACCCAAACGGGGCCCACAATTTGGCGTTTCATCTTCTAGGGTTAGGTTTCGGTATGTGAAGGGTTTTCCATTGTTTCTCAACAATAAATAGGCCTTCGAGCCTCATTGTAAGACAGTTCGGAACAGTTCAGAGGCATGTAGCTGCACATCTCTTCTCAGAGATAGCTACCATCGCCCTAGCTGGTTTATTTCCATTTCTGGTTGTATTCAGTATTTTCCATTAATGAAATGAATCATTATTTCCGCTGCATCTATGTGTTTATGGTTATTGCATCTCTGTATTTATGGTTATCTCTATAATTTGTTGCGTTCCTGCTTAAATCCGGATCAGTGGTATCAGAGCGGTCTGCTTTTTCTCTGTTTTTCTTTGCATGTCCCCAACGAGGTCGGGATATAAGGAGTTAGGGCTTGAACTGGTCGAACCTTTGCAAGACCAGCCGCGCAAATCCCGACGGCCTCCCATGGCGGATGAGAAGAAAGACGAGGGGGCAGGAGATCCTATCAAAATCTTGCTCGAAGAAGCGCTCGAGCGGCAAAGGAACGCGATGATGGATAGCTTTGCGCAGATCCTTCAGCGGCTACCCAGAGGCGACGCATCGACTTCCAACAGCGACTCTGGAAACGCCACACCGTTCAAGGTACAAGTTAATTTTGAAATCCCCATCTTCGCGGGTCAAATAGACGCAGATGCCGTAGATAAATGGTTAAATCTGCTAGATGGGTATTTTTCTGTTCACGAATTTTCAAGTCGGGAAAAGATTGTTTTTGCTCTTCTCAAAGCAGCCCCCCACGTCAAGGACTGGTGGGAAACCTACTGCGAGCAGAAGGATGAAAGTACAGGCTCACTGTTTTCAGCCGCACCCACGTGGAATGATTTCCGGGATGCCATCAAGGAGCAGTACTACCCTGTCGGAAGCTATGAGGACAAATACATCAAATGGACCACACTGCGGCAGGGACGAGACCAAGATGTGCCGGAGTTCACAAACATTTTTCATACCCTTCGCACACAGTTGGGTATCAAAGATTCTGAGCTGCATCTGGTGCTCAAATACCGTGGCTTCCTGCACAGATACATCCAGGAAGAGATGGTGTTCTTGAACATCTCCTCACTCGGCACAGCATACCGATACGCTGTCAAAATCGAGCAAAAGTTCAAACAGAAGAAGCGAGACTTTGGATCTGCAAATCCGAAGCCCAAAGGACAAAGCCAAGGCGGGGTGACCCAAGATAACCCATCGAAGCCGCAAGAAAAGAACAACACCATGAAGCCGAAGAAGGACACAGGGAAGTGGTGTGAGTTCCACAAGAGTCCCACTCATAACACAAGTGAGTGTCGGACCAAGCAGTCGCTGGTGGCTGAGTTGAAGGCTTCCGAATCAGATGCATGTTCCGATCCTGAGCCAGAACCCGACAAGGGGAATGGCAAAAGGAATCAGATCATTGATGCGGATCCTAGTGCCACTGTTGCCACCGCCAAGATCAAGAAAAATGAGCCCGAAGATCCAGAGGAGGGGGAGCGTCTTTTCCACTCACAGATGTGGGTGAAGGGTTCACCGCTGTGATTCATTGTCGACAGTGGTAGCCAAAAGAACCTCGTTTCAGCAGAGGTCGTGAAGCGGTTGGGCCTACCGACTACACCACACCCACAGCGTACAGTATCGGGTGGCTTCATGAAGGACGAGATCTGAAAGTTCGCCAGCAGTGCCGCCTTCCATACAGCATCAAGCCCTTCACAGACGAGGTATTGTGTGATGTTACACCTCTGGATGTTTGTGATGTACTATTAGGCCAGCCATACTTGTGGAGGCGACATGCTGTGTATGAGTCCAGGCCTCGTGCTGTCATTATTTCTTTGAATAATTCATTATACAGGATACGAGAGGTAGCCCCACCTACTGCCACATCCTTGATCACTACCAAGAAAGGCAGCAAGCTCATATCGCAGACCAGGAAATTCATCTGTCTGGTTCACTCTCAAAATAAGGGGAAGATCATTGCTACATCCATGACCCCTGCAAAGGGTTTGTTGGAGAGGTAAATCCCCTCTACGGATAGAGGCGATCCCTACTAGCCCAGCAGGGGTCTAGCAACAATCACACAATGCTGCTACGCATGTTCCTAATTACAATTAAACAAGAGGTAAAGAGCACCTACTTTGATTCCTGCGCTGTCATTTGACGAAGAGATGTTGCCTTCTTGGGCAAATGTGGATTGCTGCAATGCCATGCGGGCTTGCGGTTTTATGAAATTTTTCCTCACACCTCGCCTAAGAGCTCAGCATGATCTTCTCGAGCTACTGATCAGGGCATGGAACCCGGTGGATATGAAATTCACTATCGAGGCCAGGATATCGAATTTGACCACATGGATATCTTCTTTTTGACCGGGCTATCACGCCGAGGTGCGAGGCCCATCATAGAGGGGCAGCGACCTAGCGGCGGCACGCTAGATGATCTGATGGCTCGGGTATGTCCGGAGGCTGAGAAAGCGCGAAGTGGGAAAGTAGCAATCCCCACAGTGGGAAACATAGTGCTTCGCACCATTCTGTTCATGGTGACCCGGGCAGCGGGTAGTATGGCCAACCACGAGGCCTCAAAGACTCATCTCTTGTTAGCTCTCGATTGCCTTGAGCCTACAGTGTTTGATTGGTGCACAGCAGTGACCAATAACATGAAGAGGCAGCTGAGCAACTGTCGTCGCGGGGAGACGAAACAGTTCGGCTACGGGTCCATCTTAGTCCCGCTCATTCTAGAGCGAGTGCCAGCCATGCGGCTGCAGACGATGGCCGTGGATGCTCCCAGGGATCCTCGGGAGACGAGGGCCTCACGATGGGCTCGAATCATGCCACGCGGAGGTGGCGGCCGGCCACATAGCTGGGGAGCATTTTTCCGAGACTGGCTGGATCAGCAGGAGATCTTTGTGGAGGACTGGCCATATGCGGGCATGGATTTCCGCAATGACCCTGATCTGGCACTGCCCCCAGGTGAACAGTGGGATGATGCAGGTATAACACTTTGACTTTTGAATTTTTTAATGTTTTTGGATTTTTTATGTACATGTCTTTAACAAATGTCATGGTATGTAGATGTGGGGCCTACTAGACCGATTGGCCTGGCTGCCACGGCACGGAGAGAAGGACAAGGAGCTGGGGTCCTGGCCTTAGCCCCTCCAGGGGTTGATACGTCAGAGACTGTGGCTCGCAACCTTGAGGGGTTGCTGGAGGGGGTGCCTGACTACCAGGGGGTCGAGGAGGTCCCCATAGAGCATCAGATCCATACAGTGGGGGTGCAACCCAGGGTGCACCGCCTTCTGAGGCGGGTGGCACGAGCAGCTGTGTACTACAGAGAGCATCATCCAGCCGAATAGACGCTTAGGCTTTATTTCCACTGTTATTTTGAGACTCATGACTCAGACATACTGATTTTTGGACATATACACTTATTTTTGAGCGCCTTAGTGCGCCACACGATATATATATATATACATACCGGTTTTTGGATGGACATTGTTACATGTGATGATGTTTTGCATTTATTCAATACAATTGTGATCTTATGTATGAATTTGCACGACACATGACCCATGGATTTTATATTTTTTGATGCAAGCTTAAAAGCACCTATATGCAAACTATGCTTGAAATGATTTATTTACATATGCTTAACTTTATTATGCTTTCTATGTCTTCTTGCATGATGTTTATCTGTTACGCAAATGTCTATCTAACACATGATTTTCCAATGCGTCGGTCAACGTATTTAATCGTCTCGGAATGTGTTGATAAGTAATGTAATCAAAGTTCCGTTCCAACAATCTTACACGTAGGTACATCCTTAATATGCGCTGGTCTCTGACGGAATATCGCCCGTTGAGTTGATGGACAACTAGCTGGGAGTCCAGGTTCACCACTAGTTCACGGATGCCAAGGTCAACCGCTTCGGCAAGTAATTCAATTACAGCGCTGTATTCGGCAACGTTGTTAGTGGTACGACCTAGGCAGACCCCCTGAAGGTCTAACAATTCTCCGTGAGGATCGTAGATCACCCATGCCGCAGATGACAAATTACAAGTACTACGGCAGGCGCCATCAGCGAAACCAACATAAGGTGCACTAGACATCTGCACAAGAAGAAGAAAACACAATAAGAGGAAAACACGCTTGCACACCAAGGCAAAACGAAAACATGCACAACACACAAAACACACGTATATACAAAGTGAGTGCGCGAAGTTATGCATAATATTTCTTCAGATACAGCCCGTTGCGGGGCTTGTCAAGAGGATTTCCTTCATAATCAATCAACTCATATGCGCCCTTTTGTAAAACTCTTTTCACGATGTAGGGACCTAACCACATAGATTCGAGTTTCCCTGCCCCCAGCTTATCCTTAGCTTGATCGTAGAGCAGTACTAAATCTCCCTCAACAAAGGAACGCGGATGGATATTCTGGTCGAAGTGAGCCTTGACTCTCTTCTTCTGTGCTTCGATAGCCAGAGAATCCAAACGACGAGTCTCGTCTAACCATTCTAGGTAAAGAAGCCGTTCCTCCACCGGAGTGGTGTTGGGGAGTAACTCGACAGCTAATTTTAATGAAGGAATCTCGCATTCGACGGGAAGGGTAGCCTCTAGTCCATAAACCAACTGGAAAGGGGTGAAACCGGTGGCATCCTTCACAGAAGTCCGGTAGGCCCACAAGGCTGGGAAAAGCATAAGGTGCCAGTTAGACTTGTGCGTATTGACGGTGCGCTGAAGCATAGTGATCAAGACTTTGTTCACGGCTTCAACTTGGCCGTTAGATTGCGGATAGTACGGTGTCGAACTATCTTGGCGCAAGCCTAGTTGGGTTGTTAGCTCCGTCATCATCATGATTTCAGAAATGCTTTCCATGATCTGTAACAATAGCCTGAGGGACTCCGAAACGAGTGATAATATGATTGAATAAAAACTGCGCCGCGGTGTAACCGTCTTCGTTTAATGTAGGCATCGCTTCGGCCCACTTGGTGAAATAGTCCACAGCAACGATAATGTACCCATGCCCCCGGCCGAACGAGGGTTACAGGACGTATAATCGATGCCCCATTTTGCAAATGGACCTACGGTTACGACAGGGTGCAGTGGTGCAACAGGTGCACGCATCTTCCGGTGGTAAACCTGGCATTCGTGACATGCACGTACAGCAAGGATGCAATCCTTGAAAATAGAAGGCCAGAAATAACCAGCACGGAGGATCTTCTGAGCGGTAGCATATCCAGACATATGGCCGCCACAAGCCGGAGTGGCAGTCATTCAAGACTCTCTCAGCCTCCTCAAGGGTTAAGCATCGGCGAAGAACAGAATCGACGCCGAGGCGGTACAGGGTATCGCCCAAAATGCGGTATGGTTGAAAGAACCGCCCAACCATTACGATCGAGGAGTACTTTTCGTAAATAGTGCTTTTGACCCGAAAAAAAAAAAAAGCGGTCGAAAACACGTCATTTTAGAACCAATAACGAGTGCGAAACGACAAACACCCGGCAATCTTTTTAAGTTATACGGTCGGAAAAAGAGCTGAAAATGACCGCCTCTCGTTCCCTTTAACGAGCCGAAAGGGGGCTCGGCCATCTTTTCTCGTTTTATGTCGGAAAAGAGCTCAAAGATGACATTGTTGGGGGCTAAGTGATTTCAGAACCATGATGACTTCCACCGTTTATACTAACCTGCACAAGAGCACTACCCGCATAAATCCATTCGATATGAGTAAAAAAAACATATTAAAACATGTATTTGACAAAACTAGGGCTAAATTTATGGCAAAAGAAGGCAGAAACCCAAAAATATGACAATTTTATGAGTTTTTGCTATAAATAGAAGAGGGTGAAAACTCATTTTTACCATTTTACCATTTCTGGATGTGAAGGACGTGGAGAAGCCAGAAGGTTGACGGAGTGATTTCCAGCCCGTACGGACACTATTTCTCGAACCGCTTCTTCCAGGTAGGTTCTCGCTCCCTTGCCCTGCATTTTGGTCGTTTTTGGTAGAATTTTAGCGGTCGAATTTGCCCAATCGGGTGAATTCTTAGTGCATGGATGCGCTCTCGGTCAGCGCGGATATCCCACGCGGGTCCGCGCTGGCCGAATTAGGACAAAACGTGGCCAACTTCGGGTCAGCGCGGAAAACCCGTGTTCTTCCGCGCTGACCTCGAAAATTAACAAAGGGCTGTCATGGCCAGCGCGTCTGTTTTTAAAACAGTCGCGCTGGCGCGGAAAAATTATTTGGTTTTAATTTGAACGTAAAAAATCCAATGGCAGCACTTCTAATTTCTTTTCATGGTTCCTACAGGACGTAATGGCTTTCCAATGGCAGGAAAGAGTGCACGACGTCGAAGATGTTGCTGCTTGGTGACGAATTCGTCGTCGAGCATCTTTCGATGTGTTGGGACGAAACGAAGACGTTTGTAAATATACGATAATGTCCCCGTACCATGGGTCGAGAGTGCTGATGAGAAATAGCGTTTCATCCGGAATATGTTCCTCTGAACGAGATGGCGTAGACTGAGATGGTAAGGAGCAGAGTAGTTCGGCGAAGACCAGTGATTTCTTAGACTTGGCTGCAGTGAATTCCAAGTCGAACTCTTGGAGGATTACGATCCACTTGGAGTATTTGCCCCCCAGCAACTGACGTGACAAAATATAGGTCATGGGGTTGCAATCAGAGATCACGGTCGTCGTGCGCAACAGGATGTAATGACAGAAACGTTGGACGGCACAGACAGCTGCCAATGCCAACTTCTCGACTTATGCATAGCGAGTTTCCGTATCCAGAAGGTTGCGGCTGAGATAATATACAACATGCTCGGTGCCATCATCGTCGTCTTGCACTAAAACCATGCCGATGGTGGTATCGGCGGCGGCCAAATAAAGGGTGTAGTCACGGTGGTAATTTGGAGGTCTTAGGAGCGGAGCTGAGACCAGAAGGTCTTTAAGACGTTCAAAAGATTGTTGAGCGATAGCGTCCCAGCGAAAGGGCGTGTCTCGCTTTAATAATCGCGTGAAACCCTTAGCCACCTCGGCATAATTTGGGATGAATCGTCTGAGAAAATTGGCTTTCCCTGCAGGCTCTGTAACTGCTGTAGAGAGGCAGGGGGAGGAAGATTCAAAATGGCCTCGACCTTAAGGGGATCCAGACGGATACCTTCCCGGGAGACGATAAACCCGAGCAGTCGGCCAGATTCTACGCAGAAGACACACTTATGCGGATTGAGTCGAATACGGTAGTGTCGACAGCGGAGAAAGATTTCGCGTAAATGAGATGGATGGTCTTGACGTTTAGCTGAATGAGCTGGTAGGTCATCCAGGTAAGGTTGTACGATGTGTCGGATATCATGAAAAGCATACGACATCGCACGCTGGAAAGTAGCACCGGCATTTTTGAGACCGAAAGGTAGCTTCTTGTAAGCGAAGGTGCCCCAAGGACAAATGAAAGCAGTCTTATGCTGGTCTGCGGGGGCTATGTTGATCTGGTTGTAACCAGAGAAGCCGTCCATAAATGAATAAATTTCGCTTCCTGTGCAATCGTCGATGAGCTGATCAATAAAAGGCGTAGGAAAGTTATCTTTTGGACAGGCGCGATTGATGTCGCGATAATCAACACAAACCCGAATAGTACCCTGCTTTTTATTCACAGGGACTATATTAGATACCCATTCCGTGAGAGGAATGGCATAGATGAAACCAGCTCGAAGGAGTTTTTCAACTTCGGCCTTGATGGCGGCAGCCTTTCGAGGGTGCACTGGGCGTAAATGCTGACGAACAGGCTTAGCGCCGGGATAAGTAGGGATTTCGTGCTCCACGATACTGGGGTCAATGCCGGGCATTTCCTCGTAAGACCATGCAAAAACGTCACGGAATTCACGAAATAAATCAGTGTAAAGTTGAATTTCCTCAGGAGTGCATGTGACTCCAATATGAATATTTTCGACAACCCCTGTTTTGACAGAGATGTCGATAGCCAGAGTTTGCGTAATGTTACCCATGTTTCCTTCCGAAGACACTTGATACAACTGAACAGGCGTTTGGAGAGGGATAGATGGGACACATGAAGCAAACCGCTCGAGACATGTGGCCATTTCCGAATGAGGAGGGAGAAACGAAGAGCGATGGTGGTAATCTGACCAAGGGAGCTCCTCGGGAGACATAGTCTCAATGATAGCCTCGTCGGAGGGAAATGATTCCTTCAGGGGATCCGAAGTGGCCTCTCCTCCCATCCAAGGGAAACGGTCATATGAATCGGGAACGCTGCTTAGAAAAGCAGGTTCGGGAGGTGGAGCCGATGCAGCGACTATCTCGATGTAGTTGAGCTCGGCGGGACTCAACGGCATCATCTCGCCCCAAGAGTCTTCCTGATTCAAGGGAGGGAGAACCCATGGATCGGAACGCACTGAGATCATGTTAACGGAGGCGAGATTTGGAGGTGGGAGGGGAAAGACTCCCATCAGGGAGGGATCTTTAAATAATCCAGCACCCACACTCACTAGCGATTTGGAGGTATGCTCTACGAATGGCACATTCCCTTCAGAAGAGGAAGCGAAAAAGGACAGCTGGTCCACTGTGACGATTTTCCCTTGATGGGGAAAGCGAACGACACGGAACAAAGAGGAAGCCACGGCATGCATGGCATATGTCCAACTTCGTCCAAGGAGGAGGTTGTAAGTGAGATTAGCGTCAACGACTTCAACCTCGACCTCTACCGTTTTCCCTTCTAAAGAGATAGGCAATCGCGGGAGGATACCATATGGACGAGATTCTCTTCCATCGAAAGCCTCTAGGGTGGTAGGAGACTGGCTCAGAGCAGGGGAACCAATAGCCTTCCAACAAGCAACCGACATGATGCAGGTTGAGGCACCTTCATCAATGACCGTACGATGGATCGTTTTGCCATTGATGAGAACCTGTATAAGGAAGGCCACCTGGTGAGGCAATCTCTGCGTAAAACCCTCGAGATCAAAAGAGATTAAATCCGAATCTGCCGGTCTATGCCACCAATTGCTGATAGCAGGGACTTCCTCTGGGAGGGGCAGCTCTGGAGGACTTCTAATGCGGACATAGCAGACGGAGCCTGAGCTAAGTCCTCGACAATGCTATAATGCTGTGCAGCACGAGCATTGGGATTATAAGATGACTTCCTGAGTACACCTTTGGGAGGGGGTCGGGGGATCGTCTCGGTGCTGGGCCTTTCGATGTGAAGGGGACCAGAACTGGACGGAGGAGCGCTGGAGGGAACTTCCGGCTCCTTCCGGCTGAAGGTGGATAATCTTTCGCTCGAGTTGTAACATGGATGGGGATGGTTCCAGCCATGAACACCTGAGAACCAAACGAGGAAGAGGATTGAGAAGGATCTGCCACCTGATGCGTCTGCTGGGACGGGAAAGGCTCTTTAAGCACGGCAGGGGACCCTAGAGCACCTTTCAAAAGCCGACTAACCTCGGACCGCCTGGGGCAATCCTTGGTGTAGTGATCCTCTTCGCAAATGAGACAAGGATACTTAGGCTTCCGTTTGGCTCCTTCCTCGGAGGGAGGTTTAGGAGGGTTCTACTTCGGCTGTCCAGATTTATCTTTGGCCTTCCCTTTCTTTTTGCCTTTCGAGGATTTGTCTGCCGCGGTGGACTGAACGGCATTTACCTCGGAGGTATTCCCAGGAATAGATTGGCTCTGAGAAGCATTTTCGTTAGAGGCATTTTGTTTCTGCTTCCCAGGGTTCGCGGCCGATTTCTTAGATGGTGAGTTTACGGAACCGATAACTCCATCAACAGAAGGCTTTGGTGGAGCTTTGGGTTGTCCGTGTCTCGGGGCATCTGGCAAATACTCATACAAGGTACCTGACTGAGAATACACTAAGTCCAGGTATTGAGCTCGCGCGATTGCTTGCTCCTCAGTTACACACGCCCCCATTGCGATATCTTTGGCAATTTTAGGGACAAAGGACGTGGTAAACCAGTCGGTCAGGAGTTGATCAGGGATCCAAAATTTAATCAAGCGACGGCGCCTTCTCCATTCATGTATATGATCGGAGATGTGCGTTGCCGTATCCTGTTTTAGAGACGTGAGAAGATGGGTCCCAGTCTCGTACCGAATGGGTAACTGAAAATGAGTTAAAAAGGCCATAGCCAACGAGTTAAAATCAGAAAACATGCCGCGATTGAGTTCGATGTACCATTTAGCAGCTGAGCCAGTGAGGGTCCTCTGGAAGAGGCGAAGTCGGATAGAATCATCAAGCCATGAGTTAGATGAGCACCAAAGGTGATAAGTCATTACATGGGCCTGAGGGTCCTCTCCGGCTTTGCCGTCGAACTTTGGACAGTCACCTGGTATTTTGGTTGGAACCGGTGGCCAATATGGATTATGCAAAATAGGGTCATTTGTTAACTTGGACACATCAGGTAGTTCCAACGTTGCCAAAAATGGTAGCTGCGGGTTGAAGGACATCTGTGGCTGCGGATTCGAGCGACATTAGGGTTCCACACCAGATTGGGGTTGCCCCCACGAACTTTGTCCGGACGGGCCTGGCCCAAAAGGACCTGACGCGTAGGAATTTTGTCCCGACGGACCAGGTCCAAAAGGACCTGGCGCATAGGGAGTTTGTCCGTAGGAGTTTTGTCCGTATGGATTTTGGCCATATGCGGACGGCTGTCCCTGTGTCTGCCCCCCAGCTCCCCAAGTATTAGCAGCTTGCCCGACAGGTTGACCATATTGATAATTTTGATAAGGAGTGGCCTGTGGTTGCTGATAATTTTGATAAGGAGCATACTGATTTTGCCCCTGGGGTGGCTGGTAGCCAGATGACTGCTGGGTCCCATACGGAGCCTGGTAGGCAGGCTGCGTTTGGTATGAAGGTTGATAACCTGTTTGAGTTTGAGGCCCAGAGTAATGTCCTTGAACCGGCTGAGGTTGAACCATATGTCCCGAAGGTTGACTTGGTTGGATTCGAGATGGACCTGGTTGGCCAGCAGGGTAGCCTTGCTGGGTGCCAGGTTGTCCATGTGCCACCAAGGGTTGTCTTTGCGGAACGGATGGTCGAATCGGCTGGATAGCTGGTTGACGCCGAGGTTGGCCAGCTTGTCCAGTTTGACGATGAGGGTGGACACCGGGTTGATTCGGCTGTATAGACGGTTGGCCCGTTTGTCCCCCAGTGTGACCAAATTGAGAAGAGGGTTGGGCTTGCTGCATAGCAGGTTGCCCCCCTTGGTGCATGGGCTGAGCAGAGGGTTGGCCTTGCTGTAGAGCAGGTTGCCCCCCTTGCCCAGAAGGATTCATGATTTGAGGGGTGGGTTGGCCCTGTTGAACATAGGGTTGTCCACCCTGCCCAGGGAATTGACCAGACTGGGCGGTAGGTTGGCCCTGTTGTACATAGGGTTGTCCACCCTGCCCAAGAGGATACCCTTGCTGGACTACTGGTTGATTTGGAGGATTGTAAACTGAGCCAGTTTGTCCAGAGGGGTACCCTTGCTGGAAACCGAGTTGGCCTTGTTGAAAAGAAGGTTGCTCCGGTTGTCCAGTGGGTTGATTTTGATATGGATATGGCGGACCTCCAATGCCCATGGGTTGTTCCTGGTAAGGTTGACCTTGTGGGCCCCCAGATTGTCCTGGGTCAGGCGGGCCATAAAGTGGTTGCCCCTGGGGGGTTTGCACGTAGAATGGCTGGCCTTGATTGGGTGGTCCTATGGGCTGCCTGGGAGGATCCCGGTTCCCTTTGAACATATGAGTAGCGTAATCGTACGTGATATTCAAGGGTTCCTCGTTTTCTTCGAAAGGGCGATGAGGGAGGCCTGAGACGCTTCAAGGAACTCGCCGTTTTCATCATAGAAAAAGAAGGGACCTTCGTAATCGGGTCCGTTATGGGTTCCCCATAAGCATCATACGGCCTGATCCTGGAATTCCACCAACAAAGGAACCAGCTTGAGGGATTTCAGACGAGGAAACCGGTACAGCACTGACGACCGGAGTCGAACGTGCTACACAGACAGTAGGTTGAGTGGGAACTGAGGTGACGGGCGTGTTAAGACGTGGGGTCGTAAGGGGTGTACTAAGGGGTTGCGAAACAAAAGGCCCAGTGGAAGCAGCAAGACTAGGATCCCATATAGTCGTAGAAGATCGTTCTAGCGGCATACCTATCCCTCAGTGATTGGTATCGTGGAGGGAGGGGAGAGGAAGCCGGGATCGGGGTCTCGATGTCTGTGACCACGGGTGTCTCACCGGTGCTGGAAGATGCCTCATCCATGTGGGAAGAAGACATTGGAGACGACATACCGAGAGGGGTACGAGGGGTACGGGGGGTATAATCGGGCTCCCAGATGGGATTCCAATCCTCTATGTAATCTTCGTCGCCTGGGGCACGTACGTTGATAGGCCGGATACTCGGAACAATGGGAAGAGTACCGCTTACAACTGGTACCTCTGGAGCAACAGAGGACGGAGAACCTTGATCACTTAGACCGGGAGTTGATGGGTCAGCCAGGATGACCAGACCCCTTAGAAAACCTAAAGGAAACTAACGATAAAACCCTACTCAAAACTATCGCACACAAGATCTAAAATAGGTGATGTTATCGTGGCCAAATTAATTTTAAGACACAAGAACCAAACTTGACCTTTTCATGTTTCAGGAGTCGAGAAAAGGACGAAAAGATGACTCCAGTCTCCTTCGAATGTTTAATGAGCACGAAGTGACAAGACGCTCACAGGCACCTTTTCGTTTAAGGAGTCCGAAAAGGATCAAAAGTGACTGCTCTGGAATTCTAGGTAGAGGGTGTGCCAAACTTTTCGCAAAACCACAGAATACTTTTTAGGGTACGGGTGGTCAATCTTCGTGAATGCTGTGTTCACTGCATTGCGAATCGTAGGGCGGCCGACTCGGCTTCCTATGGATAAAGGATAAAAGCCTAGTGGGGTCTCCCTATATACGCGACGGTACGTGGGAGCGCAATCCGTGTTAGACCACTATCGAGTCACAGAAGGAGGAATCACCCAACCTAATGTGAAACAACAGTGACTATGTTTAAAGACGCCGGAACACGTCTCTAACCTAGACCTCTAGATATTTGCGTTTAGTTCCAATGCGTTTTTAGATTCATTTGGTTCATTTTATAGTTGATCTTGAGATTAAGTTTCGATTTCAAGCTCTATCGTATGTTCGCTCACAATTACCTAGATGCAATCTATATGCCAAAGAATTTGCTTTGTTCGATGAATTCTAGCTACGAGAGGGCAAGAATTTTCCACCAAACAAAACAAGTACAAGCAAACAAGCAACTTAATGCAACTAAAGCGAGGAAAGGAAACTTTTCTTTTGAAGATGCAAATCAACGAAATGTTCTTTTCCTTTTCAATTTTCAAAAGCAAAGCTACTAGTTTGATTTTCTTTCAGTGACACAAAGCATCTAAAATAATTTGGAGGAACCGGAACACCAAGTAAACTACTTAATGAAAGCACGCAAAATTCCCGAAACACTCAACCAAAGCTTCAAATCAAAGGAAAACAAAGGTCTGCACGAGCTATGTGATCTAAGCTCTGCAAGACAAGCAAGGATCGCAAGCAAGGAGGAAGCGAAAAGAAAACCACTTGGAAACACAACCCAAAAACACTCCAAAAATCACTGAACAAGTGCATGAACAGATCTGAACTCGGCTGGTCGAACAAGCAAACAAGCTCCCTACGGCAGGCTTGACACACACACGGCCTCTAGATGTCCTAGAGCTAGAGTGCGAAATCAATAGAAAAAAGCAAACACCCGAAGGACGAGAGTCACAACCAGTCAACTAGAGACACAACACAATCCAGCAATTGCAAAAGCGATGATGGGAAAACACCAAGCAGCGAAAGCAAAAAAGGGAAGGTATTTGCAAACTTGAAACTGAGCAAAAACGAAACCTTATGGAAACAAGCTCCGCAATCAAGCAGTTCAGAGTTCAAACAATGAAAAACAAGTCATCAGACAGGTGGAGAGAAGAAGGGAAAGTCACAGCAAGAGGTTCAGGAGGCCAATTTGGTCAAAAATGAGTTTTACAGGATCAGCGCGGGTAGCCTTCAGCAACTCGGCGCTGACAGGGGGAGGCCTGTAGCAACTTTGCGACGTCAGCGCGGAAAGACAGGAATAAAGCGCGCTGTCTCAAAAAACGAGGTCAGCGCGGAAAGAAAACACACAGACGCGATGACAAGAAACACAAAGAAGCGGCGGGCGCGATGCCAGCGCGGAAGGACACGAATAAAGCGCGCTGTCTCTGAAAACGAGGTCAGCGCGACTGTTAGACGTACAGGCGCGATGGAAAGAAATCCAAAGAACAGGGTCGCGATGTCAGGCGACTGTTTGGAATTAAAAGCGCTGAGCGCAAAAAACAAGCAAGGCCAAACTAAAACTTCCCAAACCAAAGGCAAGAGCCTTTTAACAATAAAGATGCTTCCAGAAACGCCCAGAAAGTTTCATAAGCAAAAGAGACAATCCCAAAAACTCGAAAAGAGATCAATCAAAGCCAAACACAAAAGTGGACTCAAGAGACAAAAGGCTGATCCCCAGGGAGTCGCCAAATTGTTGGAGAGGTAAATCCCTCTACGGATAGAGGCGATCCCTCTAGCCAGCAGGGGTCTAGCAACAATCACAACAATGCTGCTACGCATGTTCCTAATTAC